>CM027584.2:868777-2068777 GCA_015852605.2 Populus deltoides | reverse complement strand
GAAATTTATTGTTGTCACTTGATTCCATCTCTTGCTGGATCAGTCTGACAGTCACTTCTGAAGGAACAATCCTGCCTTCTTTAATTGTGTTAAGCATCTGGGACCTGGAAATTTGATTTCCTTCATCAGTGGAAATTTATTTAATTTCAGAATGTGCTAATAAAAGATTCTCAACAACTGTGTTTCACTTAAAATTACTACCAATGTTCACTGTTAGACTCTATTTCTCTCCTTAACAACTCTCCTGCACTCAGATGTTTGAATCCAAATGTTTCAACAATCTTTTGGCATTGTGTGCCTTTTCCACTACCAGGACCACCTGAAAGTTAAGGAATTAATTTAATTATCATGCATAACTATTAGAAGAAAGGGAGGAAATCAGATATGAACAATTCACCAACAACTAATTAACAAAAGGGGCAAAGTAAAAAACAGGCACGTGCGCGCGCGCACAAACACAACAACTAGTATTATAAATGCAAGATTCTTAATTACCTACCTAGGACAAAAGTAATGAATGGGTTTCTCTCTTTGAACGAAGTAGTTCCATCTTTTACCTTCAGCATGCGAATAAGCAACAATTAGGAAGCAAATTATTCCCAACATAAAGTCATGAACAAATCAAACACTGTAGATAAACAATAGCGATTGACAAAATTGCCCATACATTATTAGACAAGGATAATCACAAGTTAAAAACAACAAAAATCTTTCACAATTCATGTAAACACAAACTGCCTAAAAATCTGATGTATCATTAGCTCAGTTACTACAAGGAAACCAAACAAGATATGAGAGCAATACCATAGTGGGTGTCTCCGTACTAAATGACGATCTCCATATCTTGAAGCCAGAAGCTGCCTGTAAGAAACCCAACATAGAAAGCAGAGAGCAAGACAAAACAAAACGAGACAAAACAAAACGAGACAAAAATGAGTATTGCTAGATTTATAAAGATGATATCTTTTTTGTCAATTCAAGAAGTGGGTTTGGCACCTGATCAAGCGAGGTTGGTTTTGAGGTGGACATCACTGGAGAAAGTGAAGTCACGCGCCGCCACATGTCTCTTTGTTTCCTTCAATCTCTAGCTCTGGTTGAAGCGTTTTTGTTTGGTTTCATTGCGGTATATCGTCGAATAAGTAACTCGCAATTGTTATTGCTCAAGGCAAAGACAGACTGGTCGCGGGGTTTTCGGTCTGGCAACTTGTGGTTGGTTGGGTCCAAGTTACGATATAAGCTTACCAGGATTCTAATAAATAATAATAATAATAATAATAATAATAATAATAATGAGCTAATTAAAGCAAGCTAATTGAATTTGGCACTTGGAATGAGTCTGATTAACTGGAGCGTCTGGTTCAAATTCCTCACCGAATAATTAAAATAAATTGTCCTTTGAGGAATATGCATTGTTTTGAATTAAACGAGATTATTAAAGAAAAAAAAACATGAAAGAGTGATACAATGATTAATTATTTAATTTTAGAAAAGGTCAGCAATAAATCCCACCTGCCATTTTGAAAGAAGGACTGGCCTGCATTAATTAAAAAGAAATGGATTGAAATTTGATACCGAAACCCTCTGATTTAATTAAATATCTGGCCAAGATCTTTTGAGGAGGCTCGGCTCATGGATTGGATAGAATCATCCACCGATCTGTAAGAACGCCGAACACGTCGCGTAGGTTTATCATTTTCATTAATTGGTCTCACACAGTACAACTCCTTGAATCATTCAGCCGAAAAATAGGCTTTTTGTGCGTTTAAAAGCGTGTTTAAAAATTTTGAATTTATTTTATTTTTTTTTAAATTAATATTTTTTTAATCATTTTGATGCATTAATATCAAATATAATTTTTTAAAAATAAAAAATATTATTTTAATATATTTTTAAATAAAAAAATATTTTAAAGAGTAACCGCAATTACAATCCTAAATAGACCTATGATTAATAAATGAGCTTTGTTATTTATCAATTCAAGATCCTATTAGACTATTAGGATTGGGTTTGTAATTAAAATTTAGATTTGATAAAAAAAATTTGATATTTTAAAAAAAAAATCTTGAAACTTTTTTTTTTGAATTCGAGGAAACCTCACCCCCTGGAAAGCGTATTTTGTGAGCCCAGGTGGGAGAGTAAAACCTCGGTTGTCCCAGACTCTTACAAGAGGTGCACGCCCTGACTCGAACTCGAGACCTATTATGCAGATCTCAAATCCTTTATCATCATGCTACGCCTCTTGAGAACCATGATATTTTAAATTAATTTGGATTGATTTATTTAAATCATAACTCGAATCAATGAATTTAGTAATTTTAAAAATAAGATTTGGTAATGTTGATGTTTATTGTTTAGGATTTAAGGATAGTGGTTTAGTTTATTTTGTAAAATTACTTGACATGATCTTAAATTATCATTTTTTTCGTAAATTAAATCATCTGAATTTGATGATACTCGTGTAGTGATTTATGGTGTAAAAAAAATCAAGAAAGGGAGAGCGTTTTCCCTCAGGCTGTCTGTCCGTAATAGGCCCAAGACCCAATGGCCCAGAAGTCCATAAGGCTCCATGTGGATTGGACTCTCAATTCTCAGAGGTCAGACATGAGAATTTGTTGAGCAAATTTCCCATGTCCCTACTGATCCTTTGCCCATTTTACTGGTTAAGGCCTGAAGGCAGACTGGGATGCCTTGCCAATTTACCATTGGAGGCCCAATCTCGGTGATAGCAAGCCCATAGTTATTAAGCCCAATCTCGGTGATAGCAAGCCCATAGTTATTAAACCCAATCTACAGGTTCATCCAATTACAAGTTACAGATAAGATAAACGTGGGTTAAGTTGAATAAGTCAAGAAAAAGTTTTTAAAAAATAACAACTTTTTATTTTAAATTCAAAAATATATTAACCTGAATTTTGATATCGAGTTTATTTTTCAAATTAACATATTCGAATAGGACAATTTATAATTGATTTTTTTTTTTACACTGGACTCAATTTAAGAGACAATCAATCAAGTCTCAAATAGAACTAGTAAATCAAATTAGATTTGATAATTATACAAATAAGTGTTTGGCACTGCGTTTTGAAAGTACTTTTAAAAAAATTTAAATTTTTTTTATTTTTTATTTTTTTAAAATTAATATGTTTTTATGTTTTGATTATTTTGATATTCGATGTTAAAAATAATTTTTAAAAAATAAAAATATATATATTATTTTAATATATTTTAAAATAAAAAAAATTTAAAAAATAATTATTACTGCACTCTCTTAAAAAAAAAATACACTCAATGGAACGTGGAATTTCCTATACCATTATTATCTATCTTTACAACGCAATCTATTTAATTTATCGTCATAATGAAGTAAGATTGCTGAACTTACATTAGACATTCCATTAGTTGATTTAACCATCCAATCCTAACCAAATCACAAAGTCAAAAAAGAATCAACCACTTTCGATCCCACAATCAATCAATTCAAATTCATTTGAGCAAAAAAAAAAAAAAAAACACTACACATTTTACCAATTATTCCAAGGTTAATCATTGAGACCTTTTTCTTTAATTTTTTTTTTTGGGGTTGGTTGGTTCAGCATCTTTTTCCCTTGATTCGGCATTAAAATTTATTATCCCTAGCAGTAGGTCCACGGCATTTTAGCACGAGGGAGCCTAACCTCTGCCCATACAAGAAATTATGGATTGCATGGAGAAAATTTTAAAGGTGTTGCCAACATAACACTCAAAGGATACGACAACTCTACTTTTTATTTCTTCCACAGTTTAACCAGCCGAGACATCCCATGAAACCTTGATTGCGTTTGTGTGAGCTCCCACAAGTTGAAAGGATAATAATTATTTAATTTTTTTTTTTTTATCTTTGTTCTTGTTCGTAGTAATGGATAGTTAGTTTCTTTTGTGACGATTTCAATACCCTAACATTACATCATTAATCACTAAGATTAAATATTTAATATAACCATGGGGGAAGGTGAGAATTAAGAAAACATCTGTTCAATGGAATCTTAAGTTTTGGTATGATCATGTTCAGATTCTCTTCGTATTGATTAAAAACCATGGGGAAAAACCAAGAACCAGAGCGAATTCTTGCCTGGAATCTGCAGCAGCAGCAGCAGCAACGTTGCCTAACAATGTTTTAATTTATGAGTAGCTAGGTGTTGAACAATGCACATCTTGATAAATAAAATAAGACATACGTACGAAGTTAATTTATCAATTATATATGGGGGGTGGCATCTGTTCAGCTATTTCTTTATTTCTAGCATATATTAAGAAGATCATATATAGGTGTATATCCACCAGACCAGACCCTTAATCATAATTTCTCTCTTCTCATTGGCACGTTTTAGAAATAAATGGTAAGTATTTTCGCACCTGACATCGCGGTAGCCTCCAAAATAATTCTTGATTTATAAAAAAAAATAGATATCTAGCATCTTGTTCTTTTAAGGGAAAATGTCTTGTTTGAGGAGTCGCCACCTAATATTATGGTCACTAGGAACCCTAATTGGTCAACAGAGATTCTATGGCAGACTGCATTGTTGATTTTGTCTTAAATTGCTAAATATTTATTAGTTTATGCTATGATGATTTCTTTATAATATTCCTGACTCTGGGGCCAATGAATATTCGAGCTCAAATAATTCCAACTGGGTGAAAATCCGTCGCTACGAAAAAAATTAGATCAATATTTTTATTCCTTACCCTAGCGCCTAGTGAATAAATAAATAAAAAAAAATTTATTTTTATGCATGCACAATTTTTATTTTTCTAGCTAAATAAAATAAAGACAATGAATAAAAATAATATAAATTTTCCGGTAGTTTTTATTCCGACTCTAGCTTCGATAAACCAATAAATTTACATTATTTTTATTCATACATACACATTTTTTAAAATTTTTCTGTTTTTCTATTTTTCTATTTTTATTTTTTTTTTTGTTGGGCGCATTGGCCGCATTGGGCCCAATCCGGTGACACGACGGTGGCGTGAAAGCTAAATTGCCTTCGCAGAGTTCTTGCAAATTTAAAGTGCAAAAATGAAGAAACAGCGGTTCCGCCACTGCTTCCCTGATCTTCCCTCCGATGGATTCTCGCCACCGCTTCCCTTTTTATCTTCCTTCGCGCTCACTTGTCTCTTTTGGGCGGGAGGGGTGATGAAGAGGCCGATCCGAAGTTTGGTTCCGGATCTTTCTTTGTCTGCAGCCATGAAAACAATGGCAAATCCAATCCTCCTCTCTGTGTTGCTCCTTTACTTTTCCTTCTCTTTCTCGTTTTTGGGTTTGTTCCTTGTTCTTGCTTGCGTTCCTCTCTTCCTGCCTCTCTTTTCTTTGTTTTTTCTCTGTTTTTTTTTTTTTACTTGATTCCCCCCTCTCTGCCCTCCTCTTTTTTTTGTCTCCCCTAGCCGGTTCTCATTCTCTGGTTTTTATAACCAGAGAATGCCATGCCGATGGAAACAAAAAAGGCATCCGTTTTCTTCTTTTTTTTGGGTGAAGAAGATGAATAGTGTCAATGTTAATGGCCATTTGCGTTTTGATCCTTGACATTTTGAATTTTTGTAGTCCAGTCCTTGGGTAAATTGCAATTGAAACCCTGCATCTTAGCGCCATTTACACATTGGTCCTGGGGTTTCAATTTCTTGCAAATTTGACCAGAATCAGCCCTATACTTTGATAGTTTTTTCAATTAAGTCCCTGAATAAATTAATTCTAATTTCAATTAAGTTTTAAAACTTATCAATTCTCTGATTAAACCCTTGATTTGATTAATTAAATTAATTCCAAGCTTAATTAAGTCTCAAAACTTATCAATTCGCCAATTAAACCCTTAATTAGATTAATTAAATTAATTCTAATCTCAATTGAGTCTCAAAACTTATCAATTCTCCAATTAAGCCATTGATTTGATTAATTAAATTAGTCAAGAATTTAATTAAATCTTTAAACTTCCAATCATGTTGCTCTTAACCCAAATTTTAATTCATTCTTCATTTATTTTATTCTTACTTGTTTTTCATCATTTTTTTCAGTAAATAAAATAATTAAAATAAAAAGGTCAAAAATTAAGTTATGACAAGAATGTTCATGCATGTAGACACCTTAATCATATTCTTAAACTCTATTAAAAAACACTTTATATATATATATATATATATATATATATATATATATATATACCCTCGTTTCTAGCTCGCATAATTATAAGATTTTTTTTTGTGAAATAATAATATAATAAATAGTTATTTTGATTTTAGCTGTCTAATTAATGATCACGTACATTGACTCATTAGATAGATTACAATTACATGAAGTGTGTTAAAAACCCAAGTTCAAGAAATAGTATGAACACATCAATGGAGCTATTTGATTAAAAAAAAAAAACGGAGAATAATTTGTTATCCAATCGTTGAATTTGATAAGTTTGACTAGTGCATTTTAAAAGCGTTGTTTCTTATAAGGAGATGGACTTGTTCGGATCGAGACTTAGCTTGGAGAAAACCAAAATCAACATTTTCACAGAAGCATTCTTAATTTTAATGAAATTCTTTTATATATTTTTATGGGGATTTCTCAAAATAAATAAAAAACTACTATATGGTTATCAGAATTAAAGGTGTTGAACAAAATTCCTAGTTACCAAAAGATAGAAAGGATACGTAAATTTGCTTTTTATATTGAATATTTGGTACAATATTTTTTTTATTTTTGATTAACGTGAGTGTTCGAGCCAGTTTTGCGCGCACCTCGACTAATTTCACGGGTCCTGAAATTAACGACCATGTAAGTCTTCAATGGCAATCATATTAGCAACCATGAAACTCGAACTTGAGACCACATAGAAAACAAATCCTTTAATCTTAAATTTTTATTCATGAATCACTTACTAGATGGTTTTGTATAAAATATTTTATAAGGAGTTCATGCCTGTAATTTCAAGCGTCATTTCTTAATTAAACTTATGATGTTGAATTTAATAGAAGTTTGACAAGTGCATTTTGCACAATGATTTCATGTAAGCTAACTACGTACAATGTTATATATTTCAAATGCATATTCCTTTGAAATGGAAGAATTCAATTATTTTTGATCATGAATTCAAGCACAATTTTTTCTCAGTATGATGTGAGATGTGTATTAAAAACCCAAGTTCATATCCAAAAGGAAGTTTGGACCTGTCATGTAAACTTTATAACCAAAAAAAAAAACAACTTTTGACCTGACCTTACTAAATTATTTTTCTATAAAAATATATATTTAACACTAATATAAATAGAATTATTTAGTTTATTTTTTAGAATAATTTTAAAATTAATTATTCAAAACTTTCTCTATAGTTTAGGACTATATACGTATAATTTTAGGACATGAGAAACACTAGTTTTCTTTCACTATGGTTTAAGATTGTAATTTTTAAGCTTGGAAAACCCCATCTTTATATCTTTCACTACACAGTACACACTACGTAAATTCATACCCTGGTTTATTCATATTCTTGTACCAGCAGCAGTCTAGAATTGTCACCCCCCCCCCCCGGGAACAGGATTCCGATCCTGTTTGGTGCCGGAAAACTTGAAGCCGGCCCTCCCAAGTCCTAACCTCACAACCGTGAGCAAAACGTGCATGTGGCGTTGCTGTCATTTGGTAGCCATGGGCAAAATTTGCTCGCGCTGTTGCTGTCATTTGACAGCCAAGGGTTGGTGCTATTACTTTGTTGAGTACACATTGTGCTACGGGGAATACAGCTCTGTTGAATTGCGATGACGACAGGGATGATGCAATGCTCAAATCAGAAATAAGGACGTTGAGAGATGGTGTAAGAAAATGGGAAAGGCAAAAATTTGAATGCCAATGTGTCGACTTCTTATTGGCCCATCTAGTTGTGTCCCATCACAATCATGGACCCTACTACCAATGGAGCTAAACCATGGGAGCATATCAAGTTTTAGGTCCCGGGCTCCTTTCATAAAACTTATGGTGGGTCCATTATCTTCCATCCTCCTTGCATTTATTAGGCAAGTGAGTCTCACGCTATAATCAAATGTTGATCTTTCCCATATCTCAGGTAAGGTTACACATATTTATTAAACCCGGTTTCGTGAGTTGATCTAATTCTCAACTTGGAATTATCCTGGTTAGATCTTGATGTCTTAATAGTATAATCTAGGATTCCGTCGACTTGCTCACAACATAATTTAAATTTTAAAAAATAATTTCTTTGAAACAATGTCACTTAATTTAAAAAAATAATAATAAAATAAAATCGTTTCATCAATCCATCTAATTTATAATTTAATCAAATTTTAAAACTTAAGTAATGATAGGATTGAAAGAGAGAGGACAATCTCATTTTCTTCTCATTATAAAAGTGCAATTAATTAACATAATCCATGTATTAAGGCATCATTTTTTTTGTATTTGGAATCATGTTTGAGTGTGTTTATATTAAAAAAATATTAAATTAATGATTTTTTAGTATTTTTTTGATGATTTTAATGTGTTGGTATCAAAAATAAAAATAATTCTAAAAATAATTAATTTTAATAATTTTAAAAAATATTCTACACCACACCACGATATCAAACACCATTTGTTTTTCCTTTGAATATCAAATTTTGCAACCCTTTTTTAAACATTTTGTTTTATATCAATCATGAAGAGTTGAATTGTCATGAATTCTAATATTATTTTAGTATAAATAGTATATTTTAAAATGAATTAAAAAAGATGAATTTAATCTAGATATACAAGAGTTTATAAAAAAAATCTTAATAATAATTAAAATAATAATGAAGATAACGATGCATGTATTAAATACAATAGTCAAATTTTTTTAACTTATCTTCATAAAATCTTGAATAACGAGCTTTAGAATGCTTGATATAAAAATATGTGATATTTCATTTTTTTAATATTTTTTCCTTGACATGGTTTTGATTATGAAGGTCAAATCCTCGTTAGTCATATTAGAAAAAATAAACAATATATTGATTTTTATGAGCTTGTTAGGATGTAACTTCACGCAAAAAGCTCTAGCCAATAATATTTTTCTGCTCTCCTTACTAAGAATATAAAATATTCTTCTTTCAAATTTTTGTTTTGACCCATTAATTAATTCTGAATGTCCAAGTGTTTACACTTCATTTTCGACAATGAAGAAATAACCACTATATAATAATTAAAAACTATATATTTTAAAAGTGAATTGTTTCTAGGTGATAGTTAACTCATATTAGTCTTCTATATATTAAAAGAAAAGATTATTTAAGTCGAGAAAAATATGATCATTAAAAAAATCAAACTCATTATTTAAAATGTCTTCCATGTCCTTGACATGATATAGCTATTAGTAATGTGGTAAGCTATTATTATGTTTAACTCGGTTGATCAATAATTAACTCTGGATTCAATTAACCCATCATTCGACTCGGATTGGATGTAAAAAAGTTAATTTTTAATTAATTTGATCGACTTTATAGATTAATTTATATTTTAATTAAAACCCTACTTGATTTTAAAAAAAAATATTTGTTTAAATTTTTTAAAATCAATTAATTAACCTAATCAACTCACAATCCTAATAAATCTTACATCTTGTCAAGTCTCATTTCAAGTTAATATCATGTTTAATAAGTATGGAATGTTCATAAAAAAAGAAGTTAGTTGACTTTCATACAAAGTAAGTGTGGCTCACATACACAAAACAAGCGTGTGGACATGTTCAACTCCAAATTAACATTTTGATTTTGCCTGAAGCAAGATAAACCACTAGTATATAAAGGTGGTGCGTGGAGCTTGGCTCTCCAGGAGTAATTTTTTTTGGAAGTGATATAGTAACTAGTGACTTGAACTATAGTGATGGGTAGACAACCTTGTTGCGACAAACTTGGTGTGAAGAAGGGGCCTTGGACAGCTGAGGAAGACAAGAAGCTGGTCAGTTTTATTCTCTCACACGGCCAATGTTGTTGGCGTGCTGTACCAAAGCTCGCCGGACTCCGCCGATGTGGCAAGAGCTGCCGTCTTCGCTGGACTAACTACCTCCGGCCTGACTTGAAGAGAGGCCTTCTTAATGATGATGAGGAAAAACTTGTCATTGATCTCCATGCCCGCCTTGGCAATAGGTAACTATATATATATATTATCTAGCTATCATCAAGCCGTTTCATTGTTATATGCTTCTTGTCTCATTTTTTATTACCTTTCCATTACCATTAACTTTTCATGGTTGGTGTGGAGCATGCTTGGGGAGGATCATTTTCTGCATCTAAGTAAATTTCAACATCAAAAACTCTCTCTCTATTATTATAGTTGACATAGTTTTCATCATTTTAGTTTAAATATTGTGTCCAACCAAGCATGTTTAGCTTCTTTTTTACACCATGCTTCTTGTTTTTTTCCCCTTCATTTTACAATTCACATGATTAAAAATGACTTAATTTTGATGTTTTTTCTATATATATATATATATATACAACAAGATGAAATCACAAGTTTAAAGACCATCAAAATTTAAACTTGGTGTTCATGGCAAGATACAATCTAAGAATATAGCTATCTAAGCAAAGGAGTTACACATAAAAACTTTACTAACACAAATAACATTAAATCAAATGATTTTATAATTAGTAGTTACATCTCTTTGGTGTTTTTCATACGAAAATAACATCAAATTAAGTTTTTAAGTTATTTTTTATGGTTTTGATACTAATATAAAAAATAAATAAAAATTCTAAAAATATATATAATTTTAATGTGTTTTTAATTGAAAAATACTTTTACAAAAATAGTTTTTACCGCAATACCAAATATACATAGTTATATATAAGGGAGGCTTCACATAACTATAATGATAATGATGATAATGATGATGATAAAAAAGGTTTTTAACTCTTTCTTTTTCTTTTTTATTTATGATGCATGCTATTATTAAACAAGTATACTAAGTATATAATGATTAGGTATTTAACACAATTTATTAATTTATTTTAAGAAGAAAGGCCTAATATTCAAAAGTGCTGCGCAGAGTTACTTTTTAGAGTATTCATCTTGCATCATCACATGCCAAGGATTCTAATCTTTGCTCACACTCGACATGAAACATCAACGTGGGATGTGATAAGTTGAGGAGTAGTCATCGTCTACAATTTGGTTTGATCCCATGGACATTCCTTTTGCTTCTTGTAATGCCTAAATCGTCTTGGCCTGTAGAAAATTAGGGTTTCTAAGTGGTGACACACAATTTAAATCTTCAACTTTATGAGTGCACAAAGTGCGTGGATTAACTAACATTTTAATCATAAATAAAAGATTTCCACTCAATACTATTAACTAATATTTAGCTCATACCAATATTATGAAAGTTGAGATTAAATAGAATGAAAGCTGCTCTTGTCTTTTTGCTGACACTTTTCATTTGCTTTAGGTGGTCCAAAATCGCTGCAAGATTGCCGGGAAGAACAGATAATGAGATCAAGAATCATTGGAATACTCACATTAAGAAAAAGCTTATTAAGATGGGCATCGATCCTGTTACACATGGGTCTCTCAGTAAACAAGAGAGCCCACAAGAAAGCACAGTATCTTGTCACACTAATTATGATCAACCCATTATTAATGCTGATAATCAGCAGGTTCTTCCCAAAATTTGCGCCCATGCCTCCTCTCGTACTGATAATTCAAGCACTACGACTACACCGACAGAAAATTCCTCAGTGGATGAATTTGTAGGGTCATCAGAACCTAATAATGACAATGATCCACCAATGAGTTTCATATGGTCAGAGGCATTTCTTGATGACTCATCTTGGAACTTCCAAGCCACGAGAGAAGATTATAGTGAATTTGGGGTATCTAATTCTTCATCAGAGGATAGTAACTCTACATGGTTTTTAGACTGTAAGGATCTTGGAGATGAATTCTTTGGGCTTAGTTGCTTCAGTGACATGGACTTGAGTATCCTAGACATGGGTGGCAAGCATTAAAATGCACTGCCTCGTAGAGTGATCACAAGGTATATCTAAGCAACAAGGATGGAAGCACAAGGATTATTGAAGGCTCAAGCTTCCTGAATTTTAGTTTCTATATAGTCTTGCACTTAGTTTTTTTTTTTTTTTTTTTTCATCCCACCATTCAAAAATTGGAAAAGAACAAGGGAAAGGAAGATATTGAAAGTGTTTAATAATGATTTTCCTTTCCTTTATCCAAATATTCCAATAAGAGTTTCAAGACCCTTATAACATTAGAAAACTCCCAAAATTTCAGTTACCTAGTTCCTTCTGGGGAAGGTTGATCATGGATTGGTGCTGTGTCATGAACCCAATACACTAACATACTTGTGGCTACAACTTGTACCATGAATGGTTGTATTTTAAGACAACATTATGTGTACTAAATCTAGCATGTAATAGCTGAGTACTGATTGGAGCCAGAAACTTCATGGCTACCACTTGTAATTGCATATGATAAAATATGCAATTATCACATATTTTATTATCACATATAAAGAGTGTTCCTTCATCAACCACCCATCTATCTGTTTTACGTACCAATTCTCGATTTCTTTAAAAACACAATTGATTTTATCATTTTATATAATTCATCCAAATCCTATTTGACATAACTAGACAAAGTTTGCCCCGCCCCCCTGTGAAGGAAAACTCAAGTATTTTTATCATGTATTTCAGCTATAGAGAGGCATAATATATATATTATAATGATTACTGATGAAATTGATAAAATTAACTAGTTCGGATCAAAATTAAGAATCAAATAACACATTGAAAAAATTAATAACTATCATACGAGAATGATAATATATATGTTGATATTATATAAATATTGAAAAAACAATTACTAGAAAACATCATTGCTGACGCCATCATTATTAAAATAAAGGTCCTGAAATTGAAATTCAAACTCCATTGAAAGTTGGAAAACGATCGACGTCCAGATCATATTATATATACTAATTAATATATATACATTACAATTTATCACATAGCTTACTCAAACTGGACATGTCAACAACTGTATCATTGCGTATCAATATCAGCATGCTCGTCATGATTGCAGAATATTATACCTTCATTTTTTTCATACTCAATATATATAAGCTATAATGTAAGTATAGCCACGTTGATGCATTTCACAATAAATATTTTTATTTATTTCTTCTTGATTTTGAACCTAAAATGATAATATAGATCATGATTGTATATATTATATCTGAGTCAAACCTACAAAAATAATAGTATTATATCAATCTTGTACACGTGTTTTTTCAAAGTTTTGAACTGAACAAATTAAAAACTCATTCTAAGCTGGGAATCAGGTTTAGACTTTAGAGTTAAAGTATTGTTTGGAAATACGGTTCAATCCGTGTTTTTAAAATATTTTTTTTATTAAAAATTAATTTTTTTATGTTTTTGGATCGTTTTAATGTGCTGATTTTAAAAATAATTTTTTTAAAATAAAAAAAATATTATTTTGATATATCTTTAAATAAAAAATATTTTAAATTAAAACCACAATTATAATTCAAATTGTTTTTTTTTTAAAAAAAGTTTTTGAACTATGGGGACTGAAAAATACATGGGCTCACAAAATTGTTCTATATATAAACTATTCTATAATAAAAGTTGTATAAGGAATCGGGTTGGATAACTTAATTACTTTTTTTCAAAATAATTATTGCAAGACAAAATTGCACAATAACTAAAGACAAAAAATACATGCATGTCACTTCAGAGAAATTAGATGAAATATTTATCTCCTTATAATAAAGAAATGCTTTCTTTTCAACCGTGTAAAAAGAACCTCCAAGATTCTAAAACGCATGATGATACAAAGATATATATATATATATATATATATATATATATATAAAAAAAAGAAAGGAGGTTATCATTAGCATTTGCTATGCGTGTACTAGCTAGCTAGGGAATGCTGTAAACAGTATTGCTTATGAAAGCACGACTTGAAAAAAAAAATCGCCTTCCTTGCTCGTGAAGAGACGACTGCTAAAGTTTATTCTAAGGGATCACCACATTGCGTCAATAGAAGTAGCCAATTTTATTAAAAACAAATTTGGGCATTTGATATAGCTTGGTTGTTTTTTAAATATTTTTTTATTTAAAAATATATAAAAATAATATTTTTTATTTTTTAAAATTTATTCTTAGTATCAACATATTAAAACTATCTAAATTCATAAAAAAAAATTAATTTAAAATAAAAAAATAAAAAATTTTCTTGAACTCAAAAATAAACACATGTATATGTCAATAATATTATTTTAAAACCTGGAGAGCCTTAATAGGTCGATCAAGGATCTAAACCGGTTCAAATTGAAAAAAAATAAAAAATTTAGTTGACCCGATTAAAACTAAGTAATCAATCTGTTGACTTTAAAATTATAAAAATAACATTCCAGCTTACTATTTTTATAACACTACATGGGATATCTATTTTAATTATTTGTTCTAACCCTTAGGGTATTCGACATTGTCCATTTCTCCTCGTGAAGGGAATCAACATTCTGCAGATTATATGATGAACTAAGACGATATGCTTGGCCTATATTGGAATTAAGTTGAGGAAGCAAATGCATATATTAATTATTTGAGTAACACCTCAAAGATCAGCTGGTATATAACTTCGTCTAAAAGGTTATATCCAAGAGTAAAGCTAGCTAGAATTGTTTATGATGGTTATGTAAATTATAATCTTGGCTAGCTAGCTAGTGGTGGCCTTAATCTTCAAACGTTAATGTCAAAAGGATAACCAAAGTGGAACTCTAAATCAGATGGCCTCCTTTTGGCTGTGGAATTTGAGTGTGTTATCATTGGCATGAGAGTGAGATCGATCGTATCGCAAAGGAAGAGATACCAGTGGTGCAGGCTATGGCTAGCTAGCAGAGTTATATAAAATGTAGATTGGATCATCAATTATTCTGGGACCATCTAATTCCTTGTCGTGCAACTTGACTCGTTACTTTTTGATTTTATATATGTGATCATAGTTTTTAAATTCATCCTAGTTGAAGGTTTGGATTTTAAGTTTTGATCGAATCAATTTTTATTTTAAAAATAATTTAAAATAATATCGTTTTAGTAAAAAAATAAACAAAAGTCAATAGGTTGTCATTAGGTTATGACTTTTTTTATTTTTTCATCAACCTAATCCGGTTCTAGCCCCGGATCGCCCAGCCGGGTCAGGCCAGGTTTCAAAACTATGTATGCACTTATTATCTATTATAGTATGTAATGGTTATAAAACCAAGATTGATGGGTAAACTGGTGATTCATCAACTTAAAATTTAACATTGTTAAGTTTTATGTTGAATTGATTTTTTATTAAAATAATATCATTTTAATATTAATTAAAAAAATCTAAAATAATGTTATTTCATGAGTTTTTTTTATTACATTTTAGATTGACTGTATTAATTCTCGAATTCTATACTATGTACACACAAGTGGAAAAAATAAAAAGAAGAAAGAAAAACTTCCTAGTAGAAGCATATTTAAGACATTAAGCTTGGGCTTTTAATTGCAAGGCATCAATTAAATCCACTCAAAAAATAAAATATTAATTTCTCCTAATATATATTCTTCTCAGAATCACGTCATAAAATACATCATGTATTGAATGAGTGAATCCCACTAATGAATTCCATGAATCAACAAAGTTTTAGAATTTTTGGAAAGTATTCTCGATAAGATGAACATTAATGCTCTAATTCATCAACTTTTACACTTGATATTTCGTGAAATTATCATTGGCATGTGCGTAAAGAGTAATGGTCTGTTACAAGAAACTTGGAGCCATTCCAAATCAGCTAGAAAAGGGAATATCCATACTGCCAAATCCACTTCAAGTAAGATTAAAAAGATAATGAAAGTAGTTAAAAAATAATTATGTGTGAAAGAACCATCTTAACCTAATAGTTTAAGTTGTTAAGTGAGGTCCCAGGATATGATTTATATTATTCTCTAACACACCCCCTCAAGTGCAAGCCCTTTAAGCTTGAAACTTGTACATGTTCATTTTACCTCGTGCTTAATTTTTATCAAATAAATAGGGATGATAAGATTTGAACTCCTGACCGCTTGGTCATTAAGACTCTGATACTATGTCAAAAAATCATCTCAATCTAATAATTTAAATTGTTACTTAAGGTCTTGATATATAATTTATATTATTCTTTAACATCATGATTTCCTTTAGAGTTAAACAAATTGTTGGTGAGATTATAATCATGGAATGCAGACAGTGCATTTAAAAATAATTTTTGAAAAAATATTAAAATAATTACTTTTTAGATTTTTTATATATGACATGAAAATCATGGATAAAAATTATTAATTTAATATTTTTAAAAAACAAAAAAAATGGTTGAAAAGCTTGTATAAACCGAAAGAGATACTGTGCCAACCACCATCTGCAGAAAATGAAGAAATAAATGCAAAATATGTTGTTTATACAAGCTGACAAGAAAGAGCAAATGCCACTTTCTTTTCTGTCACTATCTAATACAAGCTTTTATGGATTTCAGGGGGGGAGAAAAGACCTTACCGACCTACTTTCAAAACGTTGAGATCCAGCCTGAAACTATCATGTATTTGTCTCACCTACTGTCCGTTTAGTGCAGCGGTGTCACCATCAAATTCAAGTATAAACATTTCTGTGTTTTTTTGGAGTGTGACTCATAAAAGGCAATCCTCACGTCACATGTGAGGGAAGATAGGAACGGTACTTCAGGAGCTTTTCAACTGCACTCTTGCAAAAGCACTGTAGTAGTTCTCAATAGTTGGTGGAAAAAAAGTTCCAAAAGTATATCCCTTTGGGTATAGTGCGATCATAATAATTGCAGAAAGCAAGAGCGTGCAGCTGCTGGGAAAGCTGTGGGTAGGATCCCAACACGTCTTTTCAAATTCTTAAGGCAGCTTTTGGAATGCTGATGAATATTGAATGGAATATAGACGAGTGCACTAGACAGATGACCCTCTTGTCTTGTGTAAGTACCATGACTCGTGGTCTAGATTTTGATGCAGATTGATTTTTAAATTAAATTATAAAATTATAATAATTATTATTTTCATACAAATATTAATTTAAAATAACCTGAACTAACCTTCTCGAAGTTGAATTTTAAAACTATAATAATAATTATTTTTATTTTTATATTGACTTGAATCAACTAAATTTACCTTTTTAATTTGTGATCCATCCCATGTCTTCTCTTGGTTCGACCATCAAGACAGATTTTAAAACTATAATAATAATTATTTTTATTTTTATGTTATTTTGAGTTAATCCAAGCTGACCATCTTGACTCATGACTCAGGCCTGCCCTAGATCGACCCCCCGAGTCAGGTTTTAAAATTATAATAACAATTATTTTTATTCTTACTTGACTCGAGTCAATGGTCAACCCGGGTTGACCCTCGAGTCGAGTTTTAAAACTATGATCATAATTATTTTTATTCTTGCGTTGACTCGGGTCAATGGTTAACCATGCCCATGACCCAAGCCTTTCCCAGAATTGACCCTGAATTGAATTTTAAAATTATGATAATAATAATTTTTATCCTGATATTGACCAGATCAATGGTCAACCCAACCTGTGACTCGGGCCTTATCCCTAGTCAACCCTCTAATCAAATTTTAAAATTATAATAATAATCATTTTATCCTTACATCAACCCGGATTAAATGTTATACAGAGAATTAAACAAGCTTATTTTATCCTTTTTAGTGAGGCAAGAATTTCTCCACTGAAACAACCTTGATCAGCATAAAAATTAATTTTTGTACCATTTAAAGATGCACCACACAACTTCAAAAAAATAATTATCGTGTCCAGAAGGAGAAATGCGCTATCCAGTCGACTGAATTCCTCTTTCTCAGGAAACTCCAAACTCTCAGTCCCTCTTTGTCTAGCTTACCTAGTATCGTGGAGAGCTTGTGAAAAAATATGTGCCAGATAATTTCATTCTCTAAGCAGGAAGATCTATGTATGTACAAAGGACAAGTGGAGATATAAAAAATGTCCATGACCTGTTGTTTGGTGCAGCAATAAAACTCCACTTTCTTGTGCGGAAGCTTATATGCCATGAGATAAGGAAAAACAGAACTATCATTTTGTTTGGCTGCTACATACCTGTAAAGTGGGGCATGTAGCATTCCTAATAGGCTACTTCTTCAAACTCTGCTCCTGTTCAAGGAAAGCCTCTTTCTGAAATTTTCAGATGAAAGAACTGAAAATGAAAGTGACCATGTAAAGCTACTGTGTAAAATTTTTAGGAAGGAACTTCAGCAGGTAGCAAATGAAGAATTGGTGTGGGTCGTGGAAGCACATATATTCACCAAAACGACCGCGTAAAAATGTCATTGAACTGGTGGTTTGGAAGCATCTGCTGCTTCCTTGGTGCTCTTAACAACTAGATCATGATTGATGGATGCCAGCTGAGACAAATTCTGAAAATAGAAGTATATTCTTATTCAAAATGCAAAAAAATTAACTCAGTAAGCAGGCGTTAGGAGCTTGGACATAACGTGAAGAATTATTTCTCATCATTCAATTACTGCTGCTATACAGTTTGTACTCGATAACAATAACTTTAATGGGGAAAGTCAAAACTCATTTGGCAAGAATGATTGTGGAGATTAATGGAATTTTTTCTAAAACACCATAATAGAACTTTATTAGCAGAAATTTATAGAAAAGTGCATCGATACATTGTGCAAGCATGTAGGGACATTGAAGAATATTTCATTAAAAAAAAAAAACAGAGAGATGATTTCAATTTCATGCAACATCTAATCTTGTTGAATAAAATCTAGCATGACTCACCTTAAATGAGAAATTACTAAAAGAATACTTCACATCAAGAGTTGGAGCACCAAACCCTGCCATGGTACCACATCCATCCACCTGGTATAAAAGAGTAAAATCAGAAGACAATGCACCCATAAAGCTGATGATTGTATCAGGGGTTAATGGCTCAATCTGTCTTTATGTAATGGGGTAATTCTCAAATATGTCCTTATATCCCTAGTTGAGTCAATTGCATCCTTGAATATACATTAAGTTTCTAAACTATCTTTTGGCAAGATTTTCAGACTAAACCACTAGAATTAGTCAGGTGATTTGCACATGAAAGCCTTTCATTTTTTCTGGCCTACAAGAGCATTTTGAAAATAAAAATAATCGTGTAAATCAAGTGACTAATTCTAGTGGTTTGACCTGAAAATCTTGCCAAAATGATAGATTAGAAACTTACAGTGTATTCAAGGATAAAATTGTCTCAATTAGAAATATAAGAACGTGTTGGAGAATTACCTTATTATATAAGAATAAATTCGGTCATTAACCCTTGTACTATCACCTGCATCAATTTGAATCGACTTCAAATGGAAGATTTCTTAAACCATTCTACAATCACCAATGATAAGCTTTAAGTATGAGTTCCCATCCAATTTCATTCTCTTTCCATTAGGCCAAGATATTTCATAAATTAAGCTTTAATTTGAATTCAGCATTTAACCTTTTTCTATAAATCAATTCCCAGCACCTTGTTGCTAAAAAAAAATCATCATATAGAAAATAATGGTTTTCTAAACCAAATCAATAAAAGCAATAATTTCAAAATCATAATTGTTGTTGGCAGCTGGAACCACTATAATCTAGTGAGATTAGAGCCATGTTCAAGTGACAGTGAACTGAAAGCAATATATGCAAAGAGATAGGAGCAATTTTCAACTGCAATATGTACTTACATCGTCATCATGTGTATTGCTGAATGAACCACTGCTGCATGTGTCTGTCAAGTCCTCAAAGTCACTGCCTCCATGAACATTTTCACCTTCTGGATTCCATATATAACGGCTCAAAAAATAACTCGTGTCATGTGCTTCTCCCGATGGAATGAACATAGCCTGGAGAGAATAAGAGAACTTACTAAGTGTTCAGATATGATGATAACTACTATTAAAAAAAAAAACAATGACTTCGCGATATTTAAAAAATAAAACTGAGACAACCTTTTGCCTTGCAAGCGTTTCCCAATTTATGTCTCTAAAGAAAGAATGATTCTTAACCTGCCGGAAAATTGACCTGTTTAATTTTCAAATCATTTCTGCTTGCAAATAAGTCTCATCAGTGACCATAAAGAGTTTACCTCTCTAGCTCCTATTGCTCCTAGCCTTTGAAGTGGATTTTCAGTCAACAATCTGAAAGTGACATTAGGTAGAAATTTAATGGTTTATAAATTAAAGGAGGACCTTGATAGTACCAAAAACATAATTTACATATGGTACCAATGGAATTGATTCCAATATATGAAAGAGCTTATGATACAGAGAGAAGCCAACTGTCCTCGCTTATGCTTGTAGGAAACACAAATAATCTTGTGAATGCAATCATATGCTTCAAAGACCATTATATCTTGAAAGAAGTAGCACAAGTTACATCTAGGGATTTCACACAATCTTACTTGTCAATCAAATCACAGGCATCAAAGCTCATCTCTTCAGGAACCCTGGGCCAGGGTATATCTCTATTCATTACATTGTCAAATATTTTCTGCAAGAAATATGGCCTATTAGTATGACATCAAGCTACTCGCATAAAATGTTCTGAAACTAAAAGGAACAGTTTCTCCAAGAAGGTCAACATATCATGTTCCAATTTGAAGGATAAAAAAGCCAAAGATAGTTTAAAAAACAATATATTAAAGATATCTATACCATATCCATCTAACACTCTTTGCATGCATACAACTTAGGAGTAAATATATTAGAAATGGTAACTTATGACATAACATGCTCCACAGTGGTGTATAAAAGGTACAGTCCATATTCCATTTTAACAAAATAGGAATAGACAAATGGTTACTACAACCAAGTTAGAAACTTAACCAATATCAACAACAACTCGAAATAAATAGAAGAATAAAAAAGGAGAATAACCAAATTCAGTCTGCTGACCAAAACCATTCATAAGGTTCGGATGACCTACCTGTGGAGTATCTGCATTGAATGGAGGTATACCAACAAGCAGCTCAAAAAGAATAATACCCACAGACCACCAATCAGCAGTTGCACCTGCAAGGAGGTAATGTCCGATGATGAAAAACATATAATAAATAAATAAGTAAATAAAACAGAACCATGCATCATACATGCACTATCAAAGTTAAGAAAAGAAAATTGCTAACCATGGCCCATGCCGAGAAGTATCTCAGGTGCCAAATAATCAGGAGTGCCAACAACTGAATGCTTTTGACGCTCTTCTCTCTTGGATGACGATTGATCCTTTAGTTCATCATCATCAAGAAAACCAGAACTACTGACTAACGGAACAGATAAGTCATCTGTACTGTTGATAAGACCAACTTTTGATAGCCCAAAATCTGTCAACTGTAGCAGAATGGACATTTAGAAGAAAACAATTAAAATACTATATAAAACATCTTTTAAAGCACAGTGAGTGTTCTTCATAGATGTAAGAATCTATTAAACACTCTAGTCCAAATAATGAAAGCATTGTTTTAATGTTCTTTGCAGTAAAATACAGGATGATAATTCAGCATTCTTGAAAGTATTTGTTAAAGGAACACAAAGAAGAAACATAGAAAAACTAGTTGGCAAATTGAATAACTATACGGAATAATGATCAAATAAAATTCAATTTACAAAATAATAATTGCATCCAAACTAACAACACCAATTAAACATATTTTAGTAGTGGACCTAGCATGAAGAGATGATTCTCATCAGGTCTACTGCGTGCCTATTCTCTTGAACATACTATATACCTTTAACCTCAACCGAAGACTCCAATACAGTATCCCTTGAACACTAATCACGGTCATGACAGATTAGGCAAATCCATTTTAGCCTTCTATATAAATTTGAATATTTGTCCACACTTCATCATGCCACAAAATGAAACTCTTGTTACCTTTGCTCTTTCTATGGATCTCTCATAAGCAGTGGCATACAGCTATTATTTTGAAAACCATACAAAAATATTCTTATATTAAAATCCAACAATCTACCATCAAATATGGAACCTATAACTCAAGGCGCAATACAATTCCAGAACAATATAATGTTACCAAAACACATGAAGCCTGTAATACCCAGTTATGGTCCTAATGGAATGTAAGATTCTGGGAGGTAGAATATGAAGACAGAACTTTCTTCGGCATTTCTATTTTCTAAATGAAACATTGAGCACAGAAAACCTCTCTCTACATGCATGCCCATGTGTTTCTAATATAGAGATGTGTGCACAAAGACAGACACATATGACTTTTGAAGAAGTTTCCTTTTCCACCTAGGTGATGGGAAATAATAAAAAAAACTTAAAATTTTCAAAATATCAACCTTGATGTGACCATCTTGATTAATCAACAAGTTGTCCGGCTTCAAGTCTCTATGAATGACATTTAAAGAATGCAAATACTCCAAAGCAAGAACCTGGGAAATAGAAAACCAACTATTTGTACCATTTGTTAGAAAGTTTTATAAATTGATATTTGAACGAAAAGGCCATAGACACAGGTATGCAAAGAAGCCCTTACAACTTCTGCAATATACATACGGGCCATGTCTTCATCCAAGCAGCCCAAGTTCCTCAATAAAGAGTACAGATCTCCACCATTTAGATATTCCATGACCAGATAAAGATTTTCACTGCATGTGAAGGAGTAGAAAAATCGAACCTGTACAATCACATAGACATTAGAATAACATGCTTTCACATGCAATACTCCCATAAAATGGGTATATATGATACGATGCACGCTCACCACAAAAGGATTGCACACTGATATGAGGATTTTACGCTCTTCCAAAATACTTTCAACTGCATTTTTACAAATCATATCAGCCTTCCTCAGGACCTGGAAAAATTATTCAGTAAATAATCATTACATCAAGAAAAGACCACATTTAACCTTTTACAAGCATTTAATTCTCCCAAGCTTGCAAAGATGCGTATACATTTACAAGCAGGCTGGCATGCAGTTATGTATAATTGTAATGGTAATCTGAAAGCAGTAGCTCAAATTTACTTTTCAGCATTCAATTTCATCAGCAAAACTGGGTTTTCCCAATGAAACAAGAAGCTGATGAAAAAAGGGGTGGTAAATCGCCATTAATAGTCTCCAACAACGACCATGCATAACCACATAAAATTGAAACATAATAAAAATCCAAGATGGAAATTATTAACAAATTTAAGATACATAATATGATCTCTTGGTTTGAATTGACTGAGTATGTCTCTTTCCAAATAGGTTAGGAGAGCAGATCTACTGATAAACAAAGGTAGTAAAGAAAAAACAAATTGATTCAGGGAAAAAGGAAGAATTGGAGATCCATGTGTTTTCTCAAGAGGAAAAAGATAAGGGATAAAAAAGATAAGGGATACAAAATAATGGAATTAGAAAAATAAAAAAGAAAGGCTAGCAAAACTGGAAAGCCAATTAAATCAAAAGGCAATGCAGTTTTGTTTCGATATCAGTTCTTCCTTCTTAGAAACAAAAGACAAACCTATATTACTTTGCAATATAGCAGTGAAAGAAAAGAAAACAGTATTTAATTCTTATAATTTATTGCTATTCAGACAGCTTTTCTCTTGATTGAAACCTTTTCTCCTGCAAATCTTTGCTGGAACAGCCTATCATCCAAGCTTCCTTGCTTTTGTCCTCATCTTGGTAGTGAACAGTCAAGCATGAATCAGACATAGTACCATCCGTCCCTCTAACTTTCTATACCCTATCTAATCCCCAATCTCATCATACAGAAATTTGGTTCTTCAAAGATAGATATATAAAAACCATGTAACAATATAGACTCTTAAGAATTGAATCAGAATTTGCAATATTCTTTAAGAAAACGGAGGAATGCAAATCCCTGGCCATCTGATATCGTATCTACCAAGAGGACAATAGTCAATTTCACATGTTCAATCATAAAGATTAAGAAAGCATGTTCTATGCATTTATGTATTTATGACAGCCACTTTCATGGTGTTGTTAAATGCTAACCTTTATAGCAAACAAATCCCCAGTAGCTCTTTTTCTGGCAAGAAAAACCCTTCCA
This sequence comes from Populus deltoides, assembly GCA_015852605.2. Classification (NCBI taxonomy): domain Eukaryota; kingdom Viridiplantae; phylum Streptophyta; class Magnoliopsida; order Malpighiales; family Salicaceae; genus Populus; species Populus deltoides. Next base: position 2,044,647 of record CM027584.2, on the reverse strand, counting down.
AAGGCCCCTCTACTGATCGGTTTTATTATTTCAAAATCATCTATAGAGGTTCGGTCTTTGGAAGACATGTTAACAGGACTTGTACGCAAACTGCGAACTGCATCATTTTCCTCAGAACTGTCTTCATCAGCCATCTGATTTGATGGGTCCGATTTCTCATCATCTATTTGGGTACAGAGATGCACATATTTCTCCCTGTAGATTTGAAGAAAAAGAAATATAATAAATTTTTCACTGGTGAAGTACTCGGTAAACAACTTCGAAGTGATGGTTGTTTAAGGTTATTTTTACTGATTCTATTACTAAAATTATTTGATTAGTTTTAAAATTTTAAAGTTTGGTTAATCAAAATAAATACACAAATGAATTCAAAAGGATGCTAATGATAAGTAAATTAATCAATTGTTGAATGTGTGTCAAAAGATGACATTTTTAAGAAATCTTCACATGGCAAGAAAACAACCATTATAAATTATTATGTGAAAGCTATCCATCAATCTGTTTTATATTTTAGTGGACTTTTAGTAATTAATATCTTAATAATCAGAAAAATTAATAGAGTCCAGACTAAAAACCAACCAGAACACACAAACAGAAGATGAAGCAATAGGGTAACTAGAGCTACAAGTAGGATTCTTTTAGATATAGGATAAGATGCTAAGTTGAATTATTAAAAAGAAAACTTCCTGAAAGCTTCATATAGATAACAAGGTTTGAACTTGAAAACTGACTTACAGAAGTAATTTCTCTATGCGTCTGCCAAAAGTCTCTACAATGAGGGCATCCACCTTCCTGTCCTGAACGGAATATTTTAGGTCTTCCAGACAGTCCAGCATGCTCTCTAGTGCACTATAGTCATTGTCATTTAGACTTGCAACAGAGCGAGCAATATCCAGTAGCTTGCTTATCTGTCATGCAACAGTAAAATTTAGGAAATAGAAACAAAGAGCTCAATGAAATAACAACAGTCAGTCAAATGACCATATTCACTGAAATTTCATTGTGTGCTCAATTTCACAACCTAGAATGAAGATTTGCAGTGAGAAGTTAATTGACTGAGCCATAAGTGTTCAGATTTTGCTTTCACTTAAATACAAGGTATGTTGAACAGTAGGTAACATAAAATTATGATCTGCTGCTTATGACACCAAAATTATCTGCATTTGCCATTTGTTATTGGTTATTATAGAAAGGAGATATCAAAGGTAGAATACAACTGGATCTGTAGGCTGTACGACCTACATGTGATAACAATTTTTTTAATTTAAATGCTTTCTTGTCATTGCACACATGCATATACTTCAATTTACATCAAGAAATCTTTTTTCATCAAGCATCAAGGAAACCACAGAAAACCAAACTGCCAAATTGTCTAATTCTTCATGGATTGGAAACTACTAAGAACATCTGTTTTTTCAGTGATGAAAAAGATAAATTACTAAATGTATTAATGGGTTTATTTGTCTAATATAGGAAAAGAACCATGTGGTAGAAACTTTAAATAGTCAAATTTGAATTATAGTATTTGTCAGAAAAGGAAAGGAAAAAACAAACAAACAAACTACTACTAGCCTGATGCTGAACAAAATTTACTTGGAAAAGGATGGAGCAATCTTAAGTGAGAAGCTGAAGGTAGAACCAATGAACAATTCTAGTGATAAAGTACTTTAGAGCTGAAGCCATCTAATTCGAGTTCACGAGATTTTAATCTTTCTACCATGAAACAACTAAAAGAATATGACAACAAAAAAAAGCAAGGCTAGTAATGAAAATGATTATGGCAGATACCATACTAACAAAGATAACCAATATATGTTCAGAAGAAGATCAATCCCTAACCAGGGTGAATCATCCAGAACAACAGTTTAACACAACTACATACCTGATGACAACCCTCAAGTTCTGTTATTGTCCTCTGTCCACTCAATAGCAAACCGATTTGGCTAGTCCGTGGAGTTAATAATGGTGATCGTGGTGTCAAGCTTTCTCTTGATGAGGTTATTTTGTCTGCATCAGGTGTTTGAGTGGAACGTGCTTCACATGAAATTTCTGGAAAAACATTGAGATCTTCCATCACAAAAGAATCAGGCACAACATCAAGCATCTCTTCAGAGCAGCAAGAAGAAAAGTTGTTTCGTTTTGGTGATAACCCATCTGACACCTCATGAATACCTGATGTGGGCACTCTTTCAACCTCAGGACTTACTCTTGGAGTATCGCATCTTTTTGGTGTACTTTTTGGTGTGGTTTTTTGTGACCATGAGCGCAGTATCTTTTCAAGAGTTTCTGCAACTCTTTCAAGTCTTTCATTTACAGTAAAGCCTTTCAAGTCACATCTGTCGGCAATAGTACAAATTAGAGAGTGTTCCTCTACATGTACAATCGGTATTTCAACCTCACAGATCCGGCATATCATAGAATTTTCATATGCAACATTGTGTTGATCCACCCAGAGTCCCCAAGAAACTCTTTTTGTTCCTGGGGATGGAGGATGGTCTGGAGTTTCAAGATTTTCAGAATAATCATCTCTATCAAGTAGTGGTTCTGATTTATCCTTGAAAGGTGTTTGAACAACATCAGTGTCCTTCCGATTTTTCTCAGCAGCGGATGGAAGTTTCCTCCAAGATGACATCCTAAAGCTGCTTGCAGTTGAATCAACACTTTTTGCAGTGCCAACCTCCAAAGACTGATCTACTTGATCCTGCTTTGTAACTTGAGTGTCTTGCTCAATACAACGGGATTTCTTTCTCTGCTTCTCACCCGCTGTCTTCCAACCCACCAATGGACCGCTAAAGTCCTGTTGTGCAATTTCAATAATCTGTTCACGATAAACTCCAAGATCACTACATTGATGAATGCCCAGAATTTTGTCTTCGTCATAACCACTCTCTTTTTGGAACTGCACAAGCCTAGTGCATCGAGTGAGGATAAATAAAAGCCGGGTGTGTGCTTGTTTGATAATCCCCATTGGAAGCTCTTGACGCTTATCGTCTAGGTTCTGGACGATACCCTCACCTTTCACCCAGAATTCGTTAGAAGACATCTTTGCACATTGTCGAGCTACAACCAACAAGTCCTCCAAACTCTCTCTCCATTTGGGGTGAGTGTCTGAGGTCTTTTCAAGTATACCCACCAAATCCCCAGCAAATATACCTAAATCAGAATCGACTTCCTCTTTTAACCTGATGAATTTCATCCTGATTGCCACCATAACTTCCTAGTAGTGTCACAAATCAAGTTATTTCTACCAAACAATCAAATTTTCAAAGGCAAATGGACAGCAAATACAAACAAAAAAAAAAGTTGGAACAGAAAGCACAAAGCCTATGCACCTCCATATGACCAAATGCGCGGGACTTCCAAACTGGAAAAGCCCTAACCCCTTTGGAATTAAGCTCATGAGAGAAGCTCTTAATATCCGGACTCTTCTTCATCCTACCGCTTGTAACACGCAATATAGCTTGAAAACGCGGAGACTGGATTTCCTTTGCAAAAAATGCTGCATGATTGCTCTGCCCAAAAAGAAAACACAAATTTAATTTTGCTTAGCCACTTAACATGAACATATACACACTCTTATCACACATATCAAACTACAACTAACATGACCAAATTCATTACCTCCATGGCTGGATTGAGTTGCGAATGAGCTCTAAATGGTTTCGCTTCACCCCACGAAATCTTTTTCCCTGTATTTAAACCAAAAAAGAACTTAATTAAACTACCATAAATCCTCCACTAACAAACACATTACAATTTATTCCCTTTACTAATCTACAGTTGTTAAAAAAGGAATTATTAAATATTGCATTGAGTTCTTGCATAAAATTAACATTCATAAATAAATTTCATAGTGAATTTTGTAAAAAAACAAATTACAATTTCTGATATATCTAATATTTTTTCGTGAATCCCACACAAGCCTAACTCCTGAACTCATGGTATGTGGGTCCCACATGAAGGTATATAAAAGTCGTGCTGGATGCAACTACACATGAATACATGGGATGGGTACCATGCAAAAATTAGCAAACAATAATTGAAATCTGAATTAATTATGTAAAAAAAATTCAAAATCACATAATTAGTTAGTTAGTTACCTGGTTCAAAGGACGATCCATTAAGCCTCGTGTCGACTCCAGTTTTAACCTCATCATTATTATTATTATTAACCTGAGCATTCCCTAAATACGACGGCGTAGCAGCTGACGACGAAAACCTAAGCGGAGAAGGAATCGGAAGGGAACGTGTCCTTATATGATTCAACCCGAGCGCCGACGCCATAATTATCGGCGAATTCTCGTCCGCTTTATAATTTCTCTTCTCCAATTTCTCCTTGTCATTTTTATCACCGCAATCTGTGTCATCGCCGTCGTCATTGTTGATTGATTCGGTGTCGTTCAGTGGCGCCTCGGGTTTCTGGATTCGGCGGATTGGAATGGGAGGGATTTTTCGGAGTTTGAAAGAGGAAGGAGATGAGGAGGAGGAGGAATTGAGAGTCGATGGTGAAGGAAACGGCATCGTTTTTAACGACGACGACGATGAAGGAGCTTCATGATGGTGATTGGTTGTCGACATGGATGCAAATCGGTACTGATTGAATCGATCAGGTTCTTCATTGCATTGTGAGTGTAGAGTGAGAATGTTAAGGAGATAAAGCGAGAGGATTTGACAGAGAGAGAAAACGTAGAAAGAGAAAGCGAGAGGATTTGAAAGATAGAGAAAGAGAGGAGATTTTTGCGGGAAATGGAGCTACAGAGGGTGACACGATGCTGGGAGGTTTTCTGTTAATTTTGTACGTACTTGCCGCGAAGAGAATTTTTCTTTTAATAGGCTACACTTCTGTTTTACCCCTATAGTTTGGAATTTTCAATATTGCCCTTCTAGTTTCTTAAAAAAAACTTCGACGGTACTACCGTTTATTTTCTTTTTTCTTTTTAAGTTTTTTTATGAAATGTTATAACGTATATGAGAATTCTTTGTAGGAGACTAGCTTTACTTCTCATTCTATGCTGGAGAAAAAATTCTTGACGTAACGAAAATGCACGACATTTCATCTGGTTCTAAGAATCCAGATCCGGCCACCACTGCATGCGATGCCCAGGAAAATAGGAGCAGGGGTTTAGGGGTTGGGAATTCATTTTCCAACTCATTTTCACCTTGATTGTTGTATATTTTATATCATATGTTTGGGTGCTGAGAATATGTGACAGAACCAGGGGATTTGAAGATTTTTTACGTGTGATGTGATGTTCTTATGGTTCTTTTGTATTGACATGGTTTTAGTTCAAGTCATCTATATATATCTTATGTCAAAGCTTAAGTTTTTTTATTTGTCTGTTTCTTTTGTGAAAATTAGTTTTGGTTTGATTTATGAGAGGTTTAGGTTAATTTTTCAAATATATGTTGTGTGTTAGGTGCGGGGAATTGATTAATTATATCTCCACAATGCATTCATCGGTTGAAATTATACGAGCCGTAGAAGAGATTTTAGGCACGGTAGGTTCTTGATCATATTGTAATTTTTCATGGTTGTTCTATTGTTCTGGACTAATTTATCAGTTAATTTCAACCTCATTAATTCTTGGAGCAATTATGGTGTTTGATTTGATAGGTTTCTTCTGTTCGCCGTTCTACTCCACTCTGTGTAGATAACACTAGCTTACTCCACATGATTAGTTGAACCAATTATTTTAATTAAAACATATATCAGTTTCATCAGCTATTTCCTGTAACCAATTTTGCTAGCTGTGCATGCTCACTCGTCGGCATACAGCATCTTGATGGCAGTCGTGCTATATATGCTGCGGTTAAAAAGAACAAGAGGGACATTTACTCCCAAGGGAGGCTCTTGGGGCTGCAAAACGCTTCTGAAATGACTTTCTTGACGGACCTGATCTCCATCCTGGTATATTCCTTGTCATAGTTGGCTTTCTGATGAAAAACAAACAAGCCATTTTGCTTCTTCTTCTTCCTTTTTTTTTAGAGAAGCTGCAACAACTAGAATCAGAATGTGATCGACTGTGTTGGGATTTAAGTATATATAGCAAAAGTTTTTTCGATCCTCAATCAGCTTTTTTATATCGTCATGGGATTTTCATCTTATTACATCAATGTGATTGTGTGGTCCTATTATATAACTTTCGTAAGCACTCTCTCAGGTTCGATGAAAATATTAGGAATGATCAGGGTCGTGTTGATATACTTGTATGGTGCATGTTTTGGTGCAGCTATATGGGAAAAGATATGCAAGGAGGGTCCACTTTCAGTACTGGCCACGGGAACTGCTCTTAGAACTCTAAACTGTTGCAGCCTGGTGGAGCCAAAAACGCAGCTGAATTGTTGAAGGATCTAGCAGGGGAAGGGATTGTGAGGGAATATGCAATGGAGGAATAGTTCCTGACGTGACGTCTTTTTGAGGATTCAAAGTGGAAAATGAGTGGAGATACTGCACATCGTTCTGATCCAAAAGTAAGAAAAACATCAACATCTGTAAGCAAGAAAAGTTCTGCTGCTTCTTATGACCAAAAGAAGCAAAAAGATTGAAGAAATCTGTGGGAAAAGTGAGAAGCCCTAGGAAGAAAAGGGTTGAGAAAGTAGAAAACCAGGTCACATTATTCTAGTTGATCCTACAGCTGTAAATTCAAACAAGGAGGTTCAATATTTTTATCGATTCATGAGTTATAGCAACCAAAATAAATTTGCATTCACTTCTCGTTTATGGCTGCAAGATTGTTTCTTTCTGTTGACTGTGGCTACAGAGATCTAGGATTTGCTATTCCCTCTTAAATGCATTTTCTTACAAGCTATGATCAGGTAACAGAAAGAATGCTCTCAGTTCTCTCTCCAAGTCATCACCTCTGCCCTTTGTAGGAGCTGTCTGTAGGATCAGATGGCCATGCTCTTTGCCGAGTCTCCTGGAATCTGTGCTGTAGAATTCTCCTAATTTATACTTTTAACTAACTAATGTTCAGTAATGGATGAAAAAAATGCTTTTTAAAAGTGTTTTTTATTTAAAATTATAAAATAATATTTTTTTTAATTTTTTAATTTTACTATTAATTCATTAAAACTATTAATAAATATTTAAAAATATCAATTTAATATTATTTTATATAAAAAATAACTTGAGGAACAGGTTAAAAAAAAAACACGGCCCATTCGTATCTATGTCGGTCTCTTCAGATACATCTCGTAAAATTAGAACAAAACTAATTAGGTCCTTAATGTACCTCGAATAATCTTAATTGGATTCTTTTGTCGGCAGCTGGACAAAGCAGTTTCTCAAGCATGTGTGTTGATGAGAGGATCAAAATGAGAATTCCTGGTTATCTTGAGACAAAATTAGAAAATAATATAGATTGGGGACTTAATTGGAAAATGTGTTATAGAACGGGGATTCATTTGAGGTTATCCGAAAAATGAATTCCTGCACCTTCTTGACACGACGGCGTAACTTCCAAATTTCACACTTCAAAAACTCAAGACCTCAACAACCACTCTCTTGAAAGCCTCTTACCACCACCACCACGACCAAGCAATGTCCGCCCTAATCCGCCGGTATGCAGCGGAGCTCTGTCACAAACGCATGCTCAAACCGAACTATCCGACTCTTGTCTTGACCTGTCACGTCAGCACCCGGGTCGCCCCTCAACTAAACGGAGCTGCCGCCACCACGGGACTCTACGGTTTTGATCACTTAAAAAACCCTAAAGGGTTTCAACGTTTTGTTGATGATGCCATTGAAAGGTAACCAAAAACATTTCTTGCATGTGTTTGGTTACTGAGAAAATGTGAGAAATTGAAGGGATTTGAACGCTTTTGTTATGTGATTAGTGTAATTTGATGCTAAAGCTGAAATGGGTTAGGTGAAAGTTTAAATGGTAGTGAAAATTGGGTATTGTATGTAAAGTTGCTTTCTTTTGGTTTCTTAATTGAACTTTAAGACATTATTTTAGTCTGAATTCTGGTTGTGTATAATGGGGGTTTAATACGTATATTATACAATGATGAGGTTGGAAAGCATGAAATTTTCAAGTTTTTTTATTTCTTGGCAATTGAAAAGAAGGGTTTGAGATATCATTTAGTTTTATATCATACATTTTATTTTATTTTTTTGAAGTTTCGACCTCGAATTTAAATTGAGTTTTGGAGAATGTTTTAAGTTGAATTTCATGTTTATTAGGTCAGGGGAGCTGGTTAATTATATTTCCAGCATGCCTTCCTCAGCTGAAGTTGTACGAGCTATGGATGAGATTTCTAACACGGTAATCTCTTCACTCGTTGCATTTTTGCATCCTTGTTATGTTGTTCATGTTATTAGTTATTGGAATGATTGTGGTGTTTTTATTTGAAAGGTATGTTGTGTTGTGGATTCTGCGGAACTTTGTAGAAATACTCATCCAGACAGGTTTTTTTTTGTGACTTGAGTATTAACTTTTATCAGAACATGTGTCTCGTGTAGTAGATGTGCTTAATATTTGTTATTCACTGATATGTGTCAGGGAATTTGTTGAGGCAGCTGGTAAGGCATCAATGAGGATTAATGAATATCTACATGTGAGGTGACCAATTATGTATTTGGTATTTGAATTGCTTTAACAGCTTGCCTTGTAATTTGGTTCTATTCTTGTCTAGTTAGTGGATTAGCTATTTCTTGACTTTGGCATGCTCTCCTCTGACAGTACCTCAATACGAATCATACTTTATATGCTGCGGTGAAAAGAGCAGAGAAAGATGGACATTTGCTCACAAAAGAGGCTCATAGGGCTGCCAATCAATTACGTATTGATTTTGAAAAGGGCGGGATTCATCTCCCTCCTGGTATATATACCCTTTTTTTGTTGACTTTCTGTTCCACTGCCTGTAAAACATTTTCTTCTATAGAAGATAAACGTATAAATTTAAGTTAGATAGAGTTATTAGCTGTTGACTTTAAGTTATGTTGTGGTCAAATTTTCCACTTACTAAAATTTTACTTCCACAGATCATGAACATATTAATTTTGCTTTGCAGAGAAGTTAGCTAGAGTGAATCAGCTCAATTTAAGCATCCTTCAGCTAAGTAGAGAGTAAGTGTTGCATCACTTTTGCTCAATTGGCTCTTCTATAACTCAATCACCTCATTGATTTGTTACATCTATTTGCTTTGGTTATTTATCCTGTTTTATACCTTTTGTGCGTATTCTGTCAGGTTTGGTGAAAATATTACTATTGATCCAGGTTATGTGGATATATTTCCAGCATCTCGCATCCCAAAACACATACACCATCTCCTAAAACCCATTCACCGTTTTACTTCTGGAACTTCCTCGGGATCATTAGGGTCATGGAATAACATGAAAGAAAAAGGACTGCGAATAACAACAGATCACCGTACGCTAGTTTCTGTGATGCATTGGGTCTCAGATGAAGAGGTACTTTCAGCTTGTTGGTTGCAAATATTTGGCAGTCTTGTTTTCTTCCTGTTTGGAAAGTTGAGTTTGTATGATGTGTCTTCTTGCTCCTGGATTTTACTATTTCTTGCTTCGATATTCTAGTCATTATTGTACAAATGAAATTACTCCATTGCTATTGCTAAATTTCATAGTTCTTTTCCTTCTTTTTTTTAATTTTATTTTCAGGTTAGGAAGATGGCATATATCCAAGGAAACTCTGTCCCACATGCAAACCTTGAAGTACTTGATAAACTTGCTGCAGCTCGTCATGAACTGGCCCAGGTTGTTATCAGTATCTGTAGTGTTTGAAAATCATGTATGATGTAATCAGGCACTGATCATCTACACAAGTGGTTGCATTTGAAAAGTAATTTTAAGCATTTGATTTTCTTATTCTGGCATCTATTTGAAGACCTTGGATTTACTGTCTTGGAGAAGTCATCCCTCCAAGATTGGGTTGTTTCTTCAGTCTTTTTATGTTCAGTGTGAACCCCAAATAGGGCATGGCATAAAGACTTCTTGTGGATATATACTCAGTTCAGAATTTTGTGTCTCTAATCAGCATGCATTTTGTTTTACCAAACAGAAATGGTGATGCTTTAGCAATTAAAACTTTAGAAATCTATGTTATTGTTTTGAATTTTGATGTTAATCCTGCAGTTCAAAATTAGTTAAATTTTTACTTGGTCAATGCAGATGATGGGATACAGATCTTATGCTGAATTTGTTGTGAAACCAAACTTGGCTTCATCACCTGAGGTTGTGATTTCATTTCTGCATGAAATGAGCAAGATGGTTAGGCCAAGGGCTGATGAGGTATTCTGTTCTCTATAGTTATAATGGTGAAGAGTGGATTAGAATACTTTGTCATTGTGGTTGGAATCACATTTTTTGCACTCAAATGAATAGTCAATCTCCCTGTAGGAGTTTGAGGCAATTAAGAATTTTAAGAGAGAGAAATGTGGTCAAAGATGTATTGATTTGGAGCCCTGGGATGAGACGTACTATACAGCAATGATGAAATCCTCTGCTCATAATTTGGATTCTTCTGTAAGTCATACCCATCCGATTTTTATTTATGTAATTCTTTTTCATGAATAGATATCCTCATGGTTGCCATTGTGAATGCAGAGTGGTAACTTTCCAAAGTTGAAGTATTTGACCTTTATATTTTCAGTATAGAGCCTGTTTTCTGATGTCCTTCTCCATCACTCTTTCTAATGACAGGTTTTGTATCTTGATATTTTTTCCTATTTGATGCAGATTGTAGCCTCATATTTTCCTCTGCCACAATGTATTGAAGGTTTGAAAGTGCTGGTCAACTCATTATTTGGTGCAATGCTTTGCAACGTCCCCATGGCACCAGGTGAATCGTGGCACCCTGATGTGCTTAAAATGTCTCTTCATCATCCTGAAGAGGTATATACATGGAAGATTTTAAGTCCAGATTTATGAATATTGGAAACCATTCTAACAAAAGTAATGATAATTCTGTAGGTGTTTATATAATTCATATTTTCTCTTGCCCTGTTCTCATGTGTGTGTGTGTGTGTGTGTGTGTGTGTTACATCGAATTATACATGAGTTTGACCGGTTAAAATATTTCCACGCTTGTTCCTGGTGAGTCCATGATGGCAATATATCCTACTATTGTCAAAACATCAGTTCCCCCTCTCCAGAATTAAGAAAATTCATGCATAACCCATCATAATTGGATTACTAAACCTTCTTTAAATTAAGCTCCATTTCGAATCTTTGGTAACTGCACCCGAAGGGATACAAAAACCATTGAGTTTTATGGTTAACCCATGTTGGACTTGTTTGAGTCAAAGGGTATTGAGATCTTACTTCACTACAGTGGAGTTGAAACAAACACATTCTTTAGTATCTGTAAATAAAATGCTACTTCTCACTCAGAGACATTTATGCAGCCAGGCCAGTTTCTGTACTCTCTTCACGTGGCTAAATGTCTTGAAGTTTGAGCTCTTGCTGCCTTGACTCTGTCTGATGTTCATACAATCGTTCAGATCATTTCATGTTATTTTAGATGCTGCCATTGATCTGCCATTTCAGTAAAATGGTTAAAAAGTTGATCCGTTACTTTTTACTGCCAAATTTCATGAACTTCTCAATAAATCCTTACTTTCTGGCAACCTCCACTGGCAGCTTTTTTTTACCATTTCTGGAGGCATAAAATACAGTTTTTATTTATGCTAATGTGATTTGACATTGTTGAATATAGCTGAGGCATTATATTTTTGTTTCAGGGTGACTTGGGATATCTATACCTTGATTTGTACTCCAGGAAAGGAAAATATCCAGGTTGTGCTAACTTTGCAGTTAAAGGAGGCTGCCGCATTTCTGAGACAGAATACCAACTTCCTGTATGCTAATAGATTTTGTCATCCTTGGTCAAAGCATTCTTTTGTTTTTCCAAATATCATACAAAGTAGTACTTTCATAGTTTCGCAATTAATTTTAATTTGGAATTCCAACTTTTTCAATTGGAAAGTTCTACCTGAGTACATAAATAAGAATGTTCTCTTGTGTTGGAATTTTATCAAGACCAGAGAAAGATGAACTTATAACTAACCCTGGCTTTCCCTAAATATTCCCTTGATGAAGCTTTTTTTTTAGTATCTGGTACATCATGCTAGGGCTGTTGAATGTTCAGTTAATAGGTATCGTTCTTCAATATTCACTTTTTTACCTGGAGCACGTAGGTTGGTGGTTTATGATAATTATGTAAACTTTTAGAAAGTATAAACTCTTGGGTGAATTTTTGTAACTAAAAGGGGTTAGTTAGTTAATTATGTAGGGCTGTGGTTTTGTTCATTTGCTAAAAGATTTAAGCATGAATTTATGTTTTACACCTAAACTGTAAGATCTTAGAGAGAAAGAATTTTTCCATAGATTCACTGAAGATTGATTCAGTTTTTTTTCCCCCTTCTCATTTAGCTTAGTCTTGGTTATACTGCAGGTTGTGGCCCTTCTTTGCAATTTTTCTGGTTCACCCGGTTCATCAACAGTGAGACTTAATCATGGGGATGTAGAAACTCTATTCCATGAGTTTGGACATGCTCTCCATTCATTGTTCTCGAGAACGGTATGTTGTTGATAGCTTACTGCAAAGCAAAGTAATATGGCCATCGATTTATGCTCAATTACAATCATCTCTTGATTATTGTTGTAGGATTACCAGCATTTCTCAGGCACCAGGGTGGCTCTTGACTTTGCTGAAATGCCTTCAAACCTCTTTGAGTGAGTAGAATATTGCAATTTCTTAATTGTCATCCACCTTTTCTTCTTGTTTTTGTTGTTTGGATTATCTCCATTGCTTTTGGAGATTATAATACTGTTGATACATTAAATAAAAAGTGGATGGATAGTTCATGTTTTTAGGTGATTTGATCGTATATGGGTGTCCTGAAATCATTTTTAGCCAATAAGAATGCTCGATCAAGAGTTGGTCCCAAAAGAAACCGTCTAATGTTCTCAATTTAGCTCAGCAGCGTGTGACATGAAAATATATTAAGAATAATTATGTTTCCCATCATCATTTGCATCCACCCTTTCCCCTCTTTATCACGGTTATAATTGCTTTCAGATATCTTAGAATTTCGTGATTGTGTCATGTCACATGCATCATAATAAATATTCCAAGATTTTTAATTAATCTCTTCTAACTTCCTTCTTGAAGTGATCCATTTCAATTCCAATATATTGGAGAATATCTCACTTATATAACTCTTAACTTCCTAAGTTGGCGCACCTCATACTCACCGCCGCCTCTATCCCATTCAAAGTTCTAACATGGCTGGAAATAACCTGTTCCATGCTTATATTTATGTGTGTGAGCACTGAGAGTGAGTTTATTGTGTTTGTGGTAATCAACCTGAAATTTCTCTTGGTGTCATTCCTAGGTACTATGCCTGGGACTACAGAGTATTAAGGACATTTGCAAAGCACTACTCAACTGGTGAAATAATACCTGAGAAGTTGGTGAAGTCCATGCAAGGTGCCAGAGATATGTTTGCTGCAACTGAACTGCAACGCCAGGTTTATTTTCCTAAGAATGGTTCCTGTTAGCACATTTTATACACAAGCAAAGAAAAAAGTTTTACGAAATTTTGTTTGCTCATGGTGTTAAACAGGTTTTTTACGCATTGGCTGACCAAACACTTTTTGGAGAACAACCAGCTTTACCCAATGATATGAGCTCTATTCTTGCTGAATTCAAAATGCAGCACACCAGCTGGAAACATGTGGAGGGTACAAATTGGCAGATCAGATTCAGCCATCTTGTAAATTATGGTGCAGGTGTGATCTTTGAGCACGTGAATTTTCTGTGTTGATAATTATGTGTTTGAATTTGTTTGCTTCCATGTGCATGGACATACACTGTGTGCAAAAAGTTTTTGTACATCAATATGATCCGAATTCATAAATTACTTGAGAATAACAAGCCATTAGGTTTGGCTCAAGCGCCATCCCCCAACCCAAAACACATGATAAGGAGTAAACAATATAATACTTCAAAGATGCTTCTCAAGCAAAGTTTAATATCAGTTGATACAGTTCTGAGATGATTTTTGCTTGATCTGTGCAGGTTATTATAGCTACTTGTATGCAAAATGTTTTGCTGCAACCATATGGAAAAAGTTATGCCAAGAGGATCCACTTTCATTAACTGCAGGAACTGCTCTTCGAACAAAAGTGTTGCAGCATGGTGGATCCAAAGAACCAGCTGAATTATTAAACGATCTGGTAGGGGAAGGGATTTTAAAGCATTGTGATGGAGGGATCGTTCCTGACATTACATGTTTCTTGGAAGAATCAAGGTTGGTAGTTGGTAGGAGATGAGTAGGAGCCATTCTGCTTGTAACCAACCAAAATAAATCTCAAGGGAAGTATGGGAAGATAATAGTTTGTGTATGGAAGATACAAGATGTTATGTCATGTGGAAGATGATAGAGCCAGGAATGGCAGGGTAACTGCGACTGACCAATCACCAGAAGTTGTCAAGGTAAGCTGTCCTGGCAGTCCTGTTGAATTTGAGAAAAATAGCACAATCATTTAAGCACTCACTAATACCTGGCATGGACTGAGATGTGAATGAGCGCAGCTCTTTTTTAATCCTTGCTTCGATCTCATCTGACAAACATATTAGAGTGTTTGTAGATGTTAGCTATTTGATGTAATTTTTTGTTGTAATTGCAAACAAAGAGGCGGAATTTCACTGATTTTTTGAATAATATTAACTAAAAAAATTCGAGTGGATTAACTAGATATAGCCTTCTGCTCCTTTGGCTCCTAGCTGATTTCTTTCTGTAGAGCATGGTTTTTTATATAGCCTTCATCTCTTACCAATTACTTTATCTTTCTTAATTCATTAAAAAAAACAAAGAAATAGCATTTAAATTCTTCATCTTGGTTTTTGATACTTGGCTGATATTTTTCATGTTAAATGGTTTTGCATGGTGATAGTACACATCCTTTCAGAAGAACTATGTCTGCTCCCAAAAAGAGGATTGAATTTCCCGATTTTTCTTAAATGCTTCTTCCCATCCCCTACTTTTTGAACCATTGCAACAATGAAGAGAGTTGGTGTCAGAATTGGACTTAATTTTTTTAAGGACGGATGGTAAGAACTTGTCAAAAGGACTGATGTTCTTTACACAGGCATTTGTTTGTTCTGGGTGTTGTTTCAAATTGTTTGTGATAGTACTTATTTTTTAAAATGTTTTTTATTTAAAAAATATTTTTAAAATCTGAAAATATTAAAAACAATTAAAGAAAAAAATTTATTTAAAAAAAAAAACACGGTGTCATCACTATCACTAAACCAGGCACTGCCTATAACCAAGTCATTGGTGCCTGTATCCATAGCCTACTTGCAATGGAACAAATATAACTTCAGTTACCTGATTTTAGAAACAAAAAATGTTATCTAGGTACTGAATCCAAGCATGTGTTATTTACACTATTTGTTATGATATCAAATATACCAGCATTCAGGGATGGGGTCAAAGAATCAAGGAAGAATGTAATAACGAGGGAAAGAAAATGATGTCTCCTCTGTGCTAGGCAGCTATGTACGAAGTATGAACAGTCTTAAGAGACATCTCTACTAGGCATGCGTCGCTAGAAACAAGGATATAGCTCTTAGCATTTCACTGAGTTTTCTGCAAGGCGAACGGCAGTAAAAAAGGAAATCCCTGCAACATTTGGATGTGAACTGGAAGAACAGTGTGGAAATAGATGAATACTTACAGTTGGATAACAATTCTTTGTAATGCTTCCGGTTCCAGTGTTCAACCCAGCCATGTTGCCCCTGAATTCGGTCTCTCATGGAACATCTTTACATTACTAACAAATATCAAGATCTCTGAAGAAATTACTGTGCAGTGCAAATATTTCAGGCTGAACAGAACTCAGAGAGGCAACTTGGAGGACACTGAAAAGTCCAGCACCGTTGGTAAGGACAGCAGACTGAGCTAAAGCAGGCAAAAGAACGCAACAAGAGCTAAAATAGCCTGGAGATAGAGAGCAACAACCATTAGATGAGCGTTAAACAACTAACAGTCAAGTAGATGAGTTTTCGGATGAGTAAACGGCGAAATTAGAACAGGAACATACCACCAATAGAGATGCATCGGTTCACCAAGAACTTCGATTATAAAAATCCCTCGCAAATTCAGCCTGCACAAGTTCAGTATATACGGCTTCTCTGATTTTTTCAAATCCTAGAACTGTGATAGCCTAACTCAGTTCTCATTTTCGACAAACTGTGTATATTGTCACGGTACTGAAATAGGAACATTATCTTAAAAAGAATGCAGAAATCTATTATCTGATCTTGGCTAACATATTGTCCAGAATAAAATGCATAAAAACGAGCTGCAAAGGGAGTTAGAGAAAATCAACATGATTGAATCAGTTTTCAGCTGCAAATCTGATCATGTTTCTACGTCCTGTTAGCTTTGGTGGGATTTCATGTTTAGCTTACCTAAGAAGGCAAAAGAAATGTAAGTCAACGGAGAGGGAACCCACAAGATGCAATCAGAGTTGTAGAGAACATATAATTTATGGTCAGAGGATGACATTGATGTGGTCGGTACACCATGCCACCATCACTCTTTCTTAAGATTGTGGCAAGCAATATTATCAATTTTCACCCAAAATACGTTCTCAGGTAAAAGCAAAGGAAATAATGCACATCCTTATTGTCAAGACACCCACTTGCTATTTCTTTCCTTCCTGTTTTCTGTGTTTTTAAGCAAACTAGTTGTTGCAACAGTGTTTGTTGCTCTCTCTCCACTGATTTCCCTTTACCTTCGAAGTAAGATAAGCCATTTAACAGCTAAGTTTCTGAACTAAAATTGTACATTACACCTAACTCTAATCTTCCACCGCTATAATTATAAAAACCCTCTCCGTCCCCTCTCTATGCATCAAATACTTGTAGCTAGCAGCAGCAATATAGCCCACCTCATCCAAAAACCACTAAAATGGTGCCACAATTTCTGTTCTCAGCTTCTTTTATTCTATTCTTCCTTCTTCATTGCCCTCCAACCCTAGCTCAGTCACCAGCTGCAGCCCCAGCACCACCTGGTCCAACCAACGTCACCAAAGTCCTAGAAAAAGGTGGTCAGTTCAGCGTTTTTATCAGGCTTTTGAAAGCCACTCAAGAGGATGTCACATTGAATGGTCAGCTCAACAACACAAACAATGCTATAACCATCTTTGCACCTAGCGATAACGCATTTTCAAGTCTCAAATCAGGCACCCTCAACTCCCTAAGCGATCAAGAAAAGGCTGAGCTAGTACAGTTTCACATTATACCACAATTTCTATCAAGTTCCCAGTTCCAGACTGTGAGCAACCCTCTGACCACACAAGCAGGATCAGGTGGCAGGTTAGAGCTTAATGTAACCACCACAGGCAACTCTGTGAATATAACCACAGGGCTTAC
This sequence comes from Populus deltoides, assembly GCA_015852605.2. Lineage (NCBI taxonomy): Eukaryota > Viridiplantae > Streptophyta > Magnoliopsida > Malpighiales > Salicaceae > Populus > Populus deltoides. The sequence continues at coordinate 2,027,236 of CM027584.2, read as the reverse complement.
AAATACAAGCGTATCCGGCACTATCTACACTGATAACCAGTTAGCTGTTTATCAGGTTGACAAGGTGCTTCTTCCTCTTGATATCTTTACACCTAAACCTCCTACTCCAGCACCAGCACCTGAAAAGTCAAAGAAGAGATCCAAAGCTGCAGCGAGTCCAGAATCTCCTGCGGATACTTCTGGGGCAGTAAGCTTTACTGTTCTGAACAATGTTGTGTTCTTTGGAGTATGCATGGTTGCAGCAATATATTCTTTGTGACACAGAAGGTTTTGATGAGGTTATTGCATGGATTGCTCTCGTTTTTTTAAGTGGGCTATGATTTTGTAGAGTCGGATCGAATCCAATGATTTGCGTGAATAATTGTTGTTATGGTCTCATTGTACCATTCAAGTTTATGCTTAAGATTGAATTTTGAGGGTTTTCTTTTTCTTTTTCTTTTTTTTTCTTTTTTTTTTTTTGGGGGGGGGGGGTTTGCAGCTTTCATGTATGTTGGAATTTTGTAACATTTTTGAAATTCAAGGTAATGTATCAATTGTACTTTCTCTGATCTTTTTCCTTGTTTCTCTAGTACCACAATAAATTTATGGCCATGAATTCCAGAGCAGCTAATTGTAAAACACCACAGTACCTCCATTGAGCAGACAGCATCAGCTGCAGGCCAACAGCGATACGTACCAGAATGGTGAGATGAATCCATCATTTCGTTCTTTCTCATATTTGATTGCTTCATAATGCACTCTCCTTCTAGATATGATACCAAGTCAAACAAATGCGCTTTGAAGCTTGGAATCAGAAACAGGATAACATTTTACAATGCATAAGGTGTAGAAGGTGGAAAGTCTCCATGCTATGCCAATTCTGTTTTCCAAATTCTATGCATAGTTATAGGGGTCTACCGGGCACAAATGACAAGTCTGGTGCGTTAATTCAAAAAAAGAAAAATTAAAACAGTAGAAACAATTTTGTTTTAAAAAAGTTTTTTTAAAAAATCAATCAGTTTTAATTAAAGTTCTAAGCCGAGTCAGATTTAATAATAAAAGCTTTATTTTTGTGGACCTTGGTGATGGTTAGTAGAATTTTTCTTGATTAATAATCATTGCTTGATGAAACTCCTTTCAGCAGAATTATGTCCTCACCAGAAAGAACGGTTTAATCAGTCTTTATGCACTGTGCAAACCCATAGTTGCTTCCTGAACCATTGCAACATTGAAGAGAGATCATATAAGCGCACACAATTTATACATTATTTTCATCTAAAAATACTCTAAAAAAATGTAAAAACTCATTTTGAACTCTGATATTCATCTTAGCCCCTCCTTCTATCCCCTCTCTACATTCAAGGACCTACATCTAACACAAGTGAATTTAAAGAATTATTTTGTACAAGCCTAGAATGTCAAGGACTAAACTGAAATCATTTTCAAAAAATCACTTAAACCTCATTTAGTTTTGCAATCCAATTATATTTTTAAAAATTTTGATATGATGAAATCAAAAATAAATTTTAAAAAAATAAATTATATATTATTTTAATACATTTCCAAATAAAAAACAATTTCTATTATATTTATAAATTTATGACATCTCAGAAAAATAAACCTTCCCTTCTATCTCCTCTCTCTATATTCAAGGACCTAGATGTAACACAAATTGAAGTTAAAAAGAATTATTTCGTACAAACCTAGAATGTTAAGGACTAAACTGAAATCATTTCTAAAAAAATCACTTAAAAATTTTTGCCGCAACATCGCTTTATAAAAAAACTATTTCAAAAAAATACTCAAAACAGCATATTTTATGGTAGCTACAGGAAAATAGACAACAATCTATATAGTTTCGTTCCTTTTTCATGGCATGACACTTGTTAACGGCTGGCTTCGTGCCACGTAGCACTACTCTTCTCTTTATATTGTAAATGGCGGGGCCAAGTCAATGGTGCTCAAAAATCGGAAACGTATTTTTTGAGAAAACCATGTCTTTTGAAGATATAATTACAAAAACTTGAATAATTAACTTCCAAATGAAACAAAAAACACTTCAGTGATCTAATTCTGGAATCAGAAGTTGTTAATCAAATGCTAAACTCAAGCATGTGTGATTTACAGTATTCATTACATCATGCAAATAAATGGCGCTGCATTCAGGGATGAGGCCAAAGAATCAAAAGAATCGAGAAAGAAAGCAACGACGTGGGAATGAAAATGATGTCTCCTTTGGGCTACGCAGCTATGTACAAACTATGAACAGGCTTGAGAGAGAACTCGACTTTCTATTGTCAATATCCATTGAGAAATTATAGAATTTACCTCTTCTGGTTTCTCATCGTGAGGACAGTGGCCTGAAATGACAATCAAATTAAGGACATCTGGTTAGTGGTTCGCAGAAAAGATTGAAATAAACATCAACTTGATGACAGGGTGATAAAACTACCAGCATCCAATTCCGTGATGACAACCCCAGGACAGTGTTCTTTGAGCATAGCCACTTTAGACTTGGAGTCAGTTATAGGATCTTTCATTCCCTACAGCAAATAGATCAACCAATAGCTTATACACAGCATTTCAATTGGACTATCAAGCTATGCAAAGCAAGAAAAGAAAGAGAAAACACAAAATTGTAATATTTCCACTATATTGAGATTTTACCTGTATGATTAGAACCTTGCCTTCGAAGCCTTCCAAGAGATAATTAAGAGCAAGTGAAAGATTGAAACTGAAAATACTTTCTAGTACCACTAGGACACCAGGATCATAAGACTTTTGTGTGTGTTAAGGCCTAACAAAGTCAAATTAAATTCTGCAGGAATGAATACAAAAAGGCTTGCTTTCACTAATGACAAGGATACAGCTCTTAGCATTTCATTAATAAGCCAATCATCAACTCTCTCAGTTTTCTGCAAGGCAAGATGCAGCGAAATAAGATGCAACATTTGGATGTGAATAGCAAGACCAAATGCGGAAATAGATATCACTAACAGTTGGGTAGCAATTCTTTACTATGCTTCCCAAAGCCAGCCTCAAGTAAAACAAAAGGAGTCGAGCACCAAGCCATGTAGCCCCTGAAGTCGCTCTCACCTGGAACAGTATTAGATTACAAGCAAATAAGGAGATCACAGACAAAATTACTGCTTACTGAGTATTTCAGGCTGAACAGTACTCAAAGAGAGTACTTGGAGGACATGTGAAAGGCGTGCAAGGAACTTAGTTTTCAGAAAAACTCCCATTGTGCCATTACTCCTAATATTGAAGCAGATTGATAAGGTGCATGTGTGTTCGTGTACATGTCCATTGCTATTGATACAGAGAATGCACAAACTTCACAGCATCCAATGATCATTTTGGACCCCAAATCATGTGAGCATCTTCCAGTTATTATTCTACTAAACTCCTATCCAAATAACACAATATGGATAATTTATTCAAGTGGATAGACAGTGTGGACAGCCTCAGGATGACATTCTATTTGATAGACAAATAGGCTGTACAACTTGATGGTGAAACATGGCCAAACAAAATTGAAAATGGTGAGATTAATCAATGAACACTATTTCATAAACAGCTCAATTGATCAAGATGACACTTTTTAAGAGCAAAACAAAGAAATAAAGGACAAATGTGATATGCGTTATGAGTCAAGGATGACATTTGCATAAATCTTTATTTAAAACTCACTTTGGTGAATTGCGGAGAAGTATATGCTGGAATAATATCCCCAGCACTATTGATAAGGACAACAGACTGGGCTAAAGCAGGCCAAAAGTAGGCTACAAGAGCTACAAAATACCCTGGAGATAGAGAGCAATAACAATTAGCAAGTATTGGAGAGCAGCAACTGATGAAAATTAAATATATGAGCTTTTAGATAAGTAAACAGTGAAATTAGACATGAAGGCAAGAGATTAGAACATGTAACATACCACCAATAGAGTTTCCCATGAGATGCACTGGTTCACCGACAACTTCAATTATAAAATCTCTCACCAATTCAGCCCACATAAGTTCAGTATACACAACATTTGGCTTCTCTGATTTGCCAAATCCTAGAACCGTGACAGCCCAAACTCGGTTCCCATCATTAGATATACTACTTATATTGTCACGAAAGTGCTCTAAAAATGCACCAAAACCATGAACGAGAAGAACAGCAGGGCCTCTATTGCCAACAACTGTATACTGAAATTACATTAAAAAAAAATTCTTAAGCAAAAATTACAAAAATCTTTTACTAATCTTGGCTAACATATTTTCCAGTATAAAATGCATAAAATGAACTGCTATCAGCAGGAATAGATTCAAAGAAAAGCAATTAAATGTATAGATCAGTTTTCAGCTGCAGACCTGAATTAGATAACCATTCCATCTCCATATCCGAATAGGATATGCTCCTCCATCACTTAATTGACTTTTTAAAAGCAGAAGCCAATACCACTGCATAAAATTTCACTAGAATCCATCAAAAGCTTATCTAAATCAAACAAGTTATTCCAAAACTGGGAAAAGGAAAGAAAAAAGAAAGAAAGAAAATCAAAGTAGATAATATAGAATGCACATCTAGAAAACATTTAATGGCATGGGCATAGTAGATCTAAAGCAGCCTACCTCCATTGAGCACACTGTGTCCGCTGAAGCAGAAACTGTGGCAGTTGAATATCCAAAGGGTGATAGAAACCCAGCATTTCGTTCTTTCTCGTATTTAATTGATTCATAATAAACTCTCCTTCTAGATATGATACCAAGACAAAGGGCAGGGCCAAAGAGTGCAAAAAATGAAGCTCCATCACGAATTTCAGCAGTTCGCAATTTCTCATGTACCCTGGCATCAAATCAAGTCAAACAATTGTGTTTTTTTAAGTTTCAAATCAGAAACAACAAATGTAACACGTTTTACAGAACATAACAAGTAAAAGGTGAACAGGGCTCTACGTTAAGGCTATTCTTTTTTCCACATTCTATGCATCAATTTGACTATAATACTTTTCCATCCAGTTAGCATTTGTAATTTCTTAATACAATACAGAAACCATAAAGTCAAATAGATAAACTCAAATACGGAGCATAACTTCCTAAATCATTGTTCACAAATTAATGATGCACATTATCAGCACATACTCTTGCCAGTCATCCCGAGCAGTTCCCTCCAAATATCTCAAGTATGCAGCCAATGCATTAAACACACTGTTTGTCCCACCACCCACAACATTTTGCTTTTGTGTAACAAAAACAGATTTATCCAGTCTCTTCCTCTTGGTATGCTTGAAATTTGAATTATTCAAACTTACTTTCCCTGACTTTGATAATTGCTTCTGCAATATGGTTTCACTTGACATCTCCTTGAGCAAAGCCCAACTTTCATTCAATTTGGAAGGACTTTCATTCACAAACTTCTTCAAGTTATCCAAAGTGGGTAGCAAACCTGATCCACGGTTTAGTCATCATCTCCCCTTACTTTAATCACAATTGTAAATCAAATACTTCCACAAAACAACCATTCTCTTCCATTTTTTGAACAAAGAAACTTACCCCAGTCCAGTTCCATTTCTGCACTAGGCAATCTTGATGGCAGAAGAGGTGAAGTTACAGCCAATTGAAGCTTCTCAAACTCATCGTACGAAGCAGGGAAGTCCTTCAGATTCTACAAACAAAACAAACCACAACACCAACAAAGAAAACCGACAATAAAACACAACCTCGAATGAAAACATCACTTAATCAATGACAAAGATGACTACCTTAATATCATAAAACGGAGTCTGCCACAACACAATCTCCGGACTCCTATCAAACGAAGGCATCCTCACTAATGTCTCTTCCACAACATGTATTATCTCCCGCAAGTGATACTCCACCTCCACTTCCGCAAACACATTGGCAGCTTTCACCTGTTCCAACAATCCTACTCTATAAATCAACAAAATAACCAAATGGGCTCTTGAGGTTTCAGCTCAAAGTGCCTAAACTACAACCATAAATCATAACATCTACAGAGCAAGCACAAAATGTAGTAACAACTATAACAGCAACCAAACTACCTACCTCTAGTACAAGCTCTTTTATCACATTTTCTGCATTCCCAAACCTGATAATCAAATTAGACCCTTGCTTCTTTAGTGACTTTCTTAAATCTTCCAACGCAAAAAGAACCAGTTCTAGCTTCTCATCATTGTAACCTGCGCAACATTACCACCAAAATATATATATAACCCTTAATTTAAATCAACACACATGCACACAAAATTCTAACCGACAAGTCGTTTTTACTGTCCTCAGACGACGAGTCACGATTTTTTAAATTTTTTTTCTGGAACTCCAATTTTCATTTGCTAAGAACTAAAAGGAAAGGAGTCAGAAAAGAGGCAGCAAATTGAAAGAGAGGAAAGATGAAAAAACGACGACGTACGGGAGAGAATACGGTGATCTAAAACGTAAAGAGGGAGTAAAGCAGGAAACTTGGAAGCTTGTAGAAGGCCAGGGTGGTCATCGAGACGAAGATCCTGCTTGAACCAGAGAATCGCAGGCGAGGTGGCGTTGCTTGTTTTAGAAACAGAGAGAGAGCAGCTGAAGCATCGGTTTCTGCGGGAAGTGATCGCGTGAGACGGCGAAGAGAGGGAGAGGGAGAAGAAAGAGCGAGGGAGAGAAAGGAGAGACATGAGGAGGAGGAGGAGGAGGAGGAGGGAAAAGGTCCATAAAGTAATGGATAGGGTGGAAGTTTAAGGCGACATGGGAGAGGAGAGAGCGTGGAGTTGTGGAGTAGAGAAATTGGGGATTTCTTTATTTTTTTGGCTGGGGAGAGGAGTGAGCCACGAGAGTGGGAAAACTACTCTTTTTTTTCTTGTCTGGTTTTGTGGGCGGGAATTGATAGGTGAATTTATTATTAATTTATATCCAGTTTATTTTTAAAACCGGATTGATCCAAGAATAACCCTTCAAATTGTTTTTGGCTGGTATTGTGTTTTTTATTCAATCATAGAAAAAAAATATTTAATTAGTTAAATAATTTTTATTTTTTGTGTTATATCTCTTATATAATTTTTGCTCGAATAATCTATATTTTATTTTTGAAGATTTAATTTTTATTTATTTCCTATAAAAAATCCATCTCATAATAGTTTTAACAAAATAATTTTTAAAATTTATATTTTTAAAAATATAACTAAAAATTTTCTCTTAAATCTATTTGTTTTAATCACACCAGTAAAAACTATTATAATATTAAATACATACTAAATTCATTAATCCAAATCTAACTTGAGTTGAGTTTAGATTCCTCAATTAAATTTTAGATACTTGATAAGTTAATTAACAATTTAATTAAAACCTGATCAAATTTAAATTTGATAAATTAAAACCAATGAATTTTTTATATAAAAAACTAAAAACATGTCATCTTGATAAATTCAAATTGACTCTATGAATTAATCCGGTAATAGAATAATGTAAGCTATTTTCCAGGTGAAATATCGACCTGGGTGTAGTATGATACTGCTTCTAAAACTTGGACAAGATTGTATAACTGAGTTCCTGATTGGCTCTATTATAGATATTGCATGCCAATATATTGAGTATCATGCTATAACTCGTATCTTGCTGACTGTGATTTCTACGTATTTATTGACTATCATGTTCAATCTCGTGTTTTTCATTGCTTGATTTTGAAAAACAAAAAACAGGGGGGGGGGAAGAAAACCCATAGTATAATTAGGGGAGGCCAGTACAATTTTCAAGTTTACAGGGGAGGCAAATTACATGACCAGAAAGCTAAAAGGCAGTTAAAACAGCGAAACAGGTATCATAGTTAACCAACAAAACTGAAAATGGCGCTACAAATCCACACACCCTCATCTTCTTCTCTCTTCAAAAAACCCTCTCATCTTCTCCTTCTCTCACCATTTACAAAACCCACCAAACTCAAAGTCATAGCCCAAACCTCCACAAATAACCCAACCCCACCGGAGAAAAAACCCTCCACAGTCTCACCTGGTCAAGGGTTTGGCTCACAATCAGCAGCAGCAGCTACTACAAGCAAGACAACCAGTGGAAGGGAGAGTAAAAATAAACCAAAGGGTAATAGAAGAGAGAGAGCATCAATAATTAGAAGGGCTCCAGCTGAGAAACCAGCTTTTATAAGCCAAGAAAATGAGGTTAAAGTTAAAGAACAGGGTAGAAATGAGACTGCTTTTCTTCTCGCTTGGTTAGGACTTGGTGGGATCATTCTTGTTGAGGGCATTCTGCTTGCTGCTTCAGGTATGTCAGAATTTATGGGATTTTGCTTTATTTTTTTATTTTATTTTTATGGAATTTGGTTATATTTGTATGAATTGAAAGAAGCTAGAAATGTCAAAATCTGGTTAAAATCTTGGAGAATTTCGAGATTAGATTGAGTTTTGTGAATTGGGTTTAATTAATTAAAGTCTCTGATTTGAAAATTTTCTGAAAGCAAAAGTGTTTTTTAGATTATTCAAGTCAATTTGGATACTGAGCTTCTTTGATTCAATAGTGTTAGAAAATGTTTTGTTGAAATTACTGATTATCTACTGGCATGGCCACTTTTCTCAAAATCAAATTGCTTTGCTAATTTGTTTGCAATTTCTATTTAATTATAGATAGTGTATAATCATCCGTATTTAGTATTGGTACTTTTTTGGTGTTCAATGTTTATGCTTGGTATCGTGTCTCCTTATGGCTATGATTACTATGAACGAATTTAGTTTCACCACAAGAAAAATGATGATGTTTTTCTTACATTCTTAAACTTTGTCAAACCATGGCTTGATTAGCAATATATTTCATTGAAAGAATAAAACAAAGTATCCAATAGCCTAATTTTAGCTGCCTGATTTGTTTAGCAATGAATATGACTTTGGCATAGCTAGTTCATAACCGAACGATTATGCTAGTCCTCCATAAGAGGGTGACTGTGCAGTTAATGGAATTTATTTCTTTCACAAAGGAGCTTGTTTTGCTACTAGGTTGATGCAATTTCCTCTGTTTTATTCTCTCCTTTTTTCACTTGGAAATTATTCAACGTATAGGAAACTGTGCAATGCGTCCTAAGACTCCCCTTAGCCTGACTGGATGCTTTAGGAAATTGGTGCCATTTTGAAAAACAACCAAAAAGAAGGCATAATGCCTCCTAGCATTAACATGCTTATCTAAAGCTTGTTCCTATTATAAAGAAAATGAGGCAATGATTCTACTTTGTTTTTATAGTTATTACTCATATTGTATATGAATACTAACCTCTTAGCTCCTATAAAAAAAACCAATAACTCAGCATTTTCCTTCAACAGGCTTCCTGCCAGAAGAATGGGATAAATTTTTTGTGAAGTATCTATACCCATCTTTCACCCCTACAGTTGGCTTGTTTGTCGCTGGAACTGTTGCGTATGGAGTTTCGAAGTACCTGCAGAATGAGAATCTTAAAGACCTAAAATGATTTTGGGAATACAAACTAATATCTCCATATTGTATGAGGAGCAATCTACCTATTATGGGTGATTGTTATATGTTGTTTCTTTAGGCTGTATTTTGACGTATTTTAATGAGTTGATGAAGATACATCGAATAAGATAAATTTTTATCTTTCTGCAAGGGAATGATAGCCACCTGCAGTAGATTATTTGAGTTCCGCTGCATGTCATATTCTGCTGCTCATCATATTGTCTAGCATTTGGCTTCTGTGATCTAGATAATAGGGTAATGTGTAATCAGTTATTGCTCTCTCTGTGTAAGTTAAGTTGAAATTTGAGACTGAGAATGATTGACAAGTTTTCTCTTCCATGGACCAGATTTTTTGCTTCAACTTTCTAAAGCCATGATTGTCTAATTTGAAATTTAATTGTCACTTTCCCGTGGTAGTGCTGCCAGCATTGTGAATCAATGCTTGCAGTTCTATGTTCAAAGCTTGAGAGTTGGAATCCATCCTTTGTTGTGCTGGTTTCATTTGGACCTGCTTCTGATCGATAGTTTTCTCCAAACAAGTAGGGTAAATATTAAGAATATTATCAGCATATTGATTCTTTATAGCCCATTCTGACTGAGGGGTCTCAGCATTACAAGATATCTGGATGGTGGTCGTCCAAATTAGAAAAACCAAATGTGGTATAACTTCAGAAATAGGCATTGTCAATTGCTGCAATCTTGGACATGAGGTTTGTGACAAGAAAAACTCACATGGCCTATTCATAATGCATACCTAATGAGATGGTCTTGTGATTCATGAACAATAAAAATTTGCTCTTTTGAGGATTAAAAATTTTGTTCTTAATGAATAAAATATTGAAGTTTATTTTTCATGAAAGATAGATAGGCTACTTGTTACTGATATGGCTGTTGAAAACTGCAGTGCCGAATTTCTTCTATGAAAACTTAATTAAACACTACTGATTGTGTGATTGTGTGAGTATTGCTTCTTATGTTATGATGTCGGATTTGGTTAATTTCTTGAATTTCTTAATAGATTTACTGTCTTCTGTTACCATCACTTTTTATAAGGTACTGCAGCACTGGCTAGCTTATTTTTGCCTATTAGATTAAGGAAGACAGCAATCTTGCACCAAACACTAAAGATGGCAGGAACCCTAGTAATTGGTCAACTGTGGTCTTAATTTGTCTACTTCACACTTCCTTGGATTTTCACATCATCTGTTTCTGGAATTAGAACGACTTGTGTTATTATTAGTTACTAGTGCAGGGATTGAAGCAAACTTGATAAGGTGGTATTTCTCAACAATTTTATGGATGATGCAGTGGTGTACTGGTGTCGTTTATCAAACTATTTCTTTCGATTTGGTTACTGTGCCTATTTTTAAGTCTGTTTCTTGCAAATATTTCTCGTTGAATATGAACACTTTAATGATCTTCATTCTCCTTTTCCCTTAAGGAAAGGGCGTAGAAGATACTAGAGCAGATAGTTTTGTAGTTTCTGAGAACCATGATGCTCTTGATACTCCTGTCATGTTGCAGTAGTACCTCAGCTCGCATTTTGCCTTGTTTGTTGGTTGAATCCGCCACTATCAAGTATAAGCGACTGTCTTGAAGTCTGTCTTTCTAGTAAACGTCATCTGTTTGCAGACTGCAGAAGTTGTAGAAAATCTTACTGACACCTTATTGATGTTGATCTCGTGGAGGGTTGTACTTTTGCTGCCAGGTATGAGCTTCAATTTGGCAGTGAGGTTAGTATTGAATGATATATACTCTATGTTAAATAATAACAAGCTAATGATTGATTAGACTGGAAATTCGAGTAATGAGATCATTCTTCAATATTTAAGTACTATAAAGGCAGAGTGAAAAAATTTTCCAGAACCGTAATCGTTCAATGAATGAATTTCCCAGACAGTTACGTAGTCTCATAAATGTTTATTGTGCAATACTAGCTGTTAGGATGGATGGTTTTGTTACCAAAGAAACCACACCCCGGTTTTTGGGTGTCATTCAACCTTGTAGTGAGACCACTTGCTTGTACATGCATGCAATTCATAAATGGCAGTACAGTATTTTCTACTCAAAATTAGTAATTGATTGCAAAACAGTGATTTTCGCTGTTAGATGTCAATTGTGGGTTTCATGCTTTGTCCTCCATATTTATCTAGGTGTATCTGTGCATGTCCCTTCTTGTTCTTGATATGCCATCAAGGAAACAAGGTTGTAAGGTTTCAATTCTAGCTAATAGAGTAGTTTGTTCATGTGCAGTAAAGATCAATGAGTGAGTATATAAAAGGGAAAGATTAATTGAAGTTGCAGGCAATTGTAGATGCTTTTAAGAAAGGTGAGATTTATGAGTTGGGAATTCAATGCTATGATTATATTTGCATATACAGTCTACTATGTGGGGCTAATAATATCCTTGCAGTGTGCTCGATTGAAGAGTATGTGCATTTGCATATGCTGCATGATGACCCCATCTTGTTTACCTCCGTGCTCCGGGGATTGTTGTAGTTGGTATGGTATCCCCACAGCTCTATACTTGTTAATCGAATATCATGCATTTGGTGTCCCTCAAGAAGATCTCAGGGTCATCGCCAATGCGTCACCGAATCACTAGTTCCCCCCGCATATCCGTTGGTTTCAGATTTGCATACCATTCATTGCAAGTTCTCTTTGTGTCACTTCTTCAACAAAGTTGCGTGAAAATTAGATGACATGATCCTCGGAGGTCCCCCGCTCTTCTAATTATTGCTTGCTCTTCCTTCGCACCTCCTTTCTTTTTAATGCTCTAATCAATCTGCACCAGAATTCTTTACGGCTTTTCTCCATTTCTTTTCCCTTCTTTTAATAGGTTGTTTAGAAGTTGTTGCATTGAAATCAAAAGAGCTGGACAATGATATGGACAGTCTTCAAGGAATTTGTTTCTTTTTCTCTTTTCTTTTTCTTCTTTTTTGATCATCATTTATTCCTTTATGGTGAAATTGATAATGAAATGCTTGCTTTAGCTAATTTTACAGCATGTAGAGAAAACGAGAGGTGGTTGCTACAAGCTTTACCCTCAATCTCAAGATTTAGAACTGGCAGCTAGCTGCTGTAAACATCATTGCCCTCTTTCTGGTGCTGTTGAGAATACAGCCAAGTCCATAGCAACGTTACCACAGCAGGATGATAAACTCGTACGCAGTGTAATTAGCTCTTCGTTTTGGTAAGAACCAGCTTGGTTGATAGGTGCCTTAAACACAGCACAACAACGGCCCTATCTAGCTAGTCAAACCAGGACTCGACAGTCCCTATGTCGGGTTTCAGAAAAAATTCAATTCACTGGTTGATTTGGTAGAGACTCGATGGCTCAACCCATGACCCGATTACAATAGTTAAAACCTGGTTTGATTTTTCATCATTCTAATCGACAAGGGTTAATCCGCACGCGGGATTAAACAACTTTGCTAAAAAGAAAGTATAAATAGGTTTCAGGATTCTTTGCTTAGGGCTGACTTTTTGGTAATAGATTATGGTAAAGGAAGACAGAGGGCATGACTTGGGTTCTTGGAGGTCAAAGATCAGGGTTCAGGCGCGGCTACCACTTTTCCACCGCTGTCTGAGTGCTGCTGCTACTCATGACTATCTCCATCACTTGCTAATCAGGTTTCAAGAATCTGATTAGTATATAATTTTCTTCTGGTAATCATGATTAAGATAATGCAATGCTAAATATTTCATTCTTCTTTTGTTCTTTAGCGTGACTTCATCGAACCTTACCTACTCTAAGGAGTTCCAACCTTCCTACCTAAGTCAAAAGTATTAGTTTTTATTTCATTTGAAAGAGAAAGATTTGTTCTTTGATGCCCCACTTGATACCCACAGCCAGCTGGTTCCCAAAATTTAATCTGATTGCTGCTTGGCCTATCTGATTAAAAAGGTGGATGGAACATGTAGGAATCTTAGGCACCAGGTAAAGACTATAGAGCTGTTTTGGTTGTTACTGTTTATATATATATATATATATATATATATATATATATATATATATATTGTAATTAATGTTTTAAGAGAGAGTTTCTGGTGGAACTTGTACAAAATTATAATTTGTGTTGATTAATCAGTATTTTCAAAACTATAAGGGAGCGAAACACAATTTCAACCAATATCTTCAAATGTACCCTTGAAAATCAATTCATTGAATTTTTAGGCTCTGGATATGGTGATAACAGCACTCTATTTTAGGCCTATATGGAAATATGACTAGAGATTGTTTTCTAGAGTGATTTTCAATTTAAAATCCATCAAAATAATTATTATTATTTTTAAAAAATTATCACATAAAAAAAATATAGATTTGATATTTAAAATAAATTATTTTTCAATAAATAATATATATTTATTTGTTGTATTTTCACTGTAGACTTGATTAATATTGATTTTTTAATATATATAAGCTAAATGTCAATAAGATTAAAGCTAAGTTTGACAATGGTGAAGTTATCTTGGATATTTAAATTATATTTATAATTGTTGTCACTTGGATATTTCTTTCAATTTTGAGAGTTTAAGTTTGGTTTATATTTTATATATTGAATTATGTTTGTTAACTCAAACTTTTAAGTTGTTAAAATGTATGTTTTTTTATTAATTAAATACCGTGTTGAAATTGACGTTAAAAGTTGTGTTAAAATTGAGAAATATACAAATTCAATATGTTAAATTATTTTTAATGTAATATACCGCTAACCCACCAAGATGACCCAATAATCTACAGGGAGGAGGTTATTTTTTATTATTATTAATAGGATGTCTGAATCAACTGTACCTCAATTCATCATTTTAAAATTAATAATTATATAAATTTTCAATAACTTTAAAATTTATAAAATTTATACTAATAATTTTTTAAAATAAAAAATCCCAAAACCGATTCGGTTTGAACTCCGAGCAAGTTGATTTGCCAAGTTTTTAGGTTTACACTTCGTCACTCCCAAAACAACCTGCGCACCTATGGCAAGTTGATTTGCCAGATATATCTCAAGGACCCCCCTGTGAGTATCTTTTTCAAGACCTAGCCAAGAAAACTTTGTTGGGACTTGAGCTGCGAGGCTTTGATATGATGCATGGTACCATATTTTCCGACTTCCAACGACAGCTTCTTTTCTTTGAAAGGTTGCGCACGTTTTTCCAAGTAACTAGGCCGTGTAACCAGCCCTCCTCCATTCAATCACCACAGGAAACATGGAAGCAGCAGCAGCTCTATTGTCTCTGCTTCACATTTTGCATCAGCTTGGATTTTAATTTATAGAGTTTGATTTTGTGTTTTCATGCGTGTATGATAAAAATATATCTGGCTTGAAAAAAAAATTAACTTATTACTTTCTTTAGAGACCAATCATCCATTAACTAGTCTATACTAACACATTAAAAATATTATTGATGCTATTAAATTACCTAGAATAACATGTGAGGAATTATAAGGAAAACTTTACTCTTGTTTTTTAGATTGCTATGGATTCTGTTCTGGGTGCTTTTTTTAAGTATGTTTATCTTAAAAAATTCATTAAATTAGATTTTTTTAATGTTTTTTTAATAATTTTAATATGCTGATATAAAAAATAAAATAAAAATAATTTTAATATATTTATAAATAAAAAATACTATTAAAAAATCAAATACACCATGTCAAATTAACTTACTTCTGTAGATTTAGAACACAACTGCCATGTTAATTAACAACACGAGAGAGAGACAAAAAGACAGATTGTTTGGAGACTTGAGTGCTACAAGGAAGTGCATGGAACAGCAATGGCGAAAATGATGTCACCTTTCGTCTTGAAATCTCTGTTCGTCAGCCCCCACCTCACGAAGCTCTCCCTTTCCTTCAAAATTTATTTATTTATTTCAATTTTAATTGAAAGAACAGAAGCTTACTGTTTACCATCCTACAACGCTTCCATTTCTAGGCAACAGTTCGCGTACCTCCTTCCCTAGCAAGCAGCTGCGAGGTTTAAGGATTTTGATTTTACAATTTAGGACTCTGGACAGGGAATGGGGATGAATAAAACAACGAGATCTTGAACGACAGCGTTTCGTTTTTTCTTTCTTATTCGATGATTGGTCCGACCATGTTTATATCAGATTTTATATCGAGTTTAATTCCAGATTTTATATTGCATTTAATTAGACAACTTGGGACACTAGAAATTAACTATGTCTCATTAATTTTCTCTATCAAATCAATTCAGCTTAACTACTTGCCAGAATCTAAATTCTAGGTTTTATTAATTAATATTAAAATAATATTTTATTTATTTTTAAAATTTTATTTTTTATATCAGCATATTCAAATAAAAAAATCAAAAAATCAATTTAAAACTAGAAAAATTAAAAATTTTCAAACAGGATGACAAGTGTGCTAAACAGGGCCATAAAAAAAAAAAGGCTCACGCGACAATTTAAAAAGCGGTTAAAAACATTCGCTAAACCGTTAAATCACCATTAAAGATGATAAAATATCTCCAGCCAGGCTGCTAACTATTTTTAAGGTGGGAAGAAGACAAGAAGTTGGTATACAAAAATAGTATAATAGGAATTATTACAGATTTTAACAACCTTAACTACCTTAATTAACATATGCATTAATTACCAACCTCCCAAACCCCAAATTCAAAAACCAACAAACGGTTAAAAAAAAAAAAAGAGCATTGAAACCCAAAATTACAAAAAACAAAATCAAAATAGGAAAATAAATACCGCTACTGATCGAGGGCATTAGGGCCAGTACAATAACTGACCAAATGGTTCCAAACCCACTGAACCAAAAACTTCCGTCTGATCCCGTTCATATTATACGTGGCACCATCGTGGTCCGTCAGCATTTGTCCAGTATAGGACCCACCACCCCCGGTTCCATAAATACCCTCACACAAATCGGCTATCTCCACAGGAGCACTCGGATCCTGTCCTGCATACCAAGCATTCACCAATGGATTTGTTGCCAATTCAGCAATCTCATGAGCAATCACACTGATCATTCCTTCAACGCCCACGTCACCGTTAGGTGATTTTAGTGCCTTCCACCCTGGCCTGAACTCCGGCACGGCAAAAGGATAAGCACACACACCAGGGCACTGCTTTGCACTGTTACCAACCCAGGCATAAGGCAAGGTGTACCCTACAATTGAAGGGAACGTAAAATAATGAAACCCACAAACCTGCCCACAAAAATCCTGGACATACACATCATCAGAAGTCAACAGAAGATACAACCCATTTCTTGGATTGATAGGCAGCGGCTTAGTTCTGGCTGTCACAGCACTCCTGATCACCGACTGTATAGACAACCTTGTTAACGACTTCCCATGAGAATAAAACCTGTCGTTTTTTTCCTGTCCTAATTGGACAGTATGTGAGATGTTGGCTCCAGTTTGGTCTGTGTAGAGTTGCACAGTTCTCCACCAACCAGCAACTGATGGATGCCGTGCATGGACATCTGAGATTGAGTTGATGAACCCTCGAATGATTTTTTTCTGGGATTTTTGCCATCTACCGTACCAGATTGTGTGGACCGTTATGTTCCCAGTTAGTACTGGCCCCATGTGGTAACGTAGGTGAACAAATTCTGATGACCCTTCAAATTTTTTGGAAGCATCATAGAGGAGGTCTGAGCTGTTGGGGTTTAGGTGCGGCCATGGACGCCAGCAGGTGATGGGGGTGATGGCAAAGAGTAGGGTAAGTATGGCGGTGGTGAGGAACACTGAAGTACGAGATGTACTCGGTGCCATTGTAGAGGAAGAAGGGATGGGACTATGAAGGGTTGGTTATATTACAAGGGCATGGCGTTGGAGGAGAGGCAGATTGGGGCACGAGGTGATTTTTGTGCTTATATAGAGGAAGGGGGGAACGGAGGGAGGGCTTGTGCTGTAAGATTGATCAAAAATTATAGAGGGTTGCATTGATTTGCGGTAATGGAAGACAGGTGGGTTCTTAAAAGTGAAGTGGGAGGGAGTGGAGCCTGCAAGTCAGAGATGGGTGGGGGCATCATGTGATCATGATGGTGATCGTCATCTGATCTTATACTATCTCATCACACTTTTTGTTTCTGATTGCGCGGGAAAATTGTGGTAAGGGGTATTTTTGGGATTTGACAGTTTTTTGTACGGACCATGGCGGACGGTGAGGATTCTATATTCCATCTCTGGAAAGAGTATTTTCAAGAAGAATTATACTTCTTCCCCCACTACGAAAATTCAGAGTTGTATGATTGATAGCGTTTCTGTATTCCCGGTTTTTAAAAATAAAATAAGATAATTTTGGTAATTCTTATTTTTATTCTTGTTTTAAAAATATATTTCATATATTAAAATATTAAAATGATATAATTTTTAGTGTTATTTTAAAGTTTTGATATGTTGATATTAAAAAATTATTTTAATATATTTTAAAATAAGTATTTTAAAATATTTTTGTTAAATAATATATTTATCTTGTTTTATTTATTAAGGGTAGAATAATATTTTCAACTTAACCTATATATAAACTCTTTGTATTTATGTTAAAGTAAGAACAACAATACAAATCAATCGAGGAGAATTATAGCCTCCTTCCCTTTAATGTTTGTATTTATTTTTGTATTAATTGAATTGTTTTAACATTGTATCAGAGCTGGTTTTATGAAACGAGACTTAATCTCAAACATAGCTTTCGTGGATCCAACCTTACGGTGAGTTGGCTGGGGGTTTGCAGGGGGCAGTGCGCCCCTGCCGGGGTTCGGGGCGGAGCTTCAGCAAAATCTAGTATTTCAACTTTCCTTCAGCTTCTGCAATTTAGTATTTCTATTCTGTCTCTGCAATTATTTTGGTATTTGATCTTCTACAATTTGTGTTGTGTTTTGGAGTAATTGTATAATTTCAAGAGGATATTTGTTAAGTATCTGTGATATCTTTTCAATTTCTACAATCTGGTACTTTGTCTTTCGTTGCTTTTACATTCTGGTTCTGTTTGTTTATTAATTATAGCTACCGAAAGAGATGATTCGCTTCAGTCTGTGAGTGTGAGGTTGGATGGAAAGAATTATTTGTACTGGACTTATGTAATGAGAAATTTCTTCAAGGGTAAGAAGATGTGGGGGTATATTAGTGGAACTTATGTGATACCTAAGAATACTGAGAAGGGAATGTTGTTTTGATAGATAGATGGAAAGCAAACAATGCAAAGATCATTACTTGGATCAACAATTCTGTTGAGCATTCCATAGGTGTGCAGTTGGCAAAGTATGATATAGCAAAGAAGGTTTGGGATCATCTGCAAAGGTTATTCATGCAATTAAATTTTGCAAAACAGTATCAATTAGAGAATGACATAGGAGCTCTTCATTAGAAGAATATGAGTATTCAAGAGTTTTATTCTGTTATGACATATTTTTGGGATCAATTGACTTTTACAGAATTGACAGAATTAAAGGCATTAGGTGCCTATATTCAGTGTAGAGAGCAGCAACGGTTGGTATAGTTTTTAACAGCACTTCGCAATGATTTTGAAAGACTTAGAGACTCAATTCTGCATCATTCTCCATTGCCTTATATTGACCCTGTTGTTAGTAAGTTATTGACTGAAAAAATACGTCTCCAATCTAATTATGAAAATGGAATTCTTTATGCTTAAAATCCTTCTGTACTAGCAGTACCCTCTAAGCCATATTCTAATCATTAGAATAAGCCTTACATGAGAGTTGGCTTTAATGAGTGTAGTTTCTGTAAGCAGAAAGGTCATTGAAAAGCTCAGTGTCCCAAGTTGAGACAATAGAATCAAGCTTGGAAGCATGGTAGCCAGTCACAATCTAATGCTCATAAATCACCTCAGGGTTATAAATCACCACACCACAATACTGCAACAGTAGCTTCATCACTGATCCTAGTACTCTTGCTGAGCAATTTCAGAAGTTTCTCTCCTTATAGCCACAAGCAATGTCTGCTTCTTCTCCCGTGGGTCAGTTGCCTTATAGCTTTTCAGGTATGTCATATTCTGAATGGGTCTTAGATTCTGGTGATTCCCATCATATGTCTCTAGATTCTTCATCTTTTACCTTTGTGTCCCCTTCGTCCTCCATTCCTGTTATGACTGATGATGGCACTCTCATGCCTTTAGCAGGTGTTGGTTTTGTTATCACACATCACTTATCTCTCCCTAATGTTTATCTTATTCCAAACCTCAAATTGAATCTTATTTCTGTTGGTCAAATATGTGATTTTGGTGATTATTTAGTCATGTTTTTTTGTTCTTTTTGTTGTGTACAGGATCTGCGGTCTTGGAAGCTGATTGGGATAGGTCGTAGGGAGAATGGACTATATATTTTGGATGAGTTAAAAGTGCGATTCTTTCGCTGCCCGCTAACGCTACTACTACTGTTGATTTGTCTTCCTTTCGTTTGAGTCCTTCATCTTCTAGTTTTTATTTATGGCTTTCTCGTTTAGGTCATGTTTCATCTTCTCTTTTAAGATTTTTGGCATCCACGAGAGCTTTAAGAAATTTGAAAACTTGTGATATTTCTGATTGTAGTGGATGTAAACTGACAAAATTTTCCGTTTTACCTTTTAATCAATTGATTCATTCTGATTTATGGGGACCTTTTTCTATTTTCACAAAAAAAGGGTCTCGATATTATGTTTTATTTATTGATGATCATACTCGTTATTGTTGGGTTTATTTAATGAAACTACGTTCTAAATTCTATGAGATATATACATCCTTTCAAGCTCTTGTGAAAATTCAACATTCTGCTGTAATCAAATGTTTCAGGTGTGTTTTGGGTAGAGAATACACTCCTAATAAATTTTGTCAGTTGCTTGCCTTAAATGGAACCATTCATCAAACTTCATGTATAAATACTCTTGAGCAAAATGGTGTTGTTAAAAAAAAACATAGGCACATTGTTGAAACTGCTCGTTCTCTCTTGTTGTCTATTTATGTTCTTAGTGAGTTTTTGGAAAAAGTTGTCCTTACTATTGTAAGTTTGATTAATACAATCTCATCTTCTCATGGTTCAGGTTTGTCTCCTTTTAAAAATTTATATGGGCATGTCCCTGATTATTCCTCCTTTAGAGTTTTTAGCTGTACTTGTTTCGTTCTTCGTTCTCATACAAAACACAAGTTGTCCTCTCGTTCTATTATTTGTGTCTTTTTGGGTTATGGTAAAGGTAAAAAGGGTATTGTTGTTTTGATCCAATAACTCATAAACTTTATATGTTTCATCAAGTTATCTTTTTTAAGCATATATCTTTCTTTTCTATTCCATCCACTACTCATAACTTGACTAAACCTGATATTATTCATACAGATCCTTTTTTTAAGGATCCTGATAATATATCATCACAGGTTCTTAGTACCTCAGATATCATTTTCCATGTTTGACTAATTTGTACTTATCATCCTGTAGGTATTTACACTTTACTCTCATATTTTACTCACCAAATTTATGATATCACTTATGTTATACTTTTCTATTTCATAGATCTTTTTGTTCCTTATTTAGCTAAAAATAATGTTTTTTTTTACCTGATGATTTTTTTAATGTAATAGTTTTTTATTAGTTTACAATAAATGAATAAAATGATGGTTTTAAATTGGAACAACGTAATAAATAAATAAACTATAATGATTGTATAGTTTTGAAGGTGCTTAACAATGTGGTAGCGGTTGCTTTTCGAATAACCTTTTGTGCTGAAATGCATGTCAATAATATTTTTTTATTTTTTAAAAATGATATCAGCACATCAAAACGATCCCAAACGTACAAATCATATTAAATTTTAGCAAAAAAAAATTGAATTTTTAGTTGTTGTTATATCATCTAGAAGAATTATGTGACATTTTTCTTCTTCTTTTGAACCGATATTTAACTGTGACAATTAATAGTGTGGAGTGAAGGCATGTTTGGAAAATTAATCTACTTGTTGGAGGCTATTTATGTTCTACCCATCTCATTTATATGACTTCATGTGGGTTTTGAAGCTCGATGGTCAAAATATATATTATAATAAAATTCACCTCCATGTTTGATCCAAGCAAGGAACATGTATTAAATTATAACATAAGAGAGATGGATCAAATGATCAAGGGGTATATTTCTTTTTATCATAAAAATAATCAACGATGCAAGAATTATAATTTTAATAAATTCACTAATTAATATTTAAATAAATAACTCTTAGCCAAGCTATAAAAAAGTAATTAAAATAGTTGAATGAAATGGCTTATCAAGAAAAAGCTATGAGGGTCCGTGAAACAGAGGATCTTTGGAACTGGTCCGTGTTGCCGGACCAAATGGCGCCGTAAGCTGATTTACGGTAATAACCTTCTTGTCCTTTTGTACTGTAAGAATGGTGACAAGGATGGGACCTTGGTGCTGTCCTCTAGTTTCCGGACACCCTTAAAATGAGGGCATTCTTGCATATTCAATTTTTATTATTATTTTGGATTTTTTTTTTTGCTTTCGTGCTCTACTTTCCCAATTTTTGTACACAAATGCACAACACTATTGATATGTAACTCGTGCCTGTTTAGAAAAATTGTTGCTTCTGGTTTTTAATATTATAAATCTGATTTATTTGTATTATAACCTTGTGAAATTGAAATTATATAATTCATTGTTATGTCTAGTTAAATAATAAATTTAAATAAGACCATGTAGTCGATGTACAGTAAACTCAAGTAAAATTATTATTTTTTATTTTTAACCATCCAACAGGTAGCCTAATAATAAAGTTTAATTTGTTTTAATATAGTTTTAAGTTTGAGTTTTTTGGTTACTAATATAATAATTATTAAAGAATTATATGATCATTAACTTCAAAATATATGAAATTAAAATTTAAAATTTTCCAGGTATCAATTTAAATTTAAATGTTCTTATAACTTCTAGCTTCTCCTGTTCAATGGCACTGTCCATTCATGCAGCAAATAAGAGCGTAATCTAATTAATGCTAGAAGACACACGATAAGGTTTATTAAATGTCCTCTTGGTTATTGGTGTCAAATAATCATTTTAATTTTTCATATAACTTCGTCTAGCTTCTCCTGTTCAATGGCACTAGCCATTCAAGCAGCAAATAAAAGCTTAATCTAATTAATGCTAGAAGACACGTGATAAGGTTTATTACATGTCCTCTTGGTTATTGGTATCAAATAATTATTTAAACCTAAAAAAAAAATTATTTGTATAAACTCACACGATATTATTTTTAATTTTTATAAAGTAAAATAAAAATGAGAAGATTTGAACTCATGACCGTTTAGTTAACAAGGTTTTAATATCGTGTCAATGAATTATTTTAACTAAAAATTTAAATTGTTATGTAAGACTTTAATACATAATTTATACTACTATTTAAAACAATATTTTAAATGAAAGTTTTTTAAATTTGAAATTTACATAAGTTCATACCACATCACACTTAATTTTTTTATCAATTAGAATATAAGTGATAAGATCTAAACTCATGACAGTTATTGAGGTTTTGATACCTTATAAAAAAAATAATTTCAACTCAATAATTTAAGTTGTTAAGTGAGATTTTAAAAATAAATTTATATTTCCCTTTAAGAACTTGTCTAAAAACTTGAAAAAAATTTTTAAAAAAATCATTATATTTTTTTTAATTATATGTGAGTAATCATGTTTTAAATTATAGTCAAATACAAGAAAATAAATTTTATATTTTTTATACTTGTTTGGTATTGAGGTTGAATATATTTTTTATTAAAATTTGATTTTTATTTTATATTTATTTTATGAGTATTTTTATATCGTATTAATACAGTGATGTAAAAAATAATTTTTTAAAAAATATAGATATTATTTTAATATATTTAAAAACAAAATATATTATAACCAATTAAAAAAAAAACTCGACGTAGACGAACGAGGCTAGGCTATAATAAAAAGAGCACCACGTGAAGGAAGATTAAAGAACCGCAAGACTTTTTGCTGTACCATGTAATCATACAAGGACAGGTAGCGTATAAAAATAGGCAAACTTTTGGAAGGAATGTAAGAACAGAAGATGGATACTTCTAATCACGGAGTAAATTGCGCGGCTCTAAATGAATATATATATATCAATGAGATATCAAGACAAGAGGGTGTCAATCGCACAGCTGAGATTGAAAGAGATATGAGTTTTGTGGGGTCCACATTTTCAACCCACAAATCCGAGAAAACCATGAAGGAGGCTTTGAACTGGGACCCCACCTCCCTTTCTTGTTAAACGCGGAGTCACCTTCACACGTATTCACAGTCGATTCACTGTGTCCTAATTCTATTAACTAGGAAATGGAAAGATGTTGTTCACTCAAAATAAGATAAATTTTAAAATTTGTGAATAATCTCTCTGAGACATTAAATACATATAAAATAATAATAATAAAATTAATATTTAAAAGAGGTTAAACAAATAATATAAGAAAAAAAAGAGAATAAATATTAATATAGATATAAATTTTTAAAAATAAAGTTATTTATCATAAAAAACTTGAAAAAAAAAATGATAATCACTGCTAAGCATGGTAAGTCAGGTATACACACTTAAATCATTTTAAAAATAGATGGACAACATGTATTTTATTCGATTAATAAAGAAAAAAAATTCATGCACACGAAACTTCAAGTATAGAGTAGTAAATATTCAATATGTCAAGAATAAGAAATAATATTTTATTCTAAAAAAATATTTAAGAAACAAAAATAAAAAAATTTAAAACACAACCAAGAGTGAAAAAAATAGTGATAAAAATGTTAAGCGTAGAGGAATAGATATACCAAGTGTAAAAAGAAAATAAATGAAATTCTAATGAAAAATAAATAATATGTTATCAGTACATGCTACAGTAAAAAAATAAAAAGTTCTAAATTTGTTACAGTTACAGTATAAAAAAAACTTGAAACTATAATTTTTACAATGTTTTTATCGTTTTTATTTTAGTATATTGTATAATACAATACCCAATATGATTCGACCCAGAGGATGCCAGGAGTATCTCTAGGCTAATCTAATTCTACTAACTCTGCGCAGACTGAGCCTTTTCTTGTAACTAGTCTTCCACGTTTAGTTTTTTTTTTTTAAAAAAAAGAAATTGAAAAACAACTCTATGGATTATTTTTTTACTGGTTTCTTCCTATAATACGCGTTGTCTTTAAATCGAATTATATTACGCGTGCATGTCACTGACATGTATCCCGATTAGGATGAGACATTGCAGCGGAAACTTTGGGGTCTACGTGGGGAAGTGAGTCGACACGTGTCAACGAGAAGTATGAGTTTAAAGCTCTATTCTGGTGATAACGGGGCCTCCTTCTATTTATTCAATGGCCCACTATATATATTTACGAGATTAGTGTTAATGTAAAGTTTTTAAACTTGGTCGGGTATATGAACTGATCCAATATTTAGATCACATGTTAAAAAAGATTGTTTTAGGTAAATAAAAAATGACATTATTTGTGTAAGTAAATTTAAGAAAAAAATTATTAATAATAAGTAAAACCAACACGAACATGTAACAAGTTATGTTTAATAATTTTATTTTTTAAAATAATTTTTTTTTTCAATTTAACAATTATTCATGTTAACATTGAGATGTCTTTCCAATAAAAATATTTTTTTAAAATAAATCATAAAATGAACATCTGATACTTATAAAAAATATATATATATATATATATAAAGCAAATAAAAAAAAAGAGCCTAATTTTGAATGAAATTAATTAAAAATTAAAAAAAATGAATTAAAAAAATAAAAAAATCAAGCAAGACAAACCTTTTAATATTAAATTAATCATTAAAACTTGTAATTGATGAAATTTTAGATTTAAATTTTATGAATAAAATCAATTCTCAACATATTAAAAAAAAATGTGACATGAGAAAAGTTTAGTTTCTATTGAAGAAAATTATTAAAATAATTCAAAGAGTATTTAATTTTAATTGACAAATCAGTGAAGTAATTGAAGAAAGGTCTCCAAACTGTTTAATTTAGGTGAGGAAGAACAGTTTCCTTGACGAGAAGATATGTAGAAATGGCCCACCAGTGATGAAATGCCATCATTGAGGTTAGCAGCTCTAGCTCATGAAAGAAATGCATTCCCACAATGATGGCCACAGGCATCCACTCTTTTCCACCGAATTTACACAGTAGCATAAATGAGAACCCTCTGTACCAGCACCGCAGGCCACAGTGCAAGGACTCGTTGTTTCAGGCATGGAACATTTAAACCACCAGGAAAAAGTCGTCTTCCTAAACAACTGGGTTGTGCGGAAGGGAAAGAAAGGTCGGTCTCCATGGTCGGCGGGAGACGTCTATTGGAGGGTGTGCCCGCTTGAGGCTGTCAGTTTTGTCCTCAAAATATGGATTTGAGGAGGGGTTAGCATAACTCGTTTTGAATTGGATGGCTGGTGGTTTTTTTTTTTAATTTATTGAAATAATATATTTTTTATTTCTGTAAGTAAAAAATCATTAAATACACTAAGAAAATTAATATGATGAGAAGAAAAAAATAATTTTTTTAAAAAATACAAAAATAAACTAGCTTTAAGGTACATTGCTTTGTGATGAGATTTTATTGGAATTATATTTTATTTTAATTGTAGTTTTGAAAATATTTGGTTGGATATTGTTTGGAAGTGTGGAGTTTTTATTTTTTTGATTTTTTAAAAGTATATTTGCCTTAAAAAAATATAAAATTGATGGTTTTTTTTATTGTTTTTTAATGATTTTGACTTGCTAACATTTTTTTAATGCAAACATATTTTTGAAAAACACAAAAAAAAAACACTCTGCACCCCAATACCAAACACATCCCTGATATTGTGGCGTGACAACACTTTCAAGAAATTTAATTTTTTTATTAATTTTAGATCGTTTTAACATGCTAGTGTCAAAAATAAATTTCAAAATATATAAAAAACTGATATATTATCAAATAAAAATCATTTTAAAAAATAACCATTATCCATTACTACAATTTCAAGCAATACTTTAACCCTAACGCATAACAATTTCATAATTTCATAAAAATGCTACCTTTTATATATTTTTTATTTAACATTTCAAAAATGTAACCGTAAAAGCTATCACACGCTAAGTGTAGTGCAGTACAGGAGTTCCACGGAGATTTGAAGCCATCCTAGTCACAGTTAATTTGCAGAGGCCTGGCAAGCTGAGGTCGGCTCAGCCAACTGATTTCTGGTTACTTTTGTCAGTGTTCTGGGCCCCACATTCAAATGCATAGATGCTGCTGGTGAGTCGATAACTTTCTGGTGGGATTTAAAGTTTTAAACCGTTTAAAGTCGGTTTTATCCCCACTCACTTGATATTTTTCTAATGCGATCCCTATAGTATCGTCCTTTTCTCTTTTGTTGTGTTAGTGTGCTCGCCATGATCACTACAAGAACTTGGCACAAAAAAATATATGATAGTAAAAAAAAAATTAATAATAATACTATTGAATGCAAAATTAAAGCTTGTCACCTTTCAACTCAACAGAATTGGTGCATTTAAATAAAAACCTACCACCCGGTGAGCTAGTCGTACACACGTAGCTAGCCTTTTTAATGAAAGATGATAAAATATAATGAGTTCATAAGCTATAACTCTCAGGGACTCAGGAGATATGGCAAAGGGAGAAGATAGAGGATATATATTTTTATGTGTTTTTTCATTTTTTTAATTAAACATATTTTTATCTTCTACATATATTTTTTTAATTTGTCGCTGAACATTAACTAAATACAATTTTAGTGCATGGTTGATGAAAGCAATAAATCCTATTTTAAATTTATTTTTTATACATGTACTTGAGAAGGACATCTCAATCAATATTCCTTAGTTATAGTCATTGGTATGGTGGTTGGATAATTATTTGCCATGTTTATGAGTTATGAAGGTGCGTATTTAACAAGAGGGGGCAAAATAACAAAGGAAAAAAAAAGTAATTCTTACTGCCATGAAAATTAAAAGCCTTCATCGCGCATTGATTGTGCAATCACTAATTATTAACATAGCTAACTAGCCAATCATCAATAGACATGTCAATAATTTCCTCTTGTAATTAAGGTCAGTAAAAAATATAGATTTTAACCTTCAATGATTATGAATATTGGCTAAATAATTAAACAAGTATCTGCTATCTTCATCACCACGAGTATTATAATTAATTTTGGATTAGATTGGTCATCGAAATTTATATTATATAATGATCTAGCATGTAAAATATAATTTAATAAAAAAACAAAGATAAAATGTCATCGTTCTCAGAAGTCAAAAGAATCAGGTTTAATAATATGATTTTATTTTAATTATATGATAAAAGATTAAAAAATAAAACCTATTTCTCCTACCAAGTACAACTTAAATGTTAAACGTGGAGGTTAAGGCAGTGCACGCGTTTAAAGATGTACGAATCAAATATCATCATTGAAAAATCCAAATTAACCCACGTTAGCTAAGATTCTCAAAATAAAATTTATTTTAATAAAAAATATTTTAAAAACAACTCTAATCACATTAAATTAGATACGGTGATTTTATATATACATATATATATATATAAAATAAATAACTTGATTTTATTTTAATAAAATGATAAAAAGTTGGCGAAGATGTAATAGTGATAGTAGGATAAGAGTCTTTCTTGCTGGACTTCAGGTTACAGAATTGTTTGGGATGAGAATTATTGCAAAGCTTCAATGATTTCTTTTTCTTGACAGCTAAAACGACATTCAACGTAGTCGTCTTTACTGGGAAAAAAAGATGACAATTGTGACAGTGTGATTTAACTGCAAATAATGATGCTGTGTGACATGAATTGACAAAAGGGACTGGAATTCTGTGACTGAAAAGGAACCGAAAGAACACCAAACAAATCGTGGCTTTGAGTCCAGTCAGTGTTCCTGTTCCTGCGTGAATTATTCAAGGGCCAAAACAAAAACAACCCAGCACACGTTGCCTAGTTGATTGAATATGTGTTTGGAAATGCTTGGAATTAGGGGTGTTTTTCCTCTCAAACATTGTGGGCCACCGTGGATGGCGGGTGGTTAGCAGTACATGTCTTGTGGTGTTTTCCTTGGATTCAATTCATCAAGATTTTTGCATGATGAAATAAATGTTATTATTAGAGCTTTAAAGTGACACTAAAGTTTTCATTATACTATTTTTATTACAATTTATAACTGTCTGTTTTAACTATTTATTTAAAATATCTAACTTAATGATTGCAACTTTTACAAATCAGATGCATCTTTGCTAATTAAAAAAATTAAACCATAAATATTATCATTAGAGCTTCGATATAACACAAGAATCTTGTTTATATATATGATTTTTGAATTTATGTTGATTTATTTTAACTATTTATTTAAAATATCAGACTTAATAATTGCAACTTTTAAAAGTCATGCAGATCTTTTAGAATATGCTATTTTAAAAATAAAATCATTAGTATTATTATTAGAACTTTAATGTGACACTAGAGTCTAAATCATACTTTTTTTTTTAGAATTTATATTGTCCGTTTTAACTATTTATTTAAAATATCAGACTTAATAATTGCAACTTTTAAAAAACAGTATGCCATTATATATATATATATATATAAACAGGAATTAGAAGATGACAATTCATATCCTGTCCTATTTTTAGACCATAGCAATCATGTTGCCTTGATCATCTCATTACGGGTCCTTCTATTGCGTTCATTTCTCTGCTCTTTTCTGAATTGTGGTCGTGCGATTGAATAGTGTTTTTGAATTTTTTTAATGTATTTATATAAAAAAATAAATTTTAAAAAATAAAAAATATTATGTTAATGTATTTCTATGTAAAAAATACATTGAAAAACAATCTCTACTACACTTTTATAATCTAATTACAAAAACTATGTTAATGCATTCCTGTACAGTTATTTTAGTTTATTATATCTCTTTAATTACTATATTGTTTTTGTAAAGTTATATATTATATATAAATAAATAAAATTATAGAAAAAAAATAGGAGAGTTAATGGGTTAAGGCCAAATCATTGCTATTGAATGATTAGGTTTGAAATTCAACACAAATACACAACTGACAGATTGAGTATTGATGGGTTAAGGCCTAGAAGGTTCGACTTTCATGTTCAAGGTGGGTCAGGATGTGAAGAAAGTCTGGCCTCGACGGGCATCGGAGGTGAGCACAGTTTTCTTTCTGAATGGCAGGCTCCTCTGCTCTGCACCCAACTGTTCATCAATTCCATGACAATTAAATCACCTGGATGGGTAAAGATTGCTTGGCAGAAGATACCGCAGCACCTGCAAAATCGCAGGTTCTTATATAGCCAGCATAACGGGAAAAATGGGACAAATTTCTGGTGGATTAACGTTATCTGGCTGCATGTGACTTCAGATTCTGCAAAGCATTCATTGAGGGACCTTAAAATGACCTGAAATCCCATGCATTTTCTTATATTATTTTTTAAAAATTTAATAGTTGAATTCTGAGATTTTTTAAGATTTTTGCTAGGTAGATCGTGAAGATATTTCTCTGTGGTCAAGTGGATTGCTAGACTGAAATAGCATTTTGTCCCTCAATAATTGCTTAATGGCTGAAAGTTGGGGATTCTGAAGTGGACATCTTGCACTCGAATTCTAATAAAGATTAGTTTGATTGATTCGAGCTTAACAAGTGGAGCTTGCCCTTGATTGATCATACCCTTCAACGTTTTATAACTTTATTGTTAGGCCTGTTTGTTTCTGTGTTTTAAAAGCGTTTTTGATAAAATTTGAAAATTTTTTATTTTTTTATTAACTTCAAATTAATATATCTTTAGTGTTTTCAAATCATTTTGATGTGCTGATATCAAAAATAATTTTTAAAAAATAAAAAAACATCATTTGCATGTATTTTAACATGAAAAACTATTTGAAAAGCAACCACAACCACACTGCCAAACACACTATTAGGAGAAAGGAAAGAACTTTGAAACCTTGATGCTAAACACAGTGCTATTGAATCTCTG
This sequence comes from Populus deltoides, assembly GCA_015852605.2. Lineage (NCBI taxonomy): Eukaryota > Viridiplantae > Streptophyta > Magnoliopsida > Malpighiales > Salicaceae > Populus > Populus deltoides. The sequence goes on along the minus strand of CM027584.2, from coordinate 1,996,779 downwards.
GTTACAGCAATCGATATCCGATTAGGGATGCTATCCATGAAATGCCATTTATTGAGTTGATCAATATAGATTTTTTTTAATAGGTGTGGTTTAATTATTCAGGTTTTGAGTTTGTTTTTTAGAGATCACTTGTTCGAGTCCCACAAACCTCAATGCCACTGAAAATTTACATGATCATTAATTTTAGGATTCGTAAAATTAATCGAGGTGCGCGCAAACTGATTCAGACATCTATATTAATAAAAAATATATATTATTTTTTATCAAAATTTCTTAGTGTTAATCAAATTAAATTTAATTGGATAAAAAAATACGATATTAAGTTAACAAAGTTTAGTACAGTTAATATTATTTTTTCTTTTATGATTTTAGTGATAGTTTAGGGTGTTGTCAATCAAAATTTTATTGCAATGGTTATTTTGGGTTTCATTAATCCTCATCACCTATGACGTGTTGTCCATGTCACTGCCAGAAGCTTTTTTGAGAGTGTAATGGAAGTATTTTTTGGTTAAAAACAAATTAGAAAAATTAATTTCCTTTTAAAATGCTATTAAATCATAATCTCAGACACCATTTACTTGAGAACTAGAGGCAGAATAATAATTTTTACGAGTATAATTTTATAATCTCGATGAAAAAAGCAATTCACATATATTATTGTGTATTTTATAAGAATATCTTATCTGATTTCACATCTTTAAAATCATAGATTTTTACTATTTAAAACCAGAAAAAAAAAAAAACTACAGTGATATACTCCAAATCTAATTTAAGTGTTTCATTAATCTTTGTTATATTCGCTGATACAGTTGAAAGCCAAGCTTTCATTTTCTCGGATAAATTTCAAATATGCTTTTCCAGCAAATCACGAATAATACTGCATTGAATATCATCAGAGAACTAATATTAGAATATTTAAAATTAGACAAAACAAGATATTTGACATTGAACTCTTCATCTCACCCACTCTTTCATATCAGCACCATAACTCTTGAATGCATCATCAGCATGCATTTCCAGCACCGCTCTTAATTTCCTCCGATATCTTACAGACCAGTGAATAAATTGAACGGTGCCCTTTCTCGTTTTTTTTTTTTGATAATCTGAGTAATGGTAACGTTAATTTCTACGTGAAAATAAATATACAAAGGGTTGAGAATCTGTGTGAATCTATTTTCTTCCCCCTCCATGCTATTGTTCTGTTTTCTATCAATTACGTGAGTTGTTTATTTATCAACCATGGAGTTCTCATGACATGCTGAAATTGTGTGAGTCTAATTTCTTCCCCTTTCCTGTATTGTCAGTCGTCGGGCCGCCAGCGAATGAGAATGTCTAATGACAAGATGAAATTAGGAAAATTGATTGATGCAATTAGTTTTTTTTTTATATTATTTCTCGAGTATAAATCTTGAAAGATCCGTATGCAAGTGATGAATCCAGATTTAAAGGAGGAAAAAAACCTTAAACAAAATGGGCTTAGTTTGCTTCCTTGGCCCAATACAAATGGGTTCAATTTGCTGGCTACACCTAATAACAATTTGGGCTTAGGCTGCTGTCTGAGCCCATGAGGGTGCTGGGTGCCCAACACCTGCGGCTCTAAGCTACACGCCAGCGCCCTTGTTGGGCGTGTTGCTCCATGTGGTGGGTGCATGCCAAGCTGGGGTGCTAGGCGTGCATCCCAATGCTGGTGTTGGGACCCCCTAATGGGTTATGCACATACCCAAGCCCAATATCCATTGGTCCAAACAACACGTTCAGATCTATTTTATATAATAATAGATTCATGCAATTCATATGGGCCCAATATTTTATTGAATATTTTTCTAGAATTCCCTTTAAAAATCTTGCTGGACCATACGTATTATATTATTTTAAGTATAATATAACTTGAAATATCATATTTTATTTTAAGTGTGTGTGTGTAATCATAATGTCACATTATATTTTATTTTCAGGTGAGGTATTTCTTACCTCACACCTTCAAATCATCAAAATTTTGTTTCTTTTACTTGCTCAAAACCTGGATTTAAAGGAAAATAATAAATCAAAGTAGGCTTCAAAATACGATCCTAATACAATTTAAGTGTTAAAATAATTTACTTATGAAATTAAAATTCAAATCATCCTTGTTATCTCCATTGAATCACTTGTAATTACTCTCTAAAAATGATTTCCTTATACTATTGAAATTTGAAAAGGAAAAAAAAAGAAGGATGGTATGGTGGTAAAAATGGTCGATTCTTTCTATGTTAAATAAATTAATGGGCCAATGTTTTGGGTCTAAAAGGCCTAACAAAAATACTAGCAAAAAAAGGGTTAGTCTCTCATCCCTACCCGGCCCACTACCAAAAACCCTAACCCTAGTTGAACACAGCTACATATATATCACAACCCTAAATTTTCCCCACCATTTCCATTTATCTATCGCTCTAAACGGAGAAAGCCGTCGCTGCCCAGCACCTCCACCTCTCTCACTCTCCCTCAGGTCTCTTTCTTCACCTCTGTAGCTCTGCTGTCTTGATGTTTACTTCGAAGTAAAATAGTTTTTAAGTCTAACGTAGATCTATGACTGTGAGACTAATAATCACTTTGATTAGTTTATGTTTTTCATTTTTAATGCATGGTTAGTTGATTTCAGCTAAAACCCTTTTTTTATTTATTTGGATTAACTGCAAAATCTGCTAGTTTATAAGAACAAAATGAATAATTTCTTGTTTTGAAGACTAAGAGCTCGAGAACTAGAAACCCATTTTTGCTTTATACAGCATGACAAGTTCAAAATTTGATAGTTCATATGTGAAAATTGGATCATTTTTTGTGTAAATAGATAGAAAAACGGTATAAAAATTAAAGTGTTACTGTTTTTGGTATGTTTTTAATGAACATGAAGTAAAGATGTGTGATATTGAATGGTTTGTGTTCATGGTTTGTTTTGTTTTTGTGATTAAAAAGCGAACGGAGAAAATGGCAGCAGCTTATGGAGCTATGAAGGCGCAGAAGCCGGGTTTGGAGGAGGCCCAGGAGCAGATTCACAAGATCAGGATCACTCTTTCCTCCAAGAATGTCAAAAACCTTGAGAAAGGTCTATTCTTGAAATCCTATTTTACAATCCGACTGTTATTGATGAGACCCATTTTGTTTCTTTTAGTCGTATCTTTTTGTTCTGATTTTTTTTTTTTGCTCGTGTTACTGATAGTTTGCACTGACTTGGTTCGTGGTGCCAAGGATAAGAGACTGAGGGTCAAGGGACCAGTGAGAATCCCTACCAAGGTTCTTAACATTACCACCAGGAAATCCCCTTGTGGTGAAGGTATTTATCTCAAACTGCTTTGACTAATCATGGTTTGATTAATATGTAGTGTGTGCCATTTTGTTTTTTTCTTTTCTTTTATGTGCTATTTACACAGTTATGCAACCTTCAGATTTTAGAAATTCACTTTTTTCCCTTGACATAATATTCTTATTTATTGATTTTGGTTCATGCTTTCTTCAATCATGCATCACTCACTTTATGAGTTCCAAGTGTTTGTTATCGACATATTTTCTTTTTGTAATGTTTGAACAATTATTTTGTTTCATTTGATAAGAATGGTTTGAGGGTGAAATAGAGAAGTGGCAGAAACATCACTGTTCTTTATAGATAAGCTCTGTTATTTGTTACCCTCTAGGACCAATGAAGTAATCAATCTCAAGCTTGTGTTCTCTGCGCAGTCGTATCCAGTAGTATTAACTGGTTAATGCATGAGAAAAAGGGGCCTATTGATTAAAATGTTGCCAATTTAATTTTCTAGGTGTTCTAGCCTGAGCATTGGAACTAGGGGGATGGGCTATACCATGCTGGTTGGTTTTGTAATGTTTGCACTGGAGTTTCCAATTAATATTTGCTTCAAAATGATTTTCATGGTTCATGTGATAGAAATGAATCTCCCTCACTTAAACATATGTGCTATTTGTCTTTTTTGACGCCATTAAAAACTGAAATTTGTTGTGTTACGTTTTTCTTTTTGGTTTATCTGTCATTTCTTTCAAGTCATTGATCTTCCCTTTTACTACCATACCTGTTCAGCTAAAAGAAATTACTTGTATATAATTTTTCTTATCTGCTTGCAGGAACCAATACATGGGACAGATTTGAGCTTCGTGTCCACAAGCGTGTAATTGATCTCTTCAGTTCTGCTGATGTTGTTAAGCAGATCACCTCTATCACAATTGAACCTGGTGTTGAGGTTGAAGTTACCATTGCTGATTAGAGAGATGCTGCTCACTTCTTCAGGGCTGTTGTTTTGTTTAGTTTACCAGAACACTTTGCTCCCTCAGATCTTTTTGGTTGAAAGACAGTTTATCAGCCCTTGTGACTGAAAAGAATACCTGTATGGTTAATGTAGTATGTGCTTTTTCCATACCATGTTGTTAAAGATTCGGTAATGGAGATTGAATTTTGTTTCCTTATTTCATTATGAAATGTTATGATTTCCAAGTGTTCTCAGGTGTTGTCTCTTGCAAGATTCTAAAGTTATTTTATTTTGAATTTGTCTCGTTTTTAAGTGGAATAAATTTGGCAACTTGTGTTGAAAAGAACGAAATTAAACTTCGTAGGAGAAGCACGCACATGGTTTTATGCTCCAAGTATTGTTGCAGAGGTATCCTCTGCTCGGATGTTTAATTTATTTTAACAACTTGAGTTCGAATTGAGTGATGGTACCGATAACCATGGCAATGAGCTTGCTAGATCCGTAGTGGCTAATCATGTTGGTAGGCGTTAGCCAGTCAACACTTTTGCCCTTGGGTTGTCTACTCCATTCTTTGATTTGTCTGAAGAAATAAAATGCTCTCCGTGTTCAGCACGCTGATGTAAGATCAGCTGTGCCCCAATGTTACGTACATGAAACTTTGCTATGAACTATGGTATCTTGCAGATGGGTTCATTGCTAATTTGTTGCCTGGGGACAGCCATATTTGTGATTGCCAGTGGATGGTAATCCATATCAACTGATGTTGTCTAATGGTATGGCAACACAGATTTACAGCTGTTTGGAAGTTCTGCATAGCTTTTCTAAAAAACTTTATTCTTTTAATGATTTTTTATCATATTGATATTAAAAATAAAAAATATTATTTTAATGTATTTTCAAATAAAAAACTTTTAAAAAATAACTACCACTACATTCCCTACCATAAACACACTGTTTGGAGATGTTGATTTCTCCAAGCTAGTTTCCTCGACTAGAAATCTCATTTTCCATCTCTTTCACTTGCTAAGAGTTCATCTAGTTAGAGAGTAAAATGCCCGAGGAATAAACAAAACCGTTATCAGTACCCTCGCTACTGGTGGTGGACTGCCATAACCTCTAACCTCTCTTCCTTGGACACAAACAAGAGATATACCATGCCACTGGTGGTTGACTGCAATAACCTCTTAACCTCAGCCCTTAGATACAAACAGGAGAAAGACATGCCCCTGGAGACTAGGTCTGACTAGCATCTCCCTTTGCAAGCAAGGCCGCAACAGGAAATCGCCAATGATTGTAAAATACATAAATGCTGATTAACACATTAATCCCATGTAATTCTGCATTAAAAATCTTGACATTACACCACCCGATGTTAGAAGGTAAGTTGCATAAGAAAGGACAACAATCCTCACCCCTCCAGCCAAGGTAAGTTGCATAAGAAAGGACAACAATCCTCACCCCTCCAGCCAATCATCGAATATTTAGAGAACAAATTTACAAATGTAGCAAATTTCAGGGCGTGGACGAGGAAAATGCGCATAAATATGCAACCACTGGATGTTCGACAAAGGGAAACTCAGTGATGGCCACCATCACTGTCATTTTCATGTTCCATCTCCTCTGCATCTTCAAACCGATTATCATTGATCTGGAGCTGCACATACATCATTTGCATTAACACTATAAGATAATCAAGATTTACAAGAAGCCAGTGAGAGTTAAAATGGAGCACAAACTACAACTAGGGACAATCCAAATATCCCATTTTCAACACAAGCACAGTCACCGAGAACATCCCAAAATTTTAAACATTCATACTGTACACAAAAACACGCAGCATACTGAAAAATAGTGTCATCAAATACTTGCCTGGATATATAACAAGTTCTCAAGTTTAACCATACGAAGAGCAAATTTTGAAAAGAAAACAAACTCTTGTTGTTTTAGCGTGCACTTTAAGTACCATATTATGGATATATTAAACATCAATATGGTACTTAAAGTGCATTTTAAAATGAACATTAACCAGCCTACCTCAAGCACTGTACGAGCAAGGTCATGATCCCCATTTGAATGACCAATTGAACTAGATGGATTTTGAGAGAAATTCCATTCAGAATCTTCCCCTTCTGTAGAAAAAAATAGGTTACAAAATATAAGGCCAGTATGCTTGAAACAAAACTATTTTTCTGAAGGTACCATGCTAACTGCTCTAATCCCTTACCAGTAGTTTCGTCTACCAGTTGGTTGGCACTAAAGATCCAATTGTGTTCTTCATTGTCTAAATAAACATCATCAAACACATATGAATCGGTATCAATGCAGTGGAGAATAATAGCAAGTACTGAAAAGAAAAATCAAGATAGAAACCATCCATTTAAAACAATTGCAACAATAGTGCCAGCTCCCACCTTCGATTGGTTCAGGATTTAGCTCAGCGCAATCACATAATATCTGAAACAAAGTATCCACTAAAAACCAAAAAAGAAAAGGAAGTATTTAATCTTCAATCATCAAATCTATACCAAACGTGATGCAAGAATAAGTAAAGCAGTTACATGACAGGAATATTAAATATGATAAATCCATTAGAAAAGGAGTGCATTAATACATTGGCCAGGGTCTGAAGGAACAAGCCTCATTTCTGTGACTTTTGACAAGTCTAAAGCATCACTACTTTCTGAATCCGAGTCTTCTGACTCATTTCCATCCTCTCCAGTCTCAATCTTCAAACAAAACAACAATAATCAGAACCACCATGCACTAATTAGCTCGCCAGAACTAACTACTTGAGACACCACCATAAGGAAGCAAACAAAATTATAATACTGAAAATGCCTGGCAGTTACATGCTCAATTCAAAGTTAAATGCAAATTTATGGCCTCATATTGTATTCTAACAATATATCTACAACCAAAATTAAGTAGCAACAGCCCAAGAGAGAAAGAAAATTTTTTCCCCTCTCATACTGAACCAAACAATAGCCTTTGCTACCATCCACCATTGGATTCCCTCAAAACTAAATTACTTCTCTTCAAGTATCATAATATACATGATACAATATACATGATACAAAAAGATCAATACTATATATCAAAGATAACGAAATATTAATTTAAAATATCAGCATACAATATACATGGTACAAAAAGATCAATACAAATCCACCACCCCATATTTACACACCAGTATACAACACACACACACACACACACACACACACACACACACACACAACTTGCAACAGCACGTAACCCAAAAAACAAAACTCACTGCTAATTTCAATAGCATTTAAACTCTATCCAACATAGAATTATTTCATCAGTACCATAATTATGACCAAAATCACTCCTTAAAACATCATAGTCCAATCCAAAAGAAGAGCACAAAAACCTTACTTGAGTATAGATACAAGGAGAAGAGTAAGCCTCAGGATCTCTTGAAACAGCATGAAGTGAAAGAGACAAGAAATCAACTGCGTAACCTTTCGTCCTATCCACATCACTTAACCACACAACTTTCCTGCAATAAAAAGAGCACAGCACTTCCATTTTTACTACAAAAACATCATAAGCCCAAAAAAGAAACAAAATCCCCAAGCAAAAAATGGAAAAAAAATAATGGGTTGGTATTATTTATTTACTTTGTGGAGATGTAAACAGTGCCTTGAGATTCAGGGGACCGGTTGCCGATGACAATGGAAACTCCTGGTTGCACATACATAAGGTCCTCGCCATTTTCGTTGTCAAGAACTGGTTCTCCAGCACCGTCTCCTCTTCTCTCGGTGAATTGTCTTAGACCTGGTGCCATTTTTCTATTTTCTTTCTTGTCTGGGTTTGATATTTTGTTGTAAAGGTTTCACCTGGTTTATCTAGGGTTTTATGGAGGTTTTGGTTATATTTTATTATTAATGGGCTTTTGATGGAACCTTTAGTGGTTAAAGCCCAGGAGGACGCTCTATTTTTCTTTTACCATTGCGGTTTTTCTTAGATGCACTCTGAGCCCTGAGGCAGCTGAGTCTAGGACCGGTTGGGATAAATTATTATTTTTTATTTATAAATATATTAAAATAATATATATTTTTATTTTTTTAAAATTATTTTTGATATTATATATCAAAACATTCATCAACGTAAAAAATTAATTTTAAATAAAAAAATTCAAAATTTCATGCAATTCCAAACAACTCACATTGTGATCTATAGTCATTAGATTGATAAAAAAGTTGATTAAATAAAAAGGTTTAGATTAATAAATTATTGGATCAACTTCCAAGTTACCAGAAAAATATATTTATCCTGTCAGACCAATCAAGTTACTAAAACCCTAGGGAATTCAATCCTCATTTGAGCCCAGATTCAAGAGTAAATTCATGCTATAACTTTATTTTGATTCAATCAAATTGTACATGTTTAATGTCAAATCTGGTTTGATTAATATTGTACTTGATTTTGATTTTGATTTTGAGCCAGGATTCAAAGAGCAAATTCATGTTATAACTCTATCTTGATTTTGACAAAAAGGAAGAAATAGAGCTTTATGCCGGTTCCAGTGCTGCTTCTCTGCTACCTTCCAAGCTCCAACAAATGCTCTAGGGTGATCTGTGTCCTTGTAGTTCAAATTGTGATCATTAATTCCCGTTTTGTTTCGAAATTCGAGTTCAAACCCAGTTGTAGAGATGATTATCTTCCATGGGAGACTTGGGAGCCAACCACCGTCTCCCAAATAGGCAGTTTGAGGCAAATCAATTATGTTTAAAAGATAATTTAATAGCTCAAAACACAAAATATACTTAAAGGATACACGGAGTACAGAATCTCAAACACCAAAACAAACATTTAAAGCAAAATTTATGTTCTAGGATCCACTCCATCTTTTGTCCCAGCTAACATGATATCATAATAATGCTTATGAACTATGACGGAGTCCCACACGCGAAGACCATCCATGCAGGATGTACCAAACCGTGCCACATACATAACTATGTCTAAGCCACCAGCGTGCTGGCAGTGGATGACTCGCTGCAAGACAGAAAGCGAGTTATACTATGAATATTAAGTGGATATGCATACGATATTATTTGTGACAAGGAAAAAACCCTGCAGACAGCTTGAAATCTTGATAAAAAGAGTGAGAGCAGGATACTAATTCAAAATTTCAATTGAAATATGTGCTTTGGTCATAATCTTACTGGAACTACAAGGAACGGTGCAAAGTATTAACTGAGAACTACACCTCAGAAAGTTCACGGGGTGCTGCCAACTAAAATTGCAGGCTACCATGCACAAACAGAGTAGTGAAAAAGTAAACGGGCTTACTATTTCCAGACAGGAGGAAGCTTCTTTGTCTTCTTGTAGTAGCGAGCAAGCCTGTGAATTCTGCTCTCGACAAGGATCAACCTGAACTTGGAATCCTTATCCTTCCTGTTCCTTTCCAAATGCTTTCTGATGGCAACAGCTTTCTTGATGAGGTGGTACAGATCCTCAGGAATTTCAGGGGCAAGACCTAAACATACAAATACCAACAGAACAATCAAAACATCCACAAAAAAGAGGCTCGATGAGAGCAGCACTCACTTGCTGATAAGGATTTCAATCATCAGCACAAATTAATAGATCAAATATAATCAGTTCCTTAAAATACAGGAGTTAAAAAGCTTAACCAAAGTCAATTTTTATCCATTTGCTTAAGGATGATTGAAATAACATTCATGCATAGGCACAGAACAAAAACTTCAGTTCCATTCCTTTGACAAACAAAGCACTCAACTCCACTAATCCCATTTGCTTACATTTCCCAACAACCAAATAGAATCAAAACATGGATTTTATCCCTCTTCAAAAAGCAGCAAAATTGCCTACATGAACATATCAACAACAAAATCCCAACAATAACAAATAGACACGTACCATGAGCCTTAAGGATACGCAAGATCTGGTTTCCAGTAACACTCCTGACCTGAGCAATACCATGAGAGTCACGAAGAATGACACCAATCTGAGATGGAGTCAGGCCCTTCTTTGCAAATTTGCAGATGTTATCCTCAACCTGGAACCATACCAGCTCAATAAGTCCTCCCTTCTATCACGATCCACTTTGAATGTCCTATGATTTTAAGTTAACTACAGTGCATAGCCAAAACTTGATAAAAAGCCAGCATTAAAATGAACTAAAAAAAAATCATTACCGTTTTCTAGCTTCAAAAACTAATAATTTTTCCTACTAACCAACGATGTAAAACTGAAAAAAAGAGCTAATGAATGAAAACCCATGTCAAAAATGAGCTAAAAATATAACTACAAAGGCCTGGAGTCATAAGAAACTATGAAACTATAAAAACAGGTAAAAATCCAGTGACTTGAAAATAAAGCTCACACGTTTTTGATCTCTAACACTGGTTGATTCAGTAAGAAAACAGAGAAAAAAAGACAAGGGGTTTATAAAACTCACATCTTGAGCAGAAATCTTAAGCCAGCTAGGTGGGGTTCTCTTGTAAGGCAAAGCTGAAGCTGAAATACCCTTACTGCAAAACAAACCGCATAAAGTTCAGTTTTTTTACCAAGAAGAATGTCCAAAAAAAGAGAAAGAGGGAGATTTGAGTGAATGATAGTACCCGTGACTGTGCATACGACCCATGGTGACGGTGATGAAGCCGGCGCTCTGTGTGTGTGTTTGTGATTCGCTTCCTCTGCGACTAGCCGCAAACCCTAGAGCTTACTTATTATCGCCATTTCTAGGGTTTGCACTTTATACATAAGTGATAACAATAATGGGCCTCGCAGAAATCTCGGTTGAAATTTAAAGTCTGGGCCATAGCTTTTTATGTGGACCTTTATTTGTTTGGGCTTGGGGTGAGTTAAGAAGTCTTGTCCCATGGCTTTCGGATCTGATGATGACCATAATAGAATAGAACATTGTCAATAATAGTTATAAGTAGTTGTTTGGGTTTATCTAGGTTATTTTAAGTAATTATTTTAATATATATATATATATATATATATATAAAATAATTATTTTTATTTTTTAATTTTAACATATTAAAATCATAAAAAAAAACTAAAAAAATATTAATTTTAAATAAATATATTTTTAAAATACATCTCAACCGTAAGTAAAGATATCATACCAAACAGATATATAAGTATATTTACTTATATTAACAACAATAATTGAAGTTTTAATTTTTTTATAAATAAATAGTTTTATATTTGATAGTCTATTTAAGATATAATTGGGGAGGATACTTAATTCATTATGAAAGCAAAAATAAAAGAAGATTTCTCTAGAACAACATCATTCAAATTTATTCAAATTTATACCTTTATTTTTGTGGGATTTACCTTAAAATCTAATTAGGGTTTGATTACTATTGTAGAACAGTGTGGACAAATCATATTTAATTAAAAAAATATAAATATAAATAAATTTGCTTGTAAATTTCTATATTTTAAAATAAGAAAGTACATGTCTCATTTGTTTCTCCCATCTTCGTTTTTTTTATCCCAAGATAATAACTAAAATTTATCCAAATATTGACCCAAACATCTCATTTTAGAAGATCATCAGGTTGCTTAAGAGATTTTTTTTCTCTTCAGACTTGTATGAATGATAATTATTTAAAAATCCTTGTGAATTTGATTCCGAAGATACAACCACAGCCACTCATCAATAAAAGCCTATTTCTCTTGATAATCTCAAGCTCTTTTATGTAATCGAATATTTTGGAACTTGGACCCAACTTCATGGGCTTGGCCTTGTAGCACTTTAGACCACAAAAAAGCCCAAATGACAACTCTTGCTTCCCTCCATCCTTTTCTTTGATGGCGATCAGATCACTGTTCACTCGCCATTTTGGTTGCCATTTGCCAATCACTCAGCCATAGGATGTCATTTCAATCTGGCTGCCTGTGTTCACTTGTGATTTTTTTTAAAGTATTTTTTATTTAAAGATATATTAAAATAATATTTTTTTTATTTTTTAAAAATTAATTTGAAAATTAGCATATCAAAATAATTTAAAAATATAAAAAAATATTAATTTTAAAAAAAATTTAAATTTTTTTAAAAGTATTTTTAAAATATAAAAACAAACAGGAACATACATTAAAGGATTTTTGTCTTCATAGAAATAGAGATGGATAAAAATACCCAATTAATTTAGGTACAGGAAGAAAAAATTACCTTCTAACTCGACGAAACTCCATGTACATTTATAATCTTTTTATTTATGTCCAGAGTAATTATTATAGATTTTTCTTTTTCCTGATCAATTTCACTTGATAAATTAAAATATTTTTTTCGTGACCTCATATATTTTATTTGATGAAAATTAGTTGTGAAAAAAATTCCGTAAAAAAGTTAATCTTTATATAGTGTGTTTGCTATTATTATATATAGTATTATTTTAATAATGTTTTTGTTTGAAAATATATTGAAATAATTTTATGTTTGGGTTTTTTTTTTTAAAATTTTGATATCAATTCATTAAGGTATTAAAAAAACAATAAAAAAATAAATTTAATATTTTTTTATAAAATATATTTTTAAAAATAAAGCAATCTTATTCCCAGCACCACCCCAAAGAACTGGTGCATTCGTTTTTTTTAAAAATCATTTTTAATATCAGCACATCCAAACGATCCAAAACATATAAATCATATTAAATTTTAGTAAAAAAAAAAAATTCAAATTTTTTAGAAACGTTACCTAAAAACAAAGCAATCATTAATGTGGTAATCAATTTCATGTGGTTTAAGGCTTTAGAAAAAATGGCAGGAATAGCTTTAATTCCTCGCTCGTAAGAGAATCAATGGCAGTCCAGTGCTGTATCGAAGAAGAAAGAATCCAGAAAGTTAAGCTAAAAGCACTTCAAACATTCTTATTGGGACTTTCCATGTGCTGGTTTTGGCACAAACTTAGACCAAGCAAGCAACAATCCCACTCAGATGGCGCCATGGTTCCATTTCTTGTGAACCTTTATCAGGAGAGGGGCATGACCGGTGCTTAGCCCCCCAATGAGTGTGGGCTTGGAGTTTCTGTGTGGCCGTGCCATTGGCGGCATCAATCGAACAACTTTATCCTCCACAAGCTGTCCCCAGCTCCTTTACCTCTGGTAATTTGCTCGACATCTCCTATTCCATTTCAAAAGAAGATGTTACTCGGTCATGTTTATTTTTGTATTTTAAAAATATTTTTTTAAATAAAGTTTTTATTTTTTATTTATTTTAAATTAATATTATTTTATGTTTTTAGTTTATTTTAATATACTGATATTAAAAATAATTTTTAAAAATTAAAATAATATTATTTTAATATATTTTGTGTAAAAAATAGAAATTCAAACTTTCTTTTCATTTGGATGTTGACCCAACGCATGCATCCTTGAAAGGTCTCAGCCCCACTGATCAATGTCCTTCATTTGATGTTCCTTGTTTCGTTTGTCGTCGCGCCTGGCCACACAGAAACTCCAAGCCCACACTTATGGGGGGCCAAGCACTGCCTATGCATAAAAGAATAGATTGAAAAGTAACACAAAGCCATTTTTATTATATAAAAAAGAGATGCCTTGTGCTTCTGCAAAGAGACGAGGAAAGTTCTACAAAAAGTTATTAGATAGGCAACAAATTCCCAGAAACACTTTACGAATAACACCAAGGAATAAGTTTGTTTATCACTTTTCTAGCAAAAGAATCCTCACAGCCCCCCCTGTCCCTCCCCCAGCACATTAGCCAATACCATTGCTGGTCCAGTATGGACGGAGACTAAGCTAGTGGACTTAGATCTACTCTTACATAAAAAAACAACAAATTCTAATATAGTATGTCCTTGTCTGATGTTATGGCAGTAATTATTTTTTTAAAAAAAATTTATTTAAAAATATATCAAATAATATTTTTTAAAATAATTGGAAAGAATTATCTATGCCAAAGAAGGGTCCACGACCCGATAAAACGGTGGATGAGACGAGATTTGGATATTTTTATGGATCAATGTAAGAATTTTGATTAGTTATTAGAACATGGGACGTCGAAGTTAAAAACAATTAAACGGTGGATTACAACTAATTGTAGATAGATAATGGATTGTGCAACCCCAGATATTCCATCATGAACAGAACGATCCTAAAGTGCTTGTCTTTGTAAGAGGAATCAATCAATTCTCTATATCTCTCTCTCTCTCTCTGAGGGAGGACCGGAGGAGGGAGAGACGTCCATTTCCATGTCCTTGTAAAATTACATGGTGTAGCGGACAAACATCACCAAAATATTCTCCAATTTATACACTTCGAACCAAGCACGGTACTGCATTTCTACAAGTGTTGAAACTCACATTTCAGCTGGCCCATTTCTTGCATTATAATCTCTCTGGTTCATGTGGTCCTGGTCACAGAATTTTATGCAGAAGAGGACTTGCTGTTATGTCAGGACAAGGCCATTCACAAGCTCGAATAAGATATGCAAACCATGACGAGTCCTTTGCATGATCAGTGGCCTGTGTATTTGTAACCTTCCAGTAATGGTGTACTGGTGCCAGAGGTTCCACTAAGTAGAATGATATGGTTGATTGAGCTGGTGTCCCACAGCCTTAAACGTGAGTGCTGTGGTCCTCCTAGTTTCAGTTTCTTTTCGAGCAATGGTCCAACTTTCATCAGAAAAAGCTTTCTTTATTGCTCTCTGTCTTGTGATCTTCTTTGGATGCTTCCTTTTCCATTGTTGTTCCAACTTGTTTTTTGCAGCACAGAGTTTGTTTATGGCTTCTTTATAGATGGTGTGGACTTTCTTTACCCCTTCACTAGGTAGGCAGAATCTATTCCTTGAAGCATCTAGTTCTTGCATGGAAAGCACCATCTTGCCATAGTGAAGGGAACCGCTTTTCTCATGCATGAGGACCACCCATCTTGGCGTCTACTCTCTCGTTTTTCCACTTCAACCCTGAAAATTTTCTTTTATGGGCTATAAAAAAATGAATCATAGTTTTCTTTTGCTTTAAGCGTGTTAAAAATAGTAAAAAAACTCTGGGGAAGAAGGCTTCTAGTTTCTTGGGTCCTTTTAAAGGATCAAGATAGGAACTTCGGGGAGTGGAACATAACAGGGTTTTGTCTTTTGAGAGGCTCGAGCTCATAGCCATGTCCATACAAGTAAAGCACCGGTTGAAGTTCTCCAAAAACCTTCACATTTTCAAATACTACACTATTATGATTTTTATCTTGGAGAAATCTTTATCTTGTATTTATTTTTTTTAACAAGGGCAAGAAGCTAAATTCTAGAGTTATTAAACTTGAATCACTTATTATGTTAATTCGAATTGATATTTTTTTTAAAAAAACATTAGAACAGTTAATGAGTTTTTGATTAAATTTTAATCAGTTTCAACCAAGTTGCATATTAATTTAATTTTTTTAATTTGATCATTCCGAGTTAATTTTTTCTTTTATTGTTTTTTAAAAGAATTTGGATCAATCCCGAGTTTGAATCAACTGGGTGCGCTAGGTTGACCCCATCAAGCTCTTCTGAACTTAAGAACCAGGGTTGAACCTATGTTATATTTTTACAAGTCTTGTGACAGATAAATGTAAAATTCCATGAAATTCATGTAGATTTTGCTACAGAGTCACTGACTATTCTCCAATTTCACATAGCAAAAAACACTTCCAATTAGTTGCTATCTCAACAAGATCTAAATGCTAAACATAAGATTTGCTAAAAAAAGAAATCAAAATTACTACAAACCATTGAACAAAAGCAACGCAAAAACCCAAGAAATCAAGATCTGTCGGAAGAAGGGTCTAAGTCTGAAGAACAAGAAGATTAGCACTGAGACAAAGTTGTCAGCATCTGACATAGCACAATGAAAAAGATCATAAAGTACTCCCAACTCCCAAGAGGAATCATGATTCATGGTTTTTGAATTTCTAGTGATCGCATGAGGGTCCGTCCATGAAAAGAACGTAAACCCTAGAGCTCCCATTGGTTGTATCTCGATTTTGTATCTCAATCCTATTAGATTGAGGGTCTACTAGGGACTACTCTAGGGTTGCGTACACATGATTATGCTTTTTTTGAATTTGAACTTGCTTTGCCATTGGAGGCTGGTCCACGTTGACTGCTGCTAGACAGCAGGTTGTGCCACGAACCTCAACAGTTCTGCACCTGACAAGCCATAAATTACCACGTGGCATGGTTGGTGCTAACCATTACTCTTAGGTAGCGTTATTAACGGTATCCAAACACTGTTTGACAAAAAAATTATTATTTTTTGTTTTAAATTATATTTTTAAATATATTAAAATTAAAAAAATATTATATTAATTTATTTCAAAATAAAAAATATTTTAAAAAACCCATTCATTTCTTGGATCAAAATCAAATTCTCTAAATTTCCATGATTAAATTTAATAATTTATAGTTTTTTGGAATTAATTCTGATTAGGTTAAACTTAATATTAATTTGTCAAAGCTTGCTCGAGAATGCCATTAATTAAATGTGAAAAAAAGTTAAGACCAAGAATATATAATTTCTAGATTTTGTTTAACCAGCAAATAATAACTCTGGCTATATATATATATATATATATATATTTTGATTATCAAGGATAGAGTTTTACAAGGAAGATTGAGAATGTGTTTGGCAGTATGGTTGCGGTTATTTTTCAAATAACTTTTCATGTCAAAATACATGCTAATGATTTTTTTTTATTTTTTAAAATTATTTTTGATATCGGAAATCAAAATGATTTAAAAATATTAAAAATATATTAATTTAAAATTAATAAAAAAATAAATTTTTTAAATTTTTTTAAAAATATTTTTAAAATACAGAAACAACCTCTAAATGATTAGGAACATTCTCACATGTATGCTAATCATTTCCATTATTTTCCTCCTCATGCGTGTTCATCACTTCCAATAATTATGCTATCACTGTTTGGACTTTACAATTTGATTGTCAAGTGCCTCTTTGTAATCACAACACGTATCATGTTTTTTTTAGTGTGTTTTTTTTTTGAATTTTTCATTTTAAATTATTATTATTTTTTTATTTTTAAATCTGATGAAATTATAAATAAATTTTAAAAAATAAAAAATAGTATTTTAATACATTTTTTTAAAAAAAAATATTTTAAAAAACAACCAATACCACAATTACAAACATTATTATAAAAATAAAATAAAAATATATATAGCTGTTTTACAATCACCAACAGCAGAAAAGAAACAACTATTTCTTCCTTCAATCATTACTTAGGATGTAAAATGAAAATTTGAAACAAATCTAATGGGGATTTAAGAGTTTAAAGATGAGACTTTATTATAAATCTTTTGATTTTCTGTTTCATAAAAGTGTTTAAATTTTTCAGGAAACTTTAATGTTTAATATATTAATAGCAGTTATTTTACCAAATATATTTTGTTTATAAATATATTAAAATAATAATTTTTTATTTTTTAAAATTTATTTTTAACATCATAAAAAATAATATATATATATATAAAAAAACCTTTCCCCAAAAACAATTTTAAAATTCTTTACTGTTCCCACGGTCCCACCATCGAAAAGCCTAGTGTGTCCCTCTCTCATGACAACATCTTCATGACCAGCAGAAAGGAATGATGAGCACAACTGTGACCAATCACAACTAGAATGCAATTGAGCCTCCATAAGATCCCATACTCATTCAAAAAAGTCAGGCAATCAAACGGCCAGAAATCAAAATCACAAACTTTCATCTCTTTTTGAATTTTCCTATACAGTACAACACACTTCCATTAAATAAGCTTGGATATACCTGCCACCTTTGTCTCTTCCTTGCCATGCCCAATACACTGAAACAGGATAATATATAGAGCTCAAATGCCAAAAGAGCGTGTGTGAGAGAGAAGTCAGTCACTTTTGCTTTGTTGCAATGTAAAAACAAACACAAACTGTCAAAGTAAAGAAACAAAAAAAAGACGGGGCTCAAAACCAGACCAAAGGTCCAAAACCCCTGTTAAAGAAGGTCATCTTCTAACATTTTGAGCTAGAAAAATCAAGAAATGGGTTTTGCTGTTTTTCTCTTAGGTCTCTTTCTTTTACTGTCAAAGCCAAATTGGGTTCTTGCAAATACTGAGATCAGGGCACTCATGGATATGAAAGCTGCTTTAGACCCAGAAAACAGGTACCTCACTTCATGGACCATTAATGGCAGCCCATGTGATGGTTCATTTGAAGGTGTTGCTTGTAATGAGAAGGGTCAAGTAGCTAATATTTCACTGCAAGGAAAAGGGCTTTACGGGAAGGTGTCTCCTGCTATTGCTGGGTTAAAACACTTGACTGGTTTGTATTTGCATTTTAACTCCTTGTATGGAGGTGTACCAAGAGAAATAGCTAACTTGACTGAGCTAAGTGATTTGTACTTGAATGTGAATAATCTGTCTGGGGAGATACCTCCTGAGATTGGAAACATGGCCAATTTGCAAGGTTAGTTTCTTTATTTTGTGGAAATATTTGGGCTTTACTATGTTTTTACCTAGTTTTTCTTTGAGAAAGCCTCCTTGGTTACTCTCTTGTTTGAAAAAATTTGAAAGTTATTTGTTATGTCATGTTCTGCTCCTAACTGCCATTATCTCTTTGTAATATTCTTTTCTATTACTATCTGTCTCTGTCCATGACATAGATTTTCTTTCCCTTTAACTGAATATATGCAGTTTATAAGTTTTTGAAGGTGTTTCAAGAAACATAAAAGATAGATAATAATGCCTCTCAATTTTTCCTCATACAGCTATCCTTGTCTTGAACTAATTATGAAATACCCCTTTTCTTGGAAATCAAAACCATGTGAACTTAAGATTCAATTTTTTTTCTGTTCAAATTTCTGATTTAGAGCTTATTTACTAGAAAAGTTCCATTTTTTTATTTCCCTTTTCCTATGACTCCAAAAGCTTGGAACTCTTTTACATTTATGCTTCTGCAAGTTCACTCATATGAGTTCATGAAAAGCTTGAACATATTGCTTGGTTGTGTGTTGGCTTCTGCAACTATACTAACATCTTTCTTCTAGCAAAACATCAAAACTTGGTGATCATTCTTATGCTGTCTTATATTGGATAATAGTCTTTTGTCTTATCAACTGTGTCTTTGCTTATCAATTCTTTGTGTTGTCTTTGTAGTTTTGCAGCTTTGTTATAACCAGTTCACAGGAAGTATACCTACTGAGATGGGGTCTTTGGAGAGGCTTAGTGTTCTTACTTTGCAGTCAAATCATCTCACTGGAGCAATCCCTGCGAGTTTAGGGGGTTTGGGGATGTTAATGAGGCTAGATTTGAGCTACAATCACTTATTTGGTTCAATTCCAACAAAAGTAGCCGATGCTCCTCTGCTTGAATTTCTAGATATCCGAAATAACACACTCTCTGGCAATGTACCTCTAGGTATTAATCTTTATCAATCACAGTGCTTTTTTTGTTCTTTTCTGGTTATTGACTTTTTTGATTTGCTGATTTGATGTTGTGTTTACCTGTTTAATGCAGCTCTTAAGAGATTGAATGATGGATTCCTGTATGAAAACAACTTGGGATTGTGTGGAGCTGGGTTTTTGTCTCTGAATGCTTGCAATGCTTCAGAACTTAATCCAAGCAGACCCGAACCCTTTGGAACTGGTGTAAATGGCCTGCCAAGAGAGATCCCGGAAACAGCAAGTTTGCCGTTGCTTTGCAACCAAACTCATTGTTCAAACCCGTCAAAGTCCCATCATGCATCGGCTGCTGTTGCTACAGTTGTCATAACGATTTTACTGGCAGCCATAGGAATTCTGACATTTACCCAGTATCGCCGCCGGAAACAGAAGCTTGCTAGCTCATATGAAGTTTCTGATAGCCGTCTAAGTACTGACCAGGCAAAGGGAGTTTACAGGAAGAATGGCTCTCCTCTAATCAGTCTCGAGTATCCTAATGGATGGGACCCTTTAGCTGATGGCAGGAATTTAAGTGGGAATGCCCAGGATGTCTTCCAAAGTTTCAGGTTCAACTTGGAAGAGGTGGAGACTGCCACACAGTACTTCTCGGAGGTCAATTTGTTGGGTAAGAGTAACTTTTCTGCAACATACCGAGGAATTTTAAGAGATGGGTCTGTTGTTGCTATCAAGAGCATTAGTAAAAACAGCTGCAAGTCAGAGGAGACTGAGTTCTTGAAGGGGCTGAATACTTTGACATCACTGAGGCATGAGAATTTAGTGAGGTTGAGAGGATTCTGCTGTTCAAGGGGCCGAGGGGAGTGCTTTCTCATATATGATTTTGTTCCCAATGGTAATCTGCTGAGGTATCTTGATGTGAAGGATGGGGATGGCCACGTGCTTGAATGGTCCACCAGAGTTTCAATCGTCAGGGGTATCGCCAAAGGTTAGTTTTTCCTTGTGGTTATTTGTGACTCTTGATTTCTGATCGTTCTATGAAGTTCTTGAGTTTCAAATGTGTGTGAAACCATGAAAAGGATTATTAAAATAAACTATACTAGACCAGAAATTATTACGGAGGAATGGTAATCAAAATGTCCAATGATTTTCATTTCCACTTCGTTTTCTTATCTTTCCTGCCCCCCTGCTCATTGCTGGTGCATTTAATAAAATAAGCAAGTCAGTGTTGGAGTAGGTTATCTGCAATTAATGGTCTCTGATTTCATAACCCAAAGGCTTAGCTAATGATTCATTGTCCTGCTTGACGTGCTATCCTGTCACACAACAGAAAATTCTGACTAGAAAGCAAAGAGAATAGAGCTGTATTCTTTTTATCGTATTGGATTTCAGTGAGAAATTTCTTTTGATCAAGTTTTACCAAGCTTTGTTCATTTCCTGAGCAGGTATAGCATATTTGCATGGGTACAAAGCGAACAAACCATCTCTGATCCACCAAAACATCACTGCTGAAAAGGTCCTAATTGACCAGCGATGCAGTCCGTTGCTCGCAGATTCTGGCTTGCAAAACCTTCTTACGAATGACATCGTGTTCTCAGCACTCAAAACCAGTGCTGCCATGGGGTACCTAGCTCCTGAGTACACTACCACAGGCCGGTTCACAGACAAAAGTGACGTGTACGCATTTGGAGTGATAGTTTTCCAAGTTCTCTCAGGGAAGCGAAAAGTGACTGACTTGGTACGTCTTGGAGCAGATGCATGCAGATTCCAAGATTACATTGACCCCAATCTCCATGGCAGATTCTTCGAATATGAAGCAGCTAAGCTTGCAAGAATCGCTTGGCTTTGCACTCACGAGTCTCCCATTGAAAGACCATCTACGGAAGCAGTTGTTCATGAACTAGGTAACTGTAGTAGCTGTCTCTAGTTTCCACGAGTATTTTCTTAGCCGTTGCCTGGGAAGTTTTCAAATATGACATTGCAAGCTGAGAAATGGCAGTGGCGCTAACTACTCACTGAACTTCCGTTCTTAGTTATATTGCGATATCCTCTTGCTGAGGACTAGCTAACTTTGTCGCAAATGTCAATGGATGGCGGTTTCTTGTAGACCGGAGATGGAATATGGTGGGCAATTTTCATTTGTCTTCACCTCATGCTGTTGAAATACTGCTGTAAAGAGGTGATATGCCCCAGGAAAAAAAGCTGCAACTCCTATGTATTCTCATCCCCAAGGTTCATACAATTAGCGTTCGTGTTTTTTTTCAAGAGCCACTGCCCTCATATTGGCTTCGCGAATTGATATATGTGATTTGTGAGACCTAGTACTTGCCTGTGGTAGCCTGTTGGGTTCAGTTCATGAAATGGATTAGTAATATTATTAGTGAATTTGGGATGATTTCTATACGAAAATTGCATGATCCCCAAATAAAACCATGCCTTTAATTTATAAAACTTGGTCTTCTTTTCCCGACAATAAAGGGTATCCTCGTATCAGAGAACATTCTTTTTATAAAACTTGGTAAAATTTCCTCAGTTCGACATTTTTTAAATTAATTATTTCTAGCTACAAATGTTTAAAATAATGAGAACTAATGCAATCATTTTATATATAAGAGTTATTTGAAGTAAGAATGTCAAGGGTTTAACAAATATATTGGACTTTTCTCTTCTTATGGGCAGGTGATGAGAAGAAAATAGAATAAAAATCTAAAAGGAAACATAAAAAACAATCACAAAATATTAACATAACACACCTTCAGACGAGGTGTGACATGTTGTCTGGAATCTTAGCGCTTAGATGGTAGCATAGCTGGTGGTGTGGCGGAAACATGAATTGTTAGGGAAAGAAAGGTGTGGAAGAAGAGGAATAGAGGGAAGTGGTAATGATGGTAGATATGGACCAGACCCTTCATAGCATGGTTTGCAAGCTGATCACACCATTCATATGGCTCGTGGTTTTGCCCTGCTTCATCAACTCCTGCTCCCGTCGGTGCTGCTAACACTGGAAACCCAGATACTACATTTAGGGTTACACGGGGTGTTGGTTCCAATAAGGGTGGGGCCTTTGGACACGGGGGTGCTGGTCTCGGAACATTTTTAGAATTTTTTTTTATTATTAATGAGAATTTCTGGATTAGTTTGCTTGTTTTTTTGATTAATTTTATGAGTTTTAAAATTAATAATCATATAAATTTAATAATTTTAAAATTTATAACACTTTAAGAAGTGATTTCTACCAAACCTATTCCTTGAATTTTTTAGCTTGCTAGGTGGAGGCAGCGCATCTGTTTTATTTCGAGCTGGGCTTCCTATATTGGAAGGACAACAATTTCAAATTGCTGGACCCAAAACCGAAGATGGAAAGAAGATAATTTTTCAGGAATATTTGGCCGTCCAATGATGAAGTTGCTCATGTTGTTCATTCAAGTGTGCTGCCTGATATGTTCAAGGGTACATATCAGGCAATCACCAAGGGAAATCCCATGTGGAATCAATTATCTGTTACTTCAGGCACTCTATATGCTTGGAATTCCAAATCAACATACATACATGAGCCATCATATTTCAAAAGCATGACGATGTCTCCGCCAGGACCACATGGTGTGAATGATGCTTACTGCTCGCTCAACTTCGGGGACAGTATTAAAGCTGATCACATCTCACCAGCTGGCAGCATCCACAAGGATAGTCCTGCTACTAGATACCCCCGTCATGGAACATGGAGTGATTTGGAGGAGGAAGAAGAGGAAGAGGAAGAACATCTTGATGAAGAGGAGTTGGAGGATGATGTTCAATCTGTTGATAGCCTTTCAAGCACGCCAACTGGAGTTGAGACTCCTAATGTTATTGACCCTTGCAAGTAGCAGAGAAAGGAACCTGAAAGGCCACGGATTTGCTGTTTCTGTTGTTACATGGACTCAATTTTACTTGCTTGAGTTTGATAAAAGATGTGAAGATGTTGTCATAGGACAGGGGAGTTGGGATGCTTCAGAATTCCGAGAAAAGCTTGAAGAGGAATTATATATGATATGATTAATTTAGAGGAATACCTTGAAGAGGAATTAATGATACATGATATGTTGAACATAAAATAAATACAAAAAAATAAAACATCTTTCAAATTTTTTTTACCATCTTTGTTTCCATATTGAGATGGAGCGAGAGAAACACCAAAGGATTTTTGTTTCCTTGAGATGGAGTGAGAGACTAAAGGATGGTGGTATGGAGAACTATCTTTACTATGGGAGTCTGTGATGATGTTTTGGCTATCTGGACATGCAGCTGTTGTAATGATGCAAAGGCAAATGTTAAAAACAGCATTATCCACCAGAGGTTCTTACAATGTGCTGGTATGTTTATGGTGTTGGATATTGCTTTTCCGTACCTGTAATCGCATTCATCTGCTTCTAATTAATGCAACATGCGAGGTTTCACAAGAGCGTTGGTCTCGTGTCTCTTGACGACATCTTTTACGGTCCAAATCAGCTTGATGAATCTAAATTAGAACTGCGTCGGTTTTTAATTGCAATTTCTTGGTGCTAATCATGATTACACATCTGGTATTATAAACTGCTCCATGAAATAACCTGTTAGGATTCAAAACATTCCTTCGGATCCCACACTTTCTTTCCCACCATGCTTACTGATACTGGATAAGGCACTGCCATTACTAATCGTCTACAGTTTAGGCAGCCATGACTGCTTATCTGATGTTTAGACAAAGCCATGGTGATCTGTCTACCTTTCTATTTCCTGACCGTCCATGCATCCAGACGATTGTTCAAACAATACAAATACATGTGCATGTGAAACAATTAAGTTGCCAATGTTAAGAAGATCCAATATGAGTGAAATCTTGCTAGACATCTGAGGAATTTGAAAACATGCTAGAACTTACAAAGAAGTGGGCACAGCCAATCCTCCAATTATCGCACACCACACCTTGTCCTGAAATGAACTATCTATCACGAAATTGATCCATATATCCTTACATTCATGATTCATGCCAAAAAAAAAGAATAAATGTCTCTCTATATATATGTATGTATGTATACATCATCATCATCATCATCATGCATGCATGCCTTGATATTAGATCATGTTTACTTCAACCTTCTGACAGAGAAGGTTCCCCAACTTAGGAATCCATCCCAGAATCTATAGCCCGTTGATGAGATCCTCCACCGACATTCTGGAGCACAATGTTTTTCATCATCTTTCAATGCATCAAAAACCAAGAGGACGGCTGAAACTTCTTTTCTTGACATTGTATCATTCCAAGTAAATTTGCACCAATATGCTGTTGTCCCCCACACATCGGGAACAAAAGAAAAGGAAAAAGATTCCCCATAAGGGATATCTTTTATCTTATAGTCAAAGAATATTGTCCTGCAATTAGTTATCATGGTTGCTCTGCTCTCTATTTCGTTGATCACTGTCACATTCTGCATGGGACGTTTCCTGAACCATGACATGAACGCTGAAGCCGGTGAGACTGTAGCCGAAGAGAAGATGATCATGTAAACAAGAAACAGGCGAGGAGTAAGCATTCTTTCTTCCATTATCATTTTAATGATTTTGAACGTGGGATTTACAAATGATATCAATGTTGATCACCTGGGATCCATATATAGAAGTTAGTGGGCACCTAACAAACTCAAGAACAAATTCCATCTCAGATGTTATCAGAATTTCTCATCCTTCAAAGGACACAGCTAAGTATTGAATGTGTAAGACTTGACTTGCTGCTAAAAATAGCAGATATTAATAGCAACTTCTACCACTCTATTAGCTGCATTACGTGTTAATTACATTTGCACAACTAATTCTTATTAATAGTAAATGAAAGAGATTTTTCATTCATGAATCCTAAATTGGAGGATTATACATCCAAATATTTTAGTTAATTGAGAATCCTAACATCGGCATGTTTTCTTTTTTTCTTTTGTTACAGTGATAACCAAATATAAAAAAATGTAAGCAAATCACCAAGTCAAATTTCTAAAATAAAATAAAATCGTGGAATGATTAAATTAAAAAAAAGTTTGCTAAAAAAAAAACCAATAATTACTATTGAATAAAAGAATGGATTTTGTTGAAATAGGAGGATGTAAAAGTTGATTATGAAGCTATTATAATTAAACATGTTTGATGATAAAATATGAAAAACAATAAAATACAATAATACGAGTTAAAATGTAAAATATAATAAATATGAATTGAAATAAAAGAAATAATTAAAGAATTTTAGGTAAATCATAACAGGGTTATCTTCAAATCTTAACTCTAATCAAGCAAAGAATGAAGACGGGATTTATGAGCTGAGAAAGGGTGATTTCTCAATTAAGGTGACCAATTTTGGAGCAACCCTGCTTCCCGTTGTTCTCCCAGATAAAAATGGTTTGCTTTCCTTTCCTTAATTCCTTATTTCGTTTTTTTTTTTAAATATTCTTAATGTTAAAAATACTGATAATGATATATTCTCTCTCGTTTTTTATTTTCAGGAAAATTAGAGGACATTGTTCTTGGATTTGATCCAGTTGATGAGTACAAGGTACAACAGCTCTAGTACTTTTTCTAGGGTATTTTTTTTCATCAAATATAAAATGGGTCAAGCAATCTTTAATTTATTTCGTAATCAATTTGGAATCAAACAAATAGTGTACTGGTCTTTCTTGGTATTCTCTTCTAGGAGGGTTCTTCGATGGACATGTCATGCTGAAAAGTAAGAACAGTGATGTTCTTGAACCATGATATTCTTTTACTTTCATGCCTTTGCTATGCTATTTTTCCTCTATATTTCATACATTTTACATGGCCATGATTAATCGGGAAAAAACCTCGATTATTAAGTCACTCATTAATTATTTTTTCTACTTTTCAGGTGGCCCTGAAGGTTTTAGTGAGGTTGTCTAGGATGTAGCTAGTCATAACGATAAACATAACATTCACGTACAACAGCTTTGATGGAGAGGAAGGTAATGTTTCTTTCCATGGCTAGAATTCTGTCTCATTTGTATCTGATCTTATGTGCCTTGTATACATGTATGGTGTTTGCATTGATGGGCGAATTTCTTTTCTATAGGTTTTCCTGGTGATGTTTCTGTGTTTGTGAGACATACATGATAGTTCAAGCAAACAAGCTAGCTGTGAGAATGTGGGCTAAGCCTCTAAACAAGCCTACCCCAGTGAACTTGGCACCTTACTGGAATCTTGGTGGACACAACAGTGGTGACATCTTCTCTCATACCATCCAGCTTTTTGGATCTGAAGTAACTCCTGTGGATGAAGAACTCATTCCGACCGGAGAAATTGTCAACGTCAAGTATACACCTTATGATTCCCTCCAAGCCAGGGAGATTGGGAGCATGTTCAATCAATTGCCTGATGGATATGACATCAACTGTGTTAGATGACTTGAATCCTGGACACTTTATGAAGGTTGCTGTTGTGCAAGAAAGTGTGTCTGGGAGGAAGTTGGAGCTATGGACCAATCAGCCTGGAGTGCAGTTTTATACAAGTAACATGCTTGACAATGTCAAGGGGAAAGGCGGATGCGTTTATGCTAAGCATGCTGGTATTTGCCTAGAGAATCAAGTATTTCCTGACGCGGTCAATCACCCCTATTTCCCTTCTCAGATTGTTGATCCTGGAGAGATTTATCAGAACATCATGATTTATAGGTTCCCTGCTCACCAGGGTTTTTCAGGCTGTCCTGCTAGGTTCCCTGGATATGGTTATTTTCCAGATTTGAAATATGATTTTGATATTTTACATCTTGATGACTCTCTAAATTAGAACTAATTAAGCTTCGATTTGTTTCCCTTGTGGGAATCTGACCCTGAAAACATGCTCTTCGCCGGTACATTTATCCACCTTGACAACCCAATGGCTCCTCTTCCCGCAACCACAGCCATCAGCAATCTTGGCATCTGTAGCAATTCTGGTCACCAGTAATCCTCCTCCAATAGGCAACAACTGTGTTTTTGACCCACCAGATCGCCATGATCTCTTGCTAAATGCATTATACCCCACTATGACAGCTCCGTTTCTTTTCCTGCCTGCTCGTACTGCGCCAAGAATACCATCATGATTCTCGAGGTTACAATCAATAAGCACAAAATCCGCTTCACTATAATGACTTAATAATAGACTTCGAGCTTCTCCAATAACGAACTCAACATGACAGGCATCACAACCTAGGATGTTTTTAGATAGTTGTAATTCTTGATGACCAGGAAGGATGCAAACCACTCGGCCACCGGTTTGATGGGCTGCAGCCACTAAGGCCACTGTGGTTGTGGTGGCAGCATTGGCACATGCTACAACCATTAGTCGTGCATTGTTACCAGCTGCTAATGCTGAAATGAATTCAGCTTCATCTGGCTCATTTGCCTTTTGACCCTGCATCAAGATCAATTCAAAATCCCAGTTAGGAAATACTGCCAGAGATCATGAACTCAAATTACAAAAAATGTTCGCGGACTTACCATTCTCAGAGTCTTGAGGTATGCATTAGTAGCATTCTCAGCAGACCAGTAACCCATGCTGTTGCTTCTTCTTCTTTTGATTCAAATTTCGGATAGGAGTAGAGGTTTTCTCAAGCTGGATTTTGATGATGTCTTGGTAATACAGATGGAACTATATATATAAAGGACTGTCAAGAAACGTTGGTCGGTCAAGAGACTGTCAATCCAACTGGCCAAGTTAAAAATATTACAAGAACGAAAGGATGCATCAACAAAGATAAGCTTCAATGATTTTCGAGACAGAAAATTATGGGCATCTTTTAACTGATCCCAAGCTTCAATAATTCTTTAGGCAAAAATAAATAAAATAAAATAGGTGAGCTTCCCGGGCACCGCCTTTGAAATAATTTAAGCTAATTAGTAGATGATTCTTCCATTTTTAATAAGATCTTAGCTTGATTTTGCAGGCTCTATCATTCAACTGGGAGGATTAATTCATTGATTAGCTGTTATGTCCACTATTGTAGTGACATAATTAGACATTTGCGGCAATGTATTGGGTCTGGTTGAGATTTTTTAGAGACTAATCCAACAAGACACCCATGTTAGTCTTGTAAGCAAGCCAGCAAACTTGTACTTATTAATGAAAATCTAATTAATTTATTTTGTTTTAGATTAATTGTCAGAATATGGAGCAAAACAATGCGTAGCTTGTTGATAGTCGTCTTGTGTACGTGCTGTTTATGTACTCTAAAATCTATAAATTAAGGTCAAAATAAGCTTGATTATTCTAATTTGATATATTAATGGTTATGGTTAATGAGATACAGACATTTATCTTCTTTTTTTTTCATGAAACAATAACGAAATCATTCTAATTTTAAGGAGTTCAGTTTAACTGGTTAGGTTCTGAATTTGTTTTTTAAATATTACTTGTTTTAGTGTCATAAACTTCAGGGCCACTAGAGGCTTATATGGTCATTAACTTCAGGGTCTCATGGGATTAGTTGAGGTACGTGTAAACTAGCCCGAATACCCGCGATCAATAAAAAAATTAATAATTATAAAACACTTTAATATGAAAGGTTCAAAGAAAAGAGTTTTTTTTTTTTTTAATTTGTGGATGTTGAAATTTGTAACTTATCACCAAAAATTTAAGATATAGCTATTAAATTCCTACTCTAGAATCTGACAACCAATGGCATCTAAGAACTCTTTAACTCTAAAAGTAAAAAATCCCCATAAATATCCTAATTCTAGTATCCTAATTCTAGTATGAATTAACATACTTTTGATTGGATTAATTAGAAGAGTAGTTGCTCCATCAGAATGCTGCCTGCAAAACCAAAAATAATATAAAAGAAAAAACAAGGACTAAATTAACATCAAGATTAACAAAACAATTAATATTGGAGAAAGAGCAAACATAGCCCCCAAACTAATTAACTTCTTATTCAAATTGAGTCCTCATTCAATCATATGTTATCTAATTAACTCCTTCCATCCGATTAATTGGGATCCTAAATTTAGTTTGGATTTCGGTAATTGGGTAGCATCTAATTAACATAATTTGGATTTTGAGGAGCATCTTTGGTTTTGCTATTCTTTTCTTTAAAATAATTTTTTTGTGTTTTTATATTATTTTAACGTTTTGATATCAAAAATAAATTTTAAAAAATTAAAAAAATATATTTTCTAAATAAAAAACACTTAAAAAATAATCATGTCTACTCATGACAACCTTAGTCCCGTAACAATAGCTGCAGACACCTTCATGGTATACTCTTAGATGCTTAATCATGTTAATTTTCCATAATATAGAGGTCTTGAATGGCTGGCTATGAGCATGACCAGCTGGCCAGCTACATTGCAGGACGTCCAATTTTTGCCCCCTGAAAGCAAAACAAAGATGTAGATCCAAATCAAGCTGCTTCCTTCCCAAACCATAGATGACAAATTAATCAATCCCCATTTCTTTTTATTTTTTATTTTTTTTTGTCTTTTGGTCTCTCTTGCACTGCAGTAAGATGTCCCCTCTTGTCTGATTCTCCATGGGAGAAGCTGCAATTGTGTGTAGCTATGGTTTGGTCAACATGAAAGTAGTCTTTGAATATTTTCCAAGCTATTATTAATCGATCTCTTGCCTTGGTTGCAATCAGACTCCATAAAATCAACAAGTGGAAAAAAGAAGAAGAATTAATTCGAGAACGTGGGGGTCAGAATTTGTTGAGGAATGGGGAGGATCGTGAATTATAATATAAACAAGTAGTGGGTTAAAAGATTCTAATTAATTGGTAATAATGCATCCTTGTAGGGCTACATGGATGCATGGGTCGACGTTCCTTGATTAATTTTTATTATATGTATGTTATTTTGTTTCATTGCATTAACTTGCATTGCCTCTTCTTATGTTTCCTTTTCAATTATATTGCTATTTATAATTTAAAAAAATAAAAAAATATTAATATCTATATGTTTTCGAGTTTATGCGTACGAGCACACTCACGTGTTAATGTATCTATGTATGTATGTATGTATATATATATATATATACATATATATATATATATGTATATATGTATGTATGTATATGCATTGATGAAATTATCATGTTTTATCATGTTTTTTATTATTATTTTTTTTATTATCATAGGGTGTCTAGGCCAGCTTGTGCGTACCACGATTATTCCCCACGGCCCACTGAGCATCCTGCAAGCCCAGTAAGCAGGTAAGGCACCGAGGAGGTGACAGACGTGCGCATAGATGATCGAACTCGGGACGGGAATGGAACAAGTCACATGATTTACCACTGAGCTAAACCCTCAAGTGCATGGTTTGAATTATATAATATCTCGACATTGTTATTCTTATTATCATCTTCATCTTCATCTTCATCTTCATCTCCATCTCTGCATGGTTTGAATCAAGAGAAGCATGATTTTGGAATAATAACAGATTAAAAGTCTTGAAGTTGATGGTTTACTAAGCTTTTTTCGAGCATGGATCCATTTAGATACGTTGGCTGGAAGCTTTAGCACATGCAAGTTTGTGTCCTTTTGTACCCATTCTGTACTTCATTCAGCACATGCACGGAGGAGCAAGTATCTTCTGGTGAATCAATTTTAGGATTAGATGCTAAGTTTGATTATTATCTGTGGTTTTGATTACGAATTTTCACGTTTTGGTTAATCTTTCATGAACAAAAAGATGCAATCGATTTTTAAACAAAAATTATTTTTAATATTAATATATCAAAACAATCCGAAAATATATTAACAAAAAACCTAATTTTAAAAAAATTAAATTCTAAAAAAATAATAGTTACACTGTTAATTCAAATACCCTAATAAGTATCAAACTTAATTTAAAAATTGATCATAAAAAGGTCTAGGTTATTGAATTACGAGGTTAACAAGAGGGTTATTATACATTACAATAATTTTCCAAGAATGAATTGGTGTTTAAAGATTGCAATTTTAGTTTCAAAATATAACATATTTCATTTGATTTTACAAGAAGAAAGTTTGAAATATATCCTGATGTGCTCAGCCTCAGCGAGCCCTTGAATGGTAACCAAATATATCCTTTTCTAATTCTTTTCAATGTTGTTATTCCACAACAATTTTAAGATTTAAAATGATTTAATGTAGAACAACAATGTGCATTGAGTGAAAAAGATTATAAATGGTGTAATGATTAGAGGGAATCAGTTGGATTTGGTGGCATTCTAGATTGTTTTCACATGCTACACTGTGAATTATATATAAAAAACATTCAATGAAAAAAAATATTTAGATGCTATTAATATTTTTTTAATAAAAAAATTAAATCGTGTAAGAGTTAACCGGATATGATATATCGATATGGAGACTCCAAATACAATCTAGATAATTGATAAAAATATAATTTGATTTAAAAGAGATTCAACATGATATTTTTTAAAAAATATATTAAGACAACAACATATTAGATCGATCCGAATCAACTCAGGTTAATTTACCAAATCAATGACTCGGGTCATAAGACTATGATAACCCCATATAAAATAAATTAAAGCAAATTATAAAACTCAATTCCAAATTAACATTATATTGAATGATGAAATTGAAAAGAATTTAATTAGAAAAGATCTAAAAAATAACTCGATTAAACCTACTAAACTTACGACTCAAGTTATGGGACTAAGATAACCCCATGAAAAGTAAATTAAAAAATATTATGAAACTCAGTTTCCAATCATCCGAATATTAAATGATGAGATTGAAAAAAAATTCAATTAAAAAAGAACTCAAAAAACAACTCGAGTCAACTCGGGTAAACTTGTCAAAACCATGATTAGGTTATGAGACCGAAATAACCTCATAGAAAATAAACCAAAAAAATAACCATAGTCAACTCAGGTTAACTTATCAAACCTACTACCTGAATTATTAGACTAAGATAACACCATAAAAAGCAAGTTAAAACAAATTATAAAACTCGATTCCTAATCAATCCAATATTGAAGGATAAAATTGAAAAAAAAAAGTTCAATCTAGAAAAAGGACATAATAAAATAACTTAAGTCTACTCGAGTTAACTCGTGTTCCATGTCATGAGATCAAAATAACCTCATAGAAAGCAAACTAAAATAAATTATGAAGTGTAATTCTTAACCAACTCAATATTGAAGGATTAAATTAAAGAAAAACAACAATTAAAAAAAAACTCAAGTCAAATTGGTTAACCTATCAAACCCATAAAACAAATTATAGGACTAAGATAATCGAATAGAGAAAATCGCAACAATGTTATATATTATAAATTATATTTAGTTTTTGTTAAAAAAAAACAAAACTATTGCAAGGGAAGTGGTGCTAAATTTCTTTATGTGAATCTGAATAAATTATATTTAGTTCACAAACTTTTCGTATTTTATTTGTCAAATTTCATTGGTTGTGTTTATTATTGGAATGTGACGAATGGAGAGTGTGTTACAAATTAAAAGGGAAGTTGGAAACGATAGGCTATGGTTATAGATAGACTTTGATTAAGAGATAGATATGTTTAGGAAAGTTTTACAATGCTCAAATTGTAATTACTAGACATACTCTCTCTCTCTCTCTCTTGTTTTTTTTATTCTCTTTCTATCCCTTTTTCTCTAGTTTTTCTCCCCTTTCTGTGTTTCTCCTCCTTGTGTCTTTTTTTCATGTTCCTCTCTCCTTTTTGTGTTGTTGTAAATATCTAATAATTATAGCATGAGCATCATAAGATTTCTTGTTTGTGAAGAAAATGACAGGACATGTTTTAGTTTGATAAACACGATGATGGTGAAGACAAGTGAAAAGTGTAAATGGTGAAATAGAATGTCTGAAGCTTTTCTATAGGCAAATTGTGATGGTAAAAAAGGTTGTCAAAGGATAGTTTTCTTTTCCATTAGCAAAAAGGGCAATTCGAACATAAAAAACTCATAATACATTTCATTGACAAACTTAAAATATAGGATTTCATCCTATGTACATAAATCGTATTTTTTACCATGTTGCATTCAAATTCAAAGAAAGTGTGCTTTGGAAGATGCCTGGTGAATGGGTTCACTGCTGATCAATTTGAGCACAGGATGCCTCCATCAACCCATTGCGAATCTGGTCGCCGATGTCTCTTACATGACCAGGGCCATGAGGGATGAAAACAGTGGTGTTCTTAGATGAGTTGCCGAGGTCTTTGATGGTGTCAAAGTACTGTGTGATCATGATGAGATCCATCACCTCCTTAGCTGATGTGCCTGTCACCTTGTGTGAGAACTCCAGTATGTTCTCTCTCAAACCATCAGTGATTGCCTGCCTCTGCCTGGCCACACCAACCCCACCAAGGTACTTGGCTTCAGCGTCAGCTTCTGCCCTTTTGACTTGGAGCACCTTTTCAGCTTCACCTTTGTATACACTAGCAAGCTGAAGTCGTTGAGCTGAGATACAGAATTGATATGCAAAAGTTATTTGCAAATGAAGTTGAGGATCACAATTAAATGCCATCAATAGCAAGCAAGCAACTGATCACTGTAACAGATACATAGAACTGGAAGCTTGTCCAAAATCAAACACAACAGATAATTTAGACTCTAAGGAAATTACCAAGAAAGAAAGTTTACAATTGTTGATGTTTAGTAAAACCATTACTTGGTATAATGACAAATTTCATGCATGGAGATAATGAGATCCCTAAAATGAAACAATAATCTGGATGCTGTTAGAAAGGTAGCAAGAATACACACCATCTAGTTAGGAAAAAAAAAAATTCATAGTGAATAATGGTAGTGGAAAATTCAGTTAAAGTTGTCTATTACATCTTGCAAACTATCAGAGCTAAAACTAAAACTAAAACTGAGTAGGCAACTTATTTTAGTTCCCATGTCCTTCCAGAAATCAGCAATGTCTTTCATATGATATCCAAAAAAATAAAACAAGAAGGTCTTTATGTAGTAAAACAAGTGAGAATGTGTAGAAGGTGATTAATACCTGCATTGATCTCGTTCATTGCCCTGCGTACAGTATCATCAGGTATAATGTCAACCATCAGAATGTGCTCTATGCAGTAGCCATAGGCTCCCATCACCTGATTCATTAAGTCGACATAAGATAAGAACAACAGCAGTGACATGACTTCGGCAATACTAAGAAAATTCTTATCTAACACGCACACAAAAAAAAGGAATCATATATCAAGAAGAGTGCATTTGAATAATCAAAAGATTGAATAATCCAAAGAACCGCTGCTACAAATTTATAAAACCATGGGATTCAACAAAAGAAGCAGGTATCCAATTACCTTCTCCAATTCCTCCAAGACAGCTACGGCAACCTCACCCTTCTGCTCGAAAAGCTCATCCAATGCCATTCTTGGAACAATAGCTCGAACCACTTAAGAAACATGAGAGACGTCACAATGAAACGAGGTGAAAACTCTCAAAACTCAAAAAAGGAAGAGTAATATAGACACATTATTGGATAATAAAAATCTATATCCCATGCTACAACTATGGATTACCATCAAATACATAAGCCTGAATCTGCTCCCTGGGATTTGCCAACTCATAGAATGCATCATCAGCATTTTCCTTGACTATTCGGTACTGAATCGAGCAAACCAATTGCACAAAGACATTATCCTGCTTTGACATAAAACTATGTAAAGCCCTTAATTTTCTATAAGAGAGAAACAAAAATCTTAGCCCAAAACTAACCATTAGAGGTCAGCACAAAATCGACAACAGAAAATACAGTGCAAATTTTATTTCATCACCCAACAATCACATTCATGATAGAAACAGCACAAAACCCTGAAAACTCAATTTCTAATCTCTTTTACTTCTACTGGCTTTTCTCAACAACCAAACATGATCACAACAGAAACAGTGTCACATAATTAGCAATCTGATCACATTAAACATATCGGGGAACCGATCAGAGCCATTATAAACAAGGGATCAGGTACTTGAAAAGTTTCAAATCTTGAAAACCCGTTAACAAATACTAAATACTAAAGCCTTTAGAACCCCTAAACTCTCCATCAAACACAACAAAACACAAGACCCACATCCAGAAATCCAAGAAACACAAATCCAAACAAAACCCACAAATTCTACACTCCTTAATCACTAAAAAACCCAATAAACACTAAGCCCTAAAACCCCCAAAAATCCTACAGAAAACACAACAAAACACACAACCCACACCCAAAAATCCAAGAGACACAAAACATGACAGAACCCACAAA
Source organism: Populus deltoides (assembly GCA_015852605.2). Classification (NCBI taxonomy): domain Eukaryota; kingdom Viridiplantae; phylum Streptophyta; class Magnoliopsida; order Malpighiales; family Salicaceae; genus Populus; species Populus deltoides. The sequence goes on along the minus strand of CM027584.2, from coordinate 1,960,941 downwards.
CCTTACATTCCTTAATCACCAAGAAACCAAACAAAATGAAACTTAATCGAGAATTAATGAGGAAAAAACCTTGGTTTTGGTTTCAATGCGGACATCAAGAGAGTGAATTCTGGTAGACAAAACACCGGCCAAACATTGACCAGCAAGGCAGTTAAAGAAGTGGAAACCTGGCGGAGCCAATCGCTCAAAACGACCCCACCTTTCAACAACACCAACGCTAGCTTGGTCTACGCATCCACATAAAAAACAGCATGTATTACCCATGATTTTGCTCCTCTTCGTATCTGATAGGAAAGATTAGAGAGAGAGATAAATGTCCGGGTTCTGTGTCATTTAGGAAACGGTGGGATGCCTTGACTTTCTATTTAGTTTCGGTGGATTTTTTTTTTTATTTCTAATTATGATTATTTTATTTTCACTAATTATTTTTAGTTATTTTGAAGTTTAATTTATCTGACAACTTAATAAAATGTTTTTATAATTAAGTGTGCTTATAATGCAATCAGAATTTAATCGGATAATATTTAAATAAAATTTAAATCATTGAATCTGAATAAAATAATAATAGGATTTATCAAATGCAAATTAAGAGTTTAAATTTTAAGATTATGAATTACCTAATTTGGGCATAGATAATCATCCTCAAAGTTAAACCAAATAAAAAAAATCTAAATTTAGGGGTAAGAAAAAATCATTTAAATTTTAAGCATGTGAAGATTTAATTTTCTTGCTACTCAGTAATTAGTCAATTCACTCTTTTATTAAATGGATTTTTGTAGGTCTAACGCAAATGCTATGCATGACCATTGACCTAGCATTCATGGATGACTTGGAATTTTTCTTTGTTAAGTTTTTGAATATATTAATTTATTGTTTATTTTTATGTTTAAAAGTATTTTTAAAAAGTTAAAAAAAAATTTTAAATTAATAATTTTTTAATATATTCAGATCATTTTGATACGTTGATATTAAAAATAATTTTTTAAAAATAAAAAAATATTATTTTAATATATTTATAAATAAAAAATACTTTAAAAAATAATTCCATTTATATTTTCAGTTCTATTACAGTATTACACCTCACAAAAACATTGTTTTTTATGTTTTTGCTGGTAAAACACGTGCAATGGCAGTATATTGCGTTGTCAAGCTAGCAATAAATATTTTAGTTGAAGAGGAAAAAAATGATAAGTTACTTGCAAATTATGTTGGTCGATAAAAGTTACTGAGCTCTGCAAATTTCAGATCATCTTCTTCCTCTTGATCTCGTGCCATTGTTTAGTTTAACCTATTCAGTGTAACCCTACGATTCCGAGTCAACAGAAAGTGTTAATTACGTGGTTGATGGTAAAAAATGTCAAGAGCTTCATGTAAATTCTTTGAATCTTAGTGTTAGTTTACCCTTTTACGTCGGAAAATCTTATAATACTCTAAGCATTGTATCATGCAATCTCCTAGACTTCCTTTGTTGAAGCTTTTACTTGGTGACAATGCCCCGGCAAATTTTGAAGGGCTAGCTGCTTGTTTGGTTTAGAGTGGCACATGTTGCAGAGAAGGAAGAAGACTGCTAGATTGCTTGTTTAGGAGCACTGAGGATGTTACTATGCTACGCAGGGAAAGCTTATTGAGTTGGCAATTCTGCTAATGGTGGATCGAGAGAAGGTTGTCTTCATCCCTCTTTCAAAAAGTGTACCCATCCTTCTTCCAAAGACGGCCGACTCTTCTATTTTTTCAACGAAGTCATTCGTGTTGAGATTAGATAATTTTCAGAAGCTAAAAGATGAAACTTCATTCTTATTACTAGTCCCACCAGCGAGAGGCTTACTGTACTGCCTCTCACGCCAACTTCTTGACCAGATGAAAGGAATGGAGAGCACACCTGTGTGACCAACCAATGTCTCCACCAACTGAACCTCCAAGATCCCAACCTCATTCAGAAAGGTCAACAATGAAAACCCCAGAAATCAAAATCACAAGTTCTCCTCTTTTTGAGTTTTCTCATACAGAACAAACCTCCACTAAATAAAGATGGATATCCCTGCAGACCATGGTTCGCAGACTCCCATGAGTTGATAACTTGATGATGCATGATTATTGCCTCTTGTATAGGGATTAAGTGTGGCTTTTGAATGTGAAACGTACAGTGATTTATTTCCTCTGAAAAAATCTATATGTGAGAACAGGAGTCGATAAATAAGTTGATTTTCATGGGAGATACCCAGAAGAGCCATGTTGTTTCAGGCTCTATCTATCAAATATTCAATAGTACTATTGATGAGGCAGGTATGTTCCACTGCTGCGATGATACCTACTAACGCCAGCAACACCCTGCATGCAACAAAGATACTAGGTATTAACTTTTAGAAGCTGAAGACTATGCATAAGTACGCATGCATATGTTTCAAAAGACATGCATTCACGGGCAATGCCCCGAACAACCATTCAAAGAGAGTTGGATTCAGTAAAAGCTATAATATCTTCCTACTCCAGAGTCACAACTTTATACAACCATTGTCAAATAAAGATAAGCTAACTGGGAAAAGAGTTTTGAAACCACTCCCTGGGTTATCACGTCATGAAAACACACTTCTTCGAGAAAATTTAGCTCAGAAATTTCTTTTTTTAAAAAAAAATCCTACGGAATGCAGAATCTGTGGCCATAGTTGATAAAACAGATAATGTGCGCTAATTTGTATAAAAAACAACCAAAGTTGGTGGATGGAGATGTAACTTGGACAAGAAAGGATACCTGATATACAGCGATGCTTGTGTAATATTGAGCATAGGAAGATGGAACACCTGATTCTGCAATAAGAACAAAACTATCATATCATTATATGGAGAACGGTAGGGTAAATTAATCGTAGGGAGACCCTAATATGAGACCATTAAAAGTAAATAAAGTTCAGCTAGCCTAAAAGAGATCTATCAAGAGATATCAGAAATTTAGAACCACCAAGGAGAATCTAGAATAGTATCCATGAGGGTAATATGGTAAAACACTAAACTATGTATTGAGACTAGAAGGCAATATTCCAGATACAGAAAAACAGTTACTCATATTTGATTTGTAAGATTACACATGCAAAACACTACACTGCCTCTATAAGCAAATAGTGTGGGTGCATGCTTGGGGAGAAGGGAAAATGGGTGAAAGAGCATGTAGACAAAATTGCACCTGAAGTTCCACAACTTCAGAAGTGATATTTGTGTTATTGTTGTGCGGCCAAGTACAACAATAATGTGAGAGAATCCAAGCAATTAAGTAAACAATTAGAACCTCTACTCACAGCAATAACGCTACTCACATTCAATTGGACAAATTACAGATTCAAAACATCAGAGGTAATAATACTTCTGCAAGAGCAAATTGCGGATGTGAGCCTTAAGGAGAGAGGGGCAGGGGCTGAATTCTGGAAAATGAGAGGTGCACCAGAAGTTGTACAACTTCAGAGGTGAATATGTTGAACATGCACTCATCCATCTAGCCAAACCATGAAATTTAGTAGCAATATGCGAACTCTTACATAATCAGCCAAGAATTGCAATGGCTGGTTACATACATTACAATAATGCATTTGTATTACGTATAGAAGAATCTCGGTTCATAGAATTCCTACTTTTTTGGTCTTTTAGAAATGATATGAAGACTAATCCAAGCTCAACACCACTCCCAAGAAATAAATGTATAAACAAAAGTCCAAATGAATATTCAAACACAAAATCATATTCTCCCATTGGACTGACAAAGCTTCAACAATTAAATTTAATAAAGCAAGTTTGGGATGCACTAAAGATGCAAAAAGAAAATTCAGAGGACTTAAAAAGCTACCTCTCACATAAGCAGATCCGTGGTTGCCTTGACCACTGTACCCACCAGCTCTGCGGACAAATGACAACCTTATAAGCATTTGAATCAAAGTAGAAGCTCGAAACACAAGGAAAGACTATCAACATTAGAATGAACCTTCTCAAACTATAATCATTAGCAACAGAGCCTTGCTTTTCTGCAGCAGGCTCAATATATCCTGCATGAGGTAAGGCTTGTCTTCCAAGGCCAGGTTCGATGTATCTAATAGAAGGTTGGCTTTGATTCTGAAAGCTGTGTTGAAGGTAACTTAAATGAGATTGCCCTTGATGCCAATGAGCAGCCTCAGCATACCCTGCATAATGTTGAGCTGGTTTCCTTGTAGCGGGTTCTATATATCCAGCATGGGGTTCCTGGAAGAATCATTTCATATGATCAAACCCACAGCCCTATATCAATGGGCAGGAAAATATAAGTTACCATATCCGATCGGTGCCTCTTGGATCCAGAAATTGAGCTGCTCCCCTCCTTGCGGTGAGGTTCTCTCGCTGAATTTCTATTGATTTGCCTACCTTGAGCATTACCTGCAAAGTTTCGCCACATAAGACTGTCTCGCAATAACAGCTGCAAGAAAACACGAAGAAGTCAAACAGCAAAAAACAACCTCTAGATTTCTTTGATTGTCTACTATTAAGATCATGGTCAATCTTTCTCTTCCCATGATCATTCCTATTTCGAGGCAAATTCTTTATCTTTCGAGCTGTTTTTACTGAGTTGGCATCCTGACCTTCACTGAAACTGGTTCGATGGTTGTTTGGTTTACCTTCTTTAGTACTATTCAACAATGAAGGAGCTTGAATCTCTTCTTTAGCAATGCCCCTTCCTCTTTTTCTAGTTCCCTTGGACTTGTTACCATGAGCTTGTGCTTTTATTTCAGTCTCAACCTCTTCGTACTTTGCATGATGTTTGCCCCATCTCCTTTTCTTCTGCGCTGCACCTCTAAATCTTGTCTTGGCAAGGTCAGCTTTAACCTGAGACATAAAGTGATATAAAAGATGTTGCTTTAAGGGAGCCACACACACATACACATGTTACGGCATCCAGGTAATCACCTTAGTTTCTCCTCCAAGCTGGGTCTTATTGATCCCTTCCACACAAGCAAGTGCACTTTTATGAGAACTAAAAGCAATAAATCCAAAATCCTTGTGTTTAGAACCAAAATTTCGAGGTAACCAAACATTTATGATCTCTCCATACTGTTTGCAGAGCTCTTTCAGCTTCTTTACATTCCAGGATTTCACTAGCCCTTTAACATGAACAGTTGCCACCTACAAGAAGAAAAGCCACAGTCTCTGTCATTTACAAGACCAACACCAGTAAAATGGAAAAGTGATTTAACAGTGATCTGAAAGCATCCACCAAAGCCTACGTATTTCCTGCTGTATATTAGATTTCTGTTAACTCTGTAAAAAACTGATGAACATATTCGCAACTTCAGAAGCCAATTAAGTCAATGGACGAACAATTATTTAGGCATAATCTAATCAAATGCCTGATGACACGATTTTTCATTTTCAACAACTAATTCACCAATTACTATACGGGCATGTTTGTGTTTATTACCAATCTTTTCCCTACAGATTCATCTGTGTTTTAACTCAAAGAAAAAAAAGGAAAAATGAAAAGAAAATGAGGGATAGGGAGAAAGCGAAAGAGGGACAGCAAGGGTGACCAACATGGATTTCTAGTTGTCTTTGTTTCCCTGAGCTGGTTAGAGAAGGATCTTCAACCTCTTCGGTATCATCACTGTCCTCATTGTCTTCCACATCATCTGCAATGTCCCCTTCTTCATCACAACCTTCTTGGACATCAGTACAGTCATCCAAATGTCCAAGTGATTCCATGAGTTTGTTGTCTTCACCATCTCCATCATCTTCCATATCATCTGCACTCCTCAGTTCTTTATCGTCATCATCTTGGTCTCCAATAGATTCACCCGCAGGCCCTGGTGATTTCATGTCATTGTTAACTTCATTATCTTTTGCACAAGCTATGCTCTCCCTTTCGCATGCGCTCTTTCCATCCTCATTACTTCCTTCTTGAACTCTAGAAAAGTCATCCAAATACCCAAGTGATTCCATGACTTTGTTATCTTCACCATCTCCATTATCTTCCATATCATCTGCACTCTTCATTTCCTCATCACCATCATCTTGGACTCCAATAAATTCATCTGCATGCCCTGGTGATTTCATGAAATTGTTAACTTTGTAGCCTTCGTTATCTTTAACACCATCTATGCTCTCCCTTTCACACGCGGTCTTTCCTTCCTCAGCACCGCCTTCTTGAACTCCAGAAATGTCATCCATATGTGCAGGTGATTTAATGACATTGTTATCTTCATCATCATCCACTCTTTTCCCTTCCTCATCACCACCCTCTCGGACTCTAAGAAAGTCATCCAGATGCCCTGGTGATTTCATAACATTCTTACCTTTGCTGAGTTCTGCATTTTTTACATTATCTTTTCCCTCCCTTTCATCTGCACTCTTTCCTTCCCCATCACCACCTTCTTGGACTCTGTAAAAATCATTCATGTGTCCAGGTGATTGGATGGCATTGTTATCTTCATTGTAGTTGTCATTTTTCACACCATTGGCACCCTCCCCTTCCTTAGCACCACTTTCCTGAACTCTAGAACAATTATCCATGTGCACAGGTGATTTCAAGACATTGTCACTGTTTCCCTCATTATCACCACCTTCTTGCACTCTTGAAATGTCATCCATATGCTCGAGTGATTTTACAACTTCATCAGAAGCAGGAGTCTCTTTTTCAACAGAATTCTGGTTTGCACCTACAACAAGTATGTAGTTAGAATCGGTAACCCCTCCATCGCCAATCAGCAGGGGCCAATTAGTTGAATTTGGTTTGAAAAAATGAAAAAAAGCATAATCACCATCAGATAAAAACAAGAAACAAGGAGAATGGCACACAGAAAACTTAAGCACAAGCAGTTACAAGCATAGGTTTAGCAGAGCATTACCAGGTGAAAGTCCAATTTCCAAATTTGAGTGTGTGCATGATGCAAATATAGCAAGATAAGAACACTAGTAACTGGAACAGCCATTCTATATGGACCACACTATTAATATGTCTCTACATCAGAAAATATCAACAGAAGCTTCCACATTCATTTAGCATGGTTTCTACATTCCGTAAGATGCTACAAGCAATAGCTCTCGCTTTAGTTTTGGGTTGTGATTTGTTCGAAAATAAGCATGTCATCCACCAACACCACTCTTTCTGATAGATGAAAAGTAAAAGCTAATATTAAGAGAATAACCTTCAAAAGCATTCAGTCATATAATAGGAAATGCAAACATGAAACCCAAACAGTCACTTCATGCAACAAACTATCAGCAATCAAACCAAGATATACACTTATTTCCAAACTGGCCTTCATCTGGGCATCAAAAAGTTTGCATTTTTATCACTTTCTAACTTCCATAAAACATGCAGCTACACGACTTTCCCCTAATCCCATCACATTAAATTTTCAATTTCCACAATGCCCTTCATCTGGGCAGCACAAGGTATCCATTTGAATTTATTTTTTCACTCTCTAACTTGCAAAAAACCACACAACCACACAGCTTTCCCCTAGTCCTACCACATAAAATTTCTGACTCCAGCAATTCCCTCATCCGGGCACTAAAAATTTTGCATCTTTATCAAACTTTTCTATCTCTTACTTGCACAAAACCAAAACTAGACTAAAACCCTCAAATTTTATACAAAAACATAATACATTAATCAAAAATCAAGAGATAACATGCAATCAATTATATAATTCTCCAAAACCAAACCAAAAACACTAACACAACAAAATAATACAAACATAACAGCATCATTACCTTCATTACCATTGAAGTTCAAATTCTCTTCTAAAACACCATCCATTTCCCGCTTCATAAACGCAACAGCACATGATTTGCCGTCCAAAGTATCATCGTTAACTCCTTTCAATTGCTCTGGGCTCCGCCCCGAATCATCAACAACATTGTCATTTTCATTTATCTCTTCTTGTTTAATCTTCACTTCTTCCACGTCAAATTCTTCATTTATTTCTTCCTCTGTCGATTGAACTGCTTGCCGTTTTGAGATTCGAGTGGATTTCTTGCTTGTCGCTTTAGCTCTCCTTCTTGTTGATCGACGAGGAGGCATTGTCAAAGAGTGAATTCTTCCCTTGTCAGAGAGGATTATTGACAGAGTGATGAAAACAAGGAATGTAAAGTAAATGGGCTTACGCCACGTGTCATTTTTCCATTAATTATTTTATAGTTTTTTACTAGTTCTGAACGTTTTCAAATTAGTAGTTTTTTGCTCTTAAATCACTCTTTTTTAATTAAAATTTCTCATCCTACTTGTTTCTCTTTTGTTTCTTTCATTTTGCAGAGAATAAAAACAAAAACAAATTACTTGAAAAGTAACAAGGAATTAATGGAATGACTAAGTTCTAAGAAAACTTTAAAACGTAAAGATCATATTATAGTTTTTGGAACTACAATAGCTAATTAATTAATTTCCTTAAACATTCTTAAGAAAATATTTTCATTGAATTAAAAGACTAAGCTATAATTATATCAATCTTTTCTTCTAGTAGAATTAATTTTTTTTTAAATTGAACTATTAATGTTAATATGAGAACTTGCTACTTCATCAATATGAAATTGAACGTAAATTAATTCTATATATAGAAATGGTTTCAACTGATTGGATTAATTTGATTTAATAATATTTTTTTATTAAAACGAGTTTTAAAATTATGAAATTAATTTGATTTAATAATATTTTTTATTAAAACGAGTTCTAAAATTATGAAATTAATTTGATTTAAATTAGTGAAAATATAAAATCTACACAACCAATTCTCGTCGATAAAAAAACTATTCCAAGTAGATGTGTGAGAGAGGAAAGGAAAAAAGGGTTGAATTTCTATAAAAGTATTATAAAATTGTTTAATATTTTTAAGATATTAAAATTGGATAAATAGTATTGAAATGATTTCATTTTTACAATCTTGTTGGGTTAAAGCTTATTGATGGGCTTCGTTTGGGCCTTGGTTCTGTCAAAATTTCGAATGGACCGAGCTTGAATCTTGAGAATTTATTCGTGGGCCGTCTCCATCTCCATTGGATTCCCTTCGTTGATCGAGGAAACATGACCCAAAAACTCTCGACGGGCAATCCAAAGATCTTCTCTTTTTATTATTTCTTTTTATTCGAATTTTAGAATAGCTGGGAGGGAGAATTTAAATTCATCTGGCGATCTTCACCATGAACAAAATAGTGGCTGAAAATGTAGGGATGATATTTATACCACTGATGTTTATTTAATTTCATGAATTTCTAGACCATATAGATAATAAGTAGGGTATGAATATTGTCGAACTCAACCAAACTTAACCTGAATATATATTTATATCATATAAATATGTTTGTTGAATGTTTAGATTTTTTTAATGCAATATAATATATTCATATCTTAATATATACATTATATATATACACACACCCACTTCAAATATATATATTAACTATTTTAGTTTTTATTGATTAATAAATAATAAATACCCATTAAATATCCGAAACTTAATTAATAGTTTATAGATATTTAAATTTTTTATTCAATAAATAATGGATAGGATATAAACTTGACTAAATAAGATTTGATTTTAGGTGACATGCAAAGTTATATTCTCTGTCCAAACAAAAACAATTTATGGTCGTTTTTTATCGAAATAAAAAAAAATAATTTAGGTTAGTAATTTCACCAACCTGCTTTCGATTTCTTTTATCCCAAGGCAAAAGGAATAATAAATTGCAAGGGTGACTTTAGTCTAGCATTTTATCCATTTTCTGCCTTAGATTTGGAAAACAGTTTTCTGACTGATAATACTATATCTTGTAGCATAGGCAAGCAGCAAAATTCGAAAGCTAGAAGTGCCATGCCAAGAGTATTACAATTTATCTGTTAGAACTTGGAATTCTCATTGCAAAATCTTGGATTTAAATTCTAAAAAAGATGGAGTGAAATTCAGGGTGTTGGGTTTTCAAATATTATATACGCAGAAAGAATTATAAAATAAAATTATTTGAGAGTCTCTAGAATTTTATTAGATAGATTTAAAGTTGTTTAGAAATTTATTACCTGAAAATCTGATCTTTTTCGGTTTTGAATAATTTCTCAAAGGTTGGGTTGTTGCAAATCAAAAATTATCCAATTGTCCGGTCTCTAATGATAATTTACACAAACCACCCGTGAGAAATCTCATAAATTTCTATTTAAAAGAGATGGATTGCTATGTCTAGAGTGTTAGCTTTAATATTATATTTACGTAATGTTTTTTGTTTAACAGACAACCACTTTTCACTTAAAAAAAAGAGACATAGCTTACTATTTATAGAAAAATCTGAAAATTCCTATAAATTAGCAAAATATTAATTTGTCCCCTAAATATTATTATATATTAATTCAAAATAAATTTAGAAATTAACTCAATCAAGTCCTTACTTGATTTTTCTAGGTCTAAAAATATAATTCATGTATTAATTATAGTCCAACCCTTAATTTCTAAAATATATTGTAATTAAGTCATACTTAATTAAATCATTCCAATTAAATTTTTTACTAGTGGTTCTTAACATGCTGGCCCAAATATAAATTATAATTATAATTAAATAGAACTAAATGAATTAAAAAATTTAATTTATTATTAATTCAACAATTGATTAATTTATATTTGAAGATCAGGTACATCGTCTAGCAAAGTATCATGATCCCTCAAATATTAGAAAAATTATTAGTCGTTTGAATTAACCTTTTAATGACCAATTTTTAAATGTAATTAATATCTTTTTTATTAACAATGTTCTAATTTAACATTAAAGAATAAAGTATGTTTACTATGTTAAATCATGTTTGTTCTTTATATAATAGTCATTGATCACTTGAATAAGATTTGAAACATTTTTCAAATCTCATTCCATCTTAGTCAAAGATTTATCAGTTAATACTATTTTTTCTAATTCACTTAAGGTGATGAATTCTCTATTGATCACTCATGTACCTTTATATAAATCATGTTACATCCAATGTCTACCATTTTATTATCTTAATTAAGATAACATGTAACAAGATCAAAGTATAACATTCTCTATATAATATGACTTAGTAGTCTCAAATATAAGGATCACTTACACAATCTCTCCATATTGAATTTTCATGCGGGTCAGTTCAATGTACATGTCTTATAACAAGCAACTACATATTAGTTTTAAGTATCACTTATACCTCAACTTATAAGAACAATTGTTTCATTTTCATAAAAAAAAAATATATATATAATATGTATCAATCTTTATAATTCTAATGAATATCCAGTATTTAAGATAGCATCAACCAAAAAAATTTTATAAATAATATTTTGAAGCAGTAAGAATCTTATAATTATAACAACTTTATAATTTTTTTTGTTCCAAAAACTTTATTTTTACTCTAGATTCACTAATCTAATATTATATAAATATTAAAGATAAATTAAGCTTTTATTAATAATAAATATATATTTATATTAATATAATAATATCACATGTAATCAACCAATTAGTTACATAGCATATTAAACTAACATATGGATAAGGAAAAACACCTCATCATGCACCTCAAAACTTTTTTCTTTTATTTTTATTTTTTATTTTTTATTTTTTTTTGTCATTGACAGATTACAAATGACAAGAAAATTATGTTAGGATATCCCTAATGACCCTTCCACAGAGAAATAGCATTCAGGGAATTTGAAGTACCAATATTGCTTATTCTTCTTTTTTCTTTCTTTTCTTTTTTTTTTATAAATAAAACTAGATTGCACTTACACTCTTTGATATATCAAGGATTCTTTTATCATGAATTTTATACTTGTATGTGTTCAGTAATGCGATCCACAAAACTTTTTAAAAACATTATTTTCAATTAAAAATACATTAAATAACATTTTAAAAATTTATGTTTTATTTTTTACATCAAAATGATTTTTCAGATGAAAAGCAAAAGTCATCGCAATTTTAAACCACACTAAAAGCATGTTTGTTTTTACTTTTTAAAAGTGGTTTTGAAAAAAAACTAATTTTTTTCTTCAAATTAAATTTTTTTGTATTTTCATGTTATTTTGATGTGTTAATATTAAAAATAAAAAAATATTATTTCAATATATTTTCAAGCAAAACATAAGCGTTAATATGTTTGAGGGCTACTAAAAAAAATTATTAAAAAATAAAAACAAAATTAATGATTAAAAAATAAAGAAAAGTAATCATTACACTCCTTACTGAGTGAAAATAATCTCCACTAATTCACCAAAAGTGATTCTAAAGATTTCAATTAACCATGAAACAACAATAAGTCAAGATGTTAAATAAATAATTTTATTTGGACAGGTTTTCGTGGACCAATGAGAAAAACCTTCTGCTTTGATGTTTAATGGCATTATAAATTTAGGTGGCCTTCTTTTGAGCCAATATGAAAGGTAATGATGGATTTAGAAGATTGATGGGAGATTATAATTAGTTTTTTTTTTTTTTGTAATGAGTATAAATCATGATAATTTAGGATTTGATGCACCCATTTTTTTTTTTAATGATTAGAAGTGTGTTTTAACTTTCATTTTATAATTTTTTTTTTATTTTTTTAAATTAACGATGAATTAATAAAATAAAAATAAAACTCAGAATCAGAACGAATCTTTATAATATGTTTTTTAAAAGTATTTTTTAATTAAAAGTATATTTAAATAATATTTTTATATATATTCTTTTATTTTTTAACATAAATATATCTAATTTATTAAAAAAATTTTAAAAAAACATTAATTTAATATTTTTTTAAAATAAAAATAATTTAAAAAAACAAATTCTACCCAAAAAAAAAAAAAACACTCAAATCTCCTTCCTTGACAATTATAAGAACACGTCTTCTTTTCTCATCAGATGAATGTCTTCAAATGATAAATTCCAATGAACGCTAATCTCAAGATTTGAACTAAAAAAAAGAGATGAAAGCAAGCTCCCAAGCGAAGCCTCAAACATCATGGTCAAGTCTCTAAACCGATTCATGCTCCCTCTACCATTTATGCTAATCCAGTTATAATACCAGGGCAAGTCTCTTAAATGGTGGCAGGCACATGTCTAAAGAAAATCACACCTCAGAGAAACAATAAAGTATCATCATTCATAGCCAGACTTGAGCAGAATCATCATTGTTATACCAAATACTGATCAAAAGCAAGAATAAAGTTAAAATTCAAAGCCATAGCCAGTGGCCACAGGATGCAGACAAGGGCATAACGCACCATATGAAGCAACTGAATGCCAGACAGCAAAAAAGACACCACCCTTGAGGCCTTCACAGTGAATTGATAAATCTTACACCAATAAGAGTTAACCAGACCAGAGATAGTTACAGTTGTGATTGTTCATGGTAGCGACTTTATGTTATTTCTCATTTTTGTTGGTATTGATATTAGATACGGTAATCTCATTGTAGATTATGCTAGAGTGTGACATATCATAAAGGAAAAGATTCTTTTACCTCATTATAGCGAAGCTACTGAAAAATACTATAAAGAATGAACAGTGAAGAAGGGCCACAGGTAATGAATTAAACCAATCTATTTCAACATCATCTCACATATCTTAGATGGGATTCCAATTCAAAACAATCAAGACTTGTATAAGTGGGAAGAAAAAGATGTATGACAAAAGAAAGTTAATCATGGAGGAGCATTGGAGAGTGAAGATTCTTGTAGAAAGAAAGTCCTGTCCTATACCACTCATTATACCTCCTTTCCTTTAGCAAGAAAATGGATGGAATGAAAAATAAATCCATACCTTAAGAGTGAAAAATGCTCTCCTTCCTAGTTGTTGAGCAGTCAGACTTACCGACAGGACACTGTGTCTCCACCAAATTGACTAGCAATGACAAAACCGGAGGTTAAATTAGAAAATCATAGGTATTTCCCTCTTTTCAATGGAGGATAAATCTAAGTCTATGCATATGACAGAGAGGGGGTCCAAAGTTAAAACTACTTTATGGCATTGCAGATGATAAAAGAAAATGATGGAATAATTTGAAGTCTATTGTAATCTCTAGGTGTAACAGAACAGCTACCCAGCTACTAAAATGGAGCACTTCTTTACCCTACAAGATAATTTGTATTTTCATCTCTCAGTTTTATTTTCTTGTGTACTGTTTCCAGATTAATTTCTCATGGATTTAATCATTCCATTTTCAGGAATTTCAACTAAAACCACAAGCAAAGGTTGAACCTGCCATTGTGTATAGGATATATAGTCTTCTGCATGTCATGTTACAAGTGAGATCAAATGCCAGAGTAAATCACTTCGGCAACATGAATATAGATTCCTAATAATTGGATCTTATGGCAGAACATGGGACCTAGATGGAGCAGGCCAGAGAGGGTTCATGTGTGCGCATGTGTAGTACTGCATGGATGAGAGCTAAAATTTAGTTTCAACGAGCTGACATTTTTTAAGCAAAAAACAAAAGAATTCGATTCTACAGATGCCACCTACTTGCAACTTTGTAGTCACCAATAATCACCGAAATGTATTGCCTATAAGATCAGGTCATGTTCATTGCAACATCCCTTTCAACCATTCTATGTGCCTCTCCATGCCGACAGCCCTCCTTGCTTCAGCTTTCCTCGAGGCTTTTTAGCAGTCATACCAAAGCCTAGGTCTGCAAGGCTTCGAATATCAATTGGGACATCAAAAGTTTCATAAAAGGACCCAGCTGAAGAGTAAGAGCATCGCAAAATTGGAATGTTTAAAATACAGGTTACCAAACACGTATAAACTTGGCAAAAATGATAAACAAATAAATAAAACTGGAGAGAGAGATAGGTGATGGGAAAGAAGACCCCTTAGTCCTTACTTTTCCTCGACCATGACAACCCAAGCATTGAGATGGACATCCACTCTTCATGGTGGGCTCTGCATTTTCATAAACAGACAACACAGGTGATACGGACAAGTTATATCAGAGAGGAGAGCTTCTTTGAAAACAAAGATTAACTCTCGAATTCTTCCAAGGTTGACTCATGTAATCACCGAGCAGGTTCACACTCCCATCAGCTCAAGCCAAGCCTACCCTGCAGCAAAAAAAAAAAAACTTTCCAAACTTTTAACCATTGTCTTTTCTTTCTTTCTTTTTTACTTTTGCAACTTTGCTTTTTTAAAGTAACTGAGAAATTTTACATTCCACCGAGTATATTATCTCTCTAGTCCATATATACATTTTTCACTTGTTTATGTCATGGAACATGCAATGTGCAAATCGCAGTGAGATATTTCACTACATTCCAAATCGAGATGTTCAAAAATCCTGCCTCAATTCAGTCAACGTTAACCAAACAAAAAAATGCTCCGGAATTATGATTATGGCATAGTTTGGGAGGACTTATCCTTCTATGGAAACAAGAAAAATATTTGAAATGTCAATAATACAGCACATTAAACTCATACTTTTCAGCAGCAAAGCCTTCTTAGGGAACTGAATGGATAATGCGGAGATGGCAATGCCACACACGTACTCATTATCTTCAGCAGTGTCACCTTCGTAATGGTTCCACACAAACAAAATGTCTGTATGCCCACCAATAAACCAGACTCAGGAGCCAAAAGGTCAAATCATCAGACTTATACTACATAGCAACGTAAATTTGAACACTGGATAATAATCCATGGTTCTGGGAGGAGAATTGTTAAAAAATAGGCCCACAAATCGTAATTGGGGAAGTGTCAGCCTGGTTTTTGACAAATTCCTGAAGATCAATATTGCATTGAACTTCATGCATGGCTATCTGATGATGCATAAACCATATGGAGAAAGACAGGAAACAGCATTGGAAGAACTGCAGTTGGATTTTCTTTTTTCCCTTTTACAGGTAACAACATTTCAGAAGGCACCTCGATTTAAACGGTAGTTTTTGTGGGCTCACATATTCTACATCATTGCTTTATATCATTACTTTCATCATTGTGTTTACACCTTTCCTTTTTAATTATTATTGTTCTGTAACAAAATTATTGTTTCTTATAAATTAACAGTTTGCCATTTTGGCCATTCAAGTAATCAATTCTTCACTACTTAAAATCACTGATGTAATAAATAAAGCTGGTTGTTACTGTATATGAATTCATTGCAAATGATTCATATAACATTGTCTAATGATGAATAAATCCAGTCGACCCCATTTTTGCAACATTTACTTGTCTATTGAGAAAAGCACTCCTGAGAAAGGATTTGTGCTAGTTCACCATATTGGACAAGAAAAACTTGTTTCAAAGTTACTTTGCCTGGACGACACCAGTACCAATGCCAACTTTCTTTGTTTGTTCTGGTAAAATGAAGAAGGTACTTGTTCAGTTCAAATTCTAAAACACCTACATAGGCCAAAAGGTTTTCATAAAGTCAAAACCCACAAGCAGCATTTTTTCTGAGGAACTTATCCACTATTGTTTCTAAAAAAATTGCTTTCTCTTGTCTGGCAGGACACTTGCAACAAAATGAGGTAACATATTCTGGAAGAGAATTGTTTTATATTTCAAGTCACCACAGCAAAGACAGATAATTCAAACGCGGAGAAAAGAACAAAAAAAAGCTAATAAATCGTGCAAGAGGTTCATAACAAACCAGTTATCAGTTTGTTCAGCTCAATTCTTAAAACTATTAGGATGTCTAACGAAGCTAAGTTCTGAAATTAGGGGCATTGCCTTCGAATTTAACACAAAACAAACAACATAAATAGTTTGTATTCCTGGGCCATTTTTATGTCTATAACCAAAAAGCCAAAATCATGTCCAGGGAAGATAAAGGATTCATTGAGATCATGCACCGAAACAATTTTAGTGATACATTGTTTTATCCTTCCCAATATATTCTACCCTAATCGTAGCACTCAAATCTTCAACTAGAAGTGACAACGAAACCAAATACAAGAGAGAAAGAATTCAATAAATCCTATACTTTCAGAAGTCTACAGGGGTTAAAAAAAGAAAAACATTACACTGATGGTGCCTCGACAAAGACTTCGTTGAGCATGTCATCTTCACATCCTGCCATGCGGAACAGCTCTCCATCCTTTTCTTCTTCATTTGAGAAATCACGTCTTTCAAGCTTTGCATGAGCTGCGATGAATATCATCTTCTGAGCCCTTTCAAGGCCCACCCTTGAGTTTCTATGGACACAAAACCATTTCATGCTAGACCAATTGCACTTAAACCCGCTTGAGGTCGCATGGAGGAAGATGAGCCTAACTGCGACCTTGCCTAATGTTTTATACTCACTCAGACAAGTTTCCCATACTAGTCTGCTGCCTTGAGGATTTGCAATTTTCATCTTTCCAGTCAAAGGGTCTCGCTGTTTAACCTGAACAGCCTGTGCATACAGCGGGTCTAACCCATCTGATCTCCATTTCATAAGCTCCATTAAGGCAACATGAGCTTCTTCCCTGGAAGCCAAACGGGTTATAAGCTTATCCACGTCCTTTTCCTGCTCAAGCGTCAAGCATTTGAAAGGTGGAAGGTATTTTCCACTTGTGTCCCGCATCAAATAACGAGGGTCGAGTATAAACGCAGCAGACCAAGCTGGGTGATAGTTCTTTCTGAATCTCTTTTCAACTATTTTCTCAACTTGGCCTTCAGCGATATTGAATCTTGCACACCATTCCTTCACTTTTGCTTTCAGTTCTTGCCAGAGAGGAAGGCAATGCCCTATCAATGGCCGCTCAGCCTCAATCTCTTGAGCCATCCCTCTGATGAGCTTCATTAGTGAATAAACAGCCTCCAACTCATTCCAAAAGCCCTCACTTTGAATCATCCCAGAGACCTCTCTAGCGACAGGATCATCAACACTCATCAACTTATATGACTCATCTAAGATAACCATTTGGAGCACACGGGCACAGCTCAATATATCCTCCAACATTGCATAAACAGGTACAAAGTCCTTTGCACCATCACATTTGCACCAAGGAACTCGAAGCAACCCAGTGTAATCAAGCTCTTGCATCCTGTACTTCTGGAAGCTATTCCTAACTTGAGATGTATTATTTACAAAATTAGCAAGCTTCAAGCAATTCTCAGTAACAGTCTTGAAAAGTTGATGCTCCTTGCTAAAATCCTTGATCAAACTAGTAAACCCCTGAACCTGGCAAGAGAGATTCACCATCCACTGATACTGGATCTCCAAGTTCCTCAATGCCTCAGCCTTGTACTCATCAGAAACTATCCCCACACATCTCTGCAAACCACTACCACATATCCCCGTCACTGCCTCCCACATAATCTCCTCTGCATACTTAGACGACACTGATCCTCCTCCAGTTAACACTGCCTTGTGATACAAAATAGTTCCATTTGGAAGATTTACACTAAACTTAACCAAATTATCTTCCCCACTACAACAATTATTACTCTTCCATCCATTACACGCAACTTGAAAGAACATGGCATCTCTAATTCTAGCTTCCACCTCAGATTTTGCCTCGTGAAACCTATTGTCAAGTCTAGCACCAGACAAGCCTCTCCTTGACAAACAAGGCAAACCAACTTGATTAAGAAAAGCCCTAAACTTCGGGTGCTCAAGACTTGAATATGATACTGACCCACAAACCTCATAAAACCAATCACTCAATAACTCAAGAGCAGAATCAACCTGTTCCTTGTTTAACAAAGGACCAGGTGAGGCTTTTGGACTTTTAAGCCTCTTTACACTATCTTCCAACATTGCTAATGCACCTAAATCCTCTTTTCCACCGGATAACACCAAATCGTGACCTTTTGGAGTAAACCCAGAATTAAAGTAACCAACTTGGTCGCAGTATTTATTTGACTCGACTAAAGCTAGAGACTTTAAAGCAGTACCCATTTGAGAGCTTCTCTTTCTATGATTATTTGAAGGTGGGGAAGGCAAAGAAGATATAGGCAATGGAGAAATTGCTGAATTGGGCCTTGAAACTGATACAAAATTAGAACAAGTTCCTTTTTTGAGATGTTCAGTGGCAGTTCTTGATGGGTTTGAAGCAGAAAAAACAGCTTCACATAAACAACACTTAAGTTTAACTGCTTTAGGGAGATTTGTATCAGGGTTTTTAATCAAAATTGGCTCTAAATGAGCCCAATACCATGCCCCTTTACCCTTTATTGCCTTTGTTTTAACAGTAATCAACCCTTCATATCTCTTGTTCACAGCTCTGATTGCTGTGTCTTCGTGCAGAGAAATAGAAGGGTCACTTGGTGTTGAACTTGTTGAAGCCATTAGCTAAAACCGCTGTACCCTGCAGTTTACTTCACTTTGATGCTATGTGTGATCTTTCCATGATTCATGAGGTTAGCAAATGGTAAGGTTGGTGGTTGGAGGATGGTTTTGGTGTGAGTGGGAGGTGTTTGTGGAACTGTCTAGCTGAGGTTCAAGTTCGATGGAGGGAGCGAATTCAAGAGAGGATAGAAATGGTGTTTGGTATAGTGTCCTGTGAAGGGACGGAGGGTAGAGAGGAAATGCAAGGTTTTGTAGAAAAAAAAATTTTCTACATCAGACCTTTAGTGGTTTGTTTTGTGATTGTTTGCCGAGCGAGGAGGGAGGGCTTTATCCTGAGACAAGCAAAAACAATAGCTTACCTCTGTAAATTGCAAGGGAATTAAAAGAATTTAGTTAGTTTTTATAATTTATTTAAACAATATAGATATAAAAAAATAACTTATAAAATTTACGATCTATAAAAAATAATAAAAATATTTTCAACTAAATTTTTTTATTCTAATTAATTTTTATTTATTTTTTTAAAATAAATCATAAAAAGTAACTTAAAACTACTCATAATCATATCCGTTATTGTTTTTAATTTATTTATTTATTAATATAAGAAAAATTAATTTAGTGGTTTTTTAAACTTAAATTGCATTATATATATATAAAAACAGAATCTCTTTTTGATGGTGTCTTGGACAGTCATTCACATCCATAACATTAATTTCTTGCATCCCTTGCTTAGATAGAACAACTTGCCGTTCAACCCAAAATCCAAAAGTATGTTTCTACCTGAATTGAACTATAGGACGATGTGAAGTTTCTGACAAATTTAAATTCTATGATTGCACTGAGAAGTTTCTGAGAAGTTTAAATTCCAGTGAGATGAAATCTCTCTAAGCATGATATCATCTTTAGATTTTTTTGTTTTTATATTTTAAAAATTAATTTTTATTTTATTTTTTATTTTAAATTAATATTTTTTTAATGTTTTCAAATTATTTTGATGGGCTCGTATTAAAATTAATTTTTTTTTAATATTATTTTAATATATTTTTAAATAAAAATATTTTAAAAATAATTACAATCACAACCTCAAATATTTCATTAAAAAATTATAAAAATATTATTATAATAATATATAAATATAATACCAAGTGAAATCACAGGAATTATAGGATAACCTTTTACCGACTAGATTCCTTAGTTATATTATTTTATTGTATCCATGTTTCTTAATCTTGGCTTAATCAAATTTGAAAAACTTGTTTCACTAGGGTTAATTTGTTTTATTGAATCAAATAAAATAATGATTTTGGTAGACTTATTTGACATGATTAGATTTTTAGTAATTCAATTAATCCAATTAAATTTATTCCAAGCCCAGCCATGTTAACACTGATAATTTAAAATCATATCGTTTTAATAAAATTATTAATTTGATAATTTAATTACTCAAGTTTTTTTCAGGTCAGATGAGCTTATTCAGGCCTTTTATTTTAATTGAAATTATTAATTTAAATTGATTTAATAACCTAATAATTCAGGTTTTTTTCAGGCCAGTCCGAGTACAAAAACAGAGTCGATACCCAGGAACACTAATTGGTAGGGTTTTTGTTCCTATCAAGAGGGAAAGAACAGGTAAAAGAGTTGAGATTTTTTTGATGGTTAAGGAAGAATTTTGGGCGACATGAAAGAATATTATGGCCACAAAAGAGACAGTGACGCACGAGGCAAAGAAAAGGGATGGGATTTCTTTCATTTTTTCCCCTCTCCAAGTCCTTGACGAGGTCAAGTTTTGTGGTGTTGTCTGTCTTCAAGCATGTGTCGGAATCGAAGAACAGCACTGGATGAACTCATATCTCTAAAGCAATATTTTGTATGATTATTCTGCATTAATTATGGCCATGAGCGGTGCAATTAAGCTAATTTACTTGCCGTTAATCACCTGAAGATGATGGCAAAATCATGCTCAATTTTATTTTCTTCCATGTCAAGAGATGAATCCAAGATTAAATAGTCAACTGACTCGCCTAACTAAAATCCAAACTTATCATCTTGTCAATGAATAAATATCTCCAAACTATATATAACAAAAAAACGTTGGAATTATAATTATTAAAATCTGCTTAGTAGGTTGATTAGGTGATTCTCAATCGTCGAACTTGGCTTAGATCGATTTTATTATAAAACTATTTTAGATATTCATCAGTTAAATTTAAATAATTTAACAAATTAACCCGAATAGGATTTAATTTAGTTAATTATAATATTTTTTTATTTTTTTTAAAAAAATATCTCAAACAACTTGTTTGAGTTTGATTTTATTTTTTTTTAATCTAAAACAGTATTGTTTTATGGTTTATATAAATTGACTTGATGACTTAAATTTTCAATCATGTCAGATTTCAAGTCAGGTCTAACAATTATGGAGGAACCAATATTTGATATGAAAGTAAATTGAATCTCATTTCTTTCACTTGATGAAGGTAGTGTTTGGAAACGCGGTTGAAATCATGTTTTTTATTAATTTGAAAAGTTTTTTTTACTTAAAACTAACTTTTTTATGTTTTTAAATCGTTTTAATACGTTGTTGTAAAAACTAATAATAAAATATTATTTTAATGCATTTCCGAGCAAAAATAACACTTTAAAACATAACATTTACCGTATTATAAAACACATCTTGATCGTCTGTGGATAACTCATGGGATCTATGTTATCATAGCAGATAATATTTCCAGTAAATAAAGCAAACAAAAACACTAACAGCAATAGAATCTCCAAGTTTTATTTTTTCAACAAAGTTCACTTCAAGTGTGTGATTTTTCTCATAGTGTAGACAAGCTTCATTGCATCAATTTGAGGCTTGTGCCTTTAATTATTCTAAACTTTAAGCGTAGGGTGCCTTTTAAAAAGTATTTTTTTTTTTACTTTAAAATATATTACAATGATTTATTTTGTTTATATCTTTTTATTTTTGAATTAACACGTTAAATTCATTAAAAAATAATAAAAAACATTAATTGAATAATTTTTGAAGATAAACATTGTTTTAAACGCAGAATCCACGGAAATCTCAAACAAGACATCATGAAATACCATGGCTTTTAGTGGTTAACCACACCTTTTTAATTATTTTAATTATGATTTACCCTAACAATGAAAACAAAGAATTCATGGAACCTCATGGCATGCCATGATTGATACGATACAGCAAGGAATGTAAAGTCAAAAAGCATATTTTTTTTGTTGAGACCGTAAGACATGACATTCTAACCTAAAGCAAGATGTGTTGTCTAACCCTAAAGTTTAATAATACATAAGGCCCTACTTAAATTTATTAGGTAAATTTGGAATCTCAAGTTCACTTATGCTTTTGATTTTTGGATGTATGGATCCATCACTTGATTGGTGCCCCCTTTTTCATACCCATGAACTCTGAAATATAACATTTATCTCCATTCACTCACACAAATATATATTTATATATATATATATAATTATATATATATAAATAATTTTAATAAATAATTTGTGATTTTTTTTATCGTAAGGATCATTGATTATATATAAAAACGTTTAGACTTTTTAAAATACATCACTATACTTGAGGAGTTTTTTTTTAAAAAAAAAAAAAAAAAAGGAAGAATTCGGCTGGCATAGCTTTTTTATTATTTGCATTCTTTTTACTTTTGAAACATGAACACACCCTTTTAATTCCGTTTATGTTTTCCGGTCAGTAAAAAAATTTATTTATTTATTTATTATAACGGGGATGGAAGGCGGTGAAATTTTAGTTACATTGATTTTTTTTTTATTATGACAAATAAACTTGTATTTTCATATAAATAAAGAATTTTTTTAACCATGTTATCATATGATTGATGAAATTTTCGATCAGTGAATAAAAAAATAAAATTATTGGTGTATTAAAAAACTCTAGCTCCCAAATCATGATGACATGGATTGAGATATTGAGCTAGTGGTTAGCAGTAAAGTTCGAGAGGGGAAAAAAAATCAATAAAGTCGACCACCAACTCTCCTTCTCTCTTCCTTTAAAATGATCCGGTTAAAATAAAAATCTGCTTGGTTTTATATTTTTTTATTTATTTAAAACATATTAAATTAATTTTTTAAATATTTTTTTATAATTTTAACACGTTAATATAAAGAGCACAATATTTCATGGATCGAGATGAAAAAAAATATTATATATTAATATATATATGTGCATGTGTTATAAATTTGAACTTTACATTAATAATTAATTTTTTCCTGGGGGTATGATGGTGGAATCCAACTTTAAAATCAAATCTATATGATATAAATATAATACCTTTCAAGATTTATCTTCAATTCTACGTTAGCAGGATAAACTTTGTGAACTTTCCTCGCCTTTCCTTTTCAATCAAAAGAAAAACATCTTCCAACGTTCCGAATTATGTCTGGTGATTCTGTTGCTGACCCATCAAGCTGCAAAAATTGAAATTTCAAACCTCCTTTTTCGAGTTTTTTTTTTTTTTTTCTTGGTGTGCTCTAGGCTACAACTCTATACCTACATTGGTTTGCGGTTTAAGAAACCCATTAGCAATTATTATTATTATTATTATTACTATTATTTCTTGTCTAGCCAGTAGCCACCATCAAGAACTCAGCCTTGCAAGGGAAGGGGTTACTGTCTATTGGAACGAAAATTATTTGTCTAATACATACAGAATATATATATATTATTACAGAAAGTGGAAAGGTTATTACACTCTAATTATGCAAAGCAATTTTTTTAATATATATTTAATACATCTAAGCTTGAAAAACAATTCTAATTAGCACCTCTGGATGATGTAATTATGGTGTTATAACTTATGAACGGTACCAGAGCTATTTTAGCTACCATTCTTGTGAAAATTTGTGTTTTTTTTTTTTATAAAGAAAAAGTTTGAACTTTTAGAAAAAAAAAGGAATATTACTCCAGTTACAAGCTTATTATAAATTAAATATAAATTGCTTTTAACAATTGTAAAACCCGTTTAAAAACTTAATTAATTCATTTAAAAACTCAATCTTTAATTCATTTTTTTTATCAAAATAAAATTGTTTTGATTTAAATTTTTTTATCCTGATTTTTCAGATTAGGTTTTATAACTACGATGATTTCAGGTTTAACAGCTAAACATTAATTTAATAGCCTTAAACTTACTTTGAATTATAAAACAAACACTTGATGGTGTCTTTGATAAACATTCACATCCGTAGCATTAATTTCTTGTTTTTTTTTCCAGTGGATAGAACAACTTGCTGTCTAACCCAAAATTCAAAAGTAAGTGTTCTGTCTGAATAGAATTGTAGAATGATGTGAAGTCTCCGACAAATTTAAATTCATTGTACATTATTATTATTATTATTTTTGATAAAGTTAAATTATGGTGAGATGAGATTCCTCTAAGCATGACAGCATATGTGCAAGTTGTGAACATACTATTAAACTGAATCGAATAATGCAAACTAGTGGGGCTTCTCAAGTCTTTTCCTTTATTACTTGTAGTTAATTCTTTAATTATTTTTATCCGATTTTTTTTTTTATGATTAAATAGATTTTCCATTTCTAGAGCGAAAAAAAATTGAACTCAATTCTATATAGCTTGAATTTTCAATTTATCATTCAACAAATGATCTGTAACCATCTAGTAGGTGATCAATAATAAGAGTTTGACACTAAGAGATTTGAGATTAAGAGGATTGCTTTCCATGTGATCTCAAGTTTGAGTTCTATGATTGTTAATATGATGACTTCTAGAGGTTTATATGGTTAT
Source organism: Populus deltoides (assembly GCA_015852605.2). Lineage (NCBI taxonomy): Eukaryota > Viridiplantae > Streptophyta > Magnoliopsida > Malpighiales > Salicaceae > Populus > Populus deltoides. The sequence continues at coordinate 1,935,933 of CM027584.2, read as the reverse complement.
TAACTTTAGGACCCGTAGGATTAGTTGAAGTGCGTGCAAATTGACCCGAACACCTATGTTAATTTAAAAAAAACATTTTATTTATGTGATAAAACCTATCATAACAACTCTAAAATTGCCTTTTTTTTTTTTTACTTATTTGTAGTTATTAAATTTTATATGGCAAGTTGACTTGAAAACTTGAGAAATAAAATTTATAGAGATCACCAGTTTGAGTCTTGCAAACTTCAGGGTCACTGGAGATTTATATAATCGTTAACTTTAGAGACCGTAAAATTAGTTGAGGTGCGCATAAACTGGCCCGAACGCTCATGTTAATAAATAAAAAAATCTGATATGGAAAGATTTTTAATTGAATCAAATAAAATATTGTTTCACAAAACTTGATTACCCGATCAAGTTTTTAGTACCATGGTTAATCTAAAAAAATTAATATTATTTTATTATAAATATTGATTTAATGAGGAAGTCTCCGGGCCAGACAAATGTAATCAAAATGTGTTTCGTATTTGGGTCTAAATGGGCCTCATTAAAATAGCACCATCATCATCTACATACTCAATGGTCCAATTTAATCACTGCTCAAACCCCATGTTTCCCGAGGCTATTCTTTTTTCCAATGGGCCAATCACCACAAACAAGAAAACAGAGAAAGGGCAAAAAGAAACACGTGTTATCATTCCAATGCGGTATCACGAACTTTCTGTGTTACCCTTGACACCAGCCGAAACTCTTAAAACACGGAAGCTGAGGTTTTTAGAACGAAGAGTAAAGGCACGTTTAGGGTTTTAGATAGAGAGCTGCTTCGAACCAGAGAACAAAACGATGAGCTTTTGGGGTATGTATTTCAATCAATTTCCAGCTACAGAAACTAATGGTTGTCATCCTTTCATGCTTTACTCCATTTTCTTGACGTGTTTGGCTGCGTAGAAATCATGGGGCAATTGTCTTATCCGTAATCGGATTTCCCCCTCTTTCTTTGTTTGTCTTTTTGTTGTAAAATTTGGAATGTTGATACTGAGATGAGGTTTTAATTGGTTTGTTCGTTGAATGTTGTTTTTGACGTTTTATGTGTTGATATGCTATTTAGGCATTGAAGTGAAACCAGGCAAGCCTTACCCTTATCACTCTGATGATGTGCAAGGAAATCTTCGGGTAACACAGGTATGTATGACTAGGCCAATCCATTCTATTATTATTTCCGAGCTTTGAAAGTTTAAATGGCAAGGAGATTGTGAAATTGCATACATTTTTATATTTTGAGGTTTACATTAATATTGGCCTTCCACAATTGGTTTGTTGTGGAATGGCTGTTGTTATATTGCTGGATCATCTCTTAATTACATTTCTGTTCTTGAGTTGTTGATTTGCGTCGTGATACAATTCAGGCAACTTTGGGCCTTGGCTCGTCAGAAGAAAGGTGCATACTCCAGTGTTCAGTTGGACACAAGAGTCCAATTTTCTTATGTTCATTGCTACCAGGGAAAGCTGAAAGTTGCTCTTTGAATCTTGAATTTTCTGATGAGTTAGTAGCGTTCTCTGTGATTGGACCACGAAGCATTCATCTTTGTGGTTATTTTGATTCTGAAAAAGGAGATCACCTCCGAGATGAATATGAATAGTATCCTTTTCACTAGTTTTTCTGGGCTTGTATTTTAGTTGTTATTGTTGTTTCCCCCCACCCACCTCAAGTAATTGTAGTTATTTTGAAGGCAATGCAAAATTGTTCGGCTGAATTAAGTTTTTTCATTACTTTGTTCTTCTTAATTCTACAAATTTTAAGTGATTCGGGTGAGACTATTGCTGACACGGAATCAGACGAGTCCAGCGAATATGATTATGATGATGAATATGATGATGACTTCATTGATGATGACAATGATCTTCAAATTTATCCCCCCTCGCCTGTTCCCAATGGTGGAGGTAATTTGATAATTTGATTAAATATGTTTCATCTTTATATTCACAAGGATCGTTTCCCCTTATTCTGTTTCTTTGAGGTCTATATGGTTGTTTCCCCTTATTCTGTTTCTTTGAGGTCTATATAGTTGTTTCCCCTTATTCTGTTTCTTTGAGGTCTATATAGCTTCCAAACGAGTTTTAAAAGCTGTGACTATATACTTGTATGATGAAATACTTGATCTACTTCCAACATGGCCATTAAGTCTGGAGCTGGTGCCACAGAATGCATCCATATATTTGGAGTTCTGTTCCAAATAAATCTCTGCTAGTATTAGTACGTGGAGACTGTTGGCTGTTTAATATTTCTGCAAGATATAAATAGTTCAAAATATCAGAAAAAAAGATTAGGAGGAAAGCTTCAGAATGTTTTGAAACTCGAAGATTTTTTAAGACATGGTAATTCTAGTTAATGAATTTTATACGTTTATATATGCCAAAGAAAATTTACCTCAAACTTGTCCACATAATGTCATAACATTTCTGCACTGTCACAATATATCATATTTACTTCACTAAGAGTTCATAATCTATTGTTCTCGTCTAGCTTCAATGTTTGGTGGCTGTTTAAATTTATGTCAAATGTGCTTGCTGGGACACTTGGTATTTGAGTTTTATGATTACTGGCAGCAACTAACCAAAGATGTTTTCTTCCCTTAAATTTGCTCCTTATTTTAGTTGTAATCGAGGAGATAACTGAAGATGACAAACCTAAAAAAGAAAATGGCAAGTCTAAACGAATAAAGAAGAAGAAGAAGAATAATCAACCAAGTGACCAGGAAGACCAAAACAATTCCCAACGACAAATTGTTCTTAAGAGGGATGCAGGCATTTCAGTTCTGGAAAGTGAAGATGAAGATGGTTTTCCAATTTCTTCCTCGGCAAAAAGAAAAGTTACTGTTCAGGAGCCCCAAGCAGAAATAAATGGACAAAAAGATAAGGAAACAACCCAAGAAACAAAGAAGAAGATAGATAGAGAGGATAATGATGACACTACTGGAAAAAAGAGAAAGGTTAAAAGCATTGATGAAGACGGTCAACCAGAAAGGTGAGACCATCCATAACTGGGTGTTTTTTTTCTAAAAACAATATTCATTTTTTCTTAAGGGACAGCTTGGTTGTGTTATTAGGCTGCACTTTCCAAGAGCAGGGAGTTTGCTTTACATTTGACTTGTCAATTCTATCTTCTGAAGTGGCTCTTGAATTTTGATGGCAGCAAAACAAAGAAGAAGAAGAAGAAGAAGCAGAGAGAACAAGGTGCAGAGGAAAAGATTGATGAAATGGATGACAAGGAAGAGAACAACAATGCCTCTAGAGATGAAATCAAGCCTGAGGAAGTGAAAAGGCAGGATTCTACCGATGGAAACAAACACAATCAGAGGTGAGAACCATAGTCTATTATTTTGCAATATGGAATGTTGTTACTGTTGCCTGTCAAAGATGCAAATATGTCCATTCTTATGATGTGTGTCCATGTGTCATTGAATGTGGAAATGTGCCTGGACCCAGTCTAATTTAATAAGTATGTGAACTCTCTGTTTTTAAACTCGGAGTTTCTCTCCAAATAATCTCACCACACACATTGAAAGGTTCACAATAACGGGAAATGGCTTAGGATTTTTTCATCTCTCCCCCTGTCTCTCTCTAGCATGAATGGATGCATGGATGCTGGTATTGGTGAATGGAGGCTTTTATGGTAGCCTGATTGCTAGTATTATTTTTTAGCTTTTACTTAAATATGCTGCTACTGAACCCATTTGCAGGGGCCTTGACACTGATGCTGGTAGTATGCCTGGTGAAGATTCATCTGATAAAAAAAAGAAGAAAAAGAAGAAGAAGAAGAAGACCCAGGATAGTGGAACAACAACCAAGGAACAAGCTGTTTCAGCTGTGGGAGGTGAAGCCAAATCTTTGTTGAATTCCGATGATAAGCAATCTACAACCAAGTCTTCACAAGCTAGAACCTTCTCAAATGGATTGGTTATTGAAGAATTATCAATGGGAAAACCAGATGGTAAACGTGCTTCTCCCGGGAGTCAGGTAGCTCTTCGCCTCGTATTTGACTATTGATCAACCAGCCTGCAAAGGCAAAGTCATATTTTTTTCCAAGCACTTGCTTAATTTTTTTTTCTATGCTCTTTACACTCCAAATAGAGGAAATCGGTTAACTGTGGTAAAATTAAGCACACTGTTTTTGTAATTGGTGCTTGAATTAGTTTTGATTTATTACAATAGATTCGGTAAAATTCTTTTTATCAATGTAGTTTTTTTTCTTATATCTTTGATTAATTTTTTGTTTTCTCTTATGAACCAATAAAATATTTATGTTCTGATACATAATAAATTTTCCATCATTTTTTACCGATAGACAGGTTGATTCGATAATCAATATTTCCTTTTTCATCAATTTTGTAAGAGTTAAATCTTTCTGAATCATTAGAATATCTAGACTCAGTTCTGAAATGTTCAAATTTGTCACCTTATATGGCATGTTACTGAGTTGCCTCTATCAGTTACTGGCTTGCTGGCTTGTTGATGATTTCATACAAGCAAGATGCAAGTTCACCCATATTTACTGTAAAGCTAATTGGTGTGTTTTTTTTTCCAGAAGTTATTGGTTAACAGGACGCAAAAGGTTGTTCAATCGACTGAAACTATCTGTTTTTTGAGTTTCAGGTCAGTGTGCACTACATCGGTAAGCTGAAGAAGAATGACAAGATATTTGACTCTAATGTCGGAAGAGCTCCCTTCAAATTCCGCCTAGGTACACCACAATTTGGACTGTAGTCAATGGATCACAAATACTTGATTTTGTGATGGTTAAATTACTTTCATGTGATCATGCAGGTGTCGGACAAGTCATAAAGGGATGGGATGTTGGAGTTAATGGTAGGCATATTAATGATTAAGAATTAACTTGTATGTTTAATTTATTATCCGTATATTTACATGTTTATATGTGTTAACCCTCAGGCATGCGGGTTGGTGACAAAAGGAGACTCACTATTCCACCATCGATGGGGTAAGCTATAGCTACCACATCAGTGATTGTTTCACTCTGGCTAAGTTCATTAGATTTGATCTGCATGGTTACTTTTGGACAATACCTAATCCAATGCCTTATCTGTTGCTTCCCGCATGGCATGACATAAGTTCACTATCGAATTCTTTGCCTTTGGGGTCCATCTGTTAAACCCTTGAAGCAGGGTTTTTGAAATTTGTTGAAATCTTCTTTATTAAGCCTGCCTTCCCTGCCGAAGTATACTTACTGTGTAATATTTTATGCAGTTACGGAGAACGGGGTGCTGGTGGGAAAATACCGCCACACTCATGGCTTGTCTTTGATGTTGAGTTGGTGAACGTTCGGTGATCATCCTTTCATGCGCTCTTTTTCGGCTTTTGAAGTCATTGGTTTTTGATCGCCCAGTGTTATAATTGCAGGCTTGTGTTACAAAACTGCAAGTTCACCCCCAACATATAATCTTTAGTGTCAAGAAGGGTGTTGTGAGCAAAAATTTTGGTAAAAACTAGCTGATTCTGTTTCAGCAGTGAATTATCTTTTGAACCTGTAATTTCACTGTAGTAACAAGAATTGTTTACTACCTTGAGGAAGAACCCCACCGTTTTTCTTCTCTTAATCATGCAGGATTCATATGCTGTTAGTAATGTTTCTTAATCAGTATCCTTGCAACACGTAAAGCCATATATAATTAAGAACAATTTTAAAGGGCACTTCAGGGCGACAGACCAACGGTGTTATGAGTGGGGTATCATTTTATTTACCACATGAGGAGTTTCAAATGATAAAAGTTTAGGGTTTCAATTACAATTTCTTATGTTCAAATGCTAGAATAAAATTCAAATTAACTGCTATCACCGTACACCCCTTTATTATTTATTATAGTCAAGGATGTTATAGTTATTAAACTTGACGGGAAAATTAGCCCAGTTAAAAAAGCTAGGTTTCCGGTTATATGAAAAATTTTAAAAATATATTTGAAATTTTAATATTTTATATGAAAAAATTAAAAAATAATTCATATGAATATAAACTATATATATTATAAATAATAAAGTTTAAAAGATTATTTTAAATTTTTTTTATTTTACATTTAAAAAATACTATATTATTTTTTTAAATTCAACTATTTAAACTAAAATTTTTTTATTTCACATTAAATTTTTTTTTTATAAACATGAAGTATATATACTTGTCGTATTAAAAAATAAAATATTTTTTTTAATATTTATAAAATTAATAACTAATTAAAAAAAATATAAAAAAAATTATCTACTTACAAGAGAGGTTACGCCAAGTCATCCTCGACCAGATTTTACGATGTTTTCATCGAGTCCCAAATCGAATAGATTTTACAATGTTTTCATCGAGTCCCAAATCGAATCGACCAGCATACAGGTCACTGTACCATTAGATAGTCAATTTTTTTATATTATTATTATTATATCTCATCCAATAAAAATTAAAAATTTCTTCATCTTTTTTTAAATTTTTATTGTGTAACCTTGATGCACTAAATCTTCTTTTCTTTTTACTTTAAAATTTTTATTTATTTATTTTCAGACCGTGCACCAAAAACAATCAGTACCACCCTCCAGAAAATTCTTGTTTATAAAAGCTCTCCATATTCATAGGAGCTGACAAGGGCAACTTTGAAACCATCCAGTCGTTTACATAGAGAAAGTTCTACAGATCATGTTTGTTGAGATAGTCTTAAAAACTGAGTTTTACGAGGTAAAGTGCAAGGTATGTCATGGAAAATATGTTGTTAGAACTTGAACATGCTCAAAACTTCTGTGATAACTCACAGTTCAAGCATATTATTAATAACAATCAAAACAAAAACCAGCACTGGGAAACGTCCAGAACTCACGCCCTCAGGTAATGCAAGTAACTATAGCCGCGATGGCCGCAAAAACATCACTACCAAGCAAAAACTAATATGCTGCAAAGTACAGGCACGAAGCTCAAGAGCTTATTTAGAGGTACTGAATTTTGCTCAGTAAGACTGGTAATGCTTTTAGTAAGGTTCAACTGGTGCCCTGAATTTTGCTCCTGCATATACTGCCGCAGATCCCAGCTCTTCCTCTATCCTGAGAAGCTGCAGTTAGAAAAATACCAGGGGGGGTCAATCACCATTAGTTCAGATCGCAGAGTTGAGAGAAGGCAACAGATGATAAAAACACTTCTTGATGGTCAAGAGTTGAAAGACATTTCCATCTACCTGGTTGTATTTTGCAAGGCGTTCTGATCGGCAAGGAGCTCCAGTCTTGATCTGTCCCTGTTGTGAAGGAGGAAGAAAAGAGGGTAAACATCAGCCAGCAACAGTCTAACAATACATCAACATATGCAACTCACGTGCTCCAAAAATTTTAATTGGAGGCAAAATAACAAGAGCACATAATTTGACAAGGTAAAAAACACAAACAGCAAGAACTTGGGAAATGCCCTAGTACTTACAGTAGACAATCCAACTGAAAGGTCTGCAATGAAAGTATCCTCAGTTTCACCACTGCAATGAACAAGGTGAACCGTTTTAGAAATGTTCATTGGTGGAAAAGTAATTAATCAAAGCCACAAAAAAACAAGGATGTACCTTCTGTGGCTTGCCATGACACCCCAGCCAGCATGTTTAGACATTTTCACAGCTTCAATACTTTCAGTTACAGAACCAATTTGATTCACCTGATAAATTGTGTAAGAAAGTAAAACTATTCAGAGTTGGTAGCTCCAATATAATAGGATGCCTCGTCTAAAATAAAATTTTTTGATGATACTACCTTCAATAGAAGGGCATTGCAGGACTTCTCCTTAATTGCTTTCTCCACACGCTGCAACAAAATCAAACATTTAATTATAAGCCCAATCAATATGAAAACGTGCTTATCTCATCATACATTATACAAAGCTCCCAGAATCACCTTGGGGTTTGTGACAAGTAGATCATCACCAACAATTTGCACCTGTTCACCAACTTCACCAGTCATCTTAGCATAGTGTTCCCAATCATCTTGATCAAATGGATCCTCAATGGACACAATTGGATAATCAGCCACAAATGACTTGTATACATTCTTTAGACTGTCTCCAGATATCTTCTGTGATCCATCATTGTTCTGAGACAGATAGATAATAGGCTCAGAGTCACAAGTTTAAATCCAACCTTCTAAATAGAATGCAATCATTCTAAGCAGGCACAAAGAAGCATTTGGTTGTCAAACATGTGATTACCTCTTCCTTAAAATTCAAATCATAGGTCTTGTCCTTGTCATTATAAAACTCTGACGCAGCAACATCCATCCCAATCACAACCTAGCATGAGACACAGAAAATTAATTAGATTACAAGCGAATGATAAAGCACGTTAACATCAGAAATGAAACCAACCTTTCCAGTATATCCAGCTTTGGCTATCGCTGTCTTGAGCAGTTCAAGACCCTCTTTGTTTTCCTACACATACGACACGGTTCAAGTTTACCACTACTCGCCCAGTTTAATTCAATCGCAATTGATAACCAGCAAGACCTAGCAGTTCCAATGCAACAATTAGAACATGAACAGGTAGCTAGTAGCATTAACAAACCTGAATATTAGGAGCAAAGCCACCTTCATCACCAACATTGGTGGCATCTTGTCCATACTTCTTCTTAATCACAGACTGTATGTACATGCAAGAAGTTACAATATAAGACAGTGGTAATTTGAATTGAACATAAAAGAGAATAAAGTTTAAGAACCATAAAATTACCTTCAGGTGATGATACACTTCTACACCCATTTTCATGGCTTCCTTGAAAGATGATGCCCCAACAGGGAGAATCATGAATTCCTGTTGAAAGACAAATGTTAAAGGCAAGCACAAAAAAAAAGGGGAAAAGCCATTTAACCACGTGAGTTCATCATCAAAATTACCTGCATTGCCAGTTTATTTCCAGCATGGGAACCTCCATTGATGACATTGAATGCAGGTACTGGCAAAACCAAGGTCTTGTTTCCAGCAAGATTTGCAATGTGCTGCAAGATAAATGATATCACAACAATGAACCCCCCAAGGATTACAATGAAACAATAGAACAGCAGACTACACTAGCACAGCATATATACCTGGTAAAGAGGGATCTTCTTAACCATTGCACCTGCTTTGCAAACAGCGAGTGACACTGCCAATATAGCATTTGCTCCGAGCTGGAATAATTAAAAAAAAAGGAGAGTCTCAATTAGAATATAAGTTACCAGTCATTAACAGATTAAACAAATGATTCTCTACGAGCAAAATAGAATGTTGATGAGATGAGAAATTAAACAAACCTTCTGTTTGCACCAACCCCATTCATTAACAGTTCCATCCAGCTCTTGTACCATGAAATTATCGATTTGAACCTGCTCTGTTGGGTCCTGTAAGAAAACCCACATCAATCATCAAACACTGTTTGTGATTGAAGACATGTATAATGAAAATAAAAAATTGAATTTCCATATATTACCTTGCCAATCAAGGCTGGTCCAATGATAGAATTGACATTCCCTACAGCCTGAACATCATCACGACACAAAAATAAAATTAAGAAACAATCTCCACAGCCAGTACGGCCAATATACACGAGAACATAAGAACATGATCTGCACATACCTTAAGTACACCTTTCCCAAGATAATCTGATCCTCCATCTCTCAACTCTAAAGCTTCATAGACACCTTTTTACACACAATTACACAAAATCAGAACTGGATCAAGCAAACAGTAATACATACATACCACATAAATCTTGAACAGGAACTTGTGAAATACACAAAAAGTAATAATCTTTACCAGTGGAAGCACCACTTGGAACGGCAGCTCTAGCATAGGTTCCATCAGAGAGCAAAATATCTGCCTGTTTATTATTTTAAAACCCACCATTTCATCAGCTAAAAAAACATACACAAGAAACCACCAACAGAACGAAAGCACGGACTACAAAAATCAAATCCCAGTCATGCTTTCCACTAAAGCTTCCACTTTTATTCCTAAAAAAGCATCAAAACCAAACTTTCTCTCTGACCCAGTTTTTGTTAACATCCAAACCAAACATCAAACTTTAAAAAACAAGGATCAGAACAACAGCAACTGCCAGCACAAAAAGAAATCCCAAAACATCTCAATAACGCATTTGCAAAAGCTTCCTCTTTTATTACCAAGAAAATATCAAAAATGAAGATTTTATCTGCCCCACTTTTTCTTAACATCCAAACATAACATCAAACATGAAAAACCGAGGTACAAAACAAAAAAACCCGTCGAAAGTGAGAAAAAAATGACGGGTTATCATTGGATGACTAAAATTGAATCGAGGAAGACTTACTTCAACGGTGGGATTTCCACGACTATCAAAAATTTGACGAGCTTTAACAGCCTTGATCGTTACCATTGTTGATCTGATGTTCCAACCCTTCGATGATCCAGAGGTTTCTCTTTTCTGTTCTTGTTCCTGAGACAGTCACAGAGATGCTGAAACTAGGGCGTAAATAGGTTTTATTTATTGGAGTCGTGGGGAAAAAACCACGGGAGGTAAGATCAAAACCGCTTGCGAGGGTTTTTTTTTTTTTTTTAAGTTTAAGCTTTATAGTTATTTATATGATTATTATTAAAAATTTATATAATTATTAATTTTAAAACTCATAAAATTAATTAAGATATCACCTACACTAATATTTAAAGCAAGATCTGATGTGGATGGTTGGGTAATTGGGTTGGTTTCTCGATCATCACGTGAGACGTTGATCTTTATGGTTGAGTGGGGCCCAATCGACGGCAGGGGTCTTGCATCCAATGGGGAATATGCGGGGAATTTTTTGTTTGAAAATTCGTAATGTAAAAAGTTAAAAATTTAGAGCGTATTTTGTAGTATTTTGTAGTTTGGTTGTAGGTATTTTTTAAATAATTTTTTATATTAAAATATTTATTAATAATATTTTTTTATTTTTTAAAAATTATTTTTAATATTAATATATTAAAATAATTCAAAACATATAAACTATATTTAATTTTAATAAAAAAAAATATTTTAAAATTTTTAAAAACATAACCTAGCCACATTTCCAAACATATTCTTACCGTGGGCGGTCCAGTAATGCATGATGATATCCATGGCGCCCGCCCCTTGTTTTTTATCTGCCCACTTGGAAGGGAAGGCATTCCAGCCGACAAAAGTCCTGCAAGAGAAAGGGTGTTTATAGTTTTAATTTTTTTTTTTGTAGAACGACGTAGTTTTTAAATAAATTTGGTGGAATAATATATCTCAGTAAGCGTGTTTGGAATTACGTTGCTTAATAATTTTTAAAGGTGATTTGACTTGGAAATGAATTTTTTTTATTAATATATTAAAATTATTAAAAAAAATATAAATTTAATATTTTTAAAAATAAATATATTTTTAAAACACAACTAAATACAATTAATATAATTAAAAACATGTAACCTACTGCCGTTGCACAATTAACATCCCCCAATAGCCATCCCATGAGAAAAAAAGCTTTAAATCAATAATTTAGGGGTTAAAAGTGCTTAAACTCAGCATTTCATTGCTAAATAAAAGTTTTATACCATAGAATTTATCATAAAAATATTTTGGATTGAAAGATTATAATTAGAAAAAAGCCTGAAAATATCAAGTAGGGATGGACCAAAAGATTTAATTTTTTTTTAAAAAATTAAAATAAACGGAATTAAATAAAAACTTTAATCTTGGTTTGGTTTTAAATTTGTTAAAATCAAATAAATTTAATTTAAATTAAAGTGTGTTTTGTTGGGTTATTTTTTTATTGAATTTTTATTTAATGAGGTTTTAGTTTATAATTAAAATTATCTAGAAAATTCAATAAACCTTTTAGTTTTAATTAATTTCGAGTCGGTTATTATAAATATTATAGATAGTTTAATTAATTTAATCACCCTAATATCAACTACTTTCTAAAACAACACAACACCTCGTGACCAAAAATTTCAAGACCACATGTAAGGCTCATCGTGGGCCCATTAAATCGTACATGGTTTGGGCTAAGGCCCAGGTCTGCCCTGTCAAATTAGGGTTTAGGGTTTTACTCAGGCTTCTTCTTGCTACCCTATTAGGTTGCAGTTTCTACAATATAATCTTCTTCTCAACGAATCTCAACTTCCCTCACTCTCTAACAAGGTAATTATTTCTCCTTCTCTCTAAACCTAACCTGCTTAGTTTCATTCACGCTACCTTTTTTTTTTCTTATATCAAAACAGCTTGCTTTTGTATAGTTAATGGCTCCGTTTTCTGCATCTTTGATTTTTCGCTTTAAGTAGTGTTTTAGCTTGTTTTTGTTGAAAGTTATAAACTTTATGCTAAAATAGCATCTGGGTTTGAAGAATTTTGAATTGGGTCATTAGAGTTTGTTGATTTTAGGCTATGTCTGTATTTGTTTGATGGTCTTGTTATCAATTTAGTGCGAATTTTATTGCATAAATTAAGGGTTTTTCTTGGTGGTTAAGTATTTAAATTGGATTATCTAATCTTGCTTTGTTGAGCCAATCTGAGTTTTGTGTTTTTTGGTGGTTTGCTTTATCCGGGGTTGTATACCAGCTCCAATTTACTTTGTAGAAGTATCTGAATCCAATTTGATTGAGGAGAACTTGCCACTATGTTATTCTTTGGTACCTTTTTTAGCTTAATTTTGAGTTTATGTATTGATATCCATGAGTAATATCTGCTATTTTCATGCATGAGTAGATATTGGTGTGCTTATTAATTGTAATTCGGTTTTGGATTGTGATAGGTTTGTATAATGGTGGTAAACAAGGAACAATCGACCCTGTCTGATGAGGAGCTGATAACAGATGATGAAATGGAAAATCTTGATGAAAAATTGTCTGGATCTGAGTCAGAATCGGAGGATGAAGATGTGAAGTTGCCTGAACCATCGAAAAATGCTATATTCAATAGAGATGGTCTTGCTGACAAGCTTCAAGATATTAGTTGGCCAGAGAATGTTGGATGGATCCACAAACTTGTGATTGACTTCAATCAAGAGCAAGAGGTGGATGTGAATGATGACCTGACTAGAGAGCTTGCTTTTTACACACAAGCCTTAGAGGGAACAAGGCAGGCATATGCTAAGCTGGAGTCGATGGGGATTCCTTTTCTCAGGCCTCCTGATTATTATGCTGAGATGGCGAAGTCGGATACTCATATGGAGAAAGTGAAGGGCCGACTTTTGGCAGAGAAGAGAAGCATTGAGGAGGCTGAGGAGAGAAGGAAAGCTAGAGAGTCTAAGAAACTAGCTAAAGAGGTTCAGGCCCAGAAGCAGAAAGAGAGAAATGCACAGAAAAAGGCAGCGATAGAAACTGTTAAGAACTGGAGAAAACAGAGGAAACAAAGTGGGTTTGCTGGAGGCGAAAAGGATGGTGAGTTGGATATGCCCTTCGAAGATGGAAAAGTGTTTGAAAGGTCGAACAAGAAGAGGCCAGGGGTGTCTCCAGGAGATCGGTCTGGAGGGAAGGGGAGACAACCTTGGAAGAAGGGGAAAAACGGACCAGAAAAGAAAAAATTCAAGAGGGAATCAAGGGATTCCAAATTTGGATTTGGAGGGAGGAAAGGTTTAAAGAAGCAGAACACTGCTGACACCACTGATAATTTTAGAGGCTTCAAGAAAGGCAGTGCTGCCGGAAATAAGAAAACGAAGAGGTGATAAACTGTTGTTTGATTTTGCTTTGCTAAAGACTACAGCTACAACTCTCTGCAATTGTTTCTGGAAGGACTTGTAATAGGGTTTTGAGCTTATCCCTTTTTTCCCTCTAATTCGTGTAATCTTTAAGCTTGTTTGATTGAAGTACTAATTTCCTTTACAATGTCTATGGCGATTCTGTCCAGATCCCGGTATGGAATCATGATTTTCTCCTATCATTCTATCTCAATCGATTCGTCATTGCATTACATTCAAGCCCTTGAATTCATCTAGTCATACACGGTTCCTGCCTATCCTGCGTTGCAGCTTCATATAATTCATCTTTCATTATCCAGTTTGGGCATGCTATTTTCACTGAAATTTGGCGTCTGTTTCATGTGAAAACAATCAAGGCCTGCTTCCTTGGCAGTTAACCTTTTATCGTTTTCATCCCATCCATCACAATACATCTCACCTTGTTCCTTTTTTTTTTCTGTATCCAATGAAAATCAACTGCAGTTGGTGAGCAATCCCTGATTAATGCACATACTCACAACGTGTTTTAACAAGTCAACCCTAAGAAATCCCAGGTCTCTTTATCTTCATAATTATTAGCTGCTAGCATTTTTCTCAGTTCTTGTGTTGCTACTGTTGTTGTCGGTGAGAAGTGTTAACAGTTAGATGAGTCTAGACTGTGGGTGCAGTTGCTACACCCTACATGTATTAACTTTTCCTCCTTGAGCCCCATTTGTGGGCAGATTTTTCAAACAAATGAGCAAACATTTTTCCACCTAAAATTCACAGCTGTTTGATTTTGCCTCATCCAATAAGCTGAAGAGTGACTGGTAAAGTTTCTTTTTCATTCTATTTATTTGTAGCATCATATCATGTCAGTACTGCTCATTGTCAATGGCCAATAATTAATAGAATTAAATCCTCCACCTAAATGTGCATGGGCACCATTGTGAATTATCATCATCCATCAAGATAATTATTTTTTAGATTTTTTTTAGACTTTTAACATTAGAACATCATGAGAGAGAGATAAAAAAAACAAAAATTTAATTTTTTTTAATGAAAAATAATTTGAAAAGAGAAACTGACAGACTCAAAAATGAAAAATAAAAGGAAAAACACAATTTAAGAGTCTGGTGATGTCAATAGGGTGACATTAGAGTGGATGAGCAGCTGATCAATGGTTCCATCATCCATGTGCTGTTCTTGTTTGGTAAAGAGAAGGCCCACATACTCGTTGGCAAGAAGCTTCCCAGAATACACTGATACATTACTGAATAAATAAAAGCATATAATATTTCATTTCCCATTATATTTGTAGCCCAACTTTTGCTACAAAAAGCTTCCTCTGAACTCTTTTTAGCCTATCAATACAGGGCTTTAAAAGGGCGTGGCTCTTTTCCTCCCGAGAACACTTTCTCCCTCCAGGTTTTTGTCGACTCCATATCCTTTGATTTCTCCCTAGTTTTCAGAACCATGTTTGAGTCTACACTAGAATTGATCACTCAGGCTGCTTCCAATTCTTTTGTGATCTTCTGCTTTTGCAATTTGATCATTGTCATGATCCTCATGGGCTCAAAACCTGTCTTCAACTTTGATCAAGAAAGGGAAATTCCAAGGTCAATGGTCATCAACACACACACAAAGGTGAAAGAAGATATCCTGGCTAAGCCTTCTTCACTTGATGGAAACGAGATATCAATAGATGACAAGAATGTGTCAATCACCCAGGAAGAACCCACCGGCGACGGTGACGAAGACGATGGAGAAGATGGATATGGAGATGAAGATGATGAGCTGAGGAGAAGATCTGAAGAATTTATCAACAAAATCAATCATGGATGGAGGACAGAATCATCAAGGCATCACGTTTAGCCTAGAAATAGCTTGATAGGAGTTTCTTAATGGTTGGCCCATAACTTAGAAACGTGACACTGCTAGATGTTGTTATGGTCATCATCTTTCCAGTGCTGTACATAATCGAATAACGATGACACAACTCACTGAGAAGATCTTGATTGTACTGTTTGAAAGCAATATTACAAAAACTCACTGTTCAGAAAAAAACTACTGTTCCATTGCACTTTCTTTACTACCTTCCTATGTTTGGACAGTAGTTTAGTACTTAAAGTTTTAGATTTCTTCTTTAGCATTTACGTGTGAGCCACTTACGAAAACAATCAGCAAACACAGTGATTTTCGTAGTTGTCAGAGTCGGCCCGAGCAGTTTAAGGCCTTGGCTAATGAGTCGTCGCGCCAACCCACGGATCGCTGGTTAATTCAACCCTTTAGAATTATCAAATAAACAACAGAAAGCTGGACTGCGATTCCCTTGAGCATGCTAAACAGGCATTGAAAAGGTGGATTAAGCCATGGAAAGGGCACAATTGGAGCCCAAAGGGCACAGTAGAACGGGTATCTTTGTTTAAGCATGAAGACTTTGAATCATTTTTAATAATTGAAAGCCTGATTTAGCTTGGATTATCCTCTCACATGGATAAATAAAGTGTTGACAAGGGTACAAAGAAAAATAGCACGAGATGCTACTTTCATTTGGGTTCTTTTTTTTTTCCTGTGGAAGAGATCATTCGCCTCCTCAACTATCCATAGACAAAGGCAAGTGCATGGCTAGAGAACCTACCAAGAACTTCAAGCGATAATAATACTTGAGATTATACAATTCCAAATAAAGTGACATCACACCACACCACTAAATGTAGAAGGCAAAGTCAATATAGTTTTCTTTGACAAGGATTTATGACCTAACCCCCCTTTTTTTAAAAAATCTTGTTTTTTTTTTTAAATCTTGTTTTTATTTGGATCTGTGGTCTTTATTGAGATTTTCTTTTGAAGAAGTCTCAATCAAGATTGTGTCCAGTTCCCTTTAAAATACTTAAATTTCGTGCTTATCTTGAAAATTCTCCAATGGAACATGTCCGGTTCCCTTGATATTATGACTACAATGATCATAGGTTGATATATGCATGATCTAAACTGGTTTATAGACGCATGATCAAAGCTTTATACCTCTGAGATGTCCATGAGATCAGGAGGTTGAATAAACACATGATACCTCTTATAGTTTGGACCGAGACAATTGCACTGTGGTATGGATAGGGATAATAATTTAATTCAAAATCAATAAATATTAATATAACCCGAATATATATTTAATTCAAAATCAATGGATACCAACTTAACACAAATATATATGTAATTTTTAGACTATTAATAAACCAAGATTCATTTCAGATTCATTACACATGTTAAAGAACCATTTCAACCCAATAACTTAAGCTTCTAGATGAGGTCTTAAGATATGATTTATATTATTCTCTAATACACCCCCTCAAGTGAAAGCTCTTTAAGCTTGAAACTTGCACAGGCCCACATTACCTTGTGCTTAATTTTTATCAAATAAATGAGAATGGTGAGATTCGAACTCGTAATCATTTGGTCATCAAGACTCTGATACTATGTCAAAGAATCATCTTAACCCAATAGCTAACACAACCAACCATGGATAAAAACATAATAAACATGAAAAAGCACACCATCAGTTATAACCAACTCAAATGATTTAACAAAATGAATCCATGATTCCTAAATGTAACAGTATAACATTAAAACATTCTAAGAAAAACATAACAATTCAAAGATTCAAAATTTATAACAACAATAACTAGAACTGATCTTTTTTCTTCTTTTTACCTGTGCTCTCATATTCATAATTATGTTGCTTTTTGACCAACTCCATGGGCGTCCTCTACCACGTTTCCATGTAGAATAGTGTTCGATAAGTAGAATAGAAGATGATATTGGCTTTGGTGACAATGCTGTATTTAAGGTTCCATCAGGGGCACACTTTCTAGGCCTTCCCCTTTTCTTCTTGACCCTAGTTCTGTTATCTGGGTGCTACCTTGAAGCTATCATAAACTTCGAGTGTTTTTCAGTATTATAATAGCTGTTGTGATTTTAAAAAAATTATTTTATAAAAAATATTTTTAATTGAGGTTAGTTTAGAAAAATATATATTTGATTAAAATTATGGTTGAAATTGAGGTTGAATAAAAAATAGTTTAATACATTTAGTTAAAAATACTAAAATAGTTTAATACATTTGGTTAAAAATGCTTTTTATAACCCAAATTGAGGTTATAAAGCAACTAAAAAAACATATATTAATATTGATGATTTTTAATTGAAAAATTATAGATTTAACTACTGTTATTACATAATGAAATAAACAATACTTTATATAAAGTATTTTTATTGTTTCATTAAACTATTTGTAATTCCGTCACGTATGAAATCCATCCAACAAGGACTACAGTTTCCATGGCTTCCTGAGCTTGCAACAACATCATATAAAATATCATCACATCAGGTAAAATATCATCAGTAACAAAATTGAAATTGCGATCAAATTCTGCAAATGTTACGTCATCATGTGATCTCCTTCTAATATAATTATGTAGTGTAATTAAATAATGTTAAACACTAGTTTTTCAAATAAAATACAATATTTGAGAAATGTTTTTGGATTTTTTTTTTATTTTACTAGGTCGGATCCAGACACCTGGCATTTAGGTTTGGGCCGAACCCGGTCCGACCATGAACAGTGGACAATGCAGAAGACGAAGGAGAAGGAGAAGGGGAAGAGAAAGAGCAGTGACTGTAGGTGGAAACGGCGGAGGCCAGTGGTAAACTGCTCTTTACTATTCACATGAATAGTGGAAAATACAGAAAATGAAAGAGAAGGGGAAGGGAAAGAGGAAGAGGAAGAGCAATAGCTGGCGGTGGAAACGATGAAAGCCGGTGGTGAACTGAGGGAGCTGCTCTCCACTGTGCACCGTGCACTGCTCTGTTCTTGTTCTTTTTCTTCCGCGCCTCTATTTACTGTGTTTATAAACAAGTTGGCAACTCAGCATAAAAAATAGCTTGAAGTTGCTTTTGGTTGTCTTACGGTTTAACTGCAGATGGTCATAGGTCCCACAAACAGTAATGTACATTTAGACTGTAATCAAATACATGATAATAATATTTTTTTGTAAATATAGCGGCAGCGCTAAACACGCACTTTTTTTGCCTGGGCTGTCACACCTAAATTTACTGCTAAATTTACTGTTATTCTGTCTTTTGTCTCTATCACTTCATAGATCATTGAAAAGAAAACCCTTAGACCCGGTAAACTCTAGAGCTTTACAAACATGAAAAATCTAAACTTTTTAAAGTTCAAGTGCTTGGTATACAATAACAAACACAAAATTCGCTTACAGATAAGAACTTTTTGGAGAAAATGAGCTCAGACAAGCTAAGCTTTAAGAAAACAGAAAAGATTCAAACTTTGCTATGAATCTCCAAATATTAGAAAGATTAGGTGGGTTTTCTAGCTTAAATCTCCACCATTTCAGAGAATGCTCAGAGCTTCAATAGTGGGTTTTTTGTGTTAGTGAAAATTAACATCAAAGTTTAAAGAATCACAGAAAAAAATGGAAAAAATAAAAATAAAAATTAGAGGGGATACAGAATTTCTTCAATGGAAATGAAATTACGGTTTTGCAGGAAAAGGTGGGGAAATAAATAAAGTAGGGAAAATATTTAAAAAAATAAAAAATAAAAGGGTATTTTAATATTGTTGAATTTAATTAATAGTCAAATATTTTAATTGCAAAATTCAAAGTATAAATCTTGGTTAATAAAAGATTTCACGTCCGTCTTGGGAATTTAATAAGAATGATCTTACTAATAAATGGCAGAGATTGTGATTATTTAAAGCTTAAAAAAATAATTTTGAAGCTGTAAAGGTAAAGTTGGAGGCCATGCCAATTTTTCCAGCTACTGACATCTTCCTCTGTCTTTTCATTTAAAATTAAAACTTTGACTATACAAAATCCTAATTAATTGCCCCTTTATTTCTCATGATCTACTGTTAATGCCACTCTAAACCGACATGCTTAAAAAGTATTGCCTGCTTGTTTTGGACCACTCTCAATTTCCTATGTCAAATAATTTTGTCCTTCCATTATTCATGTTTCAAAACATCATAGTCATACATGATTTCTTTGTTAATCTAATAAATAAACATGGCTAATCAAGCGGTTGACCTTCGTGTATCCGAACAGACACTAAATATTATAATTTATTTAATACTTAATTGGCAAGAATTAATTTTGACAAACAAATGAGCAAATATGCCATAAACAAGACCAATGCAGATGCATGCAAAATGTCTTGTGTTTGAATTTATAATAGACTCAAACATAAGAACCTTCCTAGGACCCATCTCCTTGCACTGTAGAGGTTCAAAGGGAAGAAGAAAAAGGACAGGACACACTCTATAACAGGTTAGCCTTGTGCTTTAGCAACAGACATGACAAAGAGGCTAGTGGGAAAAGGAAAGAGTTCTCTCTGTTTTTGAAAATTAGCATGGTAAAAAATTTGAGAAATAACATCCTTGTATTTGTTGCCCTTCTAAAAATAGCATAGAAAAGAACTGTATACTGTATTACCTAACAAATACCAGGATATCAAGTAACAATCCAGGGAAAGAAAATCACTGTCTTGACCCTTTCTCAACATAAAAGAGATGTCTGTAAAATCAAGAGAAGCTAACACTGATGATGAGGTAACAATTTTAACAACTTAGTCCACGTTTCAATGCTCGTAGACTATATACACTATCAAAAAGAGCCAATTACAATTGACTTTAACCAAGAACTTGTCCTGGAAAAAGATGAAACAAGATGGAGAAGGTAAAATCAATTAGATCAACAGGCAATGACCACGAAACATAAATTCAAGCTCACCCATGGTTTGAGAATATCAGACTTGTAGTTGTATGATTGATTTTATGTGTGAGTTGGGAAGAATGAATCCTGCTCTTCTTTCCTCGAATGAGTACTCTATCTCTTCAGGAATTTCAACTGGATTAACTACAAATGGAACTGGTGGGGGAGCTGGGGTCATGGCTGTCTGCATGGGTACTGATACTGTTGAAGGTGTTGTAGGCACGGGAATTAGCATTGCCTTTGGAGTCCAATTCTCTTCATCTGCAACGGTATTTGTCTTTGAGGGAGTTTTAAAGGACAGATCATTTATTGGAAGTGTCTTCTTAGATGTGTCATCGTGTGTCATTGCTTCTTCTAACATGTTGGATTTTGATGAAACAGTGGAAGAAATAGGCGAGAAAGGTTGCCGCAGCATTGGTGATTGAGGTTCACGACCATTTACAGCGCCAAATGAGTGTTTCTTCATGGGAAGACCAGCAATATCCAACCCTCTCCTCCCTGCAAAATAGTAAAAAGAAAATGAAAAAAAGAGATTGAAAGAGAAATTCAAATTTGCCGAGTAAGCATGAACATTGGTTGCTTAAGCAATCATACCGAACATTCAATCCTTACCACATGTCTTTTTCCTGGACCATCAATGGTCCAGACACTTGTACCACAAAAAGAAAATGAATATATAAATAAAAACTCTGATAAGATTTGAGGTTGTGTTTGAAGGGAATATAACAGGTGGAGTATTAAGGCTGCTGGTGCTCTGTTGTGCAAACATCATCTTATAGTGTCAACAGAAATACTCTAAGACAGGACATACTTCATTGTCAACAACAGGAAAATAGTGGAGAACCAGTTGATAATCTTCCCAGACCGAGGAAAAGTGACGAGCTGTTATTGCTCGGTTTCAATTATATCATCTTCAACAGAAAACAGAAAAGGGGGAAATGAAAGGATAATATTTAGAATAGAGGTTATGGCTACGAACTCCTTAGTAATCTATAACCTTTGCATTTTAAAATAACTCACCAGCAGATAAACCAGCAAAGCCATCATCCTGGTGGGGTTTTGAATGATCATTATGATGCATTCTATCAACTTTATTGCCAGGACGTGAATGTGGTGTAGCTTTGCTATAGTGAGGTAAATCAGGTCTAGGAGTCTGAAGCATTGCTCCTCCAAGGGAAAGTCTTCTGTTGGTTGCTCCTCCCGTTGATACTCTAGAAGCTTTTTTCACACTCTGGGGCTTTGAAGGGCTTGGCTTCGACCCATAAAGGGCCTCTTGCTCAGCTATCAGCTGTCCCTGCAGTTTCTTCTGATCCTATAATATATTAACCACCACAAAAATATCAGAATATGCATATCTCCTGTATGAAAGACGTCTAGAAAAAACCCATGATCACAGATTCATGAATGACTGAATAATGTAATGGAGTCTTTTTTACTAGACAGACTGAGAATTGACAAATCTATACCCGCTGCCTCCGTCTTTCTTCCTCTTTCTCCTGGCGTAATATGGTGTACTCTTCAAGCATAGAAAGAAGGCGGAGCTGGACGTGTAGTTAACAGCAAACAGTTAAGCCTTAATAAAGACACAATATTGAGTTACCTTAAGAAACAAATACTGGACTTACACCATCATATAAGAATTCAGTGCCTCTCTCACTTTCCCATGCCATGGTTTTGGAAGCCAAAGCCTCCACCATACCTGCCCCCAAATAGAAAAAGAAACTTATTATAAGATGAGAGGCAGGCTATTGAAATGTACAACAGCAACAAGTGCATATGAAGCAAAATTGCAATCATAAGATGGAGAAATGGTCTCTGAGTGATCAAACAAAATCAATCATCAGAATAAAACCCTGGACTAGAAAAGGTTCACATGAAGCAAAATAAAGTTGTCCAGGGTAAACAAATTATGATGAAATATAATATGCAGCTATCTATATCATGCCCAATAAATAAAAGGCAAGCGATCTATGTTGTGCAATTTGATTCTGCACATATGCTCATTTTGCTGACCACAGAAAAAAGCCTGTACCTGGCATTTTATTAACCAAATTGCGAGCTTTCTCAGCACGCTTGAGAGTCAGATGAGCACCTCTCCCAGCATTGTATCGATTGTCATCCTGTACAGTCACAAAATGTAAGTAACAAACAAGAAAGAAAATCAACAAATGATGAAGAATAGTTACAAAGGGATGACATAGACACTTAACCCTGTTATACTCCTCAAGCCAACTCTCCTCTTCACATGCAGTCAACCATTTCTCAACCTTTTCAAGTATTTCTTTCCTGCTAAAAGATTCCTCCTTAACATTAGCAATTTGAACCTCAATCTGCTCAAGTATACTCTCAGGGTCCATGTTTCCTGCCACAGCAAGGATCGAAAAAGCATTCAGTGAAATGATAGAGGTACGAGTAGCATTTAATATACTCATCATAAAAAATTTACCAGATTCTATGGATTCGACAGCATATTCTACTGCAGCATCTGTTTCTGGAATCACATGCATTTTTCTGCAGATCTCCTCCAGTTCCGACCTCTTTTTCAGAACAAGCTCCTTCATCTTGCTTGACTTCAACTCTTCCAAACGAGAAACTTCTGCCTCAACCTGTATATTATAATATTCTCTGAGAATCTTTGCAAAACAACAAACCAAAAGACTAGACAGAAAACTAAAACAAACATCAAAATATGAAACATCTGTAACTCACATATTTTATAAACTCCACAGAAAGAGTGTTTGGTTCTGTTATTTCATGCTCTGAAGCAGCTATATTGCATGTAACATTTTGAAATTCTTGTTGTTCCTCTATAGGGGTATCCATCAAATTCCATAGCTCCAGCATTGTAGTTGCAAGATCTTGGAGCTACAATGACACAAAGGCACTACATGGTCAATTTGAAATAACATGTTAAGGATCAAATATTGACTAAAATTTAAGCCAGTTGTCACCTTTTGCATTCTCTGTATTTTAACCTCGCGCAATTTATGAATTGTAGTAGCCAAATGCTGAATTGTCAGATTACTTATGTCCCTCAATCCTCCAGAATCACCAAAACTTGGATGAACCTCACTAACTGTGTGCTTGAAGTCCATACCAAGCACTAAGCAAAGTGCATTCAAAGTATCTAGATGCTGCTGGACCTGCTTCATGCGATCACTCTGCAAAGAGAAATGATGAATCAGTAAGTAAAGACTAAAGACAAGAAGTAAATGAAAGAAGTTGGATGATGGAGAGTGAAGAAAAATAATCAAACCTTTTCTTTCTCAAGTTCATGCAGCTGTCTGTGCAACTCTTCCAGCTTTTTCAAGGAGAGGTCAGCTTCATCAACAAACACATTATGATCAGAAGATCCATAGATCTCACTTGAGATCTTCCGTATGCCCTCTAGAACCTCATGGAACTGCTTTCTTCGGTCCAATTTCCTTTTCCTCATCTCCTCAAGTTGCGGAATAGTTTTTCGAAGCTCTTCCTTCAAGCTTCCAATATTTTGATCAGCCTGATCATATTAGTAAGGGAAAAAGTAAGATTAAAATCATATTTAGTTTATGCACCAGACTATGCCTTTGTGGTGCACAGTTTAAAAAACTGGTCAACAAGTTATTCTGAGAATTTCAACCTTTTCTGACTTATTAATGAACGGGCAGGTTATAATAAAATGTTATTTGAACTTATTACATTACTAACTATCTAACTCAGCTCCAACTTTGCTCATATTCTACAACAAAAAATTTTGTTACAGAACTGTCACCTAATATTAGATAGATTATGGTCACTAGCAGCTGCACAATGATGCAAATTGAATTTTCCAATGACTATTACATACGATCCCGACTCTGTTTTCCATTTTCATAATCCATCAGACAACTTATCGAAGTTTAAGCTAAATTAAATCAAGTTAGTCATAAAGAAACAGAAAAGAGAGGGAATTCTTAAACCTAACCTGCCGGATATGAACTGGTCGCTCCCCCATTGCAGAACAGATGGCAGCCAGTTCTGCTTCAGAGTCAGCTATAGCCTGTCGTAGCTGAGCTCTGCTCCGGTTCGCCTTATCCACCTTCCTTCTGTATACTTCAAGACACTCTTGTTCGAGCTCAAGCAGCATTTTATCCCTATCAGTATCTGTTTCCCCTACTTCATTCCAAATTATCTTATTTTCATTTGGAACAGGAAAAATAATGGGTTCAGATTCTACAGCTAAGCCCACAAGAAAAAAAACACCAGAAAAGAAATGAAAGATGCAACCTCCTAGAAAGGAAGATTGTGTATAAAGTTTCTTTTTATCTTAAAGAAAAAATAAACCTGTAATTCATATAAAAGGGTGCCGCAAGTTGTTTCCACTTGCAGAAGTGGGTCGCTCAGGACAATAGACATATTAATTAACTTGTGTCTGTAAAAAAAAGAGAGAGAAAAAATGTTTAGGCATATGCATAATAACATACGGCGGGGGGGCAGAAATCATAGATCTTCACCATTTAGCACCATAAATCAACATGTCAAGATACATCATACATACTGAACTGCTCTTGATTTAAAATGCTAGACTGTTATTAAATGAATTGAACTAAACAATGCAGAGGATATTTGATAAGATAAAGAAAAGAGCAATGCTAAATATCAAGAAAAAAACACTTACAGAACACACATGGGCCATTAGATTAGTGGGCCCACAATTGGGTCCCGCTTTAAAATCACGATCCTATGGTTCAAGTGTATTCTTAATATGTTGACCATGTGGGATTCAAGATTTGAAACACAATCCATTCTTCGACCACTTCTTTTAATAGACAGTGAAAAATGTCATTCTTTCTTAATCCTCAAGATTTCTTAAAAGAGATCTCAATCTACAGTCATTAATGCTATCCACTATTAATACCAAAAAAAATTATCCACTTCAACACCAATCTAGAAACTTAAAAGTAGTTTACATACATGGCATGTAATTTAATTATCAGTGTAAATCAGATTACAGCGTTAAATGGAAAGCAATAAAAAATCAAGCTAATTTTCCATGGATTCTCCTAGAGAGAAACCTCATCTCAAACTATAAATAATATTTGTTTTAAAAAAGAAAACAATTAATCAAACCCATCATAATTTCTATAAAACAGCTTCAGTTACTTAAAAATCCAAATCAAAGCCCTAAACTGTGCATGATTAACACGTTAATTTTTTAAAATTGTCGATAAAATTAGTGATTTCCAAAGAAAATGCCATGAAACAACAGCTGGAAAAAAATCCAAAACCAATAGTTTGGATGGTTGCTTAAAAAATCCATCGAAATTTCAAACCCCTTATAAAACAGCTTCAGTTACTTAAAAATCCTAATCAAAGCCCTAAACTGTGCATGATTAACACGTTAATTTTTTAAAATTGTCGATAAAATTGGTGATTTCCAAAGAAAATGCCATGAAACAACAGCTGGAAAAAATCCAAAACCAATAGTTTGGATGGTTGCTTAAAAAATCCATCCAAATTTCAAACCCCTTTTAGATCAGATTTTCTCTACTTAAAGTTCTAACAAATAACTGAACCTCACCTCAAAATTTCATGATTTACATTTTCTCAGCAGTCAAACATAGAATTACTAAAAAAAGTGAAAAAACGAGAAAAATCTCAGTTACTCTATAACCTAATTAAACCTAAAAAGCTACAAGAAACGGTAATTACCACGCTGATTCTATTTTTTTCCTGTTAAAAATAAATCGATTCCAGCTCGACAAAAAAAAATGTAAGAAAAATACAAACATAACCGTCTTTTTGATTCCCGAGAAAATGCGGGAAAAGTAAGGGAATCTCAAAGTTTCCAAAAATAAATCCAAAAGAAAAAAAATGAAATGTGATACAATATTTAGTTCAAATTCTCAGTTCACATTTCCTTCATTTTCTCAGTAACCAAATAGAAAATCAACAAAACAAAAACCCAAAGTAGAGAAAGAGAGATCTGAGCACAAACCTGAACAACAAACCAGTGCTTTTGTTTATAATGATTCGTACAAACAGAAAATCTTCTTCCGTTGTTTGATTTTCCCGAGAAAATGTGAGTGTTCGCTTGTTTTAGTTTTGATTTTTCTGAGAAAATTTCAAATGCTGTTAAAAAAAAAGAGAGCGAGAAATATAAGGTTTTGAAAATCCAGGAGAGAGAGAGAAAGACGTTCAAGAAAAAAAAAAGAACCGTTGAAATAAAAGAGAGAGCGTTTTTTTTTTTTTTAAGGATTTTTTTTTGTGTTTTTGTTTTTAATGATTTCATCAGATCATTTTGAATTTCAAATTTGTTTGATGATCAACACTTTTACAGAATCTACACCGTTGGTTGTTTTTAATGGGAGGATTGGAGAAAGAGGTGTGGAGTTTGGGGATGTACGGTGGGCTTAAAGTGTGGTGTTTATGTGCGCCAATAGGAAAATAACATGTCAGCATGAGGTAGGACAGTGGGTCCAGTGATTTGAATTGGACAATCGCGATTTCTCGAGTGCCATGGAGTTTCGATTATCAAAATCCTTCCCATTCTAATGTCGCGTTTGTTAGCTTTTTAGGACAAAAAATTTAAACATAAAATAATAAATTTATTTTTAAAATAATTTTTTATCATTTAAATATAGAAAAGATACGAAGATATATCTCTCTTATCAATTTTATTTTTAAAACAATTTTAATTTTTTTTTTATTATTTCAAACATATATCCTTTTTTATGTCAACTATCTCATCTTTGTTATTTTAAAATAATAATCAAATAATATATATACACGCGCCCATAATTAGTAACCCAATTCCTTGATTAACAATTTTGAATTTTGATATTTTGATACTAAATTTCTTGTGATTTTTCATTCAAATACCTTTTAAACCTTTAAGTTTTTTTTTTAATTAACATGCGTATCCGGATTAGCTTATGTATATCTTGATTAATTTCACAGGTCCTAAAATTAACAATCATATTAATTTTCAAAGAGCATTATATTAATAATCACAAAACTTAAACTTGAATTTGAAATTATAGGGAAAACAAATTTTTAGTTTCAAGTTCTTATAACTAGGCTAGGCCACTACTAGATAGTTAAACCTTAAACTTTCTTAATTGAGGTCATATGAATTATTTTGATGTTGCAAGTATAAAATTGAAAGTTTGAACATTGTTTATCTTCAATGGGAATGGGGTAATAAAAGAGGATTAATTTTTGTTTTGTTTTCTCTTTATCAGTATAAAAATAACATAAATTGAATATTGGGAATTGGGATAGCTGCAAGCATTCAAAAATTATTTTTGAAAGTTGTGTAAAGATATGTATAAATCACTAACTATCCCCCAATTTTGCAAGTCCTGAGAGCAAGACTTCTGCTGCTATCTTGAAAATGCTGCAATATTCTTGGTTTCCCCCACTGTGGCCGGATTTGTTATGCAATCTGCTCATCTACCTCTACTCTGCTTCAAATTCTTGAGTTCTGATGCTGTGATGGCGCTGCTTTTGTTCTTCATTTATTTGGAGTTTAACTAAGAAAATTATGCAGGCATGGACTCGGAGAATTAGGAGACTAAGGAGGATTTCAAGTGTCTCTTACAGAGAACCGAACCACAATAGAACAAGAGACTAATTGCATGTTTGCCTAAGCGGTAATGTCTGTGTTTTAAACTGTATTTTGCTTGAAAAAGCATATGTACCATAGTTTTTATACGTTTTTTTTTAAAGCACGCGGTTTGAACCGATAAATATAGCCTAATAAAACAGGCTGAACTGCTGCTCTTTTTAATAACACGTCTTGAAAGATTAACATGATAGAACAAGCCTTGAGCCTAAACATGATCAAGGATACACAGACAAACCCTGGTGGAAAATCACGAGCAGAGGCAGCTATGAACAGGTCAAATCAGCAACATCCAAGCAGACAACAAAACATTCCAGGTGATATCATAGAGGACATGCTGGTTAGTCTTCCTGTTGAGTCCCTACTTTGATTCAAATGAATATTCAAATCATGGCATTCCCTTGTCAACAAACCCTGTTTTTCTAGAGCAAACTTCCGATGCTGCCGCTGCCGCTGCCACTGCCATAGCTATTCGAATATCATTATTTATCCCAACCAAAATTGGCCTTTCCAGCCACCTGATTTCATATGGATTGTATGGGAGGTAATAGTTTGGTCTTATGGAACACAAGAGATTCACAGACCTCATCTCGATTACCAGAACTTGTTGGGCTAAAGAGAGATGTATAAGAAGCATTGATCTCGTATGACAAGTAAACTTACTCGAGGTAACCTCATCCCAAAAGGATACTTGCAAGATATTGCCTCGTAATTAACACATAATCCAAATCCGAAAAGGATCATATTATGTAATAATTCAAGTATCTTACCTCTGTATACACACACACACACACACACACACACACACACACACATATGTAACATTCAAAGGCCACATAGCAAGAACTAAAATATCTCTGAATTCATCCTCAAGCTGTACGTGCGCATCATCTAATCATCAAGAAAGAATTGATGGATTCACAAGACAATTTGACTCGTACGCTGTGCGCCAAGGGCTGTGGCTTCTTTGGGTCTCCGGAGAACAAAAATCGATGTTCAAAGTGTTACAAAGATTATCCCAAAGAAGAGGTGATAGCTAAGACTGCCAACAAGCTCTCTGAACTTGTCATCACCCGTCATCTGGTGATAAGAACCAAGCTGTTGTTTCAAATGAAACAGCTTCAACAGCCTCTATTACTGCATCCACTTCAACTGTGCTGAAAAATAGATGTGAATGCTGCAACAAGAAAGTTGGTTTGATGGGGTTCAAGTGCCGCTGTGGGAAAACTTTCTGTGGGGTTCATCGATATGTCAAGGAGCACTCTTGCACCTTTGATTTCAAGAGACTTGCGATCGACAAAATTTGGCTAAGCAAAACCCACTCGTAGCAGGCGATAAGCTTCATACTAGAATCTGATGTAGTATTTGGAGTTTCCATCTTCATTTAATCTTTGTAGTCTATACATATTTACATATGAATTTGATAAAAAAAAATTTGTTTTGACCAGTTATTTACCGCGCTTGTACCATAAAAAAATCAAAAAAATATATGTACATCATCCAAAGTTTTTTTTTTTTTTTAGCATTTGCATTAGATTAAACTTAATATAATAATTCAAACTTAAGCATTGCTTAGCCATTAGCCGATTGAGTCCCTTGCCGAGTCTTACATTAAAGAGAGAGAGATTTATGCTTTGTAAAATCTTATGCCAAGGACAAGGAACTAACTTTGGCCTCCTTTTGCATTGGGTATAATCAAATCCATAGATCACTAGAAGCTCATCGATATCATATTGCTATATTTCTTTAAGTTGTGACACAAGTAAATTAATTTTGTTGATTTAAAGGAGAGAGGGACTACAGAAGGGATTAAGTTGTGATTTCTTTAATCAGAGCACCAAGTTATGACATCATTAAACACACAAGTACTAAATTATTATTCACTCCAAATCCTATAAACGGGCAAAATCCTTAAAAAATGAAACAATGAAGAAACCTGCTATTTAACTCCTCTTTCGTGATTCATGCCACCGGGGCTAACTTATAAACTTGGCATTTGGATCTCCTTTTGTCCAATCCAAATGCACTGCATCTGCTTTCTATACAATGATATGGAAGGCTGACTAATGTTTATCATCCGCAGAAGGGGAGCTGGATTCAGTTCAAACTGCATTGCTTCTGCTTTTTATACTCAAGAGACAACTGTCTGCACAAAGATCACAGCTAAAAGTTTCAAACAGTTGCATCCATAAATCTAATGATAGATTTGAACTGACACAGTATGAATGCAATGTCAATCAGCACTAAAGCAGTAAAAGGGCAAAGGAACTCAATGGAAGGTGAAGCATAACATTCAATAGGAAGATACAGATAGTGAAACAACTTGAACAGCGAGTGGCGCAGACTTGAGAATAAAAAATTGGCTAATTTTATTTATCATGGCAATGTTAAACAAATAGCTATCAATGTCACTACACGAAGATTAACGTGATCTTGCTAATTATACAAAAGAATGGAGGCCTTACAATACATCAACTCCAACCAATCCTCCATCAGTAGTACTACTAGCGACAGGTAACACCGTGACTGTGATGAAATATTTTTAACCGAAGGACTAGACTATCTTGACTCTAAAATAATAAATCAAGTTACCTTTTCAATCAATAAGTATAGGTGTGTAGGCTTCTCTACGACCATTACACTAGGTGCATGTCTGTAGGCTGCTTGGAAATGGAAACATAACAAACTCATATTGAAGGGTCTTGGTTGGCTTCAAAATCTCTTCTAATGATTTCAAACACAAGTTCATTCCAGGTATCAACTGGGCCAGGCATGCACCAGTGCAAGCAATCCTGCGGAGGTGGCTTTCCATGTGGACTGCGTTTTGTGAGTTTATTAGGGTCAGGGCTTCGGTATGGACCTGGATGTCCATCATGGCGATAGCCAAAGGATTCAGTGATATCCATCAGCTTCAACTTTGATTTATTGGTCGCCTTATTAATTGCTCGATCAAAACCTGTTATCTGTTTCTTATGCATTATTTCAGTAAAGCCATTTTCCACTAATTCACCTGGTGCAAGAGGCTTTTCCTTCCCAGTGCATGATCCACCAGTATTCCATGCCCCGCCCTCGTAATGGTCAGGTGAATATGTGCGGAGAATAGTTAGCCCAGTAAAATTTGGATGTGTGGCAATGGATGTGAGAATTGTCTCAACAGATATCCCAAATGCTTCAACGCTGTTAATCTTCATTGGACGAGATCTGTCTGGCCACCACAACTGTCCCCCTACAATTTCATTGTTGAGGACATAGACTGACTGCTTGGCAAACCAGTGTCCAGAAGAGAGAACAATCACATCAAAATTTGGGATGAATTCCATGAAATGCTCATCCGGGGCATCAAGGTGGAGTTTGACAACATCCTTTGGAGCGAAGTCAATAGATTCTGATGTTTGGTGAACAAGCCAAGAGGACCATATTCGGACAACCATGGTAGATGTTGACCTAAAGAAATATCGTTGCATTTTTTTGTTCCCTCGGTTTTTAGGAGCTTCTACCTGAAAATATATCAGAAATTGTTTCTGTAAGATCATCTCCCAAAACAGTGAAACTAATAATCACAATTGTGACATAACCAAACATTTCATTTTTTGCAAGACCACAACATTTCAAGAAGGATGTCAATTTATCACAACATTTAAGTAAATGAAAAGAGCTTGAGTGGTGAAACCCTAGGGAAAGCATGCCCCATGCTTGCCAGAATAACTTAAATGAATACTTCGATAGAAGCTATCAGTTGCAGAAATAAATTTCCCTAAATCAAGATATGATGAGCTGTCAAGAGCAAATTGTCAAGGCCCAGAATGCGACTGTATTCATAATGGAAAGCACATATACTTGCCTGCCAGAGAAGGCACAACATCGATTCCATCTGGTTTCGAGCAACAGAGTCACCAATGAAAGCTATTGTTTTCCCTCTCATCAATTCCAGAAACTTCTTGGCATCGAATCGTGGGAGGTCACACTGGGAAGGTTTCCACCGCCAATTCTCATATTCCTTGTCAGGCCTTCCATTTCCCTGGCAATTCTGCATCTGTGTCAGGACAGGGCATGTGTTGTTTGTGTATAATGGTCCCACTGAATCGTAAAACCACCTTCCTTGGTACAAATCACAGCCTGCATGTTAGACAATGTAATGGAAATTATAATCTCAAAAACTGAAGAGATAGGGAGGAAACAAAAGAACTAATTCATAAATCAAACATTTCTATACAAACAAATTTCAGAAAACTCTTGATACAAGCATTCTTCTGTTGGGGAAAACAAAGCTATACCATTCCTTCTATTCAATCAAAACCCTATAGTTCTTGCAAGCAAATACATTAAATTAACTTCATAGCGTGCTTATAATGTACCAGACTTGATAGTTTGCTTATAATGTAACGCAAACACTGAATTTACCCTGTTTTGTTCTTTACATATAACTAGACCAGACTACCAAAAATTGTTGTCAAAAGAGAACCAATAGTTTTTATCGTTCAAAACATATTTTGGTGGACTTTGAGAAGACACATCAGAGAGAGAGAGATGCGTCAAATCCATCTGTGAAGATCGCATGCAGAAATAACTTATTTTTATTCCTCAAAGAGGCTGGTACTGTACTTTCTGTATACAGGATAATGCCTACACAACAGAAATAGCTCTCACCCTCCCTTAATCTATTCCCCACATCCTGGGTTTGAAGCCAGGACATGACCTATGGTGACCACCTTGCTTATCACAAAGAGCCCAACAAAATTAAGCCTCCAGGTCATGGCTTTAAACTGTAATTAATACGGAAAGATTGTGTTTCTTACTCTTCAAAGTAGCAAACGACACCTTTTTTTTTTTCTGAGGACAAGTACCATTTCTGAGGATTAGCAGAAAATACTAGCTAAGTATCTCAAAACATCAAACAATACAAATCGAAAAGAATTCATTTTCCGATTAAGCACCAACAAAGTGATGCAGTCAAATGCATTAATAACAAAAACTTGCACATTTCTCCCATCTACAAAAATTAAATATTTTTTATCCTTTATTTAATAAATAATGCAGGTGAGCTGGATTCTCAAGAATTTCCTTTTCAGAAAAGTAAACCACTTTGACATTTGACAAAGTAACTCTATCACCAATGAATTAACAATTGGAAAATCAATAAATTAACAGTTGTAGACTTCCTAGGGCAGTTAAATAATCCCAAATACAAAAGCAAGTTACCATACAGAAACTCAAACATGTATGCGAAGAAAATCCACAAACCAAAACCACAACACAAATTTAAAATAAACTCCAGAAAAAGAAAAGGATTAAATACCACTACTGTAAGATACGCAATAAATCCATAAAAAAATTAACAGAAAAAAATACCTGAATCATCTGAACCAGTTTTGGATGCATTACTGGGCACAGCAGATATATCTGACTTGGCCCCTGATTTAGAATCTGCAGAAGCAGCATCTGAGCTATTCTCTTCTGATCCTTTATCTGCATCAATTTCTTTGACACTTAAAGTAACTGAACCACCCTTAGGGTTGGTCTGCCCTTCTTTTCTTGTACCAGTAGTGGATTCTTGTAAATTAAACTCAGATTGACTATCAATGACATTTACACTGTTATTAGTAACACCACCTAAACTAATGGGCCCTTTTAAATCTAACCCGAGTGAAGAATCCTCATCAACCACATCTAAATTACTATCATGGTGCAGATCAATCGAGCTCTGATTGCCTTCAAAAATGAGTAAATCCACTTGTCTGGAGCTATCTATCCCATAAAAGTATCCACGAACAGTGGAACCTATAGGGTATGAAACCAAAAGCAAAGAAGCAATAACCAAGAATAATGCAAGGCCTCCCACTGAGGCTGCCATTGAAGAAAGTGACCGTGGAAACGCAGCCATAGCAGGATTAGTCCCTTTTGGTGAAGAAGCCAAGTTCATGGCTTTCCACATGAATCTACCTCTTTTCAGCAAATATGAATCATGTAGATCATCAAACTCCAGAGGAACTAACTAATATCTGATTCCCATAACTGAAATCCACTCATAAAAATTGAACTGTAAAATGGAAACAATTTAGCGTGTGAAATCTTAATCTAAAGCAACTAAAACTACCTAAAATTTGGACTTCTAAAGCTGAAATCTACTCTATAAAAATGACCCACAAACCAAAACCTTCCAAAAATTGAATCTTGATTCCAAATTTAGACAAAAAAACTGCTCTCTGCTTCAAACTTCAACAATTCAGCAACCTGCAAAACATGCAAAGCAAATACAGCATTTAATGAACCAACAAATAACATCTCACCTTTCCATTTAATAAACAAGCAATAAAACATTAAAAAAAGGCTTTCTTTTCTTGATAATTAACAAAAACAGAATCTGATTTCATATATAGAAATCAAAAACATTTAACAAGAACTCACAAATTCCAGATAAAGAAAGAAAATCCTTCAAAATTCAACTTCTGGGTTCTTTAATTTATATCCAAAACAAGACCTTTCAAATGAAAACAACCTCCAAAATTTAATGTATCTTAGATGGATTTAAACAAGACCTGGAATTCAAGAACTCTCAGATTTTCTTGCCAGAGAATATGGATAGACTTTTACTCTGTGTCTCTGTGTCTGTGTTTATTATTATAAAGAGAAATTGAATAGTTATTGGATCAGGAGAGAAATGGAGTTCTAATTATTGAAGGACTCTGATTTTAAGAAGGAAAGAAGGAAGGAAGGAATGTGCGGCGAATCCGGAAAAACAATCCATCTTGTTTGACAAACTTGCAGTCATTATTTATTTATTTATTATTTTGGTATTTGTAGGTTTACAGGTTTGAACGATACTATGATGTGTAATTTTTTTAAAAAATATTTTTTAATTAAAATCATTAAAAATATTTTAAAATAAAAAAATATCTGAAAATAGATGAGAAATCTTTCTAAAAAGAAAAAGGGCTCGGCCCTGCCAGCCTCTCCAAACCTGACCAAAATTTCATAGTTTTTACGTGTAATAATGGAATGTGAATGATCTTTTATGGCTGTAAATGTGTTGCAAATGCAAATTCAAGTAACTCTCTCTAATCCATATGAAAATGTATCTTCTCTTCTTTTAATGCTAAAGTAATAAATAAGCCCTAGATCCAGCCACTTTATTAGGTCGATGACAGCTTTAATTTGACCTAGATTCAATTAATTAAGTGGTCGTATCAAAAGCTTCCATTCTCATGGCAACTTGTTCACTCTGTATTTACCTGAAGTCACAATTCCGCCTAGTTTTTGACCTAATTAGGGATCCTAAATTGAATTTACAGAACACTTTTCCTGACATCCCTGCCGTTAATCTACTGTTTATGCTCAACTCCTGGCAAAATATGCACTTTCATCCCCTCTTCTGTGATGGCCAAATAGGCATTGTAAAGGTAGGTGATTTGCTTGAAGTAATTTTTTTTTTCAAGCAATTTTTCTTTTCATGTCAGGCACCCATCAAGGTTTTACTGCGTGGTAAGAAGTTAAAAAAGGGGGAGAGTTCGAAGAAAAAGATAAAAATTGAAAAAACATCCTCCATGGAGGTTGGTGTGGTGGCGCAAGCTGGCCCTAAGAATACGTGCGGCGTGGTTTTTAAGAGTGGGACCCACACGGCAGCTAAACGACTATTGAATGGGAGCGAGTGAGACTATTTTTATGAATTCAACTTGGGCCAAGAAACTTCAACGGCCTCCTTATGGCCTAAATAACAACAATAATCTAGAAAAATTAATCCTTTTTTTTTTTCTCCTGTATTTTATGGTTACAATAAGTTACTATAGTAGGTATTTGACCCTTGTTTTACAGTGAATTTAATATTTTTTTATTAAAAAATTATATATATAAATTGTTACAGAGTATTTTTATATGTTAAAAAATCTCATGTGAACTTCAAAAAATTTATGTATATTTTTAATTAAATAAATCGATAATTTTTATACAACAAATAAATTATAAAGCCTAATTTCTATCTAGTAAAAATTAATCAAATCAAACATGTGACCCGGATCATGAATTTAATTGAATTTAATATTTTTTTATATTTTTTAATTATATTTTGATAGAAAAACATAAAAATCTTGTAAAATATATTTATAGCCTCTTACAACTTAAAAATTGACTCTAAAATCTATAATCAATTTGAAATTAAAATTCTTTTCAGATTCAGATCTATCGGTAAGTTTAAGGACAAAAAAACATTCTATAAAAAAGAACCCAACAAGATAATCATATTAATTAAACTCTTTCTCTTTTTTTCTCTCTCTCTCTCTTTTTTTATATATATATATATATATATATATATATAATAAAAGTTTTAAATTGCATTTTTAAAATTTTGTTTTGATGTTTATGAATTTGGACTGTGATAACCCTTTATTTTATTAAAAAACCTAATAATAAATTAAAAATTAATTATTAATGTAATTGTATTTGGCAAAAAAATATAAAAAAAAATAAAATGATATTATTTTAATAAAAATATATTAAAAAAAACAATAAGTTGAGAGCTGGATTAACATATCAACTCAATTTTTGGTCAGATATGTGTTTTACAACTATGCTTTGGATCAGCCAGGTCCAACCTCCCATCGTTATGTGTTTTACAACTATTCATCCCTGCCTCCAACGACTCGTCAAACCATCCCTCGTAAACCCAATCACAACATCATTCGACACGTCGTCTATCTTCTGCTTCTTACAACGTTAGCACCTCGTTGGAACATTTTTGGAAGCAGACATAAATAAAGCCAAACCATAAAACCCTCTCTCTGATCAAAACCCACATTTGGGTTGTCTTCAATGGCCACTAACACTCTCTCATTTCCCCCAATTTCAATTTCCACTTCTCAATTTTGCAATGAAAAACCCAACAGCTCTTCACTATTATCACTCCCTTCAAGCTCCTTTTGTGGCAACAAGCTATTGATTTCATACTCAAAGTTGAGAAATTTAGCTCTTAAGTGCAATAACCCCTCAACAATTTTCACAGTTTTATCTACTCTACCCACCAAGTAAGCTTTTTGTTCTTCTGGGTCCTTTTATTCTTTGATTTTGAAAAAACTGGTCTTGATTAGTTTTTGCTGGTTCTTGCAGGAAATATACATCTCAGAAGATGCAAAAGTTAGTCACTTTTCCTTAATTTTGATAAGAAACAGTGAGATATATAGATTCTTGATT
The DNA here is from genome assembly GCA_015852605.2 of Populus deltoides. Taxonomy (NCBI): domain Eukaryota; kingdom Viridiplantae; phylum Streptophyta; class Magnoliopsida; order Malpighiales; family Salicaceae; genus Populus; species Populus deltoides. The sequence continues at coordinate 1,898,714 of CM027584.2, read as the reverse complement.
TCTTTTTATATGAAACTTGAGTGGTGGTGGCTTTTGATTATGGGAATGCTTGTTTTTGTGAGTGATTTTAGATGGTCAGCAAGAGCAATAAGGTCATTTGGGTTAGGAGAATTGGAGGCGAGGAAGCTGAAGTATCCCAATACCGGAACTGAAGCACTTTTAATGGGGATTTTGATCGAGGGTCAGTGAATTTTTATGCAGTTTTAGAGTGTTGCTTCTGTTTTGTTTTGGGTGGTTTATTGAAGTTTTATTTTTGGTTGTAGGGACAAGTCCAGCAGCAAAGTTTTTGAGGGCTAATGGGATTACTTTTTTCAAAGTCAGAGAAGAAATTGTTGAATTACTCGGGAAATCTGAAATGTATTTTTTTAGCCCTGAGCATCCTCCCTTGACTGAACAGGCTCAAAGAGCACTTGATTGGGCTATTGAGGAGAAACTAAAGTCTGGTAATTTTTAACATCTATAACGTCTGACACTTGGCATATCTTAATCTATTTTGTGTTTGTGTTTGCAAGTTAATTTGATTAATTCATTAGGTTTCTTGTATAAAATTTGTTTGTGTTTGATCTACCATTGTCTACGTAATGCGATTAGATTCAGAAACTGCAATTTGGTAATACTAGTTTAAATACGAGTGATGTACAAAGTTATTTTGAGCATTTAAGAATGAGAACGTTGGCCACTTTCTATCATGCTTCTTGACTTGATGTTTTATATGATACCTTTTGGAGCTTGATGATGTTCAATTATGTTAGTACTATTTTTTATCTATAACCTTATTCAGTATGGGAAGATTGCAAGTCTGTGAGCCCATCTCGGATGTAAATAAAAATAAGATTTAAGGATTGTGGGATAGACTTAGTAGGAGATGGAGGTTACCTGCTTGTGCATGCTTTATGTTAAGTTTCAATCTCTCAAGTGTACAATTGCATCACTCAAGTTTCTTCTTAATCTCACCAAGAGTTTTAACATTTCCTTTTGCTTACTGACTGGCATGACATTCTCCTGATTATTTACTGCAGGAGCTTTTATTTTGTGTTCTGTTCTTATCTAATTTTAAGCTCTTTGTTCTTGACTCGTTGCGACATTCTTTTTAATGTTGTTTTGGTGTTCATTATCTCATCCACCCCTTTCCCCTTTTCTGTTTTTTACAACCTCGAAGAGTCATCATGAGTTTTTGTGAGTTTACTGTCAGTGATTCAAATGGTATATGCATCATGTATTCTTCTGTTGTCACTTGTCAATTCGAGATGCAGTGTAGGAGTCCACTGGAAATATGGACTGTCAAGTAAGCAAAAGTGGAGCTTTCTCATGGAAAATTGAAATACAGAAGTATATAATGAATGCTGTTTTCCCCTTATATAGGATGTGCTCATCACCATTGTGTTTTATTAGGAGACAAAAGTCTGTGTTGTATGCTATACCTTTGAATGACAAATTGACAACATGTTTAATTTAAAAATTCAATCAGATAAACATTTGTTAGGGCAAATCAGATAGTATGTGGTCCTAAACTTTTTTCTCCTACAGATTGAACTTGAATCTAAACATGGCTAGCAACTGCAAATAGCAAAATTTATGGTTTGATTTGAAATCTCATAAACAATTATCTTGATATTGTCTATGCATGTGTGTTTAATTACCATTATCATCTTATTGTTTTGTGAACTGCAGGTGATAGTGGAGAAATTACCACGACTCATATACTTCTGGGGATTTGGTCAGAAAAAGAATCTGCAGGTCACAATATATTGGAAACTCTAGGTTTTAATGACGATAAAGCTAAAGAAGTCGCAAAATCTGTAAGTTTGAATGCTTTTCTAGTTTCAAGCATACTTTTTTATTGTTTCTGCCTAACACAATTCTTCATCCATTCAGATGAGCGGCGAAGTTGCCCTGAACTTTAAGTAGGGAGGTTAGAAAGCAGTCTGAAATGTGTCTTGCTTGTTGATTCCTGAACTTTGCTGCATAAATTTTCCGAAGATAGATACTTAGGTAGTTGGTTCTAGGTGGAGCAAGTTTTTGTCATCAAGGAACTTGTTCCATGTATGGGGTGTTTCAAATTCTTAAACCAAATGCTTTCATGACTCAGTGGGAGATGATGTAATTTGCATCTTTCTCAAAAGAGTTTTGCAGAATCCAAATTCATAGGTGGGCATGTTTCTGAGGCTATGGATTCGTTTACTGATTCACTCCAATTCCTTGCTTTGACATGAAACAAAATTACGTCATTTTCTTTTAATGATTGTATCAATAGTTTTTATCTGGCAAAGCTGAGTTTCCTTCCACAAAAGAAAAAACAAAGAAAGAAAAAGAAACTCTTGAAAGTTGTGATTCGCCTTATAACATATTGAATTTAATTCATTTCAGCAATCGCATCTGACACATTTGTTCACTCTAGGCTTCACATGCTTTCTTGCATTTATGAGTTGGTTGATGTACTGAAAACTGAATGCTATTGTGGATTGTGATGAGCCTATGTAGTGATGAGTACGTGAACATGGAAAGCTACATTTTGTATGCGCGGTTCCTTTAAATAGGAGTGACCATAAGCAATTTACTCGAGTTCCAAACATGCCGATAATGTCAAAAAAGAGTGCGGCAATGATAGCATTCCAAGCACAGCATTGCTCTCTCCATTGGAGAAGTGACATTGATGGTTCAATTGGGTCATCACTCATCTGCAATACGCTACGCTAAACGTGATTCATTGATTGATGTTTGCTTGCAACTAGTATTACTATTACTATTAATATTATTAGTCTTCCGATTAGCCATCACAAATGGTAAGCACTTGACTGAAGACATTGAGAGGTCTTGGGTTCAAATTCTAGTTTGAATAACATGTGTAAAATGATATTTGTAGACTATCAAGCATGAAACCTCCAGGAAAAAAAAAAAAAGACGGCTTTTCATGGACTGAGGGGTTGGTGTGACGAGTCTTAGTCAGTTTTAGATAATGGAGAGCTAGTTGTGAGGATTCAAAAAAACCCCCACCAAATACTGAGAACCATTAGTCTCCTGTGATGTGAGTCCTTTCCGTATGTAATCTCTTGCTTGATCATTGTTTGGGAAAGGATAACGAGGGGTGCTTACAAGCGTTCTCCTTGTCTAGGCAGCTTTTGCCGAAGCTCTTGCAATAAAAATATACCAGTATTTGATTATTGGATTTAAATCTTCAGGTCAAAGTAAAAGGGTACAACTAAATTAGACGACTTTGAACCTAGAAAACACTAAAATATGTGGGTTTTTTTTTAACTGTAGATGGCACTGTTCAGTTACTTACAAAATACTATGGACTTAGTGAATATTTTTTAATAATTTATTTTGGGCTATATAATCCTAATTAAAAGCTAATTGCTTTTTATTTCTTAGGTAGGAGTGAAATTGAAAGAAGAAGGACTGAAAAGAAAAGGATGCAAAACATGGGTGATGTGTCAAAGATTTCATGAAAAATATACTTTAGATTTTTAAACTTAAAAAATAAAATGATATATATAATTTAGGTCCTTTAAATTTTAAAAATCACATCTAGTACAAAAAGTTATGTGTTATTTTTCAATCATAGGTTAGAGAGAGAGGGGTCATTAATAAGAGAGAAAGTCATTGTCCAAGTCATTTTCAACCACTAAAATGAATATTTTTGGTTTTCATGTGATTTGATGATGGTATTTTAAAGCTTCAATATTGTCTAAAAAAATATATCTAAAGTAAAGAAGATAAATATGACTCGGTTTGATTTCAAGTTTTTTTACTATTTTGGGTTGATAAGTTGATTTTATAGGTGTTTCAAGGGTATTTTAGTTGTTTTTTTTTTTTAATGACTTAAAAATTGGGGTTTTAGAACGAAAGAGGCATTGTCCGTTTTTTCAGCCACCTTAATGATGGCTGGAATTTTGGTTTGCAGACGACACATCATGTGTAAATTTTTTCTCTAAAAAAATAAGGCGGATAAAAGAAAATAAACAAAGCCCAGGCACGCAGGCATGAGCTTGAAAGCCTACCCACGTGTCTGAGCTTTTCCTTGCAATGGTCTGCACACTTAGGCTATATATATATATGTTAAGCGTAAATTTAAGAGAAAAGAATTATTTAACTTAACCTAATCGAGTCCATAATCCGGATTACAGATTTGACAAGTTAAGCCATAACACCTGAGTTATTTTTTTTTCTATTTTTTTAATTGATATATTTTTAAAATAATTTTTAAATTTATGTTTAATTTAATATCACTCATTTGTGATATTTTTTTCTTATTTAATTTTTTTGGATAATTTATTTTTAAATTATTTTGCATTTTTAATTTTTGAAAATATTTCTTTACTAATTTATAATTTTTTTTCTCTTTTGTATAGATGAATTTTATTTTTAAAAATAAATAATGTTTATTTTAGATAATATTTATAATATGTACAACTTTGCATGATCTTTTTTCCCTTTTATTTTGTTCAATTAACTTAACGTGTATGTCTTTTTTATTATCGTTTAATTATTTTCTATTTTTTTATTTTATTTTTAGTTATCGTTAATTATTTTTTTTTCTTCGTATATTAACATATATGGTTCTCGATTAATTTAATTATATACACTGTATAAAGTTTTTGATTTGCATTTATAATTTTTTTTAACTACAAAAGTCTGATAAAAAAGCCTATATATATATATATATATTCTTAAAAAATATTAGAGCACAAAGAATGTGTACATATATAGGCACACATGATGTAGAGACTTCTGTCCAGCGAGTATTTATTTGCTTTTGACCCGACGAGACTCGTTTGGTGGAGAGAAGTGGGTCGGTTGTAACCCAAGCCAGTGAAAAGATGGGCTACCATATATGTTCCCTTCGTGTAAACGATTCAACTAAAAAATAATTTAATCTTTGTGGTTCATTAACCTATTTATAAGATTTGGTGCTGGTTTGAAATTCGATCCACGACTAGTCAAGAAAAACTTTTTATTTGTTTTTAAAATAATTTTATATATTTTTAAAATATAAATAACTTGGAGATACTGTTTTTGTCTTCTATATTATTTTTATATTATGAAATAGAAACCAAAAACAAACAACTAAATTGTCTCTTTTATTTTAATTAGAAATACATTAAAATAATATTATTTTTTATTTTTAATATTATACTTTAGAACCATCAAAAACACTTAAAAAAAAACATTAGTTTAATAATTTTTGAGATAAAAAATTATTTAAAAAAAAAAAACACTCCCTGCCTTTAAATCAATGGGTCCATTTTCTAGCCGAAGTTAGTAAATAGTAAAATTAGCATAGAAAAGGGACATTCCCAACCTTTTATGATGTCAAATCAACTATGGTGGATGCCATTACTCACCTCCACAGTTCAAAATCTACCCCACATTTCAGCCTCATGATTTCTCCCCCACAAGAAAAAATTAACCCCCTTTTACTTTCTCTAGGGATTTGGGAAATTTGGAGTTTACCCTCTTCTTTTTATTTACTTTACCCCTTGTAATTTCTCTCGGAAAAACAAAAGGGCCAGAGGAATTGAGAATTCTGTAGTGGGCCTGGCCCAAATGCACGTGGATATGATAAAAATATTTGGTCTACCATGTACGTACAATGATGATTACACACGTGAGGATAGTTCATCAATAGTGCAAAGGGTTATTTGGAGAGCAGCATCATCATCATGATCTACATATGTAAGATGTTTTCTATAGTATTTTAGGGTTTTTATTTTTGGGACCGTTTTCTTCGAGGAATGTCTATCAAAAGTGGAACATCACCCCTCCATTTGTGATGAATGAGAGACCATACCATGTCTCCCTCTCATGCTCAACACACCCATTCATTTCATTTCTTTAATTAGCTCATCATATTAGAAGAAACATATTTTAAAAAATCACTATTTCAAGGGAGGTCTGGATTTCTAAAAGCACTTGTAGCTAGTGGGATCTTAGTAATGCCACTTACTTGGAGGTCCCCATCACGCTAGCTGCTACTTCTCTTGAACCAAAAAGAAGAGAGCCTCTCGTTTTTTCCCTTCTACTGCCTTTGATCGAAAGTCTTTCATATGGGACCAACTACACAGGCCATGGTGGGCATGCAAGCGTGGTGAAATGAGTCAAGTCGGTTTGGATCAGGCTCTATGCTGTCTTGAAGAGTTCCAGTTCTAAGCCGTGACTCCATCGGATTCTCCATTTTTGCAAGTGTGGTAGGTCTAGTCCCACACACACACTCAAAGTTATATAGCTAGCTAAAGCACTGTTGGGCAACGCAGTACTGCATTGCAGGTTGCATGCATCACGATAAAAACATTGTTCTTAGTTTTTCGCTGGTGAAACACAAGTACGACCCGGCCCCCGCTGCACCGTCTCGCTAAATAGACACTAGCTACCTAGCTTAATTCCATGCCCTTTTCTTCTCAGATTTTATTTCTTTTGCTTGATAGAAGGGGAATGGTCATTGTTTACAGGCGAAAGCAGCCACATGCAAACGGATGTTTTTCCTACCATGCCTTTCGAAATCAAGCAAAGCGACAATGCATACGAGTTAAAAGAAAAGGGTGTTGTCGTCGGTTGCATGCACATTATTACTTGTGTGATATGGTTGATGGTTTTTACATTAATAATTAATGGAATTATGTATCGAGATATCTTAGGTTAAAAATCATGTATGGTCCCTCTATTTTGTGAATTTGATCAAACCAAATCCTTTACTTTAAAGTTTGAAAAACAATCCCTATGCTCCTAATCAAATGTGATTTGATACATTTTATCCAAATTGTTACTAACTAACTAAAGACAATATTATAATGCAAAATGAAGAATGTTTCAGCTATATAATGTTTCTCCTTTTTCCTCCTATAATTAGTACACAAAATCCCTCAATTTTATTTTATTTATCAAATTATTAATATTATGTTTTAAAGGTGTTACATATTCAATTTTTCTTTTTCATAATTATTACAAATTGGTTTTAAACAATATTCAATATATGAATTTGGTTTCCCGAAGCAAAACTGAAAGTGTTCTTGCCATCTCGTTTCCTTGTTAACCTCGTGGAGAAGAAAACCTCTTTTTTTTTTCCTTTTTCTTTTTCAAATAAATACACACATTTATTTGTTTGTTTGTTTATGAAGAATGAAGTCAAAGATATAATTTAGCCGTCCATAGAAAGATGAAAAGGTGATATCCAAAAGTCAAATATCTTCAATAGCATGCACCACCGAAACTCTTTCGTGCAAGAAAAGGTTGCAACCCTTAGTATCTCTTTGGATACAAGGAGGTTTAGAGCTAATTATGTTTCCTAAATCTCAATTGATCATGACCTCGTTTTGTTCAAGATAGAACTCGTCAAGAGTTTCAATCCTCTAAACTTTGAACACTTTGTTATCAATCTAATCTAAGGTTTGAATTGAAAGGAAGTTTGGATAAAAAAATCTTCATGAGAACATTGCAAAATCTAAAAACAATTACTTATCTACTTAAAACTTCATAGATGAAGAACTAATATAGCGTGATTCAATTAAAAATGGGGTTGATTTACAATCTGGTTAGCCTAGATAAAAAGTTGAATTTTTTTCTTTTTATTTTTTTAAAATAATATTATTTATTTTTTATATATAATATTATTTTTATCTTTTTATATATATATAAAAAACAAAACTGATCTGGGTGAATTTGAATCGACCCACCTGATTAATCATCAAAAAAACCGAGTTAATCTCTTGCATGAATGGTAGGATGGTGGACAATTCATAAAGAGCATTGGGATTTGACTCCAAAACTATGGCTCAAAATGATATTAGGACACTGTCCATAATTAATTAACGTCAGCTCATGCTCTCAACCATATATATTTCATCATGATCATGACTCGTCCAAGAACTTTCTTCATCACAGCATCGGTATCAATGGTCCAGGTCTAACATTACAAGATGAAAGTGGAATTAAGACTGTGTTATGATCAGCGAGTGGCCATCATCACTTAACATTTTACGTGGATGATTGCATCACAAACCATTATATGGATTCTTGCATCACTCTCCTTGTTCGGTTTCTGGCCATCAAAACCTCACTCATCATTTCTTCTTTAGGCGATTGCTGGGCAGCGTGGCAGCAAGAGAGGGAGCCAGCGTGCACTCATGTTAGCCATGTGTGGAGTCAGCTTGATCCGCATGGACTAGGTCACTCGATTGCCATTTTTTTTAAAGCAATTATTAACGATTTGTTTATTCCATAGTTTAATCCATGCATCCAATTGCATGCATTTTAAAGAGTCTTCTTATTGCAACAATTCATCATAGCTTGTAACCAGTGTTTTAGCTTCAAAATTTGAAGTCAAATATATATTCTTTTTGATAATTTAGGAGATAGAAACAAATATTAATTTGAACTTTATGATTACAAGTGTTCATGCGATGGTCATTATAGAACCATGTCGTTCGTTTACCGTGTCCAAGCAATAACTATATATATATATATATAGGGAAATATTTGTTTCACGATTTTTTGAAGAGATGGTTCCAGTTTTTCAGGGATGGTTTCATCAATTGCATTTGTCATCAAAAATGGTTTTGTCGGCTTTTCACCCATGTTTTATTTTATTGGAATACACTTTATGACATGAATCATTTAGCCTTTAATTAACATCCACATAAGATATTATTCGTAATTAAAAGATTGCTCCCTCTCTTTTTTTCTCTCGTATTTATTGTGCAAAACGAGGCAATTCACTCGTCGATTGTGCTATTATTCAAGTGAACTAGAAGTTTTTTAAAAATATATATATATTAAAATACATAAAATTAATGTCTTTTAAGTAATTATTAATGATTTTAATGTGCGGATATAAAAAAAATTAAATTTTTTTAATATATTTTTAAATAAAAAATATTTTTTAAAAGCTCACTACACCATAATGCTAAATGCATGCTTAAATTACAATAAAAAGCTGCTTTTCTGCCGATATTTTATTTCGTATTTAAATTTCTGTTATCTCTATATAAAAAAAATAAAGAATTTTACAGGTTGAGAAGCCAATTTGAAACATCAGTAAGATATATTGAATAATAATAATGATAATAATTGGCCATAAGATAGTCAAAATTATGGGAAGGCCAGAATCTTATTTTCTTTTATTAAATAAAATTGAAGTTTAAGCATAGATAAAAAATATTATAAACTTTTAAAAGGCACACGAACACAATTAATCCTACAACTTTCTATCTATGGTACCATCTTGTCCTGTTTAATTAGTCGGTTCTTAGTATTCTCAATCAAATCCATTCATCAACAGCCACAATTTGAGAGATTATTGCTCTAATGGTAATGGTTAAAGGATAATAATTTGAAGCATTAAGTTAAGTCCTTCTGTGGGAAATTAATAAAATTGCATTAAATTAATCTAAGAAATACAATTAATTTCAATATATTAATTAAGCTGATATACGATGTTTAAGTTGTAACTATCCATCCTTACAACATTTAAAAAAAAAAAAATAGATACAAAAATAAGAGAAAAAAATCATATCTGATCTTGGGAAAAAAATCTCATCCAGCTGAATATTAGTACCTTATTTAATCCAATACACCCTAAATTAATATACCTTCAATTGTCTATTTGTATATATGGCAAAGAATACTTCAGCCAAATTAGAAAGTCAAAAAACTAGTTAATTTTACGAGTAAATATATATATATATATATACCATTAATAATTGTCTATATCTACATGGTAAAGAATCCAGCCATCGGAATCTTCATGGGGTTTGCAAATCAAGTAGTGGTACATTGTACGAAGAGAAAAAGACATGGCAAGCCGCCTTCTTTATTCTTTTATCAAAATCTCAATCTAGCACACCTTTCTTTATTCATGACTGATCATCCAACCTTTTGACTCGAAATGGATCTATGAGAACAAAATCCCATTTAGAAAAACGAAAGAACTCCTCAAGTAATCAACTAAATCGTTGGATCTCTATGCTTTGACATTCATTGTGTGACAAATGCCCGCATTAGAGCATGTGCACACCCAGCAGAACACCAGAGGCTTCTTTTGCAACAAATCCTTGAAGAGCTCTCCGGCATTGGAACAAGCATTACTCGATCTTCTTCAAACATGTTCAGCTACGGCAAGTTGATCCCGGTGCCCGGCCCCGAGCATATCAAAATCTCTATTCACTTTATTAGAGGAAGCTGATAAATGCTGCTACGTACACAAGCATTTTGAAATCATTGTAAAATTATCTGGGTAAATTCATATGCTTATCTTATTTTTTTATTTCTCATAATTTGAGGGGAGAGGAGTTGATTTGCTCAGTGGTCGAAGTTTGACTCGTTGATCAAACATTAGAATAAATAAAAACTGACAAAAGAGCTAGCAAAACTAGGCCAAAAAATGAGAGTTTAAGAATATAATTGACCATATATACTTATGATGCAAATCTCATCTGTGTTTATATAGAACGAAATGCTTAGCAGAGGACATGCTGGAGAATATCAGTCAAGGTTTGTGACTTCAGAAAGGATAAGAATAAACAAAACGAGTGAAATTAAGAAGAGGTGGAGAGAAAGAGAGTGATAGTTACCACACTCAATTAGTTTAGAAGCACGTTTATCCAGACATGGCTGCCTGTTCATGCCCCGACAAGCAAACAAGCTTATCGTTCATTGCCCTTCCATTGCTAGGCAAAAGCTAGAAAGGCAAAGGTAATTAAAAAGACAACTTTTGAATACCAAGTGAAGCGAAACTCTCACTCCAATTAATTTTAGAAATGTCAAAAGCACCACTCTCTCCCTCTCCCTTTGAACATTTCTTTTTGTTACCCCAAAACAGCACTCACCATGTGATGTGAATGTGTATTTGGGTTTTTCTAATTAAATTCGTACTTGCACAACTCACACTTTGTGTTTGATTATTGTTGTAAAATTGAGAATATTGTTTTGGTGTGAATTTTCATATTTTATAATAAAAAATAAATAAAAATATGTTATGTTCTTCCCTATTGTCTCTATTTTTTCTTTTTAATTTCTGATACATTTTTTTAACCAATAAACTAGTAGACACTAGCGCCTATATATATATATATATATATATATATATATATATATATATATATATATAGAGAGAGAGAGAGAGAGAGAGAGAGAGAGAGAGAGAGAGACTTCATAATATCATTGTATCTTGAATAATCTCTACCTCATGTATCCACTAGTCAACCCTAATTGCTATTCAGAATTAAAGCATAAGCACTCAAGGCATTAATTTTCCCAAATGTGATGAATGCAAGGTCTATAGTGATTGTTGAGATTTTTATTCAACTTGTCAAGTGGTCATCTGATCAACGTCCCAGTAATTTTACTATTTTACACTATTTTTTTACTATATTAGAATCATCAATTTGTTCAGTGAAGATGCACATTAATTACATATAAAGGAATGTGTACTATGAGTAGCTAGCTAATTTATCTCAATTAACGTACATACCACTCTTGGTTTCAGAATTTTGTTTTTTCTATATATATTTGTATGATATATATACTTATATATATGGATATATATATATAGTCTTTATGTACGGACAAGTAGATGACAAAATGAATTTGAAGAATTTTCTTACATTATATACATGCATGCTGTCAAAGAACCATCTCAACCCAATAACTTAAACTGTTAGGTGAGGTCTTAAGATATGATTTATATTATTCTTTAATACGCCCCCTCAAATAAAAACCTTTTGGACTTGAAATTTACATATGCTCACATTACATTGTGCTTAATTTTTATTAAATAAATGGGAATGGTGAGATTCGAATTCGTGACCGCTTGGTCATCAAGGTTCTGATATTATGTCAAAGAACCATCTCATCCCAATAGCTTATGCTGTTAAGTAAGATTCTAAGATATGATTTATATTATTCTCTAACACATGCACTAACACACTTTTTAATAACCTTTAACAAATAAAGGGGCAGAAAAGCATATTTTTGTTTTGTTTCTTGTTTTTGTTCTTTTTACTTTAATAATACATCTCGACAACTATAAAAAAGATTGTCAATGCTAATATGGTCTAGATGCATTGCAAGATATTGTGCTACGTACATCAATTTAGACCAAATTGCACTAAATTATATTCATTCATTGAGAGTTGAGACCTTAAAACTCCACTATGTTGTAAAGGCAGACCAATTTATGATCCACGGCTTTCTTTTCATTTTGTGATCGAAGGATGCCATCGATCATTCATTCTCACCTTGATACAAAATTAAGAAGTCAACATACATTTATTTATTCAAGGTTGGAGATGGAATTTGCTTTTTTCAAGTTTTTTTTTCTCAAAACAATATTAATTCCTAATATTTTAAGTACATTTTCTGAGCCAGACGACTAAGCTTCTCTTTATCAAGTATCAGATATGGAAAATTCGGAATTTATATATTTATAACGAAAAAAATATTTTCTGTGACCTTCTTGAATTAATTTGAAGTCCACAGAGATAATAATATGAGAATCAAACTCATTTATATATATCATCCAAAAGAAATACCAAGAAGTTAAAAAATCCAAACATTTGCATGCAAAATTGATGAAACAAGTAGTAATTGTGATATCTCATATTTCGTTAAATCTGCTATCTTTTTTTTGTTTGAGGGGTTTGCACGAAACTTTTCTCCAAGAAATTTCACCTCATAAAATGAAAAAAGAAATTCAACAACTTTTTTGGTGTCAAGAAGAAGATAAGGATCGATCTAATTGATATATGATGTTACAATCTAACCGAAGATATACGATCTTATTGGAAGATTATTAGTGCTATCATCAGCATTAATGGTTATTTGGTATTTGTCTATGTCAAGTACATAAACAATCAATTCATATAGTTTTTTCTAACAATTTCCCTTTTTAGCTCGCATAATTATTATAGTGTTCTTTGCTTTCTTAGTAATTACTTATTATTTTGGAATACAAGAGATAAAAACATTGAAGATAAAATATACTATTAGAAAATTAACAAATATAAATTGAAATATGATGAAAAAATTTCGTTGATATATTATGATGATCTTTATTGAAAATTTTTTTTATCTCTGTACCTATTAGTAAATACCGACAAAAAAATTACCTCGGTACATACTGAAAGAATAACATAGGGTATTACAATAAGATTTAAAAATGCAAATCGTATGGTGAATTGGTATTTTTACTGACAGAGTTGCTGACAAAATAATTCCATCAGTAATGTTATTAGTAATATTTAATTTATGACCTGATAATCAACTCTCCTCTCTCCTTTTTTCATTTCTCCGAACGTGCATGAGTGCTTTTCAGCATGTCTATGCATCCCTCAAAAGATCTTCCCACATAGGCAATTGAACCCTGTCAAGCCAACTTTCTTGTTGCAGCATTCACATTGAATCTTCCTAGTTCAACTCGAAGTAACTGTATTATCGATAAGGTTACTGACAGCACAACTTCATCGGTATATTTCAGAGAGTTATGAAAAAAATTATTGCAAATGTCACTATTATTGATGAGGTTACCGACAGAATTAGATCGTTGGTATATTCCAAAGAGTTGAAAAAGAATTACTACAAATATCACTGCTATTGTTAACACACTGATGAAATTACATATGATATTATATTAGTGATATGTTATATTTATCAATGGATATACCGATGAAATAAAGCGAGTATTTTTTTTTTTTGCGTACTTTATCCATCTATAAATTCATCAGTATATTTATTATCGACAGTCCATAAATTACTGATGAATTTTTTTTCAATATATTATTTTTGTCTGTGAGTCCATCGGTAACATACGTACCGACGAACTGCTAGTGTAAATACCAATAAAAAATTTTATCAGTAAAAATATTAAATCCGGTATTGAAAGAACATGTCTTCATAAACTTTATGATTTAAAACACAGAAATTAATTCATTTCAAAATTATTTTAAAATTAAATTTATTTTATATCTTTAATATATTATTATATCTTTTGTGTATGTCATCTTTTATCATAGGACATTAATCAAACACGATCTTTGAAAACAATATAATGATGCCGAATCCGTGAGATCACTAGAATTTCTCCTTTTCTTTTTCATATTGTTTCAAAAGGATTTAACTGGAGAATCAATGAATAATTCATATGGAACAAACATATTAATTACCAAGAAAGATTACCTCATAAAAGTTCAAAAGGAAAAAACCAATGATGATATGGCCCTCTCCCCTATTTTGAAAAAAGATAGAAAGGAAAAAAAAAAAAAAAGTAGCATCTTAGGAGAAAAAGTGCTTCTTAGCACACAACAAATCTTGTCTCTTTTTTTTTTTTTTTTTAAATCTACTAGGAGAATAAGATTGTTTTTTATATGATTATTTATAAAACCCAAGAAAAAAAGAGGGAATTAAAAAACATAATTCAAGACTCCACTCGCTTCAAAATCCTCTTGAAGTTCAAACCCATGAAAGACAAAATACATTTCAATAATATATATATATATATATATATATATATATATATAAATAAAAAATTAAAAATTAATTTTATCACCTCTTTGTGTGTGCGTGTAGTTTTATTTTTTATTTTTTATTTATTTATTTTTGTTCTCTTATCACACAATTTGCTTTGCTATTTGTAATGCTCTCAAATCCACGAGCCACACACACCCCTTTACAATACAATATAACCTCCATGCTCTCCTCTTTTATAATCCTTATCTTTGATCTCCAACTCCCATCATCTCCTCTCCCATTACCTTTTGCTTCCTCTCTCAAACCCCCACTTCTCATTTCTCTTCTTCTTTTTCACACACCAACTTGCCATCAATCCTTAGCTAGCTATACATATCTAGCCTTTTGCTACTTCCTGTACTATACATAGAAAAATATTGATCCACAATATGGCTCTTGAAACCTGGCTAATAAAGGTAAAAACAGTAATATCTCATAGTTTTGATTCAGTCATAACCTCCACTCCAATCCCAAAACCATCAAAGAAATCTTCAGTTGGAGTATTAGCTTTGGAAATTGCAGGTCTTATGTCAAAGCTTTTCCATCTTTGGCAATCTCTTTCAGACAAGAACATAATTCGAGTGCGAAACGATTCCGTCTCTCTTGACGGAGTACACAAGATAGTCTCCAATGATGAATCATTCCTTCTCGGCCTCGCGTGTGCAGAAATGGCTGAGAACCTTAGACTCGTCGCTAAATCTGTTTCGAGGTTGAGCAAGAGGTGTGGGGACACAAGTTTGCGCGGTTTCGAACATTTGTTCGATGAGTTTGCCAACTTGGGGCGTGATACTAATTGTTGGGTCTTGAGTTGGAAAGACATGGAAGCTAAAACCAAAAAGTTGGACAGGTACGTTACCGTCACGGCGACGCTGTATAAAGAGATAGAGGAGCTGTCTGTATTGGAGAATGGATTGAGGAAAGCTTTACACTGTGGTGAACTTGAAGGAACAACAAAAGAACAAAAAGTTTTGGATCTTCAACAAAAGATATTCTGGCAGAGACAGGAGGTGAAGTATCTAAAAGACAGATCTCTTTGGAATAGAAGCTTTGATACTGTTGTTCTGATTCTTGCTAAGTCCATTTTCACAATCTTAGCACGGATCAAGCTGGTTTTTGGCATAGCACATGGCTATCCAACTTCCCTGCCTCGCTGTCTCTCAGCTTCTGCAACAGTGCATCCAACCGAAAACCCTACAACTTGTAACTTTGTGTCAGGGCCATTGAAGATCTCAAAACTTGAAGGAAATAAAGATTTCAGTACTGGGTTTTTCGAGACGAATACAAAGCTTCTAAATCCACCGGCAACTACTCTTGGCGCGGCAGCTTTAGCCCTACACTATGCAAATTTGATTATAATACTGGAAAAGATGATAAAGTCACCACAACTTGTTGGTATTGATGCAAGAGATGATCTTTACGCGATGTTACCAAATAGTATAAGGTCTTTACTAAGGGCTAGACTGAAAGGAGTAGGGTTTTCGGCTAGTGATCCAGTTCTTGCAGGAGAATGGAGGGATGCTTTAGGGAGGATATTGGGGTGGTTATCACCATTAGCACATAATATGATCAAGTGGCAAAGTGAAAGGAGCTTTGAGCAACAAAATTTAGTGCCAAAAACCAATGTGTTTCTTTTGCAAACATTGTTTTTTGCAAATAAAGAGAAGACTGAAGCTGCCATTACAGAACTTTTGGTGGGCTTGAATTACATTTGGAGGTTCGAAAGGGAGATGACTGCTAAGGCGTTGTTTGAATGTGCCAACTTCAATGGGTTCTTGAATCCTCAGAATTCCAGCTAGGAAGATGGTTTCTTTTTCTCTTTCTTGGTTTTAGTTTTGTTTTCAATCTAAACTTTATCATGTTTTTGATCTTAGATGAACTGAGTGTCAGATCTTTGAGGGTTTGTTCTCCTTCTAACCCTGATCTGCATATGTCAAATATAGATATATATGTATGTACATGATTTGATCATTTGAGTAATCTTTCAAACAATGCATGCTTTTGGCTTGAAATCTCATGTGGAAATATTCCTTTAATCTTCCATTAATTGATCATTCAGCAGAATAATTGGATCAAGATTCTGTTTCAAGATAATTCATGTTGTGGTTACTAATTATATACAAGATTTTAATTTATCCATTTCTAACTAATAAATACTCTCTGATATGGAGTCATAGACTAACTTACACAAAGAAGCAGTTGGCTAGCCATTATCAATGGGCCCTTCAATGAAACATTTGAGATCACACTAGCCAGCTAATAGTAATTTAGTCTTTATCATAGTGGAATCTTTTCAATACTTTTACACTAATTTATCAATGATGAACTAAGAGACAATCACTAGAGACTAGACACCAATTCCGGCTACGCATGTGAAGAGATAACATGTTAATTTTGACTTTAATTTATAGATATTTTTTATCTTTTGTTTGCTACGATAATGTTTGAAAAGGTAAAATAAATTTTTTAAAAAATATAAATCATAGTTTTTTTTTTTAATAAAAGATTCAAGAGATAATTTTAAATTTATAATTGTAGCAAAACATGTAGCGTCACAATCAATACTAAACAGAGAAGCTATGCGGGAGGAGGTAATGTCCTGGTAGTATAATTAATTAATGGGGTTGATAAATTTGTTAATCAAGAGGGGATTTCTTTTCCTAACATTTTGTACGTAAGAGGAATCACATTCCTAGTTATGTGATATATATTCTCTAGGAGAATAAGAGCATTAAACACAGAAATGATGCAACAAAATTCCAAAGGATTTGTGTCAATCAGGCACAGGTTATTGGATTGGATGTTGCAGTGCTGGGTGTCTCTTGGCAAGCTCAAGCATTGCTAGGATCGAGTACTACTAGTTCATTTTTTAGCATATCCTACAGGAATTAGAACAGGGACAAATCCCATCCTCGCAATCCACTATGTTTCATATCTTCTTATTCCCGATTTGTTTATAATTTTTCACTTGCTCTTACAGCTCATAGCTTCACTGGTGCCTTTTTTTTTTGGTGAAACACTGGTGCCTTGTGAGGACACAAGTTTCTCGTAAAAGCTCCCACCTTTGTTTCCCTCCAGGGCCCTCATGACTGTCCTTGATCTCCTTCACTATTCAATGAGAGGCTTGGCCTTCTTCGTATCCTTTTGTCCCACCTTATATGCTCTTTTCAAGTTTTATATATGTCCTTAAATGCTTTGCTTTTTGGTTAATCAAATTCAAAAAAATGTAATTTGTTCATCAAATTTCAAGTCCATAATCAACAACACAGGAATGGTATTATAAAAATATTTTATCTATACTAAGCCTCATAACATACATATAATTATAAAATAAATTATATAAAAATTTCACAGCGCTTCATAATTTTTTAAAATATTATATTCTTCAAAACTTATAAAATCAAATAACAGGTCAATCGGTCAGTCAGTTTATACTAATCAGTCAACCGGCAGCAACTAGTCAATTGGTTCAACCCAATTGATTGATCAAGATTTTCAAAATCTCGATTTATCAATCTTTAAATCTGCAGATCCCAAAAGATAAATATTTTTTCTTCAAAAACTCATAATTTATATAACATATCAAACTAATTTTGAGCAAGACTAACTTTTAAACGTCAATTATAACTCGGAAATTATTCAATCATCACATCATAATAAAAATCATAACTCTTTTTGAAACTTTTCATAGTTAATCTCTAATCAAGAATAACAATAAAAAGAGAGATACTTGTTCTTCAACCGTTCTTGAAATCAAAACCTTAAGTTTAAAATTGATTTCTTGGTGCACATGGGTGTAAGTTAGGACAGATAGGGGGAGCAAATTATTTTGTAATTTTTTCTTTATATACCGAGGATAGTTGCTAGTTGAATCGGGTTGAATTTTAAAATTAGATTTGATGGGCCAAGAATACAAGTCTTGTATCATTTATTTTCCTAACCAGAAAAATTGTAAGATAATCTTGGAAACGTTTAGGCCTGTCTAGAGGACCAGGTCCAAGGATAACGTGCTGTGGTCCAAGGCTAAGCCTGGAGCCCTTAAGCCTGTAGTGGCACCATGGACCCAACTGCACTACATGTTCTTCCCTTAAAAATCTTTGCAGCTTAGTCCGACCAAGATAAGCCAGCTAGACACATCTAACAATTGCTGGGGTACTTTTACAATGTTCGCCAGAACATGAGTCAGAAATTAATGAAATTGTGCAAGAATTTGACAGGAACAAACACATGGTGGTTAGCTGTAACTAGACTCTTGACAGACCTTATGGCCCATTTAAGTAGTTCTCCAAGCTACTAGAAAAGAACTTGTCTAGTTCGTCAAAAGGCAGGCCAAGTTAGCCCAAATTAGAATGCCCATGGAAAGGTTCACTTCATGAAAGAACAAAAAAGATTGTTTGCTTTGTTCGCAAGATGGAAAAAATAAATTTATTGTATATATATTCAAACTACAAATATTAATTGAAGATCGAAGATTTAAAGACTGCATCAGATTCTAGCATCAAGTTTATCACCAGCAACAAGCGGGATTTGCTTAGCCAAAATTTGTCGATCAAAAGTCTTGAAATCAAAGGTGCAGGAGTGCTCCTTGGCATATCGATGAACCCCACAGAAGGTTTTCCCACAGCGGCACTTGAACCCCGTCAAACCAACTTTCTTGCTGCAGCATTCACATCAATTTTTCAGCACTGTTGTAGAGGATGCAGTTGTGGTGGTTGTTGAGGCTGTTTCATTAGAAACAACAGCTGGGTTCTTATCATCAGATGATGGGGTGATGACAAGTTCAGAGAGTTTGTCTGCGGTCTTAGCAATTACCTCTTCTTTGAGATAGTCTTTGTAACACTTTGAACAAAGATTTTTGTTCTCTGGAGAGCCAAAGAAGCCACAGCCCTTGGCACACAACGCAGGAGTCAACTTGTCTTGTGAATCCATCAATTCTTTCTTGATGATTAGATGATGCGCGCGCACAGCTTGAGAATGAGTTCGGAGATTTTTTTTTTCCTTGCTATATGGCCTTTTGTGTGTGTTATATAGAGGTAGGGTTTTTGAATCATTAATTACGTGTTTTAATCCCTTTTGGGATTCGGATCATGCGTTAATTACGAGTCAATATCTAGCAAGAATCCTTTTCTACGAGGATTTAAATAACTTGTTTGTTGCAAACACTATTTGGTTCAAGTGATGAAATTTTACATCTAATATCATAAATTGAGAGAGGGAGGGAGAGAACCTTAAATTTATAGCATTTAAAATAATTTTTTATATAAAAGAATTTACAAACAAAAATATGTGTTCAAAACTTGTGAATTATACTATCTTAAACATAAAAACAAAATTAAAGCCATGCTTGTTAGATCCAGTCTGAGTTTAACCTGGAAAAAAAATTCAAGTTATTATTAAATTTACTTGTAACTATTAAATCAACCCAATTCTATTATTATATTCAAAATGATATCTTTTTAGTTTATTTTAAAAAAAACTCTTGGTGTTTACTTGGCCAAGTTTAAACGAAAATTTTTATGATGCTCAATAAATATTAATAATTACTCGGTGCATTGAGTCTACTATGAAGATAGAGATAGATGGTGACAAAAAAATCAAATTCAAAACCCATAAAAAATAATAAAAATATATTTATCTAAACTAAAAAATATTCTCTTATCTATACTGGTTTTAACTAGATTAATTATATTATACATCAATTGGATTTGAATGATTCGATAAAATTAATTCAATTTAAAACATGAACCAAGTAAAATTTTAGATTTATTTTACTAGGTTGAGTTTATCAATTATGTTACTTTTTATAAAAAAAAGAAAAAAATAAAGAAAAAAAAAACACTAATGTACCATAATGTTACGTGCCTCCTTAGGAAAAAGGAAGATGACTCCAGGACATGGTATCCCCAACTACTATCCAATTCTCAATTGGCTCCAAAAAAGGGACAAATCTCAGTTGACTCAATGTTCTTGTCTTTACTTCTATCTATAATCTCAATCCGGCGAAGATGGCAGAGTTCTGAAGAAATTCGGACGTAAATCTACTGATATTTTGAGATAAGGAGGCACACATAGAGAGGGAAAGGAGAAGAAGAGAGGTTAGGGTTAGGGTTAGGGTTAGGGTTAACCATGGTTATATTTTTCGAAGGGAATTCTTAATATGATTAATGTATTTATGCTATTAGAATAGTATCCTAGGAATCCTTAAACCTTCAAGAAAGAGAGAATCAAGAAGCCATATTGCCATTTCTCTTGGAAGAAAGCCCAGAATTATTGCTAAGTAGAAAATTGGTGGTTGCTGATCTTACTACAGTGAGTTTAAACTATAAATCATAATAGTACTTTTATTATCAAATCAAGCAGTAAAGATAATACAAATCACATATAACATTGTTGTATGCATGAAGAAGACAGATTCAAGAAATCTTTATGATCCCTTCATGCTCTAGAACCAAGTTTATCAGCCACCAACAAGTGGATTTTGCTTAGCTAAATTTTGTCGACCAAGAGTCTTGAAATCGAACGTGCATGGGTGCTCTTCAGCATGTCTATGCATCCCTCAAAAGATCTTCCCGCATAGACAATTGAACCCTGTCAAGCCAACTTTCTTGTTGCAGCATTCGCATCGAATCTTCCTAGTTGAACTCGAAGCAGCCGTGTTAGTTGTTGATCTCGTTTCATCGCTAGCGACAGCTGGGCTCTTATAATCAGCTGATGGGGCGATGACAGGTTCAGAGAGTTTATTAGCAGAGTTGGCGGTTACCTCTTCTTTGAGGTAGTCTTTGTAACACTTTGAACACAGATTTTTTGTTCTCTGGAGAACCAAAGAAACCGCAACCCTTGGCACACAAAGGAGGAGTTGAGCTGTTTTATCGAGGCCATCTTTTTTTATGTCATTGTTAGCATCTTGAACTAAAGAGATTCTGATTTCTTGGAGAGAAGAGACTTCCTGTGATTGCTTTTATTTTGGAATATGCAGGGCTAGTTTGTGTCCAAACACATATTTATAAACATACAAACGGAAGTCGGCTGACTCGGATATATGCACTTCCTTCCTGTACGGGACAGGACAGGAAAAGGTGGGGAGGATGCCATCCTTATTTTATCCATGATGGGCAGCCCATTGATGGCCTAAGTTGTTGAATTGGGCCACTTCAAAGAGCTATTTCGGCCAGAACTTCAACGAGACCAATAGAGTAGTGAGTAGAGAGAGTAGGTAAGCCTAATCTACTACTTGATCAAAAGAATGGTGCAGTTGGCATGCAAAGTTTAGATAGGAACTCGACTAACCCACTTCATTTAACGATATAAATGCATGATCAAGGCCAGCTCAAGGTGCAATGGGCAAGGGATAATAGCTTTTTACTTCAAAATGGCTGGTTTAGAAGTCATAGACTCCTCGAGGAAAAAACACATTAGGCAACCACCATCAGTGCCATTTCTCTGGGAAGTAAGGCCCGGAGTGGCAAAAAGAGACTGGAAACCTGAGGTTTCTTCGGTTACCCCAGTTCAACTACCTCCTGTCAAGCTCATCGCCTCAGTGCCCTTCAACTGGGAGGAAAAGCCTGGGAAACCTCTATCCTGTTTCTCACAATCACCAGAATCAGCATTTATAACCCCACAGGCAAATCTCCTTGCTTTACCATGGCATGTTACGTGCTCTCAAGGTGATGACAATCACAAGCAAGAGGATGGTGATTCTGGTGAGGAGAATTTTGGAGATGAACAAGTAATGTTTAACTCAGATCTTGAATCATTCAGTTTCGAGACAGATGATTCGTTTAGTTCAGCACAGTCTCTCTTGGCTAATTGCATGGTTTCATCGGTGGCAATTTCTACTGCTGTTCCGGTGCAAACAACGTCTCCAACAGATGATAGCAATGGCCAGCAGGAAACCCCATCATCGCCAACTTCTGAAACTGATAGTAGCACAAGCAGCTATGCAACTGGCGTATCAAGTCTTGAGGGGGCTGCTTTCTTGGAATGTCTCTTTCCATTATATAAACCCAAATCTGGTTTTCTAGGAAAGGCTTCCCATCCCAGAAAGGAATCTTTTACTCCGGAGCTAAACAGCAGAGATTTTGATTATGAACGTAATAGCAGTGTCATGATAAGGAGACCACTAACGCTTGGTGAACTGATAATGATGAGCCGAAGGAGGAGTTGTCAGAGAAAAGCTGTTCAAATGAGAAAACAGAATCCATCAATGGTAAATGTCCAATTCTTGCTTCTTCTGTCACTGTCTTTTATTCCTAGAAGAAGTCTAAAACCATTTTTGGACATCAGACCACCGATAGTGATAAACAACTAGAAGTCAGAAGGATATAGAAGTGAAAGCTATTAAAATCATAAGAACAAAAATACTTTAAATCATCTCCTTCTGCAATATCATTGAATAAATAACAGGTTACATTTTCTAGTGATCTGTTATTTTCAACAAAAGATTAAAATAACTTTACTCTTGCCTGTTTGCAACTGTGGCAGAAATTTATGGACAAGAAAGCTTTTGGATGCTGCATCTTTGGAACTAGCATCAATATGATTGAAGGACTGCAGAGGAAGATGCGCCAACCAGGACTGAAAATAGGGCATTTGTCACTATGAACCACCCGAAGTTCATTTCTTTGATCAGTCCTTTTCAGATCGTTCTAGCTTTCCACTTCCAGGCAAATATGTAAACAATTTACAGCATTCAGAATGTAACCCAATCTTGAAAATTGCCAGAACTCCCAAGATATCAAATTGGAATTTTCCATTGACTTGCTTGCTCTGCCATTGAAAGCAGTGAATAGTGATTGCAAACATAGCAACACCATCAACCATGAAAGAAACAAAATTGGGTGCAAAAAATTCATTGAATTTCAACTAAGAGATTTACAAGTTTATGCCACCTTGCGGATTCGTTTCATGACCACAGGAATATCTTCTAGAGCTAAGGTAGTGAAACAACACCGGAACCACCCTGGTTCTATGCAATGACAAGCTGAACCAGGTGTTACATTGACCTTAGCAATATTCAAAAGCTTATCCCATAGCTCAAGTTCCCCTTTCTCGCCGAAAGAAGGGATTAGTCCACTCATATTAGCCCAGCAGTAGAAACCAGCACTGCTTTCTATGCACTGGATTCCCAGTTGTTTGAGACCATCAACAAAAGAATAATGCAATTCCTGTATCCTCTGCTTGTTAGTCTTGATGAATTCTTCAATGAATTTAGTGTCTGACAGCATTGAAATCAGCAACCTCTGGCTTGGAGCAGAAATAGAAGAAAATCTAGTTAACCGTTTGGCAGCAGCCAAAACATTTTCATTGTATGAATAGATAACCCCAACCCGAAATCCTGGAAGACAGAGGTCTTTTGACAACCCATATATTATATGAACCCTGTTCTTATCAAATTCTTCTTTCTCAAGAATTTCTGCCATGCTCACAAACTCCATATTTCCATACACAGACCCAGCGAATATCTCATCAGAGATAATGTGGATGTTCTTCTCTTGGGCAAAGTCTAATATGTTATAGAGGGTTTGCCATGGAAGTATATTGCCAACAGGATTTGAGGGATTTGAAATCAGAATCCCACGAACTTTTACTCCTCGTTTTCTAGCCTGGTTGTATGCCTGTTCAAGAGCAGTAACACTTAATAAGAAGTTGTCAGCGCTGCGGCAGTGAACAGGAATTAGCTCCACTCCTGTTCGCAATCTAACATCCCTGTCAAATCTGCAAGTTTTCTTTTAATCAACTCCAAGAGCACATTTCCATAAGAAAACTTAGATACAAAATTACAATTCACTTCACACTTGGTGACTGGTAATCAAAAGTTGCACTCGGGGCTATAAAATTACCCGGGATAATAAGGCGTTGGAATAAGAAATGCATTTCCATGGTCTGCCAGGCAGAAGCATAGTATCTCAATCGCAGGAGTGGCACCCGCAGTCAATACTATTTGTGAGGGGTCAAATGAAACCACTTTTTCCATCACCTGTGATGAGGGGTCAAATGAAAACACTTTTCCCATCACCTGAGACATGAAACCTGACACGGCCTGCAAATAACTGAAACAACTAAATAGGATAACAAACCACTAAAACCACACCAGAGACTCAATTCCATTACATGGCTAACCAGTTGTCTTCTAATACAGCTAAATTAACTTCCCATACAACTCTCAGTTCCAAACCTTAACCTTAGCTCACATTTTATGTTACTCTCAAAAACACCAAATTAACTCTGCATTCACTAAAAAGACAACCTTTCAACTTAAACATATAAGTTAGTTAAATACAACGACCCAATTTTCAAATAGTCACAATCATCATTAAAAAAAAAAAAGTAACAAAGACTCTAAACTTTACCACTTTCAACTCCATTAATCCATCAGATGGCTGATACGCCGCGATCCCATTAATACTCAAATGCTCACCGTCACTTCCCACCATTGCTTCCCTCACATTCTCCACCATCCATTTCTCTATCAAGTCGAAACACAACTAAAAACACCAAAACAAAAACCCAATTAAACAAAATTTAAAAATAAATAAATAAATAACAAAACTTTATTAAAAACCGAACTCTGTGTCTTTCACTCACTCTATTCTCTGATAATCCAAGTTGAATGATCCCATCCGGGTTACGGGCTTTCTCATATGGATCATC
Source organism: Populus deltoides (assembly GCA_015852605.2). Classification (NCBI taxonomy): domain Eukaryota; kingdom Viridiplantae; phylum Streptophyta; class Magnoliopsida; order Malpighiales; family Salicaceae; genus Populus; species Populus deltoides. The sequence goes on along the minus strand of CM027584.2, from coordinate 1,873,571 downwards.
CGAAACCTTCTCCAACCCAATATAATAAGGTGAATCATTCCCTCTTACAATCAAACTAGCCCTGCCGGATACACTCACCGGACCAAACGACCCCACCCGACCGAGAAAACTCGACCTGGATGACGTCCTCGGAATCTCCTCGAGGTTGGGCGATGAACTGGACGGCGACGGAGGATTCAATGGAGTGTTTGAACTGTTACCACGGTTTCGTTTAATGTAAAGTTGAAAGAAGTAAAAAAGAGCACAAGGTATCAAGGTACCTAGTATTAGGCCTCCCCTACCTTGAACTATGCCTTGTAATGGCACTATGAGTCTCATTCCGGTGGATTTTTGTCGAGTCGGGTTGGTGTGTTGTTCGTGGAGTGTTAGAGGTTGGGTCATGTGGGTTTGGTGGGTTGTCCCGCCTGAAGATTTGGCGCCGAGGTTGTCGGGAGAGGGAGAGAAGGCTGGTTTTTTTTTTTTTTTTGAGTGTTGTGTTGTGTGGGTGGTGGAGTGAGTGCGAGAGAGGGAAAGATTGGATTTTGTGTTGGTGGCTTATAATTTTGGAGTTTGGATTTTAGGTTTAGGCATTTTGAGCTTTGTATTTGCACAATATCTTCTTCATGCCTAGTGAGTGTTTGCTATGTAATTACTCTTTTATACCTCAACAAGTGGGAAACTTCATCTATCTTTAATGTTTATTTGAGCATGACTGCTCTTTTTTTCTTTTTTTTTTCCTTTTGATTTCACCATTTTACAACATATTTGGATTTTTTAAAATAAAATTTTATGTCTGGAATCATTTTAAACATAAACAATTGAATTTCAATTGAAATTTAGTTTCTAAAATTAGAACAAAAATAAATCAAAAATCAACCTCTCCTGTATACTTAGACTAAAGATGAGAAATTAATATCAGAACTAGATTTTTCAAAATAACATCTACACATCTTTTTTTTTTTTAAGATCTTTAAATGAAAAGGATAAAAGTAAAAAGGGTAATATAGAAAATAAAATAAAATAAATTTTATTTTTTTATAAAAAAATTTTCAAGCATATAAATTTGACTTATTTTTCAATTAAATTTAAATTGAACGATTGAATTCAATTATAGTAAAGAATTGATTTTAAGCAACTTGTTATAATCTAATTAAATGAAATTAGGTTTGGAATTATAGTCAAAGTATCAAATTAAATGTTAGAGAACTTCAAAGTAAAACATGGAGAAAATATATTATTCACCTAAATTTTAAAATATTTTTTTATTTTAGCATACAAACTCATTTTATTTATTTTTCAATCTATAAATTCAAGAGATAAAGAAAAGAACTCGTTAAAAAACAAAAAAAAATATTGTTTTCATGATTTCAGCAATCAAATTGACTAAACTTGAAATTAAAATATTTCATTTTACGAAAAGGGTTTAATGGTAGTTTTTTTTTTCTCTAAACAGCTTAGGAACTGGTAGATAGGGTTCAGTTTTGATTTATGTGTTTTTAATTGGTGTTATGAACAGATTATTGAAGGCAAATGAGTGATGGTGAGCCATGGAGAAAAATAAGATGCTTTCGTGAGCTGGGAGGGAAGATGGGTAGTCGGAGTGAAATGGAAGGCTTAAAATACCTCCCTTTCTTCCTTTCTTTCTTTTACTTGTTCTTAGCCCAGTCAACCTATTTAATGATAAAATAAGATTCAAACCTTGATCTATAATTTAGAAAGGTTAAATAATTTTTTATTACAGCTTCATACACATCTTGAAATAATTAATTAAATGTTGCTGATATATTTTTTAATGATAACAAATATAATCTTGAATTTAGAATCTAATATAGAGAAAATAGCTCATAAATAAAGATAGAAATACCCATTGTTAAAAAAACAAGAAGAAGAAGAAGAAAAGAATTAATGACTTTATCAACATGAAGAGGAAAGTGCCCTGAAGAACAGACCTTGGACGAGCAATCTGCTGGGCCTCCTCGCACTTCACGACCGATATCACCAGCAGCTGCTCATTGGGTTGTTTGGCATCTATTTCTTAGTTTTAAAATTCCGAAGAGGAAAGTGCCCTTAAGGGGAATTTGACTCGGTTGATTTTCACCGATGGGTAACTTTCTTCGTTTTTTTTGTTGGGAAAAATCTAAATGGAAGAAAAGGGAAAGAAGATGACTAAACGAGGCAGGAGACAGGAAGAATGATTCATTTTTCTTTGGTCTTTAAATTGCCCTATGAACGACCCATTCATCTTGTTCCCTGTGAAGTACAAGCTCGTCTCCATGATTGCTCCATCATATATAGAACACATATTGTCTCTCACAGGGGAACCTTGCATCTTGCTTTTCTTCCTCACAGCCCCTTTTCTCCACTTGGCCTGCATCTAGCCCACCTTCGCCATTTGTACAGTGGAAGGGATGGTCCTCCCGTGATGCTAACGTTTTTACTATAATAAGCAACTTTTCGCAATCATTTAACGATCAACCATTGTTATAAAAACTTCATCTAACCAAGTAGTTTTTTATTCAGCGACTCCACTTTCCATTCCATGAAAAGCATTTCAAGAAGACGAGAAAACTGAGCTGCTAAACCCAATTCTTGCACCAAACGGTCTAGACTGACACCCAAATAAATTAGAGTTAGTAGAGCTACTTGTATAAAAAGTTTTACAATAGCAGGCTATCCGAAAGGGATTTTTAATCCCTTGTACTGTAAAAGCAATTGAGCTTTAATATTAGCAAAAACATGCCGAAACATTCCTAGATGTTGAAAATCTATACAAGGGGGCAGTTTAAACAACCCATTTGGGCCAAAAATTTGGTAATTTTTATCGCTGAATTTTCCCAGGGTGCATTGGGGTCAGCGACTTAGAGAGTATTCTTTGACACAACTTCTTTGAACCTCATGAACCAATGTGCATCAGAAGAGTTGTTTTCCTGCAGAAGTTGTGGCTGGTGAAGTGTTGGCTGCTGCTGTCCTTTGTCCATGACAAATTTGGCATAGTCAAAAGGCTTTGGAAGAAGAGAAGCTTTTGTAAGAGCGGGAACAAATGACACTAAGACCCTGGACACATCCTGCATGGTTGGTCTCTCTGAGGGATGGCGCTTGGTGCACAATAGTGCTAGCTGGAAACTCTTCTTTACTTGGGTCAAATCCATGCAGGTAACAGAAACTTCTGGGTCAACAGCTTCCATTACAGTGTTATCATCAGCCCTCGATAAAATCTGAAACAAAACAGATGACAAAGGTAGAAGTTATCTTCAGGAAAATGAACAGTTGAAGGCTTAAAACAACTAAATTGGATTCCATGTTGCGCCACCTATCCATGTTGAGCACCATCATAAGCAATCAAATGTTTATGAGCATATATTTTGAGATACATACCAGCTGCTGTAAATTTGACTCGTTATCCACAGCCTTCTTCCCAGTAAGAAGCTCCAAGAGGACAATGCCAAAGCTATAAACATCTGATTTTTCAGTTAGCCGAGATGTGCGGGCATACTCTGGATCAATGTAGCCAATAGTCCCCATAACAAAAGTTGAGGCATGAGTTTTTGTGGTTGGGATGCATTTAGCAATTCCAAAATCAGACAAGTGAGCTTCGAAATTCTCATCCAGTAAGATATTTGAGGACTTCACATCCCTGTGGATGATTCGAGGGCTGCAATCATGGTGAAGATAAGCAAGTCCTTGAGCAGCTCCAACTGCTACTTTCAAGCGTGTTTCCCAGTCAAGCTTTACCTTTTTGGATGGTCCTGCCATTGATATCAACAAAAAAACATTAGCAATATAATGCGTATGGTTAGGAGGTTTGGCAGACAATAAAAATAAACAAGAAACTACATTGAACATGATAACCAGATAAGAGGACACAAGGTAACAGATGGGAAAGTTTAGTTCACTAACCATGAAGAAGATCCCACAGAGAGCCATTCTCCATATAGTCATAAAAGAGAAGGTTTCCTCGGGGAGACAGTGCATAACCATGTAAGCTGACTATATTTCGGTGTCTGATGCTGCCAATGGTCTCAAGTTCAGTTTCAAACTCGTGCAAGTTGCATGGATACTGATTGTAGAGTCGCTTAATTGCAAGTGGCCGGGAATTTTTCAGTACACACTTGTATACTGTGCTAGAAGCACCATAACCTATAATATACTTCTCACTTAAATTCTCTGTGTTCCTCATTATGTCATCAAAGGTGTGAATAGCCATGTCCATGTGAAGAACCACAAGTTTTGGAGGACCTGGCAAGAAATAAACCAAACATGAGTATTTGGGAAAGAGAAGCAAAACAGGAAACATAAAAAGAACAATTATCAAGTAAAATGCATGCCTTGTACAGTTTTGTTGGATCCCTTCGTCAATTGTTTCTGTTGGTTGGATTTGTAGATCGCAACTATAATCATGGACAATAATGTTATGAATCCCAGCGTGATACAGACAACTGCTGCTCTAGAGAAGATTACTGAAACAGCAGAAGGTAAACAGACAAGTTCAAGATAACACTCAAAACCTCCTCATAACCTTCTTTGTTAGAGTTGACCATGTCAATAACAAAAACAAGCGTTCAAAAGAACATGTAGCGGATGAGGGGTCACCTTTAGACTTTGGGACATAGGGGCCACATATTGATCCCAACCGGTTGCCACACAACAAAGGATTTCCAATAAAGCTGGCAAGGTAGTACAAGAGATTACAAGGAATTTCTATAGTAAACTGTCTGCAATTTTCATTTTAAGCGCTTTTAAAGAAACAAAACTATTATTCTCCCCGTACCTGTCTGGTGGAAACCGTGTCAAGTTTCTAATAGGTGGCACAATTCCTGATAAATTGTTGTATGAGAAATTCCTAACACGTAAAAAGTCATTTTACAGCAGCATTCTATAGCTATTAAGAATGAAACATTGAAAAGAACCAAATAAAACAGCTTACAAATTGGCAAGGCTGAAACAATTGGTAAGCTCAGGGATTTCTCCTCGCAAGTCATTGTTGTTCAGGATCCTGCCATCCATCAACAAATTAGCACGTGGTAAAAATTTATGAAGGTCAAAAGGAGTACAGCGGAGACATTGTCTGGGCTTTGAACTTACAGAGAAACAATGTTTTGCAGCTGATCCAATTCCACTGGAATGCTACCAGTCACGTTGTTGAAAGACAAATCACTGGGGGAAGATATGATTACATACAATCAGGAATGGGGGCAGATAAACTTTATCCAAGGGTAAAAAGAACAGTTTGTAAGAAGCTTACATAATTTGTATACTTCTTAGATTCCCAAATTCAGCAGGCAACCGTCCATGAAGATGATTCCTGCTCAAATTCCTGGTGTACACATCAGAAAGTAGATTAGCAAGTTCTTGGATACAATTAAATTCAAAGAAAAATTGCACTTCCCAACAGACATACAAGGTGAGAAGGTGCTCCAGGTCACCAATCAAAGCTGGAATGGGCCCCGAAAAGTTGTTGCTGGAGAGATCCCTGAAAACATTGAGATCCATAAGACCGGTGCATTACAGTTTAAAAGTTCTCCAAAACTAAGTGTTACAATAGATTAATCTCAAAATATACAGTGTTAGGAGGACAGTTACAATGTATCCAAATTGATTATGCGTCCCAGCTCAACAGGAACACTGCCTTTGAAGTCGTTTGATGAGAGATTTCTGAAGATTCAAGACATTTTAGTTAAATGACAGGACATAAGTGCAAAATGAAACTACAAATATGAAGAACTTTCCAACTATGGCCTCCAGAACTCACAAGTAAGTCAAGCTCTCAAGATCCTTGAAACCTGAAGGTATGATTCCACTCAAGTGATTACCATGCACGTTGCTACAAAAGTAAGACAAAACCAGTTGGTTGGTAAAGCTCACATTAGAAACATAAGACACTGTTCAAATAGTTGCAAACAGCCTGGACACAGGAAATCCTACAATTGGTTCAAAGCCCTGCAAAAACTGATGTTGTGTGGAATGGGCCCTTCAAGATGGTTGTTAGCAAGGTTCCTGATCCAAAAAACAGAAATTCAGTAAATAACGTTTAAAAGAGAACGTAGAAAGCATTTAATCACAGGAAACTCACAATTCAAACAACTGTTCCAGCTTCCCAAGTTCAGGAGGAATGCTGCCAACCAGTTGGTTGTCATTCAATTGCCTAAAAAAAATGCTCTGGTCAGTTACCGAATAAAATAAAATATGCATGCATATAATCAGACACATTTGGAAACCTTGAAATCATGAGGAATCTTACAAATAGCTTAGCTTTGACATATTTCCAAGTTCTGGGGGAATTGGTCCAGTGAGCTTGTTGCCATGAAGATACCTGGTGCGCATTCAAAGAACAATTGATGTAACCACAGAAAGAGCCAGTAGCAAGCTTCATCTGTTACGAAATAGAACTCACATTTTCCACTGTTCATAAAAAAGTAATAATAACACTATGAACTCACAGTTTCCCAGTGTATGACAAATTGCCAAGTATTGCGGGAATTGGTCCAACTAGCTCATTGTCACTCAAATCCCTACAACAAAAGAAAAGTAACAAGTCCACACCACAGATCATGATGCTGTAAAATAAACCTTCAAGATTTTAAATTTCACACTTACAGAACAGCAAGGGCCTGCATTAAACCAATAACCTCTGGAATCCTCCCAGTGAGATTATTCCCTTGAAGAGACCTAAAATAAAGATGCACAATTACTTGTTTTGATATTGCCAAAAACACAGCAAAAAACCTATACGAGTGGTATTTGGGATTGTGGTGCAGGATATTTTTTAAAGTAATTTTCACTTGAAAATACATCAAAATAATGTTTTTTTATTTATTTAATTTATTTTTTACATCAAAACAATAAAAAAAACACTAAAAAATATTAATTTGAAGCTTTTTAAGAGAAATCAAGAATTGGAAAAGGTACAGTCCAACCACACTCCCAAATGATGCCTCATTTTGCTTATAATCATTTAGAAAGGGTTTATAACAAGTTAGATACAAAATCAAACACATACAGCGTTGCAACTTGCAAGAAGCCAATATTGTATGGTATCTCCCCTGTAAACTGATTGTATGATATATCCCTGTAATTATCAAAGTAAAAGTTAATACATCATAAAAACTCGTGAATAACTTAAAATTAGTCTGTGCAGCCAAACCTACAGTATCTCAAAGCTAGTACAGTTTCCAATGCTACTGGGGATGGTGCCAGTTAGTTTATTGTCTCTCACATCACTGGAAAGGAGAATAAATAAATTTGAAGTCCCAAATAACTGAAAATTAAGTAAACAAACAGCTCACCAGGAACACAATCAGATAGATCAAATACTTACAAATACCACAAGCCAGTCAACTGACAGATATCTTCTGACAATGTTCCAGTCAACAAATTGCCGCGTAATCCACTGAGAAACACATTGAGATAAAGGTTCAATCAACAAATCCAAAGAACAACTAACGGGTTCTTAACCTTGCCAATAACTGAAATACTCACAGGTATTGTAAGACTTCATTCCAGTAGATCAATCTTGGTATCTCACCAGTCAGCTGGTTTTTAGCAAGGTCACTGAACAGGAAAACAAGCACCAATTGAATAGTATCAGTACCAATAAGAAGAATTTAGAAATTCATAAACACCAAACCACAACTTCATTAACTATAAGGACTCACAGTGTTTTCAGATTCGGAATTTGGGTTAAAGTTGAAGGGATAGGACCAGTAAGCTGGTTGTTCTTCAAATTTCTACATTTCAGGACAAAATTACTCAATCATGAAAATTATAAAAATCCCAATTGAAGCAAAGTGAATGAAACTAAAAAAAGAGTTTACTCACAAGGTATCAAGTTGCTTCAACTTTGATAGAGAAAAGGGAATGTCACCATAAAGCAAGTTACCAGAAAGATCCCTGGATTCCACAATGCAAACCACATGTTAACATCAATACAGTAAAAAATCAAAAACCAGCAAAAAATCAAATTTTATCAGACAAACAGAAGACAGCAGAATATTACAGATGGTATAAAGAAGCACAATTGCCAATCTCTTCTGGGATTTGACCAGTCAACATATTCCCTTGGAAGTCTCTGCAATTTTCAACAAAAAAAACAGAAAAAAAGCACCATCAAAATACTCCAAAAAGAACAAAAGAAGTCCCATACAACTAGTATTGCGAAAAAATTTGGTGAAAAGAGAAGCAGCATACATGGATTGCAAGTTCCTCAAATCTCCAATGGCAGGAGAAATTTCACCACCAAGGTTCAAATTTGACAGGTTACTTCACAGAAAACACACACCAGCAAGTTAATAAAAACCAAATTTGCAAAGCATTGCAGACTCAACAGGTAAAGAAAATGACTGCCTTCAAAGGGCTTACAGAGAAATAACAGAGAAGCTGTCATTGTCACAAAACACACCGCGCCAAGAACAGAAATCTTCATAGTGCACATCATCCCAGTCAACAAGCACATTAACAACATTGCTGAAAGATTCCTTTATAGACATCAAAGCTTTCCCTGCAACAAAACCTCATTTCAATCCCTCTCTTTCAATACAAGAAACTCTTAAAACTATTAAAAAAAATGACTTTCCAAGCTTTTTGATCAGGCAGAATAATTTATTAAACAAAAGTCAAACAAGAGAAAATCTTTAAAAACCCTAAACTTTCTCGGGGTTCTCTCACAGTATTTTCCCCTCTCCTTGACTTACAAACACAATAAAACAGAATTCTAGTACCATTTTATAGGCTACAGCTAAAAACTACATCTTCAACAGTGAAAAACACCACTTTTAAGGAGCCCAAAGATAGAAATGGCAAAAAGAGAAGCTGAAAGTTTATCCAAAACAAACAGAAAAACACAGAAAATCCCGATAAACCCATTAAACAAGAAAAGGTCTGTAAGAAAGAAGAGTACCCTAGTTGTTAAGTGTAGTGAAACAGGAGTAAACAGAAGAAGCACTGCATACTTAACAAATAAAACAGAATTCTAGTACCATCTTTAACAACGATAAAACAGCATTTTCAACAATGTTATACACCGTTTTTAAGGACACCAGAGATAGAAAAGGCGAGAAGAGAAGCTAATTTTTTTTTCCAAAACACAACAAAAATCCTGATAAACCCAGCAAACAAGAAAATGTAGTACCCTCATCATTAAGTGGTGAAACAAGCGGAAACAGAAATAGTAAAAGCACCACAGCCATTGACAAACAGTGCTCAAAACCCCCTGGTAGTTTCATTTCTTTCGTTTTTTTTTTTATATAAACTAGCAGGAAAACAAGAACTAAGAGTGTCAAGGACACTAGCTAAGTCCAAGAGTCTTGATGCTCTCTGCTGTCATTGTAAGCGATAGAGAAGAGGGCAGCATTCGTTTGGCGTGAACTGAAAGGAGGTGAGTTAAAACATAGCACAGAATTTATTTAAGAAGAGAGGAGAGTGGGGAGAGAGAGAGAGTGAAATAAACGGCGGTGAAGAGACGTTAGTGGACTGACCTGCTCTGTTTTGTACTAGCTATTTAACACATGTTCCCTCCTGAATCAGATAATATTTTTTTAATAAAAAATAAATATACAATCTTTTTTAATCTGTTATTTTTCTAAAACAATCTAAGATTAGATTTTTTTTTATACTTATTTTATTATAATAAATTAAAAAATTAATACTTACATATAATTATATCTTAGATTAATTTTTAATATAATAAAAAAATAAAATAATATTGCAATTACTAAGATAAAACACTATTTACTTTTAATTTTATATAAAAAAATTTCCAAAAATAAGCATAAGAAAATATAAAAATAAATTACAAAAATAAACAAAAATAAAAATTAGTACAAATAAGTCAAGTGTGTAGATGATAGAAATTACAAGTGTAGAGAATGATAAATAATTTTTTTCCAGAAAAAAGTATAAAGAAAAACTAAAAAATTATTAAAAAAACAAAAATAAGAAAAAATGATAATAAATATGTAAAATATAAATTAATAAATATAATTAAATCTAACCTTTTATAATTATCTAGTAAAGTGACTTTACAATTAGCCGGTGAGATAACGGTTTGACTTCATATTTTTTTGCAAAAATAATTTTTTTTATTAAAATGAAGAACTTTTAATATTTAAATTAATAAACATGAGAAGAGATGATTATGTTAAGCAATATAGTAATGTGAGTAACATGAGAAAAATACGTGGAGAGGGGGTTGGACCGACCAGGGCTTTATGTTGTCTACTTATATAATTTTGAAGGAACTTGTGTAAAATAAAATCAGTTTTTTTTTTTATTTTATGATTGTATTTATAAATCTTGATTATATTAATTTATTTCATGAAAAATAAAATTGTAACATAGAATAATTATTTTTCTCTGTAAGTAAGGGTTGAAATTATAAATGTTAAACTTGATTTTAATTGCAAGAGTGTACGAGAAATTTTGATACAAATATTAATGAAACTAAATAAGAAATTGAACTAATCAAACACAATTAATAATTAATCCGGACAAGTTTTTAATCACCAAGTTGATTTACGAAGCCTGTCATAGACTTCCCAGTCAACACCAACTTTTTTTTTTTTTTATCAAACATAAAAACTGGTGTATTCAAAATAGTAAAGTCGACACAAAAGTATTACCTGGGTATTTCTTTATTAATCAAGAAATGTACTATTACCTAGTATAGTCTACAAAAATTAATTTCAAATGTCAGACTTTATTGTAAAATATACTTTATGTGATTTTAAGATTATCTAGAAAAAAAATAACCCACGACTACGAGTATACAAAATAATTTATAAATACAATTTATCATAAAATAAAAAATATATATATAAATTATCAATATTACTGACATCATTTATTAATTTATTTAACCAGTCACCATGAGTTTAGTGATCAGAACATGAATGAGCAAACATGTTTAAAATAATTGTTCTTGTTGAAAAATATAGACGTAAGATCTCAAACCTAAAATTTAGATCGATATATACTTAAAAAAAATTTGAAAAAACAATTAATATTTTAGTAAAAATTCAAACCACTCGTTAACCGGATAAATTTCTATAAAAACATCAATTGATATAAACTTAAGAAAAAATTTAAAAAAATAATTAATTTTATATAATTTAGTTAAAAACTCAAACCAGCTCGTGATCTAATCAACCCGGATAAAATTCTATAAAAAACACATCAATTTGTTTGTGCTAAAACCACATTGTTTTTAGTTTTTTAACTGCATCTATGGTAGCAAAAACTGACTGACATGAACTGAGTATACATGTGACAAAATGGTTTCTCACCAAGTAGATTTTCTTGCCAAAGAAAAAAACAAGTAGTTTAGTTGGTGTACAGTAGTACTATTTACATGTATTTAGCTTTTGAATTTGAATTTCTTACATTCTAGGAAGAAGAACTACGAAGATTGTCCTGAGAAAAACAATAAACACGAAGGGTGGGAGAGGACAGGAGGTTGCAGTGTCTGCAAACTGCAGGTGTCAGCACCCTTGCAATAAACAGGTTGCTATGTATAAAGCTGCCCCGTGCTTCTTCTTTCTCGAGCTTAATCTGCTTTTGTCGCTTATGACTCCAAAGTAGTTTTCATCGTTGATATTATTCCGGGCTGGCTCCGGGTGTTAATCCGATGATATATGAACTTGATCTCAAACTATACCAGGTTTTATGTCTAAATAGGTGTTGGTTGATCTGATAATACTGGTAATAGGATTTGATTTTTTAGATTTTTATTCGAAATAATGTAGTTTTAATTTTGTTTTTTTTATAGATAAGATATTTTTTAAATGATAACTCATGAATTTAGTTATTTTAAATTATAATTTTATCATGTTTATAACTAGCCTTATGACTTTAGTTATTTTAAATTATAATTTTATTATATTTATAAAGTTTAGTCTTGCAAATTTATTCATTGACTTGTCAATTAAAAATTTAGCTTCAATCGAGTAGATATTGAATCACCTAGAAAATAATGTAGTTAAACTTGAGTAATTCAGTTGGTTAATTCATGACTTGATGACTCGATGGATGAACAATAAAGGTGACCTCATCAAAATTCAAACAAGACTCAGTCAATATTTTTTAAAAATTTTTTATCCAAAGTGACATTGTTCTAGATATAAATTAGACATTAAAAAAACTTAATACACTTGAATCAACTAGTCAATTCAAGAAGTTTATCCAAAGTGACTAATATAATTGTTTCTCGTGATCTTATTTTACAGGGATAATATTTATTTTTTAAAATATTTATTATTTAAAAACATAATATTCTCAACCTTTTTTAGTAATTTTAGTTCGTCGAAGCATTGAACAAGAAGCTCGTGGTGTAATTAGGCTTGCGATAATGAGTGATTTTGAATAATTGACAATTAGATGAAGATCTATCCTAAACATGGAGATCAATGGAACACATCTAGAAATAAGAGGAGGTTTGATCTCGCCAAACTATAATAATAAATTATAATTACTATAATTTTTTATTTGATCGTTGAATTACACTTAAATTTTTATAGGAGTTTTTGAAAACCGTTCCTTTTAAAGTAGCACGGAATTGCTACTCCGACTGTTGAATCTTTAGATTTTAAAAATCTCTCACTGGAGCTTTGGTTTTGACAATTTTTGTAATATTTCTTGTTATTTTTATATTTCATATTTTTTTGATATGATTTTAAATTTTTATTTTATTTTCAATTAAGTTATTATTTCTGATCTATTTAATACTTTATAAATCTTTAAAAGAGAGGAAATTGAGAATTATTATATTTAAAAAAAAACTATAATCTTAAGTGTGATTTCTGCCGTCCCTTTTGCTCTTAAAAGTTTTTGTTATTTATTTATTTTGGCTGTCTTTTAGCTTCTCCCCGAATCTCCTTCACGACAAGAAATCTCAACAGTTAATACACGTTGTAAAAAATCTGAAACACCCTGCTAATCTCAAGAAAATAACACACCCTGACATAGCTAGGTGTCATAAAAAACTGTAACAATAGAGTAGTAGCCAGCAGCACCAGCGACTGCCCCGCCGGTTTCAGCCATCTGCTTGTACGGCCGGCGTGACACCAATCTGAGCCCATTACCTGCAGCAGAACTAGGTGGGACCCTATTCATGTACGGTGGTGGATTTTAATATAGAGTCTCAAAAAGTTGGGATTGATGTGATCTTACTAAAAGGTAAAATGTACTTTCTAGGGTTCAAGAAACACATGTATACCTTGCAGATTTTTCTATTCGATAATGAAATCGTCGTTATTTCCCTAACAATTGTTGTTTTCGATGCTGGGTATTACCCAGTGAAGCATTTGTTTTGTTTTCTCTACAAGGGCAGTGCAGGATTTGCAATCATTGAGTGAGAATCTAGATCCCTTTCTTTCTAACACCTATTTAACATGTGGATTAGCCAGAGTTCAAGTTCGAAAACAAATTGAACAAAAACATTCGTCAATACTACTTGGTTCTTCTGTAAGTAATTGTTGTCCCTATGCCCTGAAGAAATGACTATGCATGCGTGGTTTCCAAGCAGCGGTGAAAGATATGGAAAGAGGAGACAAACAGTAGACCAAGGAATCAAGACTCGTGTTGGAACAAGCAACAACGACTGTGCCTGTGGCTGTGGCTGTGGCTGTTCTTGTGCTGTGGTGTATATTTAGATGTCTGGTGAGCATTTAGCAGGCTAGGGAATTGCGGGACCCAAACCAAAGTTGTTTTGGCAGAGAAATAAAGATGGAGTATTGATGACACCCATCATAGGACCCGTGATTGCTATCCGTACACTGTTCTGCTTTGTCAAGAAAGACTATCATTCTTTCCTTAGAAATTGATGTGAAGTTTGTGGCCAGTGCCCACCCATCATTCTTTTGCACTAATGCATATTCCCTTCCCTCGAGGTTGAGGAGAGATTTCTCAAGTGAAGCACCAAAGGGTATTTCACTGCTGTACAAAGCTTGAAGCTTGGTACCTAGCTGGTAAGTGAAAGGATACACTCCTCGTCCATTTCCAACTACGGTTTAACTTTAGTGTTAGGCAGCCATTAATTTTTCATGAATTCTCTAATTGAGCTATGATGGTGGAGATAAAGGGACAGCCTTAATCTTAGGGTATGTTTGATCTTGACGTGCTTTAAATAAAACACAATTTTTAACTGATTACAAGAAAAAAACCAAACACATTAATTTTTAAAATATGTACCTAAAACTACCTAATTTATAAGGATATGGGGAACGATGCCTCGGTGAAAAAAACTGGCCCCAGAAGATGGCACCAAGGCTTACCAAGGCAAAGGACTCCTGCAATGGGCCATGAATAAAAACTTAAGGATTTGTGGCCTCTTACATTGTCTTTGATGGCTTTGGACTTGGGAGTGGTGGGATATTACACAACAAATCATAAGCCCAAATCTTGGTCCTTTTGTAGCCTTTAAACATGGAGGGTTGAAAATGGCTTCTGTGTTTACTAGGATTTATGCCCTTTGTAATAAAGGAAAAAAATGGCTTCTTTTTTAAGGGGGGAAATAGATATAATGGTTTCTCCATTGAAATTCAAGTTTAAGATAATCCACAAAATACCAATCTTTATACACGAATAGCCAAAATACGCAGGCATGTTTCAAGACAAAATGAGCCTTACTAATTTCATGGCTCACTGAAGGATAAATGCTGCAAGTTCATAGACTAAATCGTGTCAAAAGGGAAGATCTTCCTGTCCTGGTTTCTTCTTTAGAAACCATTGAAGGTCAATGTCACAACAATATGATGGGAAAACAAACGTGATGGATTCACTAGAAGTTAATTCCAGTAGAACAACCCCGTAGAATAGAACAAAGAAATTCACCATCCTGGCCAACACCTGCAGTTTAAGATGCTGGATCAGCATCGTGCCAGCCCTTGCTGCAAGGTGGAACGCTCATGAATTCATCAAACTCCTTTACATGGATGTCACAACACTTCCACTGCAAAATTACATGTAATTAAAAGGTAATTAGTAAAAAAAGAAAAAGAAAATAAGAGAGCAGGCTGGAAGTAAAAATGCAGTAAATTGTACACACCCCTCTCATTCGATCATGAAAAACAGCAGGCCCGGGATGGTAATTACAGGCAGTTTCATGATTATCCTTCTCCTTGAAAGTTTGACCACATCCCTGATTCTTGCACGTCTGGGGCTGGTTTATATCAACTACCTTTTTTGCTGGAGCAGAAGCATAGCTTTTAGGCGGTGCAGCTTTGGGTTGTGCTTGTGACCCTAAAAAGGACATGAAGTGCTTCAGCTTTAAAAGCAATAAATCGATGTATAATGAGGAAACCAGGTACATGAGAGTTTAAAATGCACCAATTACAAAATTGATGCAACAGTGTGAAGATGGCCACAAAAGGAATAATAAAGATGAAGCCAACTGCTTGTGCAATTCAAAAAAACCTTTTATTTACTTGGAAAATTGGAAGTTTACTCCTTACCACTCACTTGACATCCTAGGCCATGCCAAAGAAGTTTTTCCACCAAGTAGCGGATTCTTAGGGGTACCGTTTCCCAAAACTAAAAATTAAGCTACTTTGCACAATTTAAAAGATCTTACAAGCTCTCGGAAGTATTTCTCAATTTGTCACCAGCTAGCATTCTGAGGATCATATTTGTGTTAACAGAGCTTGATGGCTTTTCAATTCAATAATGCAAACACTAACATGCTTCCATGCAATGAAACGGTTCAGACATCACTTCTATATAATCTAGATAGATAATTTTTCTTTCCCTTTTTTTTTCAGTTTGGTTTTAAAACTGTAATATCAATTGTTGTGGTTATTAAAAGCATTCAAATGACACTACCATGATCTGAGCAAAAAAAGCCCTGCTTGCATCTAGGGCAAGATTCTTTTGAGGATGAGTTGGTAGCGGGAGCTGCAGTGGGAGGAGAAAATGGATTCTTTGGGGTGGGAGTTGGAGTCGCCTTTGGTAACACTGGTTTCTCAGTTGTGTGTTTACCTGTTTTACATCTTCATCACAAGAAAAAAACTTTTGAGTGACCAACGCTGATAGACATATAAGCATATCATCAACGCAAATGTAAACGCAAAATATCAACCATGACCAGTTTGAGCTAGTTCATTCAACCAAGAAGAAGTCATATTTTATCAGAAATCCTGCCATATTCACATATGCCTAAGAAAAGTAGCAGAAAAACAACGGCACAGGACCTACCCTGGAATCTCCAGAAACAAGCTGAAATCATGACTCCTTTTCTTGCAACAACTCCACTCTTTCATTCCATCATGAAAGAAAGGCTGGAAAATGGAATTAAGCAAGATTAAGGTAATGAATAAAAAACCTATTTCTTTTTCAAAACAACTAAGTAAATCTTAAGAAAAAAATCTGACTTACCCCCTGTCAATGCATATCCGCACATGCAGTGAAACCGCATCAAAGCAAGCAAGGGAAAAGGTTAATCAGTATAATACACAAACGCACACTATATTCAGAATTTTTTTCCTTCTGTAATCAAATAAGATAACCTTGCACAAGATATAATAGAAAAACATATGTACTACCAAAGTCCAAGACTATCAAAATACATATTTCTACAAAACGTAAGGCTGAAACTGAACAAGAAATGCATGAAGCTGCACAATAAATGGATAAAATCCATTATCTCACTGTTGGGACAGGGACCTTTGGATTCCATTACACAATAGCCATTATTTGAATCTAAGCATTTAATAACCCTATACTATGTAGCACATTGAACACGTTAATATATTTTGAAGAACTGTTGCCCTGGATTCAATATGACATCCTTACCCTGCATTTTTATTAAGTAACAATTGAATTTACTATCATCTTTTCACATCTGTTAAAAGCATGAAAATTTTCTTCCTGGTGGAGCTGTGCTTGAGAAACATCAAAGACAATGATTGTAAACGAGGAACAGTTTAGGTATCTAAGATACCCTATACCACTCTGACAAGATCAGTACTCTTCCCTATACCACACTGACAAGATTCAGCGCTCTTAACAATCATCATGATCTTTAATCAAACCATGCCGTGCGGATAGAATAACGAAATTTGTCAGCTTTTTTACTTAAATCATGAAAAAATTACTGAACTTTCTACCCAATCCTCTGTTGCACATTAAATCAACCACCTTAAAAACAGATGATAACAACTCCCTTATCCTATATTTCTCTAAAAACATCAATTTTTTTCCCTTCACGCGAGGAATTGAACAAAACACAAAAAGCTATCACATTATCGCAATTAAATCTACAAATCATAAACCCAAAATTGTATCAACTGCAAAAACAAAAAACAAAAGTTAATAATTAAGAAAAGTTGAAATACCGAATCATGGTAAGTACAGGAACCATCGGGATTGTTGTCTTCGGTGAAAGTTGCGTCGCAGCCGATTCGCTGGCAGCGAAGCTTAGGTACCTCGGTTTGGTCCATGGATAAATAATTCTCTTTTTAGCTTTTGTTTTAAAGATGGAGACAGAGAGCAGTGGAAGAAAGAGTTGCGTTCGAGCGAGTAGAGGAATCAAAGTCGTCTTCTGAGTTCAGTTTTGTCTTCTGATTATTCTAGAAACACATTACAAAGTTGTTGTCGGTCCCGCTGTTAGATTATGTAGTTTTAAAGTCTTTCATTAAACTTGAAGTCTCCTATGCCTTGTTCATTCGTTGGTCGGTTAACTCATATTAATTCAAAAAAATAACTAAAGTTTTTTTTTTTAAAAAAAAAAATCAAAACAACTCTGATTTAAGAAAAAATCAAATTAGTTTTTTTATCAGAACAACTCTGATTTGAAAAATAAATCAATTAGTTTCTTATCAGATTATTAAATCATAGATTCATCCACGTGAATTAATTAATTAGATTAATTTCAATCTAATTTTTTTAATCTAATACAATTCAAATGATCCAAATCTTATATTAACCAACTAAATTAAGTTGAGTTTAGTAATAACACTTGTACTAGGATTTGCTTTCAACTCAAATAACTAATAAAAGTAAGATTAATAATAATATTATTGATTTATAATACATAAAAAAATATTATTGTTTTGTAAGTATAACAATACTATTTTTATATTATACGGTTATGATATTAGATTATGACTTTATTTATTATACATAATGTAGTTATAGTCTTTCGTTATTTTGAAAGTTGGTGAGGACTCAAATTGGATTGGGTTTATACAATGTTTAATTTCAATTTGACCTTTTCCCAGATGGATTTGGAGGGAAGAAAGCACAAACCCATATTTTTTTACTTTCTTTTTCTAGGTTAAAAGCAAGATATGAATTTTTGTTCATTAAGTTTACAACGAGAGTGTTTGAAAATATAGTTATTGTTAGTTTTTAAATAACTTTTCATACTGAAATATATTAAAATATTTTTTTATTTTTTAAAAATCATTTTTAAAATCAACACGTTAAAACAATCTAAAACATAAAAAAAAAATTAAATTCTTTGCAAAACAAAAAAAATAATTTTTTAAAAAAATACAATTTGCACCGATTTTCAAACGGACAGTAAATATTTTTTTTTGAAAAACACTTTTGAAAGTATCAAAAAAACTGGACATGTCAAGGAATACTTTTGAGAAATACAATTGTTACTGCATGTATAATTTTCAAAAAAATTATTGCTGCTGTATATACGTGTTTAAGTGGATCGACATCAATGACTGATGGGACGAAAACACAAAATTGTATATACAACAGTCAAAGAATGTGGGGCCTAATATGTATGTACATGAGAGTTCTGGATTGTCTGTCTGGCTGATTATTTGCAACCTGAACTGTGGAATCAGTAATGAGATGAATTCCTTGTCTTCCCAAGATGATTAGCTATACTTCCTTTGAAGTACTGAGACTACAAAATGTGGAGGTCGTAACTATCTGCTACGCACTTCAATCATGGAAACTCTTTCCTGTAAAAACATAAATGATAAGTTAATTGCCCTGGAGATATTTAAAAGAAGAAAAGACATGTGAGGTATGAGGAGCAGATATTCAACTTTCAAAAGCTGTTTTGCAATGAAGTTTTGAAAATGATTGGCACATACCACTGCCAAATGACTTTGCAGTAGCAGCATAAAAGGATATGAATTCCCGGATTCATGGTGGATGCATTGCCAGAATTATGAAAAAAAACCCTAGTTTCTTACATAATATTTTCTTTAAGGAAATTCACTAACAAAGAAATCAGTATACGCACTCACAAAGAGCTGTAAGACCATGGTTGTGCCTGCAGAAGAACAGATATGGAACTCTTTCCTAGATATACTATCAATCAAAAAGATATATATGATATTGAGTTCTGGGATGTGACAGCATGTCAAGTCTTAAGAAAATTTTACATGGGATGCAATATGCTTCAATGTGTACCAGAAAAATTCTCAGTATGCATTCGTTCCCACAAAATAAATCACGTGCACACACAAACACAAATAAGGAGGGAGGGAGAACCTCATTTGGAGTACCATTCTCCGATGGAAACCATTTATTTGGAGTGCTACTCTCGGATGGAAACCATTGTAAAAGGACACCCAAATTCATGACGTTAGGAATCAATTTGAACAGGAGAGGAGTTGTCACCTGAATGAGCATCAATCAAGGGTTTAATGCAAGAGAACCAAAACATTGTTAAAAAGCCATGTTACATTTGCAAGTATCGAAGAAACGAACCAGACTGAGAGCTGTTGTTCCAAGAAGAAGAAGATACATCTTTCCCTGCATCAAAACCACCAAAATGGTTTAAAAACTAATGAAGGATGGGCAAATGTTCATATAGTTACACAGATATCTAATCATGACATCAAACCTAAAACCACCTATATGTGCATGCAACCCTAAACCCTAGTTCCACATAAACGAGATTTCCTTATGATAAAAAATTATAAGCATCTGTTTCGTTAATGGTACCCTAACTATCACACACACACACAAACAGAGAGAGAGTTCACCTCAACAAGATGAAGATTTGAGGCACGACTTAGGAGAACAAAAGCAAATTCTCCAATTTGAGCAAGTAATACTCCAACCTACATCATAGTACATCAATTTTTGTTCAGGAAAAAAAAAGGAAAGAGAAAGGAGTTTCAAGTACAATTGTCTTTTTTTTTGTCAACAAACATAGCAAGCCAACTCACGAGGAATGATGTCCTAATGCTATATCCAAAGGCTTTAGTAACTGCAGCAGCAATGGTTGTCTTGACAACTATAACCAGAATCACAGATGCTAGCAATATATCCACATGGTTCCATAGAAAATGTACATTTATGAGCATTCCAATGCTAGAAAGAAAGAGAGCTGCAAACAGGTTCCTGATTGGTTCCACCTACAAAGTAGACAGTCAATTTCAAAACATATCAATCTCATTATTATTTTTTTAACATAACATAACCACACGGAGAATAATTCCCATGCAAAAAAGAGTAAAATTGTGATGTCCATCGACTACAGCTGTTAATCTCGTAATTAATAGAGTGATGGAGCCACTAAAACAAGTTACAGAGATCCAGAGTCAATTTACAAATTTAAATTAGTGCATTATTTCCGAGAACATAACTTTTATACTGAATCCATACTACCATTTGTGGCAGTACTTGGCACACAATCCATTGCACAGAAGAATACCTGTTCTAAAGTATGCTGTGCAAAGTCAGTGGTAGATATCATGACTCCAGCCATGAAAGAACCCAACTCAAGACTAAGGCCCAGCTTGTCACTGCACTGAAATCGTAAAGAAAATCTAAGAATAATGAGAACAAGATGACGAAAACATCACCAAGAAGCAATGCACTGATAGTTGAAGGAAATCCAAGAGTAATGAGAACATGATGACAAAAAAATTTCCGTGCAGCCCTGTGCTGCGCTGAATCATGACATACTGTATCTCAACATCATAACTTCTGCAGTTAACTAAAGATGAAAACTCACAGTTTGACTAAATGAATTTCTTTCATATATTTGATGATTT
The DNA here is from genome assembly GCA_015852605.2 of Populus deltoides. Classification (NCBI taxonomy): domain Eukaryota; kingdom Viridiplantae; phylum Streptophyta; class Magnoliopsida; order Malpighiales; family Salicaceae; genus Populus; species Populus deltoides. The sequence continues at coordinate 1,852,632 of CM027584.2, read as the reverse complement.
CTGGCCTAAGTATAAACACATGTAGCATAGTCAAGGAACCATTCTACTATTTATATGACTAACCACATATTGGGAGCTTTATACCATATGTCGATCATCATCGTTCAAGCAGAACTTAGACGATGTCTATAAATTTGTCAAATTTCAATGTTAGGTTTTCTTACATCCTCTGCCTTAAAAATATATTGCAGTTCCACTCTGCTTGTTTGTATTAGTGGAATTTTGGATTCAAATACAAATGATTATTTTTCAGATGCAAAAAGCTACATAAAGCAAGCATTTTCCTCTGTCAGAATAATGGCCATGATGGTTATCAAACCCTTACAGAAAAAATAAAAATGTAAAAACCTGCTAAGAAATCGAATTGATCTTTTGAGCATGTAACTGATGGATGGACAACAGCCCTACAACCTTAAAGTCAGAGCTTCAACCAACCATCAAACTTAGACATGTCAAATAATTTCAAATGAAGCAAATCACCATATAGATTAAATAGCCCGTGATTAAGAAAGCAAAAACATGCAATGTACATATGCTATTGCCAGTTGAGATGTTCTTGTTTGCAAATATCTCATATGACATTGTAATCCATATCACTACATGGATGACAAAAAATATGTTAAACAAAGTTGATACCTACCATGTCATGGAAAGGATAAAATTTATTGCAGCAACATGTAAAAAAACTATTTTTCCTAGACAAGAAAGGTACATAAAATTTTCACCTACCCAAGCAGACAACAAGCAGAAAGCCACAGCAGCAAGCTGGTAGAGTTCACTTGTCTGAATCACAAGATGGAACACAAAGAGTATGCTTAGAAAGAGGCCCTACTCAACCGGAAGGTACTTGAGCAAAGATAAATAAGAAATGTGGCCCACACTAAAGACTATCAAAAACTCACTTGAGATGATAGCTGTATCATTAACTTAAGAAAGCGAGGAACAAATGACCAGGACAAGAAAGATGCAGCCATGAGGTATAAGGACAAGACCAACAACCTGAAGTTAGTAAGCAATAGAGGTTAGATTCAATAAGGATCATTTACATGGGGTCATTAGCCAAAAAAAGTGGGGGGGTTGGTTGGCAATCAATTAATAACAGTAAATGACTTCCATTATTGGAAAAAAGAAAGAGAGAGAGGAATCATTTATACAAAAAAAATATTAGGTGACAAACAAACTTACAACTTCCCCATTGAAATCATTCCTTGTATAGCACCACTGTTGCCACCCAAAACTGGAAGCAAAGCAAATAATAAACCAACAGCACAATCCTGAAACAATTCACAAGATCAGACAAGTGGTTGTGCATCAGCAAACCTTTTTCAAAATTCAACGTATCATCAACGACATGCTTAAATATAAACCAGGTAAGAAAATAAATACAACCTGAAAAATCAGTGTCCCAATCGTCACTTGACCATGAAGAGAATTACAACTGTTACGTTCCATCAAAAATTTCACCACCTGATAAAAAAAATTGCATGAATCATATTTGCAAACAACAAGGAGGAATCAAACAGAAAGGAGAGAGAATTGTGTCAGAAACAAGTCTAGACCACTGCTGTTGATGACATTGACAGGAAGGAACCCACAAATACACCCTCAGATAACTTTGCTCCACACAACTGCAAAGTTAACAGTGGTGCAAGCTTAGCATCCAATTTGACCAATCATACAGATTTCTAGCATAACTGAGTTACAAGATTTAAGCATCGTACCACAGAAATTATGCCACACAAGCAAATAAATATTACAATTTGAAGCATCCCTCCAAGAATAGCGACAGGGCCCACCACTTTTAGCTGCATTGATGATAAGTCAGAACAGCTTTTCTAAATCAAGAAAAACAAGCTCTTTTTTTATATAATAAATTAAGGAAATTTTAAGACAATATCTTCCCTAGATCAAATACAGTTTACCTTAGTCAAAGAAAACTCCAGCCCTAAAGCAAAAAGAAGAAACACAACACCAAACTGTGCAACAGTTTCAACCTGTGATGAAGCCAAGAGAACATGTCACCACTGTTTTTATCAACATTACAGCATATAAATGCTTTACATGTGGATTTCTCAGATAATAAGCACCTAACAAGGGTTGGAGCATATGGATGGATACAATTATTAGTTGCTAAACTATACGCACCAACAAAGTCAGCGTCAAAGTTGAAACAACCCAACTGACAACCATTTTTGTCCCACCAGTTATATTGCCATCTGGAATTTTGTATAAATAATCTAACATGAAAAGGACATTAAAAGGTAGCAAAACTTCATTTGATAACTCATAAAACTTGCATTTCCCATACAATGTCATCAATGAGGTTATAACAAGTGAAGCAAAAGCAAAAAAGAAAGGTACACATTTGGGAAAAATTAAGAGTCACATACCTGTACCATCTCACTGATGAAATTTAGACCACCTGGTCCGATGATGGAACCTGCTAGAAGATAGCCAACGATAACCTGCCATATGTATTACATGTCAAAAGAAAAAAAATTACCTTAAATATTACTCCATTGCATAAATCACATGATATAGCTGAACATTAGAGACAAAAGATTGTGGCAATTGAAGACAAATGAAACCACAATATACAGATTCTAACCGGTTGACCCAAACAAGAAGAGATGATTCCTCCGATGGCAGCAGAAACTATAGCAACAACTAGATCTGAAATTAATCTGCAGGTATGTGAAATAAATAACACTGCATTAACAGTACATTCAAAACTTGGAACCTTAAATGATAACAGTTAAATCAAGTCAAAATATAGATACAAGAACTGTGCAGATAAGAAATCAACAGCTTATCACACAGCGAGTTCTCAAGAGTAATATTTGCTCTCCTAAACAGCCAAAAAAATAGAGAAAAAATGAGTCATTCACCTCACATCTACTTGAAGTATTGGGTACTTGGATTTCTTGTTTGACATGACAAATACATTATCCTACAATTAGCAAGATAAGCAAGTTAGAGGGAATGACCACAGAAACCAAAAGTTGGATCAAAGAATCTGTCTAAAAATTTCACGAAGAGAACTAATCATTGAATTTCAGTGCACCTTTTTGTCAATCAGGGTTTCCGTATCCTCGGATTCTTCATTTTCTAGAGAAAATACATCTTGAAGTTGAAAAGGTCTAGTTCCACTGAAAACAAAGAGGAAAGAAAGATATATATGACATCAGAATCTCACTTCTGTACAGAAAGAAAGGGAAACGAAACTATATGTCAAAACATAAGGTAAAAAATGCAATAATTTGCACCCAAAAATATTTTGCAACTCCCATACTTAGCCACTTGTGTATCATTTTTTTTGCCCTTATCGTGAGTGATTTTTGCTACAGTCTCCAATACAGCCTGCGAAAACATAATCAGAAGTCCTCTTTAGCATTAACACTAAGAAACAACTAGTAGTAACAGACAAATGACTTAATTAGGTAAAAAGCTGGAGATAATGATACCTAGACAGTATTTATGTTAAATAGTACTGGCGTATGAAAAGGCCAAAGGAGAAGATATTGCTCCTACCATGTTTTTGGGGTGCAGAAAAAATATGACATGTTGAAAAAAGATAAATTTTCTCATTAATATAGATGATGAGGGTTGCAGCCACACTGTAGATTAACAGTCTGGATCTTGCATAAGCTAGATCCCTGGCAAGATTATTTTCTTCTTCTTCCTATTTATCTCTTATGTTCAGTAGCAAACTCCAGGAAGGTCAAAGTTTCCAAAGTTGCTTCACAGGGGCACTTGTGCAGCAAAGCAAAACTAAAGCTCAAGCCACAATCACTAAATTTAGACAATTAAAAGAAAAATAAACCTACTTGTTGGTCAGCTACACTGTTGTTGAAGCTGTTTCTATCAGAACCTGGTAAAGTAAAAATATGAACCAAACTTAAATATCATCCAAAAATCATTGAAACCAAACAACTTCCAATAGATAAAATGCAGTAGGTAATTATCATCCCAATTCAATAACAGAAACTCCTATGATCCACAGGGTATGTCAGTAATCATTAGACTGGAGTCAAAATAACAGACATAAAGATCACACGAGCTGTCAACTTCCAAGTGCAGGACCGGCTAGATTTATTAAACTCTCCAGCCTAGCAAGTATCATAGCATCAAGTAAAGCAAATTATATGTGGCCTAGAAACTTTATTCTCTTCAAATTTAAAGGAAAGAAGCCAAAACTATTGAGGTCAATATCATCTCAATGCAGTTGCCAAAGGATATACTGTTCAATTTGATATATGTTTCTGCCATTGCAAACTTAGCTTTGTATAGACTTAGGTTAATTCCTTGAACTGACAATAAATGTTTTCTGCAACATGTGAAGTAGTTCTTATTCAGCTATAAGCTTACTGAAGATTTGAGTTTAAATCCTTATTAACTGACAACTAACTTCCTGTCACCTTAAAGCTTTCAAAACTATTTATAAGCTTCACGTTACCTTCTTAAAAAAAGCATCATTTCCATGTTCATCAGTACCTACTTGATTCAGTTAAATTACTCAAGTTTCAGACTTGCCTAAAGACACCTTCCTCCGGCTATGTTTCCTTATCAATATGAAGGTAACCAATCAAGTCCCTTCGCTCGTCATACAAACTTAACCCAGATTCATATTCCCCCAGCATCCTTTCACTAATTACATGTACAAAAAGGGATCTTTTCATTGGAAAAAAAAAACACTTTTCAGAAACTAAAACATCAAAGCCTTTCTCAAATTAACTCGAACGTGCTCAATTCAGTCTCAAGATCAAACCCCGCCCTCTCTTAATCAACAGAATCATGTGATTATAACCCAATTCTCTGTTCAGAGAAAAGACTTGCTGCAACTTACAAATTGATCTAACATATTACAAAATCCCACAATTTCTAGTCCCATTTCCATAAACACTTTAAAACAAATCTATTTTCCATAAACATTCTATATTTCTAAGAATCTGCTTCACTCTACCATTTCAAGTCTTTCATTCACATTAGTCACCAAGAACAAGCCAAAAACCTTAATTAAACACACAAAAAAGTAGAATTAAAGCAAGAAAAAAAAAGGGTTCTTTACCTTCAGGCTGATCATTTTCAGAGAACTCTTTTTCAAGAACACGATCAAACATTTTAGCAATACTTCCTTCTCCATTATCTGGTGCTGATGAATTCACCAAATTCCCATAAAACCTCTCTCTTACTTCCTTATCAGATCTCCCATTTACACATATCAAAATCGAGAGCAAACAAAAACACCTGCTGAACCCAAATCCATACGCAAAACCTCCTCTTTTCATGGTTATAAGATCGAAATGCAGAGAGAGAGGGGGAGAGGGAATTTTGTATTTGAAGGAACAAATGCTTTAATGAGAGACCCTGTGTGTCCTTCTGCTTTAGGTGTTGTAGATCTCTTTAACCGTTGTTGAAATATCAAAACTAGTCCCTAATTATTTACCAAGTATTAAATGGGTGTCTACACTTAAACTATTGATAACCAAATCCCTAATTTTTTCTAGTGTTTTTCATCAAGTATTTGTTGATGTTTTTATTTGAATATTATGCAGTAAAACGAGTCCCTGAATATTCTCAAAGTATTAAATCGGTGTCTAAACTTAAACTATTTATAACCCAATTTCTATTTTTTTCTAGGCTTTTTCATGAAGTATTTGTTGATGTTTTTATCTGAATATCATGTGGTAAAATAATATCATTTTGAGAGGGTTTGATTTTATTTTTATTAAAAAATTATTATAATTTAGATAGAAAATTCATTTGAGGATTTTTCTTTTTTTACTATTAGAGTAACTTAAAGTTAATTTTTACATATTAAAATTAAAATAGTATTCGATTAGATTGAGATGACATGTATCATTGTGCTTTAATTTCATTAAAAAATTATTACAAAAACAAATTTATTTTATATCATTGGATATGTCTTTTCAACCAAACTTGTTTTATTTTACAGTATTCTCATATTTCTCTAGGACAGTTACCAGATTAGCACAAGACGCATAACAGCCAACAACTACTTATGTGGATTGTCACTGAGAATCGTCAGATCTAGGAGTTAAGGCATGCTAAAACCTAAACTGCAACGATAGCTCCAAACCAGATATGAAGCAAGCGAAAGCAAGCTAGACTTCGGTTCAGGAAAAAAAAGGCTTCTTGTTATAAGAATAATGTAATCTAGATGCACTTTCTTGATCTAGACAATTAATTTTAATAAGTGGAGAATTTACTTCTCACACCGAGGAATTTTAATAAGTGGGGGACTTCATTTTATTTTGGGACTATATTGAAAATGAGTGCATAGTTGAGGAATTACTTTGGAATCTACCTTGGGTTTAAGTTAATGAAATGGTGGTGGCGTGGATTGATTTGGTTGGTTAGTGAGAAATTAAATTAGTGAGTTTTTTTGGTTAGCTTGAGAGTTTTAAATCACGTGGAGGTAGCGGTCATATGAATTTGGTACAAACCAAGATTGGATCAAAGGTGAAGGAATAAGATAGATAGCAACATTCAAACCAACTCTTTTTTTTTTTCTTTTTTATCTCTAAAGACAAAAACATTGTAACTAATTAGGGAATTTTAAAAATATATTTTTTAATTAAAAATAATTAAAAAATATTTTTTTACACCAATATATCAAAATTATTTAAAAATATTAAAAAATTAATATTTTTTAAATAAAAAATAATTTAAAAAACAATCAGTAATACAAAAATAAACATTTGCTAAACGGTTTAATTAAAAATCTCGTCCGATCTAGATTTTAAATCATGAGGTGTCTAGATGAAGAGCTCGTTTTATATTGTTTTAGCGATTGTTTTTTAATAAAAATTTTATTTATTAGCACGTGAAAATTATTTAAAAAAATCAAAATAAAATTTTAAGATCTTGAAAAAATATATTCTTTCCAACCATGAAAATAAACTGCTCCGTAGCTCGCAGGCCAAAATCAACTTTGCTCTAAAAATAGGTGGCTGGTTGGTTGTCTAATGATGGAAAAAACGTGTCCATACCATAAAAACGACCTGTCACGCGCACTAACCACCTGACGTCCACACATTTCACTGGAGCGTGAGTTCTCCACCAGATCACCACCACTTTCCAAACTCGACGCATAAATTTCACCGCCAACCCACTTTCCTTGACGAACCAAGAATTGGAACCAGAGAATTCTCAAGAAACTTTGTGGGAGAGAAAGGCTACACGTTTATTAATCGTGTCGATGACAGTAGCAAGTACTAGTACTGCAAGTGCTAGTTTTCGTTACAGCAAATCAAGAACTGGAGGGGTCAAGCCAAATATTGCAGCAGTGAGGCCAAGAAGTTTGGTGGTGGTGAGAGCAGAAGCTCAATCTATCAACCCTGAAATTAGAAAGAATGAAGAGAAGGTGGTGGACTCTGTTGTGGTTGCTGAACTCTCCAAGCCACTCACTGCTTACTGCAGGTTTGTCCCTGTTGGGGGCTCTTCCTTGTTTTTCTTTTGTCCTATGAATATTGCCCATCTGCTAAATTCTCCATGTTATAAAACCCGTTGATAGTTGATTTTATTTAGATTTTTTTTTTTGCTTTTCCGAATTCTTGATGATAACTTGCATTGGCTAATCTTAGATGCTGGAGGTCAGGAACTTTCCCACTGTGTGATGGAAGCCATGTAAAGCACAACAAAGCTACTGGAGACAATGTTGGACCTTTGCTCTTGAAAAAGCAGAAAGAGTAACTTCTTAATTTCCCTTGATTTTGATTTGTGTTTGTCATGTTCAATTTGAAACCTTAGATTTGCTTGTTCTTCTATGAGATAATACTCCCCAATTCCCTTGGATTGGGGTGAGCTCTCTAGTTCCTGTTGCATAAAAATTAAGGTGATATCAATTTTTCCTATGTTAAATGACCTTGTGAGCTTGTGGCATGCCTTTCTCGGGGCTGTTTGTTGCTTGTGGCATACCTTGCTTGTGACCCATGTTAAATGCCTCATATTTATGGTAAATATCCCTAGCACCTCAGCACAATGAACCTTCAATACTCATGCAAGCACTAAATTTATGTGAACATTTGAAGATGAAACCCATCTTATAGTTTCATTTCCGTTTCTTTTCGATAGTTTGGCTTCCTATTAATCGGTACTCAGGTTTTATCACCTTTTTCAAATGCAAAACATTTCTATATTCCTCTACCTCAAACAACTGCATCCACGAAGCAGTGGCTTCGGCTTGCTTCTTATAGTTACTAGATAGGCTCTTTTTGGATCTTTGCTTCGCTGAAGGATGCTACCTCTAAACCTGCTTACGTTCAAATTCTTATTTTGATTCTTTCATAATTCAGCTCGTCAAAAGTAGACCTCCTGTTCATCTTGGTGTGAACAGATTTCACTTGTCTACACTAGCTAGCTGGGGAGGACATGTTTATGCATTATGTGTACATCATCAAATTGCTACTAATCTGATACAACTTGATTTGATCACTGATAATTAAAATCCATATCGAAACCTTATCCTTTCAATTCGTTCTTTAGCTTTATGTGCTTTTCCTAATAACTCATTATTCAGCCATTGAACTATGCTGTTGTTGAAATATTCAAGTTCCATCGCTTTTTTAATTTGATTTGATCCATCCCTCTCCAATGTGGCTAGAAACAGCTAGTGTGAGCCGATTTTTGGCATATGAGATGTATTTTATTTTGGCATATGGGAATGAAAGCTACTATTTCTTTATCGAAAGGCTCAATCTTTGATGTATTTTCAAGGAAAGCAGAGAAGGGAACTCTGCAGGAATCTGATGGTTTGAAACACAAGAAGTCTAAAGATCATATCACTGGAACTCGATTCATAAACAATAAGATAACCAATCTACTCTATGAAAACATGGAACATGAGTTTGCAAGGTTTGAAGTTTATGCACAAGAGCTTAAAAATTCAAACTAGACATACAGGTTGAAATTGAATGTGAACTAGATGTAAATGTGTTCAAGAGGATGCATGTATGCTTCAACTGCTATGACGAGAGGGTTTTTGGGGGGGATATAGGAAAATTATTGGGCTACGTGGTTGCTTTTTTGAAAGGTCCAAATATGGTGAGTTTCTTGCTAGTTTCCGTCGTGGTTGTCAGACGTGACTTGGGATCTAACTTAGAGAAGGGTTTGAATCATTGGCTTGTTGGGTTAATTTGCGTATCAATGAGTCATCTTGTTTTAATATTTTTTTATTAAAATGATATCATTTTGTTATTTTTTTAAATTCAGTAATGATGACTTGATCGAGTTTGGTCAGTTCAATCGAGTCATGAGTTAATCCACCAAATTTAGCTTAGCCTTGTTGATGTTTTTTATTTATTCAAATTAAAATAGGGTTCAGATCAAGTTTCGGTAAGTCAGGTCTAGTTTAATAATTATGGTTCTCGTTTTAAAAAATGCCAATAATCAAATGTTTCCTATATATTGGTCTGTAATGAGGTGGGAAAGTAAGAGAATTTGGAGATTTTTGTAATTGCTCATAGAAGATGTTGGAATCAGACTAGGTGCTGGTGGTGATTGACTTCAAATTTAGCCAACACTGTTATTTTATAACCTTAATTTTGTTTTTCTAAATATTTAATAATTATATTAGGCAACTAGTGAGAAATGATATTTAGTCTTATTATAATAAGAATATTTAAATATAAAAATATTCAAGAAAAATCTAGAGGTCATACAAGTTTAAATCTATATACATGTAAAATAATAACTCATGACAAAATGTATTTTCAATATAAATATAATAATAGAATTCTAGGATACTAAATATATATTCATAACTTATAATTGATATCAATTCAAAAGCCTAACATACATGTATACATAAATTTATATATATATATATATATATATACATTTATAAATTTCATTTTAAATTATGAAATTTTTTTAATATTTTAAATATAAATTTTTATTTATTTAAAAATAATTTTTAAGTGAATTTTTTTATTGCGATAGATATCACTTCTTGTTATTAAAAATGTTTGTATTAGTATCACAAGTTTCATGTTCATTAGAAGTTTACCTAGTCGTTAATGTCAGGATCTTGAGAGATTAATCAAGATATATATAAGCTAGTCTAGATATTTATAGTTAAAAAAAATATTTGGATTAATCACCGGAATCACTCACATTAAAAATTCATGAAAAATATTGCTCATACTGTGCACAGAGATGGTGTGTTAGGCACACTAAGACTCGTGAAGGAGACTCGTGAAGGAGAATGTAAGAATTCTGATGAATTATGTTAAGGAACCAATAAAGGTGATGATTTGAGCATAGTTTATGCAAAAGAATGTGAAAAAGGGGACAAAACGTGTCGTATCGGAATGTTGAATGGTCGTATTGAGTGGTCTTAAACGTCGATAAGAACCCCGCCACTCATTATTTCAAAGCTGGCAGGTTGGTGTGCTTGCATTATTGGGTGTAAAAACACAGTCTCTCGGACAACCCTCCTCATTTCCAAGCTCAAGCACAAGTTGTCGGAATCGATGGAAAAGCAAAATTAACGTTTAAAGATTTCTCAAAGAGTGTTTAAAAAGACAACAAAAGAGAGAAAGAACTTTTAAGTTAATAAGTGGGTTTATTTCTTGGTTACTAAACTCGCTGCGGACACCCGATTAACTTGACCAATTTATAATCTGGATTGAGTTTTAATTTAAATCAATTTTGATATTAACACAAGTAAATAGGTGGGAATTGACTATATAGTTTATTTTAGAAGTGATTATATAGAATAATAACTCTTAATTATATGTGGTTACATTATGAAGTGTTAACTTGTATGAATAGGTGGACTCGACTCTAGTATAAGCATAACTTAATATCATTCTATGAGATCTTAATGATAAGAAAGTACCAACCATATAAAAAAATAAATTAGTGGCATAAATAATATCTGGGTTTGGACATGGGTATTTTGAGCCTAACCATAGGGCGTTGTGGTGGAGTTGGGTTTGAGCATGATCATTCCAGGCCTAATTAGGATAGCGGTAAATTATATAATTTAAAAGACCATTTGGTATTGCATTTGTAACTGTGTTTCATCAAATTTTAATTTTTTTTTGCTAAAATTGAGTGCGGTTTGTACCCTTTGAATCGTTTTGATGTGCTGATATCAAAAATGATTTTTAAAAAATGAAAAAACATCATTGGTATGTATTTCAGCACGAAAAGCTATTTGAAAAGCAACCACTACCACACAGTCAAACACACTCTTAGGCTTGGAATTGAACCTTCAATGCTAAACCTGAGTTTTTTTACTTATGTGATGGGTTTATAATAATGGAACCCTAAGATCCAAGCTCGAGCCCCCACCCATGAATGATGTTCTTGGTATAGTTTTAAACCAAAATCCCGGACCGGCCGTGTTGGGTTTGTAAAAAAATAAGGGTAGATAAAAATCCAGTAAAAAACCTGATTGCAACCGGTAACTATTTTTTTATTTTTTACCAAAACGACATCGTTTTGATTTGTAAAAAAAATTAAGGTTAACCCTATCATAAACGTGTCGACACCAAGTCGGGTTTAAAAACACTGGTTGTTATAATAGCTTATCAATAACCCATGATTTGCGGGGCATTCATGGCGTTCAATCCAAGCCAATTTCCTTAAAAAATTATTAAAATTCACATTTCTTGAAAATTAAAGCATGAAAATTAATGAATCTCAATCTGCAATCTAACACCTGCATAGCTTCAATTAGGATTTGTGAAATTAATCAAAAATATATATAAATTAATTCGAATATTCATATTAATAATAAATAAATAAATAACTCTCGTGATCAATTGGATAAAAAAAAGAAGGGGCAAGGAATCTGCAATCATTAAAATCTGGTGATATGGTGTGAAGTAACCAATAAAGATGATATATCTGTGCATAATTTTATTCAAAAGAATGTTAAAAAAAAAGAAGGTAACAAAACGTGTCTTGGTGGACCAATTAGCGGTCTAAAACGTTAATTATAACCCACCACTAATAATTCCAGCTAGGTTGGTGGACTTGGAATTATGCGAGGTAAAGAGAACATACTTGATTAGTGTGCAAAATTAGCTAAAAACACACCCTCGAATTTAACCTACTCAATTTAAATCAATACAAGGTGATCAAATCACTAATTTTAAAATTAAGGTAACGTTTTACAACCATCTCATAATAATAATAAAATATTAATAATAATAATTGAGGCAAAGCAAATACCTCTCCTTGTATTTTATATTTTAAAAATATATAAATTCATTATAAAACTGTTATAAAAATAAATTTATTTTATATTTTTTTATCATGCAACAATAACTAAATATAATATAAAATATAATATTTTTTTTATACAGACACACGCACGTGTATACACATATAACATAAAAGATTAAGACACCTTTAAATTGAATGAATGAGTATAAATTTCATGTTTGTATTATCGTCTTGGGTTTGAATTTAAAAATAAATTAAGAAAACAATTTTAAAATTTAATCTTATTTTAGAGGAAAAAGTTTGGAGTCCAGCTGTTCATAAAAGGGTCAACTCCTACTTGCATTCATGCATTGCATGGATAAATAGTCAACTATATTAATTTAAATCCTTTACACACACTTGTTAGATCTTACATTAATTCCTGCTAAAATATGTGATTGGCATGTGAAAATTAATCCTTGCTGCCCAACTTCCGTGCTAAAGTGTTTCATGACAGGCTAGCAGAAGACATGTTTATGGACACGTGTTGGGCGATTATGGTGCCACATATAGTCAGTCAGTCTCCTTGTACAGGGCACGTGATTTATAATGTGCTGAGAGCTTGCATATATCAATACGTGGTTCGTGGAGTAAAATACTCGGCACCTTATGGTGCCATATAGTCAGTCTTCTTTTATATTTTATATTTTTATATTTTTAAAATATAAAAATTCATTTTAAAATTATCTAAAGATAAATTATTTTTATATTTCTGTTTATATTTTGTCAACGAAGTATGTATATTTTTTACATTTATTCTTTTACAATTAAACCTGAAAAACACAAACCTAGTCACCAACTAGTTTATGACGAGATGTAAATCGCGTTCCATCAAAATTTATTTTTTTATTTTAAAAATTAATTTATTTTAAAAATAATTTTTTAAAAATAAAAAAAAAATATAATTTTAATGAATTTAAACATGCCAAATCCTTTAAAAAACAATTACAACCATATTCAAAAAAAACACTAAGTTCCACCACCAAATTTTACAAAGCGATAATGAGTTCTCAATTTTTACTAAAAATTAAGTTTTTTATATATTTTAGATTGTTTTGTTGCGCTGATTTTAAAAATAACTTTTAAAAATAAAAAAATAATATCATTTTAATACATTTCAATACAAAATATATTTAAAAAAACAATCAAAAACACCAACAAAATAATCATAAAGTTCCACCACCAAATTTGGCAAAGCGATAATGACTTCTCAATTTTTGTGCCTCGTAATTAATGAAGTGTTTAATTATTAATTAATTTCCTTGATGGGCATCCACGAGGATGGATACTTTTCCTATTCCCATATGCCATTTAATTTTTGTCGGTGGATCATACTTTCCATGGATTATTAACTTCTCCCCGTAATACTTTTAGTCAATTTTAAATACATTTACCCGCGGTTACCGGATCGTCAAGTTTCTTAAACCTTTTCAGTAATTCGCAAGAAATCAAAATATTCTCTATTAGCTGGAAGCTTCACAGTTCCAGGCCTAAAGTATTTATATTCCTCTCAAAATCAACTCATATTACCAATTATCATGACAAAAATAAGCTGTTAAACTCGGTTTAATTTAAAGAATTAATTTAAATTAAACAATAAAAACATTATGCATAATTATGCATCACCACATGAACCTTCTAGGCGTGTGGAAAAAAATGGTCAATAATTAGCTTGTGTCGAAAGGGGGGTCCAAGCTTTGAGTTCATTCACCGGAGTTGAGCTGCCAGGCGTCCAGTCATACGCCGAGGTTGCAAGATATACACAGGCAAAGGCACAGACACGAGACCTTCCCATTATAGGTCACAACACTACAAAAAAAAAACAATTTGTCGGCAATGACACGATTCTACATGTCGTTTTGTCCTTTGAAAGGGCCACAAGAAAATGGGTGCGCTAGCTATCTTCCGCCATTGATAAAGCTAGTTGTTATCATTGCCTCATTGGGTCATATGCTTTTGCACCGTATGGACGTTTCAATCTTGCCCAAAAGAGAGAGAGAGAGAGAGAGAGAGAGAGAGAGAACACATCATGGAATTTTATTTTATTTTATTTTTCTGTGAGGAATTCTAAAATGCTAACCCATGATTTCCATATCAAAATCCAAATGGTTTTGATGCTTTTCAAGTGTGTATTTTACTTAAAAATATATTAATTATTTTTTAGTTCTAGCTTTAAAATCATCAAAAAAAAAAACTACTACAAAAAATTAATTTAATTGTTTTTCAATGTAAATATACTTTTGAAAAGTATCTAAAAAAACAAAAGTTATTGCACTGACATACCGAGTATTAATGATAGAGCCAAAAATTTATGTTGAGGTGGTGATGAATGTGATGAAAAGCTTTTTAGGAAAATTACATATTTTCTATTTTTTGAAGAGATTGTTTTCCTAGTTTGTTTATTTTTTTGTCCAGTATTTTTAGGGTTTTGTTTTATAGTTTTTTTTCCTTATATGGATCATTATAATAACTTTTTGGTAAGTAGAGATATAAATAACTGAAATTAAATATTTTAAAAATCTCCATATATTTATGGTTATTTTAGTTTTTAAGAGTTTTAATATATAACAAATCATTTTATTATTTGTTTATGTCTACGTTAATTGGTATTGAAATTTAACGTTTCTTGATGATTATAATTTTTTAGTTTATTCTATATAAAGGGTTTAATGACCTTTTAGTAAGTAGAGACATAAATGAATAAAATTAAATATTTTAACATAAAAAAACTTATTTATGTGATCAAGGAATTGATGATTATGTTTAATTTAACTTTAATTCAAATGTATTCCCTTTAACAATTCTAATTTTTTAATTTTAATTATTAAAATAAATATCTAATTTAAATCTATCTATTTCAGGAAAAATACACTTTTTATGTGTTCATTTGGATGTTTTTAATTTATTTGTAAATTTTTATTTGGATTATTTAAATAAATATCCCATTTAAATCTATTGTTTTAGGAAAAACAAGTTTAGTATATTGTTAATTAAAAAATACTTATGCAGATGCACCGCATTAATTAACACAATCCAAGTCCTGATATCGTTTAATTCTTTAATTCCATCCCCTCGTGAAATATTAACATTAAATATATGCTTAATAGTATATGACATGAAGTTAACGGTGTCCTTGATGCACCTTTTCTTTATATTAAACGATACCGTTGGGTCAATGGCGACAAATCCAACAGGTGTCCAGTTTGTTTCTTCGAGTTCCCTTTTCTATATCCACGTGGCTCAACTACGTCACGCGGTCCAGGGTCAACTTTTTTAACATATATTTAGCTGCGGTGCGTACAAGTTATTGTATTTTTATTTTTATTTTGAGAAAATATATAATCTTAATAGTAAATTACAGAAGTGATTAGTGATTCAGGAGTTCTTGAGAAATTACTTTTTTACGTCCCTTTATATTTATTATTTAGTTTAAAAATTCTATTGTTATATAGATTTTATCTTAACAATTATTTATTATGTTTTTTCTTTTCAAGGACTATTGTTTTGGCCTAAAACTAGTATAAATAGTTTTTTTTTTTTAGTTTTGAAAATAAAATATTAATAAATAAATAAATAAAAAAGGTAAATATTCATGTATGGCACCATCAATCTTTAATACAGGCCGTGTGATTTTTTACTTTAAATGTGTTATTAGCTACGGCTTTAGGGCAGATTATGGAGAAATTGCTGGGAACATTTAATCTACCAGAATAAAAAGTACATTAAATTAAAAGTTTAATGGTGACAGATAATTAATTACTAGTTTCCATTTGTGTGTATCTTGACTCGATTCGATTAATCTACAGATGAGCCCTAATTCCCCCCTAATTAAATAATTATCATTCTATCATTTATCGCTTGAGATTAATACTTGATATTTCTGTAAATTATAATTGAATCTTATTTGAAGATCACAATATAACCACACATGTGCTTATAAGATTAATAAGAACTAATCCGGGAAGGGAGTTAATTGTTTTGCTCCCAAGGTTTGTTTAATCTCATTTCATGAGTTAAGTTGTGGATTCGATGAGTTAATTTAAATTATTTTAGTTATTTTTCTAGTTGATATTTTTTTTTTATTTTATTATTTAATATTTAATTGATTTAGAATTAAATTTTAATTTTTTTTTAATTTGTTTTCTATGAGGTTATCCTACTTTTATTATTTGGTGATAAATTTGGTTGGTTAAACCTAATTGAATTGAGTTTTTTTTTTATTTCAATTTCATCATTCAACGTATAATTGATTGAAAATTGAACTTCATAATTTATTTTGATTTGCTTTCTATCAGGTTATTCTAGTCACACGACTCGGGTTGCAGGCTTGGTATGTTAATCTGGGTTGACTTGAGTTGTTTTTTTTTTTCAACTTCATCATTCAATACCAGATTGATCGAGAATTAGGTTTGATAAATTGTTCCACTATTCTTTCTATAAAGTTATCTGAGGCTCAGATTTAAAAGGTTGACCCGAGTTGACTTTGATCAATTTAATATGTTTTTATTTTAATATATAAAAAAATATTATTTTGAGTTTTATTTTTATCAAAACATGTTTTTAATACTCGTTCAAATTGTTTTTGAACCTATCAAATTGATCATGTTATATCGAGTAATTTCTATATAATTTATTTTTTTTACATTAAAAAAATAATTTAACCTGTATTATTACACGAGCAAATAATCTAGTTTTAACTAATTATTATTCGTCTAACATCTGAAAACTTTCTTTTATTAATTAAAGTAGTGTTTTCAATCTCATTTTAGGTTTCAACTCATGATACATGAAATTTGAATTGAGAACTCCAGTACTAAATTGGATGAAAATGATTCTAATCGATCATCGAGTTAATTTAAATTAATTATTGTTACAAAAACAATATAATCAAAACTTCTAGCCTCTAGGTATTTTCGTAGTTTTTTTTTTTATTATTGTAATGTGTACATTTCATTTAATATTTTTTTTTAATTGTCACGTTTTCCGTTAACTTGTATTTTCAAATCACAACAGCTATCAAACTATTTTTTTTTTTAAAATCATGTTATTTTATCAATATTTTTGAAAATCTGTGCAATATTTTTTTAAAAAATCGATTTTTGTTGCTTTGTTTTCAGTTTTCACCTTTTACTTATTAACCTCAGCAACCCTGCCACATGCCAGTGTCAATTTCCTGTCGGTTACCTTCCTTCCTCAGACCGAAATCTTACCGTACACGTGCTCATCACCACAACCTTGTAGGATACAAAAAGCCCCTAATCAGCCCAGACACAACTCAAGAAACTCCACGAACATCAAGAAACTATCTTCACTTGACACGCTCGCTTATCTCTCACCACCATTTTTTCCGGCGAGCCGGAAAGGTGAAGTTCTCATGCTGCTTCCACTCTCAAATGCTTCATCTTCTCCTGAACCCCAAATCAAGAAACCAAAAACTCCACCTGATTTCCAAAGAAAAGACTCATTCAAGTCACTTAAAGCATTTCTTGCTGCTCATTGCCCTTCTTTTAACCAACCTCGCATATGTCTTTTCCTTTCCGTTTTCTTCATTCAAATCCTCCTCCTCATCGCTTTCCGCTCCCTTCCTCTATCCTCACACCACCGCCGCCAGCACTTCCCTTCTCCCTTCAGCACCAGACACCACCAACACCTCAACCAAACCGTCACCACCATCACCACTGCAACCACCGCTCCCAGCACAGTGAAAGAGGAAAGTTCCTGCGAGTTTGGCAAAATCTTTGTCTACGATCTTCCGAGTGCTCTGAACAAGGAATTGGTTAGCAATTGTGATGAATTGAACCCGTGGAGTTCAAGCTGTGCTGCGTTGTCGAATGACGGATTTGGCCCTGTAGCCACCGGAATCTCGAGTGTTGTACCGGAAAATCTTTCTCCTGCCTGGTACTGGACTGATCAGTTCGTGACTGAAATTCTTGTCCACAACAGAATTTTGAATCACAAGTGCAGAACTCAAGACCCCAACAATGCGACAGCCTTTTACATTCCGTTTTATGCTGGACTTGCTGTCGGAAAATCTTTATTTTTCAAGAACTCATCAGCTAAAGAACGCGACTTTCACTGCGAGATAATGCTGAAGTGGGTTCAAGACCAGCCGTATTTTCAAAGAAATGAGGGTTGGGATCATTTCATGACAATGGGAAGGATTTCCTGGGATTTTCGACGGTCCAAGGACGAAGATTGGGGCTCGAGTTGCATTTACAAGCCAGGTATGCGAAACATCACTCGCCTTTTGATTGAACGGAATCCGTGGGATTATTTTGATGTTGGTGTCCCCTACCCTACCGGATTCCACCCTCGACGGGACAATGATGTTGTCCAATGGCAGGATTTTGTTCGAAATCGTAACAGGAAAAACCTTTTCTGTTTTGCTGGTGCGAAACGTAGCAAATTCAACAATGATTTTAGAGGGTTGCTATCGAATCATTGTAGGAATGAGTCTGATTCATGCCGAGTTGTGGATTGTGCTGGTTCTAAATGTTCTAATGGAACGTCCTTGATTCTTGAAACGTTCTTGGATTCTGCATTTTGTTTGCAGCCTAGAGGTGACAGTTTTACAAGAAGGTCGATTTTTGATTGCATGATCGCTGGTTCGATTCCGGTCTTGTTCTGGAAAAGATCTGCTTATTATCAATATGAGTGGTTCTTACCGGGTGAACCGGAGAGCTATTCAGTGTTTATAGATCGAAATGAAGTGAAAAATGGGACTACATCGATTCGGAAAGTGCTTGAGAGCTATAGCGAAGATAGGATTAGCAGAATGAGGGAGAAGGTTATTGAATATATACCAAAGTTTGTGTACGCTAGACCTCAAGGAGGTTTAGAGACAATAAAAGATGCATTTGATGTTGCTATTGATAGGGTTTTGAGGAGATTCAAAGAGCATGAGCAACCTGGTTACAAGTGGTAATTGGAGGAAGTTAAGATGGTGATTTGGGTACTTGGGATCCAATTTGTGAAGAAGATCATATACCCAAGCTTTAGAAGACAGATTTTTTACAAGAAATTTTATATAGACACAGTTATTACAAGTTGTTACTACAGTTTTTTGGTATATGTATTCTTTATAATAATGTTGTATACTACAGTTGTAATTCGTTTGAGTCTGAGGACTAGAAATTTTCAGAAATACATGTTGTGTAATTGGGCTGTAATTTCATTAGCTAGTTAAACTGAAGCCTCCTATCATCATATGGATCAGGCAGACCACCAATTGCTGGTGGTGGTATGGTGGTCCAATCTCCTTTTTGTTGGCTGGAGACAGCTGCAATGGATTTGGCTAGCTAGTTGGGTGTCAAGCATCATGATGAAAGAAAATAGGCATGGTGAATTTGTTTGAGAGGACCATGCTAAGATCCAAGCCCATGGATCTAGACATATAGGAGAGATGATAATGTATAAAAATAATTAATGTCTGCCAAAGAAAACTCCAAGATCAGCACCTGTTGATATTACTTTGCGTTGTGTTTGTAGTTTTATTTCTGTTTGATTCCTTCCTTCGTTCATTTGGTCTCTAAGAGCAAATTCCATGCTCATAAGTTTAGTTCAGACATTAATGACTGCAGTCATGTCAACTTGTTCTTGCATTTCTTTAACTTCTGCAAATTGTGTAGGAAAAGGTGTAATGTTTTGCATTAACAAATCAGTTGGAGTTGCAGGATGGATATGGTGAATCTTTATCACTACTGTGCAGGGTGCGCATCTGTATCAACACTACCACTACCAAAACGTATCAATGTGTAGAACAAAAACAGTGAATCTAAGTTCAGAACAGAAACAGTGAACAGATAAGATTATCTTTAAACATTTGGATGTAATATTTCTGCAAGTAGCTTTGTATTGTTTTCATGCACTTTTATGAAGGGGGAGAGCTCGGCGGGTGCTTTAAAATCTTTATGGTGGGCCTTCCAAGGGTAAAAGGCAACTTGAAGGAATCTCTCTGTGCTATCTTTTTGTACTTATAGGCAACAAAAGGAAAATGGGCTCCTCCTTGTTATTTAATTAAGCCCTAAAGAATTGGGGAAGTCAATAAAGAAATGCAATCTCTTCCGTTCCTGTCTTGGTGATGGAGTTTCAAGCCAGTTTAAAAAATTATGAAATCCCTGTTGGTGGAGAGATGAGGTTAAGTGAACGGAGAGTAGAAAAGGACAGTGTGTTGCATGATTGCAATTTGCATGTCTTCAGGCAAACAGACCAGAAAGAACGAGAACTGAGAGATACAATGTTGTTCGGATATCGTACTTAAAAATAATTTTTTTAAAATAAAAAAAACTTATTTCAATATATTTTTAAGTAAAAAAACACTTTGAATTATAACCGTTACTACAATCCCAAACAGGCAAGCATAATAATTGCTTGTTGGCGATAATTTAACCAGAGAAATTTATATAAACAATTCTAAATAAATGTTTTAAAATTGTTATATGTTGAGTAATAGATAGAAAATAAATACTATAAAATTCAATTCAATACATAATTATTAGTATTATATAAAACTATGTAAAGTATTTATAATTTCTTCCATTCAATATCACATACACATTCTCCAATTTTAGCATTTTACATACATATAATATTTATAATTTGATTATACACACAACCTTACCTTATATATTATCCTTTTATTTTATATTGAATAATAAATGATATTAAATAATAGATACTGAATAAATATCTAAAACCAAATAAATCAAATATGAATATCCAAATTTTTCATGCAATAAATCAAATAATAGGCCGACCCGCCATGGACGCAACGAGATCACCTGAAAGGAAGAAATAATAATACAACCCAGTAAGTTGGTTCTTGGATCAAAACTGATAATTCATGGACTAAAATAAGAGCACAGCCCAATAAGATGATAACTAGGCACAATTGCCAGTACAGCAATTTTTTCTTTTATTTGGAAAATTCTATCTAAATATTTTTCTTCGTAAAATATTTGGAATTTTAAAAATAAAGATATTTAATTTATAAGTTCTAAAAATATAAATAATCCTAAATAATGTATTGTACATTATAAAATACTGCTATAAAATAGTTGGAAATAGTATATACAATATATTTACTTATTTACAATTTTAATATGAAATGTATTTTCATATTTTGATGTTCAAGAACATCTAATTGTTTTTTTTTTTTTTTAAAATAAAAATATAATATAATTAAACACTATTTATGAGCTTAAATATATAAAATAAATATTTTTAGAATAAATTTATATATCTTTAAAATAATAAAGAAGTACATGGAATATGTCTTTTTTTCATCTTTTTTATTTTATTTTTATTTTGAGAGTAATCAAACACTATTTTAATTGTTATTGAAGTAAAAATATAGAAATAATAGAGAATAAAATAGATGGAGGTGATAAAAAAAACATGTATCATGAAATTCAAGCCAAAACCATTTTATTTTATGTTTTTCTCTTTATTTATTTAACCAGATAATTTTCGAACCGGTTTGGGCTGTTGAACACATTCCCTAACGAACCCTTCATGTGCAAGAAATCTGTAGCAGCAAATCCTATCATTAAACAAAGCTTGTCGATGTTGTCAAATAGAAAGACACCTACTTTCGTTTTGTCTTTTATGTCAATACCTACAAAACTCTATAGATAAATTCTAGCCTGTGTTTTCTCTTGACCCCACGTCTCTCCCCCTCCCCCTCCCCCTCTCCCTCTGAGCGCTTTCTTAGCCAAAATGAGAAACTCCCATCATTCTCTCCTCTCTTACTTTGCCTTCTTTTTTGTTCTTGGCCTATCACAAGCTGATCAATCAATAATCAGCCACCTCCAGCCTCAACCGCTTGAGTCTTTCAATCTCAGTTTAGTCCAGGTAATTAATATGTTCCCCACTAATTGATTCTTTCTATATTCACAATTGCTTGGAATAATTTCCATTTCTTTTTAGAATATGAGAAGTTGAAATTCCTTTTTTTTTGTTTGTTTAAAGAATGCAGGGAGCTGTTACTACACGGTGCTTATCTCAACAAGCTGTTCCTCTCCAAGATATACTCGTGATCAGATCGGTATTTCTTTTGGTGATGCTTATGGCAATCAGGTTTGGTCTTGAACTGATTTTATGAGGTGGAGATTTTTTATTTTTTTTTGTAGGATTCAAGACAAACCCTTTATTGTTGATTAAATCTTAATTCTAGATATTTTTGTTTAATGTTGTAGAATGTTGTCTGTGATAATCATCAATACTGGTTTTTGTTAATTAAAGGACATTTTTTTTTTGTTAATTTATCTTCTAAAACCTAGAATTTATGATCAAGTTGACCTTTTGATAAAAAATGTATGTAGTAATGACTTGTGAGTGGCTGAGCCTTGGAAGTGTAATGGGGTGGGAACTAATTTCTTGTTTTTAAGAGGAATATTACTTGTTAAGACTACTACTAGCTAAATGGTTTCTTGAGAAATTAAGAATATTAGTAGCGGGGGATTGAGAATGAGTAGTAGGAGGACTGTGTTCCTCTACAATATCGCGTTTGCAAGTATATTTACAAATAGAATAAAACGGCAAACAATGTGTTTGAAGGGGAGGAAAGGAAAGGGAAGATATTGAATAGGAGGGCAAGTACTGGGTATGTGTATGCATGTGAGGGCAGAGGAGAGTGAAAAGGAAGATTTAATTAGAATTGGAGGGTGCTCAGGAAAAAAACAACAACAAAAGAATCAAAGGCATGACTGTATTTGTTCATAATACTAGAAGACGGAGGGAATTACCAAGGTAATAATGGAAAAGTAAGTGAAAATTACGTCCAGTTAATTATCTTCCTCTCTACCTATCCAATTTGGGGTTTTGGAAATTTTTTCTATGTAGAGGGGATAGAGTTATTAAGAGTTATGGTATATCCCCCAATACCATCCGATTCTAAATGAGCTGAAAGGTTCATTCTTTCCCCTTGGAACTTTCTTATCCATGGCGTTGTAAGTGGTGTGTGTTACATTTTGGTTTCGCGATGTATATTGAACTTTTGGTATATTTTCGGTGAAAAACTGTTGCTGATAGCAAGAAGTTCGAGAATGGTTCCAAATTATTTGATTTATAAGCTTGCTTTTTTAATTTATTTTTCAGATTTATACACCAAGGTTGGATGATCCATCAACAGGAACATTTGAGCGGTGTTCCTCCGATACATTTCAGATATCTGGACCATGTGCATATCAGATATGTTATGTCTATCTCTACAGAAGTGGACGAGATGGTTGGAAGCCTGACACTGTGCAGATTTCTGGTTATTATTCGAGGACTGTTACATTTACTTACAATACCTTCATCCCCAGAGATGTTTGGTATGGCTTTAATTTGTGCCAGAATGCCTCTTCTGCGCTTCAGCAACAAATTCCAAAATGGTTTATGTTCGTGATTCTTGCAGTTATTGCTAGTTTCATATTCTAATACAAGACGAGTTACAAGCAGCACATTGGTAGTTGCTGGGACTTTTGCTAGCAACCTATTCTCACCAGCATGCTGCAGAAGACTAGGCAAAATATTAGCACTTTGAAATGTTGTAAACCATTTCAATAGTTCTAATATGGTGTGAAGTTGTAATTAACTGGTTACTATCATTATGAGTGGATTCCCATTGGTTTGAGAATAATAGCCAGTGTAGATTGGACCATAAGCAAAACTCTTTGAAAACCATCTTGTGACTGTGTAGCTGTTAGATTGTGTTTTTAACCCATTGTTGTCTGTATGGGTGCTTATGAATCACATAATAATAATAATACAGTTGAGCCATCTTTTTCCCTCTTTTCTTTTACGTTTTTATCGAAACAGTTAAGCCATCTTGATCTTCAAGGTTGGAGCCGAAGGAGATGTTCGTACAGTTGGACTGTTTGTTGAAGGTGTAGTCTGCTGTCTTCTTTGTAGTCTGTACCTACGACACATACAGGTCTTTTCAACAGGTGGAAAGGTTAGTTGTGAGTGTTGGTGTTAGGGACCAATTTGACCACCATAGAGAGTTGAGGGACTGTATTGCCACCTAGAAATTTGGGGCATTGTCGGGTCCAATCTTCCCTGGGAGTCCCTGTTTGCCACCCGAGAGTTCCGACCGGTCCACCTAAGGTGGAATGGTTAGACATGCTTTGCTCCCCGCCACTCATTTTAGGTTCTGGAGAAAGAGCACACTGCTCGTTTTGGATTTATCTGTGTTCCTTGCATAACACAATGACATCTAGCCTTTCAAAATTGACGGAGCCAACCCCTTCTGGTGTACATCCCAACGCACTAGCAATCCATGTTTCCCGTGCATGTTCACAAAAGAAGAGCAAATGTTACACGTCTTAAATCTGTAGAGCACACTCAGGAACCTGTGTGGTTGATGATGACTGATGTTTCTAAAAATATCAGCTTGTCTAGGAAGAGTAATTCTCACAGCTTGCCAAACAAAATCTTTTGCTTTAGGTGGGCCTGGATCTGCCAAGTACCGTGTTCAGCGTCCCTGGACCTGCCTGCAATGGCTCGTTGCCTCTTGTGAAGGAACCAGTAGCAGTCCCTCCCTTCCAAAATTCCACTCTCTCTGCGTCCTTTGGATGTCAATTTGCCATTTATGCCACCACCTCACCAAGAGATGGCTAGACAACGTTTCTCTGTACGTAACACCCCATTTCCACATTTCCTTTCTCCTTCCCTCTCTATTACTATTTTGCCGTTGTCTCAAATGAAGATCACGAAGTGGCAGACTCTTTCATCTTGATAATATTAACAAAGAGTTCAAAATATACTGCATAAAGTTGCATGCTAAAAGTACAAAGCAAATAGTGGCGGGCTCTTTCATCTTGATAATAAGTAAGCACTAAGCACTAAGCACCAAGCAGGAATTGCTCATAGTTCCTTACACGAGGGGTTAGGCCACACAACAGACGTTGAAGAAACCATAGAATTTAAACATGAAATTTTCAAACCAACACTTAAACGCAAAATATACTGCGTAATTAACAAGTTATTCATCTATAGACTCGGCCATACTGCACATTAGCCACAACACTAAACATCTTTCTTTCTTCTCTCATGTGGTATCTCAGCCCATTTAATCCTCTTGTCAGAATGATCCTACCATCCATTTATTCCAGTAGAAAAATTATTATCCAAGCTGATGGAAAGCCTAAAGTTCCACTCTCGCTGAAGGGAATCTGTTACTCCACCATCATGTACGGCAAAATTATGTTTTTGAGACGTAGGGGACCCCGCACTAATTGTGGCTGATTTTTTTTTGGGGCCAGCTGCTATCCGCTTGTCTGTATAAACAATCAATGATATCTAACTGTAACTTGAATGGCTACACGACGAGGATAGAACTCCTTTATTTATAATAATAATAATAATAATTTTTTTTTTTTAATTATGCACCAATTTTTCATTTTGAAAAAGTCTAGCTGTTCTTCATTCTTTTTCTCAAGCTACAATTAGGCCCGCATTAATGGGCCCAGGGTAAGATGGCTAGTGAAGATCCCTCTGCTAAGACCCTGTTTTAAGAAATTGAAAGGACGAGGGCCCGAATTTAAACCGGATTTGAAGTGTACATACAATGCAACTTGTTAGTATCTTCTCTTTGATAGCTGTTGTCAAAACTATTGAACTCTCAGCTTCTAATTGTATCTTACATCACACGCATATTATTATTGAATCTGACTCTGTCAACGTCATTAGCTGGATGAATAATCCTCATAACAGACCTTGGCTGCACCATAAACTCTTCTCCTTAGTCGAGAGATTGGCTTCATGTTTTGGCTCAATCTCTTTCGCCCACTCTTATCGTGAGAGTAATCACATGGCAGATTATCTGGCTAAACAGGGAGTGCGCAGAAAAAGTGAATTTGTTGCTTGGGTTTGAATCAACCAGATAATTTGTGGGTCTTCCTTTGTCTTCGTTCTGTTTATGGCTCTTGATGGAGATGGTTTGTTATTTAGTCAGGTCTTGTTTGTTTTGCATTCCATAGAGGCAATGGCTGGTTTAGCAGGTGCTTGGTCTAAAGACCTCTTTTGTTTTTTTAAAATAGTCAGTGATAGTTTGATTGTTTAGCTTGGTAGTTTAGTTTGGCAACTCTGTTTCTGTGTGGAGGCATTCCTGCATACTAGGGCTGTTCTCCTTCGCCTTGTTTCTCTTGCTATATTCCTCTAGTTATCAAAAAAATTAAAAAAAAAATACAATGCAACTTATTCAATTATTTCTTTATGTTTGAGCTAAATAAAAGGAAGATTAGTTTATCTTCATTTCTAAATATCATCTCATCCTTCAGACAACGTTTAGTTCTGAGATAAAGAAAATAGAAATAATATGACAGAGAAAATATGTTCCCATATTTTTATATGTTTTGAAAAGATATAAACTCATTCGAAAATTATACTAAAAATAAATGTATTTTATATTTCTATCGTCGTCTCTCAATCCAAACAAGGTTTTAACCGATTCACATTTGCTTTCTTAGCCTGATCTTTTGGTTATGAAAAAATAATGGCCTTCCAAAGAACCGGCCACTCATTGGCATGCTGCCTGGCCTTCCTCTTCCAAGTCCACCGGTTTCATGACTGGGTCACAGATGTTTTAGAGCAAAGCAAGTGTACTGTCCAATTCAAAGGCCCTTGGTTTGGTGACATGGACATGTTGGTCACGGCTGATCCAGCCAACATACACTACATAATGAGCTCAAATTTTCCAATTTTGAAAAACGGTCCGATTTCAATAAAAGATTCGATATTCTGGGAGATGGGATAATCATTGCCGACAGGGATTTGTGGAAAAACCAGAGGAAAGTTGCTCAAGCATTGGTCATCATCTGTTGTTCTACCAACGCTTGGTTAAGAGTTAAGACGATCCAAGATAAGGTGGAAAGGGGCCTAATTCCAGTCCTTGAGCACGTGTATAAATTAACAAAGCCTAGTGCTGGACTTGCAGGATTTGTTCCAAAGATTCACCTTTGATGCTACATGCGTGGTTGTGACCGGCTTCGACCCCGGATGCCTCTCTATTGATTTACCAGAAGTTGCTTTCTCGAAAGCTATGGAAGCAATATTTTATCGACATGTTTTGCCAGAGAGCACTTGGAGGTTGCAAAGATGGCTAGGAATTGGAAAAGAGAAGAAACTTAAGAAAGCTCGGGAAACACTTGATCGCATTATAGCCGAAATTATATCGATGAAGAGAGAAGAATTGAGCAAAGGAAACAGATAAATGGAAGAGGATGGAGAAGGTATTGATTTGGTAACCTCATACATGAGTGAAGATTATAATATGGGATTTAAATCAGATGATGAGTTTCTAAGAGACACCATTGTAACTTTCATGCTTGCTGGACGAGACACTGTGAGTTCATGTCTGTCTTGGTTTTTCTGGCTTGTCTCAAAGAATCCAGCAGCAGGCGCCAAGATTAGAGAAGAGCTGAAAACAACTCTACCGGAAAAAAGAAGCTGAAAGACGGAGGCTATTTGACATAGAAGAGATAAAAAAGCTGGTTTATCTACATGGGGCGTTGTGTGAATCTTTAAGGCTCTACCCACCGATTCATTCTGAATTCAAGTCCCCTCTAAGACAAGACATCCTTCCAAGCGGTCGCCGAGTCAATCCAAAGACGAAAATCGTGTTTTCTTTATATGCAATTGGAAGGATGAGTTCAGTATGGGGAGACGATTGCTTCGAATTTAAGCCTGAAAGGTGGATTACAGATAGAGGAGGGATGAAACATGAGCCATCTTACAAGTTTTTTTCTTTCAATGCAGGACCTAGGACTTGTCTTGGAAAGGATGTGGCTTTCACTCAAATGAAGGCGGTTGTAGCTGCTATAATCTACAATTATCAGGTTCAAGTAGTAGATGAACATACTGTAACCCCTAGCCAGTCCGTTATTCTTCACATGAAGCATGGCATGAAAGTTAAGCTTACTAAGAGATGGGCTTGATCAAGAAACCATGCCAAGGGGATTTCAAGTATTAATCCTCAGCAGCTAGTCCTACTATTGTTTTTCTTTTTGAAACCAATGCCACTCATGTTCTTATCATATGTATTCCTACTATTATTTTGGCTTTAACAAATTTCCTTGATTCTTCACCGAGGAAATATGGCTCAAGTTTTGTGGCTTCACGGATGGAACTCCTATGTAGTGTATACCTGTTCAATTGCAAGTGTTTTGCCTTTCGAGATGAGTACATCAATGATCATTCTCTAATTAAACAACTGGTTTTTATTCCTTTTCTCATGATCAGGTTATCTGTTGCACATAGAGATTAAATTCTGCCATTTGATCTGAAAATTAAATCGCGAGATTTGAAAGAGCAAATCCCTTAACCATACCAATCCCACTAACAAGCAGGAATCATATTGTGCATTAATTCATTAGCTGAAGTTGCAGAACTGGTAGCAGGGCTTCTTGGCATGGAGTTATTCAATCTGCGGTCCAAGCTTGACATGATGCCATTTAGAACATTGCAGAAAGCAGGAAATCTTTAACATTTGGATGGTATGTATCTTTTCAGTTAGGAGTAATATTGCTTTATGCACTTTTATTTAGACTGGTAGACTTCGGTAGGCGAAGAATTTTAATTAAACGAACCTCAAAATCTTCATGGCGGAAAGCTTTCAGGAAAAATCTCCATGATTTTGTATTTTTGCACAGGCAACAGAAGAAGGAAAATTAAGTAAGAGATGTCAATTGCTATGGTGTG
Organism: Populus deltoides; assembly: GCA_015852605.2. Lineage (NCBI taxonomy): Eukaryota > Viridiplantae > Streptophyta > Magnoliopsida > Malpighiales > Salicaceae > Populus > Populus deltoides. Next base: position 1,823,709 of record CM027584.2, on the reverse strand, counting down.
ACTGGATAAAAGATGTCTCTCTTGTCGATTTCCAAAAGACGTGCCAAGTGTTGATTGATTGCCTGGACGGCGATACCAGAAATGTCTTCGTCCTCGAGAGGGGTGAGCTCCCTTTGTGTCAAATCCTTCGTCCTCGAGAGGGGTGAGCTCCCTTTGTGTCAAATCCTGACACCATATGGAGCCATGTGCATGGCGGGTGTGCTTGAATTACTGCCACGTTTGGATAAGTTAATTGTAATTTATATGTTCAAATCACAGGGATGACGATTTGCATATGTGCACCACCAGTCTGAATTCAGGGGGTTTTGGGTGTGAGATTCATTAAAAAATTATAAATAATAAAAATTATTAATTTTTATAATTGAATTTTATATATAATTAAATTATATCTGACCACAATTTCAACCATAAAAACTAAACCACACAACCCAACTAAGAAGCCTTATCGTTCTGGGAGGCCAGGTCAGGCGAGAGAAATATCCTTCATCTTTAGTCAACCAAGATCCTCTGTATTCATTTTATTTTTATGTTTGATAATTTATAGATTAAATATTATTATTATTATTATTATTTTTAAGAAATGTTTTGGTTTCCAAAGTTTTTATTAGTGGGTTTTTTTATTAAATATTTTTAATATAATAAAAATAATTTATTTCTTTACTAGAAAAGGGTGTGAGATGACTTAGAATTTAAAAGTAATACAATATGTAAAAATTAGATTTAATATTAGAGGTGCCATGACATCACGCTTAAAATAAAACCTGTTTAAAACACAAATACATAAAAATTAGTAATATAATCCGTGAATATAAAAATTTAGTTCAACTTGATATATCTAACTATTCAAGTAAAAAAATATAAAAATGAATCGGTATTTATTTTATCCCTTGTTACTGTGTAGACTACTTAATTTCTCATCAAATTATTTTCATGTTTCACGGAATTTATTTATTTATTTATTTATTTACAAACATGCATGGGATCGTATACCTGAAACTAAAAACTTCGAAAGACCTTCCCAAGAGGACATTGCACATGAAAAATGATGATTCCCTGTTCATTAGTGGTTGGTGTAAAGGATTTTTTTTATTGTTCGAATAAAAAAAATATAATGCTTATTTATTAGATTATGTATTAATAATGGATATATAAAAATACTATTCCGACTTAAAGCTGTATTATAAATTATCAGTGACATGGATGATAAAATCTAATATTATATCCGACTTAAAATATAAAATAAATAAAAATATGTTGTTATCAATGATTAGTTTTTTTTTTTATCTTTAAAGCTTTATTATTAATTTTTTGGTGCAAACAAAATAAATATAATCTGTATTATAAGATTCAAAAAACATTACATTATTTAGTTGTATTTTTAAATAAGATTCATTAACTCAAAGTAAATATGATTTAAAATCTCTTTGCAGTATCAGAAAATCAAGTTCTAGAATATAAGGAAAATAAAAGAAAAAAAAGAGTTTAAAACTAAGGAAGAAGGTAATTTGAAAAAATTGAGGTGAAAAAGATTAAAAATACGTGTGAAACACTCTTCATTGGACCCATTTTTATATTGGATTTTGAAATAAAAAATAATGTAGAATTAATTCTGATAACTAAAATTAATCCTTGTTATTTATCAGCCTTATTAATTACCAGCTATAAAGCAAAATTAACTTGATTTTTTGTACAAATAAAAACTATTCAGTTGAACAAATATAAAAATAGCTAGGAAAAACTAACTCTTTAATTTATAGGTTAAATAATTATTTTTAAACAAATTAATATTTCATATTAAAGTATTTTTGTTGGAGATTAATTTCCAATAAATTCTTAACTTAAAAAATAAATGGACACACTTTTAATTTATTCTTAAATATACCAGTTAATCATGTTTTTAAACAAATTTCTAACGAAAACTTCACTTCTCCCGTCTTGGTAAAGAAATAATTGAACACCAAGATAATTAATATATTGGCATGTTATTTAATTTGTATACAAAGTTAGTTTATTGTATATATTTTCGAAAATATCTCCAAACATGCTCTACTTGAAATTCAAAGCCTTAGCGATGAGTCAAATCCTGAGAATTGGAATGGATCTCGGAAAACGATGTCCCTGCCAAAAGTAAGAAAATTCAAGTATAATAATAATAATAGCAAGAAAGAAAAAGGAAATTATCATTCTGATCCCTAAAGTATTACACAATTCCCATTTCATCCAAAAAGGAACGATTTATCAATTTTTTTCATGATCTATTATCATGTGGGTTTTTTTTTCTATCAAAATTCGTCATATTTCTTAATGAAAAACATTAAATACACTTCAAAAAGTGTCATTTTATCTTTGTAAATAGAATTTTTTTACTGTTTTAGCCGTTCTTGTTCAACGAAATCCTTTCATTAAAAAAATCAGTGTAATTTTATTAAAAAAATTGGCGTCATTTCTTTGCAAAAGTTTTCTTGAACAATATTGTTCGATGCCATAGAGGCTCAAAGGCTCAATTGAGAACAAAAGCAGTCTAGAGACTCACATATTGTTTGTTTTTTTATTGGAAAGTATTTTTTTTATATATATTTCTAAATTATTTTGATGTGCTGATATTAAAAATAAAATTTAAAAAATAAAAAAATATTATTTCAATATATTTCTAAATAAAAAATATTTTAAAAATAACCACTATTTTAATATCAAAAAAGATTTTAATTGAGAGTTTGTAGTTGATTGAATATTGAAATTATTGATTCAATGTTTTCATTAGGTTTACACGCACACACTCGTATATATATACAACATATAAAGTGCTAATATTTTCTATGTGACTGCTTGGTGAAAGATGTTGCACTTAATTTTAAAGTGCTTTTACCAACTAGTCAAAGTGAAAAACTCTAAAATCATGGTAGCTAGGGTGAAACGGTAAAACTTTTGATCAAATTTTGAAGAAGAATGATCAATATTGTTAGAAGAAAAAATAAAATAAAATAAAGACAGGGAATGATTCCGATTTTTTAGATTCAACAAAAAAAGGGAAAGAAAATCTCTGTAGCTAGAAGCCAGGAACCTACGGTTCCGCCATGGTTTCCTTAAGAAGGTATCGTCGTTCATTGATCAAAACTCTGTTTAAATCATCCATGGCTGCCTTGACCAGGCTATATATACAAGATGACTAACCACGTCTAAACCCAGCTAAACTAAATTATGACCATGCCCAATTCTTGCCCAATCATCTTGCATACAAGGCTATATATACAAGATGATTTTTCTTATTGTAGATGAGGGAGTCGAATATGAAACTTGAAACTTTTTGAAAAGGAGTGCATGTTATAGGGAGATAAATATGCTGGTTGAGCTAGAGGTTTATTTGTTATTAGTTTCTTAAAAAGTATTTTAGATTTAATTGATTTACGACCATGTAAAAAATGATTTAATTAAGATTGAAAGGAAAATAATAATATTAAAATATATATAGCTAGCTTAAATTCCATTCCTTTTGTAATTCCTACTTCACTACCAGGTCACCACTCCTTGCCTGTTGGAACCTGATAGTCCATGTTCAACTCACGTGCAAGAAAATCTTACATTTCTATGATCGTACAAGCTAAGAAAAAGTTTTTCTTTTTTCTTTTTTTGTTTTTCAAAGGCAATTTGTCACTTATGCGCAACTACCATTCCACCAAAAACCCTACAATCTCTTTATAAATACCAGGCTACGGCTTTCGGTACTGTAACCCCCATCTATCTATCTTTCTGTCTTCTTTGTTTGAAGAAAAAATGAGGAGAGCCCATTGCACTTTTCTGCTTTGCTTTGCCTTCGTTTTTGCTGTTCTGTCAAAAGCTGATCAACCGATCAACAAGTTCCAGCCTCATGTTCACGAGTCTTTCACTCCCGGTTTAATCCAGCAGGCAATTCCTCACTAATTAATTATCCCACTATAATTATTTATAGTATTCTCGTTATATTTAAATTCCCATGTATCTTATTAAGAAAATTCTCTTTCTTTATCTGTTTTTCTGTCTAAAGACTGTAGGGAGCAGCTGTGCTTACACGGTTGTTATTTCGACGAGCTGTTTATCACCCAAGTATACAACTGATCAGATCAGTATTATTTTCGGTGACGCTTTTGGCAATCAGGTAACTTGTATTTATAAAACAGATTTTTTACGCTACCCTTGTTTGTTTACTCAGAAAAAAACTTTTTTCTGATCATATTTGCATGTTTGGGGCAATTTTTCTGTGCAAGAAAATTGTTTTTTCTGTGAAGAGAAACTTGTTTCCCCCCTCTTAAAGGTGGGATTTTTCCCCCCAGAAAGAATCCAAAAGCATATCCAATTTTTTATAGGTATATTTCTGGTGCACGTGTAAGTAATTCCATTGACGAAGGATACCATTAGAGAATATATCTATGTTTCAATTACCAAACACAAGAAAATGTTTACTAGTTTATTATCCTAAATGTTAAACGTAAAATAAACATATTGAGAACTATTAATTTGTCTTGTCAGGAAAATATATTTTCATTTTCTAAAAAAAATAAAAAAATTTCAATAACATTAAATTCTTCTACCAATAAATAAATATTAGAGCTTTAATATGTCATAAAATCAAAGACAAAAGCAGTTGTACATCCTTAATAATTTAATACACCTATATATGAATGGGTAGTCATCAGGTTTCTGCAAGCAGATATATTTTCTGTTCTTAAATTTGCTTTATTTTCGATTTTTTAGAATATAAATTAATATATCAGAATTTAATGATATATCCAATATTATGGTTCGCCATGTTATCTTGTAAATGCCATAATCAAGTTGAACACTTCTCCACGAATGACAGCGACGGTTCATGGCTTTGCACGGCTCCAAAAAGAATTGATTTCTTGATTTCAAGAAGAACTGATGAACTTGTCGCCAAATCTTAATTACGCACCTAAATGATTTTTTTTAGAGAGATCAAGAATAAATTCAACAAAATTAACTCCAAATTAATAATCTGATCCTTGTTCTTTTTTTTTTTTGTGATGCGTTAATCATCAGGTTTATGATTCGAAGCTGGTTAATCCATTTACGATCACATTCGAACAATGTTCGACAAACACATTTCAGGTAACTGGATCATGTTCACTTGAGATATGTTATCTCTATTTCTACAGAAATGGAACAGTTGGTTGGATTCCACAAAGTGTGGAGATTTATGGTTCATTTTCAACTCCTGCCGTGTTTTTCTTCAATTCAACCACCGTTCCTGAAGGTGAATGGTATGGAATTAACAAGTGCCAGAACTTTCCTGGTGCCCCTCCTCCTTCTTCAGCACTACGGCTACAGATTATTCCTGGATGGTTTTTGTACTTGATTCTAGGGATTCTTGCTACTTCCATATTTTTATCCTATTAACAGGCGACAACATCCTCCAGCAGTATGATCACAGTCTGTTTCTAGCTAGTTTATTGCTATTTCTGGATTGTTGAACACCAAAAGGCCATTGTAATGGTACTTGAAATAATTAATATGTAGGGGGAGCCTTTTTCTTGTGTTTGATGTATTTTTAATTTTTTTTTGATGAATTATGTGCAATGTCATTGTGACTAGTTAATTAATTAACTCTTTTGTTACGAGTGAATTTGTGCTGGTTAATTTAATAGCAATTAGCAGTGTAAGGGTGTAATTATTAGTCCATTAATTGATGTCTATTTCAAACATCTCTAAATGTTTTTATATGAAAATATCGAAATTATGGAAAAATATTTAAAAAAATCAAATTAATCTTCGTTTTCAATCTAAACACAGTTAAAATTTATAATTTCTTGTGGGCACTTCTAGGCGTTGTTGATATATATATATATAATCTGATGCTACCACCTTATACTCTAGCCTAGTTAAAATGAAAAAAAAGAAAAAAAACATCTTTTTCTTCAATATAATGTCGGTCTTGATTTCAAATTTTGGTGGTTTGGTGGTTGATGTGTGGTATGGGTTATTTTTTAAAAATATTTTTTATTTAAAAATATATTAAAATAAATATTTTTTATATCAACATATCAAAATCATTAAAAAACATTAAAAAAACACTAATTTAATGTTTTCTTTCTTGTCAGACATGCTTTCAAAACACAACCAAATATAGTTTCAAATCGAAAAATAAATGGTATTTTCTACCAACAACTATCTGAGTACTTTGTCTAATAAATTAACAAAAAAAAGTAATGCTTTTTACTGCATCCTTCCTTATAAAATACTATTCATTGAAATAATTTTTTTCTTTTATTTTTCTCAATCAATGCTTTTTTTTCTAGTTTCATCATTCGGGATTAGATCTACTTTTTATTGGATTGTCCCATTCTTATGATGTAGGTCACGGCCTCACAGGTTTGGTTGATTAACCTAGTTGACTCATGTTTTTTTTCTTTTCTTAATTGACTCCCCTTTCTTTTATCATTTAATACTAGATTAATTGAGAATTAGGCTTTATTATTTGTTTTTTTATCAAGTTATCCCGACCTCATTACCGAGGGATAGTGCTTGGTAGATTAATCTAAGTTGACTTAGGTTACTTTTTGTGTAGTTTTTTAGGTGATTTTTTTTAATTTTATCATTCAATGTTGGCTTGATTGAGAATTGAGCTCCATTATTTGTTTTAATTTGATTTCTATAAGGGTTATCTCAGTCTTATGATCAAGATCACAAGTTTGGTAGGTTAAATTAAGTTGTTTTGTTTATTTTCTTTCTAAGAAGTTATCTCGATCTCATGACTCGAGTCATGGGTCCTTTAACATTGGATTTTATTTTTTAATGGGCTCTCCTGGTCTCATGACCCAGGTCGTGAGTTTGGTGGGTTGACTCGATTTTTTTTCTTAATTGAATCCCCTCAAATTCATCATTTAATATTTGGCTGATTAGAAGTTATGCTCCATGATTTGTTTTGTTTTGTTTTGTTTTGATTTTTGTTAGGTTATCCTAACCTTATGACTTGAGAATACTACTTAGCAGTTTAACCCGGGTTGATTCAAGTTGTTTTTCGTGTTATTTTTTTGATTGATTTTTTTCTCAAATATCAATTTTGTAATTTGTTTCGATTTGATTTCTATGAAGTTATCTTGATTTTATAACCTGGATCACGGGTTCAACATAATAACTTGAGTATGTTTTAGGTCTTATATATATATATATATATATAATTCAACATTGAGTTAATTCAACTTCATAATTCTTTTTTGACTTACTTTCTATGAGGTTATATGGATTCATAATTTGAGTCGTGGATTTAATATATTAATTCAAACTGACCTAAATCAATTCAATATTTAATTTTAATATTAAAAATATTCATGTTTTAAATTATTTTCAGTTAAATTATATTTTTATTAGTTATTCGGATTATTTTTAGACCTGTCAAGTATTTGAGTAGTAAATTTAATATATTAACTCAGACTGACCTAAATCAATTCAATATTTTGTCATTTTAATATTAAAAATATACACATTTTAAATTATTTTAAGTTAAATTATATTTTTATTAGTTATTCGAATTGTTTTTAGACCTCTCAAGTAAATTGAGATATATTAATCATCCTCCATACAATTTATTTATTTTTTAATTAAAAAATATTAACAGTATATAAATATTTTATTATAATTCGACCAACAGCATAGGGAAAATAAATTATCCTGTTAACGCTACGAGTAATGAATGCAACAACCATAGATTTTGGACGTTAGTGTGAAGAAAAAGTGGTACAAGTAACCATACCTCGAGCTTGCTTCTCATTGGAAGACAAACCAACAACCATAAAATTGGACGGACTCTTAAAAGAAAACAGTAAATTCTACTCGTCCTCGTTCAAAATCGAGAGCAACCAAACCAAATAAGTCCTCCAAGAAGGTGAGTGTGAGGCTGTTCGTGCCTGGCCCGGACGACCAGGATGGCTAGCTGTTCGAGCCTACCTCGGACGGAAAACATTATTATTATTATTATTATTATTATTATTATTACATAGGCATGACTTGGCTTCCCATGGAAAAATCCTCCAACCAACAATCTTTCTTCCAACCATAAATTCAAATCAAAATTTAAATATTGAATTAAAAGATTGTTATTATATATATCATAAAAAAATCAACAAATTCAAAACAATAATAACTAAAAAAAATAGTTGAAAACAACATGCCATAAATTGCTGAGATTAACTATACACTTGCTATTATATTCTTTATTAGTGGTCATTAATCCGAACGTGTATTTCCATAAAAAAAATTCATTGAACTTGGTTCACGTCTAAGAACCATAACTTGCAAGAGAAAATTGTTGTCAGTGAAATATGTTTATAAAAAGACAACAAATAAAAAATATATGTAATTAAAAAGAAATTTTATCATCTACTTTGTATGCAAAACGAACAGAATAGAGCCGTTAGCGTCCATAAAACCAGTTCACTTGTATATACATATATATCTTCTTCTTTTTTTTACTCTCTGGGAGGATTCTATATATGATCCAATCTTTAATTGGTACGTAGTTATTAAACACGAAAGAACAAGTTCATAATAGTAGCATATCAGAAATGGGGTTCCAAAGATTTTGTAAGAACAAAGTTTAAAACAAGCTAAAGACAATCAAATTAAGCAAAAATATGGAAGGCCAAGAAAAAATAATGAATTGATTTTAGAATTTCCAAGTCAAGAAACAAACAAACATATTTATCCGAGTAGTGTCATAAGGCCTTTGCTGCAATTAGTTTTATATAGTTAATGCAGATTTTAGAGCTACCCTGTCTCTCCTGCTCTTGTTGGCTCTGGCCATATTGGTCTCCGAGGAGACAAAAATTTCCTCCAACAACGTGGCACTCTTTACATGGAAACAAAAGTGTTCGTCTTCTTTTCTTTTCTCGATTGAATGACTGAGATCTCTTCTCTTCAACCGAATCAATGTTGGAGAAATTTTTTGTCATTTAAAAAAGATTTTTCTTTGTTTTATTTCTGTTGCTTTTGAAATTGCAGGGAGGTTTGGACACTAACGACAAGGCCCCAAGGCCAGAGATCCAAAAGGAATATTCATCCTAATAATAAGTAAGTAGAGGAAAAGGGCATAACAACACAAAAAGGTCACTTCCAAGGTTCAATTTTTTCTTTGACTAGCTGTTTAGAATAGGTTATACCCTAAGAATTTCTTACTTTGCTGTTATATAATCCCAGTTAATCAAACCTTTTGTATCTTTTATGAAAATAAGATTGAGACTTCAAATCATCTTCTCCTCCATTGTAAATCATTGTGGAAATTATGGATGAAATTCTTGGATTGGTGGGGTATTAGTGGTTGCCTTCCCTGCTGTGTGGATGATCTTCTACATCAGTGGCCCAACCTAGTACTTGAAAAATTCCAACGTAAGGCTTGGTCTATGCTTTCTTGTTGTGTTAGCTAGAGTATATGAGTTATGAGAAACAAGGTAATCTTCAATGATGAAGCTGCGACCTTCGAAGACAGTTTCCCTTTAATTCTTTATCGCCTCTCAAATTAGCTCAAGTCTGCTGATAAGTTTTTCATAGCTACTAACATTACTTTAATTATGGGACCTGAAGGTATTATAGAGTGGTCAAACACCAAATCAAGGCTTTAAGCATGGCGTATCAGCTTCTTCAATCTTGATGTTCTTTTTCAGTTATGTATTTGTTGACTTTTTTTTTCTTTTCTTTTGTATTTGCTTTTTGTTTTTGTGACTCTCTTTTCTTTTCTTTTCTTTTATGCTTTTCTTTCGTGTATCTTGTTTTTAGCTACTTTCTGGTTTGCCCTTTTAATATATCAACTTATTCAAAAAAAAAAAACACAAAATTATGAAGAAGATATATATGTTAATTTTTTAAATTTATAAATACACAATAATTTAAATTAAATTATCACAAACTAGTTAATTTTATACCATCATTAAAGAACAAGAAAAATAAAAACAAATTAAAAAATTCCAAATAAATCAATCTCTATCAAATTTACTAGAGTTAACTCATATTAGAAACCTTATTCCTTAGTTTAATTATCAACCTTCAATTCGTTTTCTAACTATACTCTTTTGACTCCAAGTACAGGCATTTTCTCTCTAGGGAACTACCACCAAGTCAACAGCCATACAAATGCAGGGGATGGTTTGAAAAGAGAGAAAAAAAACCTCAACAGCCAATCGATTATTATATATATAAAAAAACCCTCAACAACCAGAAGAAAACCAAAAAGATAAAAGGTGAAAGAAAATCATTTCTAGATAAAACAATAAAAGGCAGTGCTTCTATGAGTTATATGTGGCAAACCAACAACCATACGCGATCATGTTAATTATGATTATAACTAGCTACTTAATTAAAGCTTGTGTGGGAGTGGATTTGTGTTTGATTAATAGCAATTAGCAGTGTGATCATGTTGTAATTACTAGTTAATTGATGACTTAATTTTTGGAATGGTTTTACTATAATATTTTGAAAATATACCATTAAAAAATATGAAAAAAAACAAATTAATTGATATTTTTTCAGATGAAATACAATTTAATTTATAAAACTATCCACACCAAATTATCAAAAATACACTAACCAGTCCATTGTTTTGCTAGATTTCTACGACTGTCCTTGAGCTAGCTTTTTTCATATTACAATTTTGTCTGACTTTCAGTTACGTTTCTTCAATTATTTGAAGTTCTTTTTACGACACTAACCTAGCTAGCCCACCGATCATCCGATATTTATCAACATTTTTTATTTAATTTTTCTAGCAGGTGGTGCAGTGATAAAAGTTTTAAATTAAAAGATTTATTTTTTTATAATTTTAAGTTTGAGTACTGTAATTGTTAATATAATAACCACTAGAAATTTACATGGTTGTTAACTTCAGGATCTGTAAGATTAGTCGAGGTACGCGCAAGTTGATCTGAATATCCATGTTAAATTTTTTTTTTAAATCGATTTCTATTAATTTTACGTCACTCATACATCGTAAAAAATTTAATCAGATGAAATTTATGTTGATAAGAGTGAAAAAAAAAGAGAGAGGATAACGTTGGAAATGTTTGAACGGTGGTGAGTATTTAGGTGTCAAATATGGGTGATCCATGTTTTCTACCGACAACCATAAAAGTACTTCGTCTTAGAAAACACAACATGACAATCAAGAATATTGCGACAACCATCGGGCGTTCAAGACGGGAAAAAAAAAACCAAAGGTACCAAGATGCTCTTCGAGATTCATTATTAAATTTGTATGTACTCGCGAAATTCATCCGGCAAACGTGTAACCAATGAAACTTGCAATCTAGAATTTAAATTGAGCTGAATTTTAATTTGAATTAATTTTGATATTTATCTGATTAAAAAATTGAAAGATTTTTACTTATAAAAAAGAAATGTGATTTGAGACAAAAAGTGATAAATTCCGGTTAATCTAATGACCCCTGAGCTAATAACTTAGTGGTAAAATATATTCTTTTCTGGGTTAGACCCAAATCAGAAGAGATAACAACAATGTTCAAAACCCTTCATTCCTTAGTTTCATCTTCATAATAGAAGACAAACCAACAACCATCAAATTGGACAGATTTAAGGGTAAACTGTAAATTGATCCACTCATCCAATGCCCAATCCAAGAGCAACAAAAATATCCCTTGAGAAGAAGATGATCAGAGCATCATGATGATCATGCCAATAAATGTATATAATAACTATCATCTTACTTAATATCATGCCAACATGATATTTTCTAAATTCTATCATCTTCACGATTTAGAATGCTAATAGCTTAATTATGTTGAACTATATATAATCTTGTATCTGAGTTAATGCAATATCGGCACGATAATTGATGTGTTATTGATTTGGATTTCTTACTTGTTGTAAATCATCAAATATATATTTAGAGCTTGTTAGTTTTTATATTTTAAAAATATTTTTAAAAAAAATTAATTTTTTTTAAATTATTTGTTTTGATATTTTTATATTTTTTGATGTAATGATATTAAAAATAAATTTTAAAAATAAAAAATATTATTTCAATATATTTTTAAATAAAAAATACTTTAAAAAATTATCTTTATTCATAATCTTACTCTCTTTTACGTAGAACACATGAATTTTCCATCCAAGGGCTAGGGAGTGCCTATACTTTGGATTGGGGAGTATAAACTTTTTTGCCTTAAGGTGCCTTAGCTTTCAAAAACATAGATTTATCCACAACGCTTTAATTTTTCATATAGTTCCAATGATGGTTGTAAAACTCAATAAACTTGGCAGGCTGAACCAGTACTTTTGATATATCATTTAGAATTTAGATTGGACTAGATTGAAAAAAAAAATACTTGATTAATTTAGTTAAAATTTCAAATTAATCTACTAATTTAATAAATCTAGTTCTGATCTAGTTAAAACCTAATCCTCAAGAAAACCAAATGTGACCATAGCCAACAATGAACTATAAACGAATGTAAAATATATAGTAGACAGAGAGCCAAAAGACATCAGAATACAAAGAAAACAGAATCAGCACCCATTCCATGACATCTTCAGTGCAAGAAGCTCCATCAACAACACCTGATTATAAGAAAGAATCTGCAGGTTACCTCGTACATGCTAAAAAATCATAAGTCCTGCCCATGAATCCTCATGAGCTCTCCATAAACAGTCAGTAGTAGAACACAGCATCAGCAAATGGTACAGCACTAAAGCAACATCTTTATATGTAACCATAATGATAGAAAAGATAGATCTCCATAGAATCTTCATCAATTCAATCCAGAATCAAGCCAAAGTATGAGTGAAGGACAACTACAAAAATTTCGATTCACAAAAAGCTATTGGCTTGAATTTCGATTCACAACTACAAAAATTTCCTACTGCAATGGTGAGATGCTAATCGGATACGTACTCTTTGCTTTGCTAAGTAATATGTCCCTTTTAGTACTCAGAATCTCGATATCAAACATCAATGCCGTGTTTCTAGTTGCGGATAACTTTTGAAAAATTGGTAAAGGGATTAAAATTTCAAGTAGAGACAAAATATGTGTTTCGCTATGAATTCTACCAACATATGGTTGCATGTGATGGTGAAGTTTCAAGCTCATCTTGTGTTAAAGAAGGAAATTACCCAATAATACGTAGTAAGAGGAGATGTTATAAGTCAGACTGTGAAGTAGAGAATGGGTTTGTTTCCGGCCTTGGCATTCTTCTCCATGGAGTATCAAAAACTTTCGGCAAATGTTCTTTTTTATGAAACCCCATTATTTTTAACAAGTGTGGCTATTTTACAAATTTCTAGATTTGTTTTACATGCGTTAATACCGGTTTTATGGGTCTTAACTATCATCAAAATCAATCTATGGTGTGAAGTTGATAACTTGGTTTCCAAGTTTGTTTGAATTCCATGTTCTCACTTTAGGGTTAGTAGTAATCTAATTAAAGATAAGGTTAGTAGTAACAATTGTGTCCAATTTCTCCGATAAGGTTGTCATTGAATGCATGAATGACCTAAGGTTTGGGCAGTATAACTTGAAGGCAAATATTGCAAGACAATTTAAGAAATCTGTGAAAGTAACTGAGAAGAAGCTGCTGGGAAAGACAAAACACAAAGCCAAACAATCTGTCCCAGTAAAGGAACGAGACAGTAGAAGTTATAAGGAGGTCCTGAGTCCGAGCAAAACAGATCATGTTTATGAACCAAAGCAATCTGGAGACACTAGCTCACAGCCTTGTGTTGAAGAGGTTCACTACAATATCAGTATTGATGACAGTATGGCTAACTAAAAGTCTCATTGGGACTATTCTGGACGACGTTGATTACATGGAAATTAGACGTAGGCTTATCCAATATGATATAAGCTTCACCTCTCTAAGATTCCTATGTGCATCCAAAGCCCTCATTAGCTTTGCAGAATATGATGTGATGATGGAGGACTGGAGGTTATGGAGGGTGAATCGGAATGGTGGCAAGACCTTTTTGGAGAGCTACGTCCATGGAAGAAATCGGATTCGGCAGTAGACAGACTAGCCTGGATATCTATATCTAAGTTGCCCTTACTTGGATGGAACCCAGGATGTTTAACGAGGTTACTGGAAAACGATGGCAAGATTGTCGGCTATGACAAGATCAGTCTCAAACACTCTGAGTTATCTTCCTTACGTCTATTGGTGAAAACTTGTTTTGAGAAGCTGAATAAGGCGGTGACACTGTGTTTGAATGGGGAAGTTCACCAGGTGCATATTGCCGAAATTGAATCTTTGAACTACCCTGTGTCTGGAGCTATATCCTACACAACGCAAGAATTCATGGCTATGCCTATGCTGTCACAAGGAGAAGATGACGATGACGTGGACAAGGACTCAGATGACATGGACGATGAAGTGGCCGAGTTTGGCAATTTTAATTCTTTTAGCGATGGCGTGGCAGGAGAAGAAATACTACATGATGGTGACCGTTTTGTTGAGGGAGCAAACAGTAAGATATCCACCCGATTATATGATCCTAGCTTTCATGTCATAATAAATGGCATTGACCAATTTCGGAGACAGAATCTAATTCCCACAGATCTCTTTCCAGAGATTATTACTCTCACTCTGACAGCTACTATTCAAAAGATACAATAATCCCAGGATCCTAACCATTCCTGGCAGTACTTTGATACTGTTTGTGTTTTAAAAAAAATTAAAAGTTTTTTTTCTTTTTATTTTAAATTAATATTTTTTAATATTTTTATGACAGTTTAATATATTATTGTAAAAATTAATTTTTAAAAATAATAAAAATATTATTTTAATATATAAAAAATATTTTAAAAAATAATTAAAATCACACTTTCATGGAACGCTAGTCTAATGGATAAGGAAGTGGATTCTCACTCGTTGGAAGCCCAGCATAATTTGGGTACTGATAGTTTGGGCTTTCCCCAGTAAATGTGTCCAGTAGACCCAAATAGCACTCAGCTCATCACTACATCTAAGAAGGTAGCGCATAAAGACACACACGTCCATAAGTCCACAAATGCTATGCAACCCAACAATGGCCTGTCCACACCCAGGCATCAGAGGATAAGGAAAATATCTTTTACTGGAAGCCTTCTATCTTTAGACCCTTCAACAACACTGTCCCCCATGGATACATTCACAAGAAGAAAGTGAAGGGGAGGCGTCTTGCTGTGAAGTCAGGAAAATGGTTCAGTTAGGAGAAACCCTCAGTTTAGGTGATTCGGCTTTTTTAGAGAGTTATGTTGGGGTAATTCAAAGGCAAGTACTGGACCGTGAGAAGGAGGACTGGCAGAAGCAGCAATAAGCTTCCTATGCAGTAAGTGTTTGTCGTGCAAGCGAATGATATGTATTTTTCTGATTATCATGAAGATTATGTCCTGGAATATTTGTGGAATGGGGTTTGCTAGGAAACGAAGGGTAATTGGGAAGTTAATTTCTGATTATGACTTTGAAGTCTGTTTCTTTCAGGAGACCAAAAAGCAGGATTATTCTGACAGTCTTGTTTTGCGTTTATGGAATGCCCCATCTGTTTCGTGGTTTGGAAATATAGCGGAAGGTAGGAAGGGGGGTTTATTGGCTTTATGGAACCAATCTAAATTTGAGGTAGCAAACATTGAGTATGGGCATGGTTGGGTGGCTTTGTTCGGTGCTCATAAAGCTATTGGTTTTCGTGTAGCTAGCTGTTGGGATATATGCTCCTTGCTGCACCAGAGAGCGAAGACGGTTGTGGAGAGAGTTATGTCCATTGAAGCATGCCTTTGAGGACCCCTGGTTCTTGATATGGATGTGAACATGAGCTCTCACTTGAGCAAAACGTTTTAGGTGGCAAAGTCTAAAAACTTCACTTGCTAGAGAGAGAGAGGAGAGATTTAATGTATAGATCGCAAATATCGCCCTAATTCTCGTGATCCAAGACTCTGCTCATATATATATATATATATATAGAAGGTAATTACACTAATTCCTCGGATTCTTGCAAGATCACTCAGATTCCATTTATTTCTTTATTTATTATTTTTCTTGGTGGTCCAGATTCCATTCCTTAAACAAGAAAGAAAACGAATTTCTTTTCTGTTTTTGGAAATTGACAGACACCAATTAGCTGTGGTCATCCACCTATAAATAATGCCACTACCAATATAGCCATGTCCCAGAATCTCATTCTCTCTCTCTCTCTCTATATATATATGCTCTTGCCTTGCACCTCATAGAGAGAAACCATTCTCAGCTCCTCTTCCCTACCTCTTAAAGTAACTTTCTCAGTGCTTTTTTTTATATATAATATTAGTAGTTTTTATTTGGTAATGAATTCTTTTGTTTGATTTTATTAGATAAACAAATGGGATTTGTTCTTTAATATGATTATATTACAAGTAAATGTTTGGTTTATGAATTCTTTGTTTCATTTTATTAGTTGCAAAAATGGGGGGTGGCGACATTCATATTGATCATCAAGAAGAAGGGCTGAGGAGGAGAGGATGTGGATGCAGCTGCTCGAAGAAAGATTTCTTGCCGGAGGAATCATTCCAAAGCTTTGGAAATTATCTTCAAGCACTTAAAGAAACTCCCATGAGGTTCAAAGACAGGCTCCTGACTCGATCCAAGGACACGACGGAGATCCATGAGATCAAGGCCAGAAGTGAGCATGAGATGAAGAAAACCCTAACTTGGTGGGATCTCATATGGTTCGGCATTGGTGCTGTCATTGGTGCTGGCATTTTCGTCCTCACCGGACTTGAGGCCAGAGAACATGCTGGTCCTGCCGTCGTCTTGTCTTACGTTGTTTCTGGTGTTTCTGCCATGCTTTCTGTTTTCTGCTACACCGAATTTGCTGTGGAAATCCCCGTTGCAGGTATGTATTCTTCTATATATATTTTTTGTGCATATTTAAGGCTCCTTAGCTGGTCTAATTTTGTGGACATGCTTGTCTCACACTTTGCCAATTATAGCTGCCATATTAATTATTATTAGGAGTCTTTGTTACACTCCAATCAAAGATTACATTAATAGGACTTCAATCCATATACAATTTCTTAGAATTTGGTTGACCTAATCTTAATTATAATTATCCAGTAGCTGGCAGAATTTTCCTCTCTAGAATTAATGTTCGTTTTCCTAAAAAAATTGGTGGCAATATATATATATATATCAACTTTTAGGTATCATCAGCTTCCAAAAATTAAAAACAAAATAAATATCATATTTGATGATGAATTGTTGATGTTTTCCTTAATTTTCAGGTGGTTCTTTTGCTTATTTGAGGGTAGAGCTAGGCGACTTCATGGCCTTCATTGCTGCTGGCAACATCTTGCTTGAGTATGTCATTGGTGGTGCTGCTGTTTCTAGGGCATGGACATCCTACTTTGCCACTCTTTGTAACCACAAACCAGATGATTTCCGTATCATAGCCCATAGCCTTCCTGATGATTATGGCCACCTTGATCCCATTGCTGTTCTTGTTGGTGTTGTGATTTGTATCCTTGCAGTCCTTAGTACCAAGGGCTCGTCACGCTTCAATTATGTTGCTTCCATCATCCATGTTGTAGTGATCCTCTTCATCATTGTTGCTGGTCTTGCCAAAGCAGACACAAAAAATTACGCTGATTTTGCTCCCAATGGCGCCCATGGTATTTTCACGGCTTCAGCGGTGCTTTTCTTTGCCTATGTTGGATTTGATGCTGTTTCGACCATGGCAGAAGAAACCAAGAATCCTGCTCGGGATATCCCGATCGGTCTCGTTGGCTCAATGGCAATAACTACACTAGCATATTGTTTACTAGCAGTAACTTTGTGCCTGATGGTGCCATACAAGATGATTGATGTGGATGCCCCATTTTCAGTAGCATTTGAGTCTGTAGGTTGGGGTTGGGCTAAGTACATTGTTGCTGCTGGTGCATTGAAAGGCATGACAACTGTTTTGCTCGTTTCTGCTGTGGGGCAGGCGCGGTATCTCACACATATTGCACGGACTCACATGATGCCACCATGGTTAGCTCATGTTAATGCAAAGACTGGGACCCCGGTAAATGCCACTGTTGTCATGCTTGCTGCAACTGCTATCATTGCCTTTTTCACCAAGCTTGATATTCTATCCAACCTTCTTTCCATCTCCACACTGTTTATCTTCATGCTTGTTGCTGTGTCTCTTCTTGTGCGCCGCTACTATGTTAGTGGTGTGACAACACCAGTAAATCGCGTCAAGCTCATTGTGTGCATTGTGGCCATTCTTGTTTCTTCAATTGCAACAGCTCTTATTTGGGGTACGTCCGATCAAGCTAGTTGGATTGGGTATGTGATCACCATACCGATATGGTTCTTTGCTACTTTATCACTCAAGATTTTTGTCCCACAAGCAAGGGATCCAAAACTATGGGGTGTTCCGTTGGTGCCATGGCTCCCATCTGCTTCAATTCTCATCAACATGTTTCTTCTGGGATCAATAGACGTGCAATCATTTAAAAGATTCGCTGTATGGACTGGAATTTTGTTGATATACTACTTGCTGTTTGGATTACATGCCTCCTATGACACAGCAAAGGCATCGGGAGAGAACAAGGATGAGGATGGTTTCAAGAATGTTGAAGACGGCACTGTCTCTTCCCAGAATGACGCTTTGTGAGGTTCAAATGTTAATTTAGAAATGTACTTTCCAAAATCTGTCAGGTTATTAATCTCCTTACACATGTATGCTTCTGATAGAGAAGCAATGAACATCAACAGGCTACAATAAGCATTGTACTCGACATTTGTGTAAGCAGGCATCAGCCTCATAGCTTTTTGTTCTATTTGTCAGTTAAGAAATGGAAATAGAAGGCAAAGAAGATGCCATTATCACACGCTTTACACTCGAGTTTTACAGCCTGTGAAATGCATAGAAATGTAGCCCTTTATCCAAGTGAAGTTTGAACCTAAAGAAGTAGAGGAGAACAGCAGCCAAGATCTTCATTTACCTATAAGAAAATTCCCTCCCTAAGCAAATGCTAGGGCCGGCCTAATAACGGATAAAGAAAAATGAAGAAAATTAGAGAAATCAAGTAACTGCTAGCAAGGAAACTGAAAGCGTTAGTGCTACTGAAATGAAATGCAGTAAAATTGAATGGACTTTCTGGTCGAAGGATTCCATCCTGACGCCATCGTTCTGGACGAAACTCCTCTGCATCGTCTTTTCCGAATGTTTGTCATCCTTCCCATTGCATAAGCCATGTATGTTATCCTTTTTTCAATTTGAAGTCATCAGGGAGAATGCCACCCTCCTCTGCACTCCTACCATCCTGTATTTAGAGGAAAATATAAACAATTCATAATGAATTAATAATATCATTACTCCTTCAAGAAAATCATACAAATGTTACAGCCTTAGAATATGAATCCAAAATGATAATCTTGAAGCCAAATATTGATGGACACCATATCCAAGACACAGTTCCGTATAATCTATGATAATTCCTAGTAGTTGTTGTTTTAGTTATTGTTGAATATTTATTTTTAATATTTATATATTATTGTTCTAAATGTTAGACAATGATAAAGATTGTGATGATTTGATAGACTCTTGATTTTTCCGATCTCCAGTTTTCATCTCTTCTTCAGCTTCTTTCTTTCTCCTTTTCAACTCCTTTTCTTCTAATTTTTAATTTTATCCGTCTTTAATTTTTACCCCGCATCACCTTGCTTGATTTTTTATTGTTCTAAAAAAATTCCCTTTTCCTTTCAGTCTTTTTTTTTAAAGAATTGTGCATCAAGGTCAGCAGTGACGTGACCTAAAAAAAACACAAAACTAGTCACCTTCATTTTCTTCCACCAGACACCAAACCGATGTTAAACTAGCCACCAGCCGAAGTTCAACGACCACAGCTCTGCCCTGACCGTCAGGTCCCGCCTCTACCATCCAATCTGCCAGCACAGCGCTGGTCAGCCTTCGGGGGATTGTGGTTTGCTCTAGGCATATTCTTTTCAGTTTTGCCATATGTTGGCATCTCTTGGTTGCTTTTGGCAGGCTTGCTGGGTTAGAAGAGGGTATTGAAGAAGACAGTAACTTCAAAGGTAAAAATGTTCGTGAGGTATTTGATTCATACTTAAAAGGTAAAAGATAAAATGTTTGCTTTAGCAAATTTATTTCATGTTTTTTCTTAGGTCTTGTTTGTTTCATAAAAGTTTTTTTTTTTTTTTCCAAGTGGTTTCATGAAAAATAGACTCCTAGAAAGTGACGAGAGGGACACATGCGGGTAGATCTATTGCACAGAAAGAAGAAAACAAGCCCTCCCAGCAACAAATAATCCTCAAGGACTGGCATCCGGATCACCAACTAGGACCTTAAAACTGGTAGGAAAGAGACAAGCTAGAATGTGTGTTTGATCTTCACAGGATCAGAAAAACCTAGGGCTTCACAAGATCACATGTATGTTCTACTAGTGTTCCGCCATCCTCTCAATACTTTGAGATTTCAGAAAGTGTTGCATGCATTTTACAGAGATTAATATTTTTTAATAAATATATATATCTTTATAGTAATTCATAAACTGCTCAAGAAAACCTGATCTTATTCATCCAATAAATATTAATAATTTTATCTAATATTTTTTTACCGTACCGTGGGGTTATAGTCCCGCACCCTAGTCTATTAATCATCACTAGCAATAAAACAAGAAATAGATCCTAAAAAGACAAATGTCGTTGCTCGCTTCATTCAGGATGCTCCACTCTACTTCAGCCATAACATTACAGAACACTAAGCGAACAAGCTACATACAAATAACAATTAACCAGAGAATCATACTTTCGGGAGAAAGTTAGCCTCAAAAACAGAACTGACATTGCGTGAGCAGGCATGATAAACTGGAATAGATTGAGTTGCAAAATGGCAACCCAAAAATTCTCCGTGATTTCTTTTACTGCATGTCGAGCCACAACATGCCCGACCTAATCAATAAAAAAACATCCAACAAAACAAAACAAAAAATCATCTTCAACCCAACACTAAAAGTAGTAGAAACTATGAAAACCCAGCATCATAAACTACAATTTGAGATTGGCAATAAAGACATGTATAGAGTGGATATACCTCATGCCCAATAATGGTAGCTACTGCATCAGTTCTAAAATGCTCGAGCAATCCAGTAAACACAACAATCTTACACCCTAGCATACGAAAAGCATTAACAGGCTCATTAGCAAACCTCCCACTTCAATCCATCCAAATGTGACGCATCTGCTTTCGACTCTTTCTTTCTACTTTGATAAATCCAATTATCAACAAGAATTTCATCTTCTTTATACCACTTCCCCGCAATTTTCCCTTCTCTCTCACTCAATGAGCACTCATCTCTTGTGCCAAGTCACTCTAGCGATGCATACCTGTTAAGAATTGTGTTGATGTGTTTTGTGCAGGTGAAGGGATGCACAATCAAGAACAACAATGCTGGGTATTGAAAAATATTAACTAAACACAAGGTGTTTGATAAAATATCTCAGTAAATATTTTATTAACTGCATGTTTTTAAATACATGAGAAAACTTAACAAACTTTTCTAATTAACAACCACTAACTCAGCAACAATTTTAGAAAAACAAGAAATTTACTTTAATAAAATCAAAACAGAAATGAAAAAAAAAAACAAACAATACTTGATTGAATAACAATTAAACAAACTGAAATACCAAAGTTAAAATATCAATTATCTAACAATACCCCATATCACTCCAAACTTGCTCACCCTTGAACCCTTATCTTCCCCCTTAATTAAAAGCCGGTTTTATTTGTTGAAATTGAGTCTCACCAATCTTTCTCTCCATTTGCTTAGACAAAAGCACAAAATGGTTTCTTTTTGGATAAGGTACAGTCTCTAAGTTACCATAATAAACACTAATAAAAGCACCAGAACCACCCAAAACAACAATCAAAACAGTTCTTGGATTCCTAAACCACCGTTTAGGCCCTCTAGGCTTAAAATGCTGTCCATGACAGCTATCAGCATAATAAAATCTCTTTGCACCAGTACCATTACCAAGATTATAATGAAATCTATTAACACCCATTTGAGAGCCAATTCCATATCTTGGATAAAAATTGAAACTTTTAGAGAACCAAGAAAACTTTACTGCCTTCGAAGCAGAATTCAAAGATCCGTACGTCTTGATAAATTCTTGAAAAAGTTGATTCTTGAACTGAAGGTCTTGTCACAACCTTTAAAGTGTAGCTTTTTAAGGCATCAAGAGCTAGCTTTGCTTTCCTGTAGCAACCCATGTTTCTCGATCAAGATCAAAACTTTACAGCTAAACACAGGAAGTTCGGTGTTTTTATACTGCGAGTCGTTTGTTTTGTTTTGCGTTGTGTTGGGTTGTGCACTAGGCTGTTGTAGACTTCTATGGAAATTCGAGGGAGTCTTGCAAACCTTAGATCTGATCGTTTACATGTGTCCACTGATGCTACGATATTTGCAACAAAAGACAAACATTTGTATAAACTGTCCCATAGTTTTGATTTTTAGCTGACAGTATTATAATCCACTATACCATGTCATTCGCTATCTAGGGTAAGCTAGCTTACAGATTGTAATGCACTTGAACCTCATCACCCTCGTAATATCAACATTATGTACAAGGTTATTGCACGTAATGCAACGAAAAGAAAAGTAAATTTTAAATTCAACGCAGCTCAAGAGCTATTTTCATAGATTTGCACTGTTCAATAATTAAACGAATTAGATCTTGTCACCTGATCTTACATTTCCAGTGAAATTCAAACATGGGGAAGACAACAAAAATCCCCAGAAAATGAAATAAATACGGCTCAAAGCGAAAAATAAAAATTAACAAGCCTAACATCATACACTTGCAGGAAAAATCTTTGTCCAGCCAACCTAGATTGTAAATTCCCTAGGCAAGCCAGCTGTATTTTCAAATTTTCTTCATCATCAGAAAATTCTTCAGCTTGTAACTGTAAATTAAGATCGCTCTCAACATCCATGGACTTCTGATGCAATTGAAAGCATTCACCATTTGTTCCCATTGTTGCGGCCTTTAAAGCCACCAGAGCTGTTTCTTCGATCTGAGAATCCACCACCTCTGCCTCCTGAGAACCTATTGCCACCACCTCTGCCACGACCACCACCACCAAATCTACCCCTTTGTTGTTCTCTTTCTTGCAGAGATGGCAAAGTTTTTACCACCTCTATGTTAACACCAGCACCGTTTTCCTGAGCTGCAACAGCGAGGAAGAAAAGAATAATGAACACTGACATCACATCACAGCTCAAGGTCAATGCAAGCCAAAAATAAAAGCAAATAGAAGGAAATCAAGAGCACGGATTTCATGCAAAAAACGATGCTCTACAATGAAGTACTTGCCAAGCTAAGGAAGTGATAAGATTAACCTATAAAATAGAATGTTACCAGCTAAAAAGGTATCAACATCTTCTTTCTTTACATCAAAAACCGCACCATTTCCATCAGTTGTAAGGGTCATACCCGTCACGGACTCAACCTTATCCTCAGGCAAGATTCTCCTCAATACACTAAAAGCAAATCTGAGAAAATTCAAGAAACAGGCAAAAGAGTTTGACAATTCAGATAACTGCATCAAAAGGGACAAATAATATAGATAAGGAATTCAACCAACTGATTTCATGGAACCTATTCTGTACTTCATATAGAGATATTCTACAGTCTTTACCAAGTACATAAATTCTCATAACCAGTCAACTTATTCCATGTAGACAAGATAGGAAGAAAGAAAAGTTTGCCGCAAAGAAAAAATCCTTCACTTTTAGAACTCCTATAGTGAAATGGGTGTACAATTATTGAATGAAAAGCAGCCAATTGATCTGTTATCAGGAATTGGCTTCTGAGACCTACAATCCTTCAGCATAGATATCAATTTTCGAAGCTTTATTCAACTTGTATGATTTTTTGGTCCTGGATCACAAATGCCAGATCATAGGGCTATCACCTTAAAGTAGCAATTAGTGGAAATCTCTCCCTCAGTCACATGCAAACAGTCTATCAATAGTACAGGCAGCGGCAGTGGTATTAAGGTCTGCTGAAGTCCTGCTCACTGACAATGACTCAATGTCAATGTCGCATTGGGCCACAGCCTTTCTAAAAGATTATTAAAATCTCTTGATAGAAGTTGAGTCAAAACAAGTCTAAGATTTCACTCTCTTATATTATGTAGGATTGAATTTAAGAAAAGAGAACTCGAGTAAAAAGCATTTAGGACTTACGACGGGGTGTAGATGGGTTTTCCAGATTCAAGAAGTAACGTGACATGGTTCTCCATGGAAGAGAGTAGTGACCTGCTCTTGATCTCAGTATATCCCTGCATTTACATGTTTTCCGCTCAAGGCAATAAGCCAGAGTTAAAATATCAATGTCTAACTGAAAAACAGCATTGATAAACAGAACTTACAGTAGCCTTGGCAAGTGCTTTTGCAAGTAGTTCTACCGCTGACAAACCTGAGGTATTCAACAGATCCTCTGCTGCAGATTTGAATGCTGGAATTACACTGCAATGTTTGCTACATGTTAGCATCTGAGGGTACAAGAGTTAAGTCAAGTATTCATCAACACCACCATAGTATGTATACCTGTCTGAAACCTGAATTATTGTTTCTGCAGCCTCCACACCAACTGCTTTAGCAATATCCTCAGCTTTAGGGGCAGTTATATGTTCAAATTTCACACCAGATTCTCTTTGGATCTTAGATATATTTGACCTTCTTGGATCATAGAGCATCACAGCAACACCACTATTGCCTATAAAGCAGTTACATCTCTTAGCATCAACATCAAAACCAGACATTCGAAAAATAGAAGTCATAAATATGAATATTTACCAGCCCGTCCAGTGCGTCCAGACCGATGTATATAAGCTTCTACATCATTTGGAGGTTCACACTAAAAAAAGCAAAATTTTAAAGTAAGTATATTTGACATACAAATTTTAAATTTCATAATGTCCACCTGCAAACACGAGCATGCAGAGACAGACACACCTGGATGATTAACTGTACATCATTGATATCCAATCCCCTTGCAGCAACGTTTGTAGCCACCAAGGTCAGGAACTTGCCTGACCTGAACCCAGAAAGGGTCACCTGCAGATATCATACATTAGAAATTAGCAAGGAGAAAGAAAGAGATTGACAGAGAAGGTAAGTTTCTTCATGGAGTTTCTTCACACATGGTCAAATCCTTGACTATTTTAATGCAAAAATATGTTTATCAGGTTGCTTTCTTTCCAGAAGACTTTCTGTATGCCACAAAAAACCATCTGCCAAAACTATAAGCCAACAGCTGGCATTCTAGGAAAAAAAAAAAGGAATCCTTGAGCACCCAAGGGGGGTGAGTTATTAGGACAGATAATTGACATCCAAGATCTGAAATCATATTTGGGCCCATCCCCATGCTAAAAAAATATCTTAATACAAAAAAATATCTTAATACAAAACATGGCCGGAGAGAACTTCAAAAACAATTGATGAACAAAAGTTACAATAGACAGATGCTGCTCATAGAAAAACAGAAGATAATACAAGGGAACACTTGTATGCAAAAATTCACCTCACGCTGAGACTGCTGTATTTCCCCATGTAAAGCCCGGGCTCCAGGCAATAATCCAGAAAGTTCATTTGCAGATTCCCTTTTCTCCGTGAAAATAATTGTGCGGCCTCCACTGAAATAAAATCATCCCAAAGGTAAAGATGAATGAACAAAAATATGGAAAAAGAAGGTGTCTCAATTTCCACGGCAGCCAATTCTGTATCCACGGCCATCCCAATCAGATCATCCTCAAAACTCAAAAGTGAATATCATCTTGTCTGTTAACTCAAGAGAGAAGGATTTGGCTTTTTTTTCTGACAAGGTGTCTGTGGGTGGAAGTGAAGATTAACAAGAGGGTTGGAAAGAGTGGAATACTGGGTTTTGTATACGAAATTAAAATATAAAAAAAAAGTCACCCAACAAATTTACTTTTGCCATGTATTTGGATGTAGCTGCCGTGGAAGTAGACCCCCAAAAAAAATATTCACCAATAAACAAACTGTATGAAAACCCAACCTGGCATAACAACGGATGATATCAGGAATAACCTGAGGTATGGCAGAAGTAGAACAGGGAAGTACAATATGCCTTACATTGGTACTGGCTTTCATTTTCTCATTGCCAACAAGATCAATAGTTTTCTTGGTTGGCTTGAGAAACTTAGAAGAGATCTGGCAATGTAAGGCAAAAAATATAAGTGATAACACAGCAAACTTTATATCTCTTATTCATAAAGTAAGGAACATACCTGTTTCACCCAGTCTGGCAAGGTGGCACTGAATAGAAGTGTTTGAACTTTGTTTACATCCTTTACTTTTCCTGCAAAATACAATACACTAGTAAAGAAAGCAATAACTTTAACACTTAGCATCAGTTAAGCAAGAACAGCAGAGTAAAGTCACAAGAAACATCAGAATGTGTTAAGAGACAAGCATCTATAATATAATCAAATATACTCCAGCAACAAGTTCATAGGAATTTGAAACAGCAAAGCTATCTGATTAGCAACATCAAAACATGTTTAGCCACCAACATCCATTACCACCCCAGGAACAAGGTTTTAGAGATTTTCTGGATCATAAAAACATAATAGGGGTTACAGAATTAATAACTGAACTTCAAGACACGTCAAAACAACATGTCCTAAGTCTCCCTGCATGCAGATACATACCAAGAATAAGTTCAACATCTTCAACAAAACCCATCCTCAGCATTTCATCAGCCTCATCAAGGACCCGAAACTTCAATAAGCTTAAGTCGATGTTCCCCTTCTCTATGTGATCCTATACCAAGTTTAATGGAAATAGAAAAACAAATGTTAAATCAAAGAATTTCAAATGCTTGTAATAATCCAACACTGAAAATCCAAATAACATCCTAAAACAATGATACCTTTATGCGGCCAGGTGTCCCAACAACTACATCCACCCCTCTCTTCAAGGCAAATTCTTGAGGCTGGTATGAAGCTCCTCCATATACACAGCAAGAATCCAAGCCCATTGCGCCCCCATAAACTTTAAAGTCATCAAACACCTGAAAAGGACACATATCACTGAGTAAAAAGAACCACTTTAAAAGTCAACATCCAATAGATGTATCCCCTGTGTTCTATTATACCTGAGTGGCCAATTCCCTGGTAGGTAAAAGAACCAAAACACTAGGTGGTCTGCCATAGCCTGTCTTCCTTGATGCTTTTGCAAGACCATTTACTAAGGACTCCAAAATTGGCAAAACAAAAGCCAGCGTTTTACCCTGCATAATTGTAGGATGTCAAAACCTTCTAAATTATCAAAAAACATTTCTTGTTGACTTGGAGAACATAACTATGCTTAAGAAGCATAAAATCACATGCACCAGAAAAATCAAGTTAAGATAATAAACACTCAATTTCAAACCATTTCACACGTAGCTATTTTACCCCATTCACCAAATAATAGAAAACCCTTCACAAAATTCATTCTTTAGTCAATTCATAGTAGCATCCAAGCCATTAAAACCCCAGCTAGCATACAAAACAAGCTCTCATGTGCATAAATTCTTAATCTTTTATTGCAAAACTCAATCTTTAGCTACAAAACCACTACAAATCCATGAAACACGGCCCTAGTTGACCGGTTTGATCATTTTCTAACACACCAACACTAAATTGCACATAATTTGATAGATTTCTTTTCACAAATTCACCATGATTTTAGCACATTAACCACTAAATCCATGAAATACAGTACACAATCATACTTGTCTGACTCTGCATGATCCTAAAATAAGCTCTTTAGCTGTACAAAATGAACATATTTTTCAAGACTCCACAAATAAATAAGCACAATATCATACTTCACAATTTGTATCTAACAACACCATACCATCGCATAAAGCACAAAAAAAAAATCAATCTTTTCTAACAAATTCAGCCATAAACAAGCACAAAAAACCATACCTGCCCGGTTCTAGCACGGCCAACCAAATCACCCCCATTAAGGATATCCTCAAAAGTCCTAGCTTGTATAGGGAACAAAGCCTCAATCCCTCTCTTCTTCAATACTTCCCTCAACGGTTCAGATATCCTAAACCTCGTCACAGCATTAGGATCCTCAGCCTTAACTTCCTCTTCCTCCTCCTCAACCTTAGCTTTCTTGCTTTTCTTCTTCAAATTGACAGGCTCGCAAAGCTCTGAGCTTGTTTCACTCCTCTCTTCTTCTTCATCATCAAACTCTACAGCTTTTCTCTTCTTTTTCTCCTTCTCTTTCTTCTTCTCTTTCTTGATTGAAACCATCAAAGGGTCAGTTTCTTGGGATTCAAGAGCTACTTTCTTCTTCATCTTCTTTTCTTTCTTGGAATCTGGAGAGTTGGTGGCGGTGCTGGTGTTAGTAAGAGATATTGAAGGCATCTTTTTCTCGCTTTCTATTATACTGGGGCTTTAGGGATTGTGGGTTTTTATTGTTTTCTCCTGCTACGCAAGAATGTGAAAGTGGCGGTGCAGAAGCAGTGGGAGAAAGAGGAGGTAAAACTAAGTAGGGTTTATGGTTTTATAGAGCTGGCGGTGGAAATATTTTGAGCGTTTGATGGTCAGCAAGCACAAAGCACCGAATTAATTTTGATTTTTGCTAGAAACCAGGTGGGTGAGAGGTATGGGCCACGGCTATGATGGAATGTAATCCAATAACTTGTCTGGATTCCAGGACCATGTCGTGGTTTTCCAACGAGCATGACTCCCGCTGATGGGCCTTCTTTCATACAGGGTTTAAGATGCAACTAATAAACATTTTGGCCCACTAATCTCTAAAAGCCTAGGCCCATTTCACATGGGCTTTGTCGATGTCTCCGTGTCTATCGTATATGTTCACCATCTTTGATTTAATAATTAGATAGATATTATTAAAAATGAAACTAGAAAATGAAAAATAAATATTTTTCATTTAATAAAATTTATCAATGTTTCATTTCTTATACTTTTTCTAATTTTTTAAAGTTATTTAAATATTTTTTAAATTGTAACTAAGGGTATTCTTGGTGCAAAAAAAAGTCTAATACTTTCTTAAACGTGGAGGAATTTTTTTTCAATCTTAGATCATCTTTATGATATTTTAAAAGGTTATTATAATTAACAAAAACTAACTACCACCTTATAAAATATTATTTTTTGTAATAATTTTTTTTGTTTTTTTATTTTTAATCTATGTTTTTTTATATAATTTTATCCTTTAATATTTAATTTATTAGTGATTGAGATTTATTATTTATTGTTGTTTGCTTTGTATGTAATTATTTCAATTTCATAACTTGTATTGCGAGTTTAACGAGCTAACCCAGTTTAACTTAGATTTTTTAATTATATATTTTTTTAATTTCATCATATAACATTAGATTGATCAGGAATTAGGCTTTATGATTTATTTAGATTTACATTATATTAGATTATCCCGGTTTCATAGCTACGATCACAAGTTTTGTGAGTTGATTTAGATTGTTTTATTGTGTTCTTTTATAAGATTGAAATTTTTTTGTCAATTTTATTCTTCAACAATGGGTTAATTGGGAATTATGCTTATTTTTTTTCAGTTTGCTTTATATGGGGTTATTCTAGTCTCATGACCTGAGTCGCGGGTTTGGTAGAATAATCTGAGTTGACCCGAGTTATTTTTTTATTTACTTTCTATGAGGTTATCTCAATCTCATGATCCGAATCATGGATTTGATGGGTTAATCTGGGTTGACTTGGGTCATTTTTTGTGTTGTTTTTTAATTGATTTTTTTAATTTTATCATTTAATATTGGGTTGACTAGGAACAGGGATTCATAATTTATTTTGATTTAAGTTTTATGAGGTTATCATGGTTTCATGAATCATATGGTGAATTTGAAATGTTAACTCAGATTTTTTAGTTTATTTTTTTAATTTTATCATTCAATATAAGGTTGATTGAGAATTGAGTTGCATGATTTGTTTTAATCTGCTTTATATTAGTTTATCATAGTCTCGTGACCCAAATCATGAATTTGACAGGTTAACCTGAGTCGATCCAACATGTTATCGTTATAATAATTTTTTTTAAAAAAAAAGATGCCATATTGAGTATTTTTTTAGTCAAATTATGTTTTTAATGATTGTTTGGGTTGTTTTTTAACCCGTCAAATTAACAAGGTTACAATGGACCATTTTTTATATGATATAAAAAGAAATTATACTACAAAAAACATTAGCAATATTTCAACATTTCTTTATGTTCAAACAAAATTTAATCCGACCTGCCAAGTATTTAGTTTACTCAAAAGATATGATCACCTGCCTCCAAATCAAGTTTGAAAATCAACCCTAAAGGATGTAGCTCAACTAGTCAGGTCCTGAATTTGCTCTCTAGAGATTACTAGTTCGAGTCCCACAAACCTCAGAGCCACTAGAGACTTACATGGTCATTAACTTTAGGGTCCGTCAGATTGGTCGAGGTACGTGCAAACTGCTCTCGAACACCCATGTTAATCTAATTTTTTTTTTGAAAATCCCATCAACATTACTTTTTTAGCAACAAGTTGATCTAAGCACAATACGAAAGAATAACAAGAAACTAAAATGTTTTATCTTCAGAAATTAAGGCCATGAATATGGAATTATTAGTTTTTGAGCATTATATGTTTAAACCCTGCAGACAGCTTTGAGCTTTTTTGACAGTTAAACTTGCTGAAAGTAACCTTGAAAAAGTGATAGTAATAGCTTGAATAACAAAACACAAGAAGGGTGAAGAAGTAAAAGAGAAGATCTTATGGGGTTTTTTTCTCTTTTTGGAGGTACTCATTAATCCAATTCCTGGAGTTAAAGACTGTAAAACCAGCAGAGGAAAATTTTGGTGCCCTTGTTTGGTGCTAGTTGCTTCAGTGAGGATATGCAGCAGCCAGTTTACTGGGAAAATGAAGTAAAATGTTTTTCAGAATAGCTAGGTACACTTTTTATTCTATCTGACAAATGTTGTTTAATATTTGTTAAGGAATACAGTGGATGACTTCAGATAAAAGCTTAGCCATGGAATCAAAATCATGACAGGCGATGTAGAAGTCGAAATCTTGGTGCAAATGATAGTAAAGAGTAGCGGTAAGATGATATGATCGAGTTGCAAGCAAAATCAAGTGCGATTAGTAGCTATATCTTCTCCTTAACCACTATTATTTTGGTATTAGAAATGAACAACACTTTGAAGTCAACAGTAATAATCATTAATCGTCTAATGAATATGCATTTTTCAATCATCGATTTGCAGTCCAATGAATATTTGAAATTTCTATTTTTCAGTTATCCTCTATCGACGATTTTCCAGCGTATACATTAAGGGAATCCTGCCAATTTCAAGTCACCAAGACCTGAAAGCCTGTATAAACATCAACTAACCAGCCTAACCTTAGTGGTAGCAAATGAAGTAAAAGTAACACCCAAAAAATATATATAAGAAAACTAGCTAAACAGAGATAACATAAGAGACAATGAAGAAAAGAAGATGACTAAATTGATGATGCAGCAATCGATGGCTAAAGAGTAACAAATATACCTGAAAGTAAAAGAAACTAAAAAAATGAAGAGCAAACTGGAAACCTAAGAACTCACCCCGAATAAAATTTCTGGTCACAATGACTCTTAGGAACTGACATGTCACCATCTAAGAAGCAATAGAAAGGAAAATCTGAAAATACCTTCTAGCAAAAGTCCATCACATGCACTAAGATAACGGCAGACAAACTAAAAGAAAAGGCCTTGTCTGCAAACTAAAAAAGAACAAGAAAAATTTGAATTCTAGTCAAACCATGTTTAATGTCTTTGGTGATTCTGATTTGAGCCAAAACCACCGTTCTCGGATTGAAACATCAAAATTCTGTTGGCAGCCAATCTGTCCCTTTTGGATAACCAATTTTTTTTTGAAAAAAATAATATGGGTATTTGAGCTAGTTTATACGCATCTCGACTAATTTCACTAGTTTTAAAATTAACAATCATGTAAACTTCCAATAACCCTTAGATTTATAAAACTTAAACTAGTAATTTTTAAAAAACAAGTCTAAAACCTAACCAATTAAGCTATAACCCTTAAATTATTCCATCACTAATTTTAAGATAACTGCTCAATGAAAATTAAAGAAGCTGTTAGGTTGGAGAGTTCAAAATATACACTAGCGTGGTTCACATATTAAACGTACTATGTATTGAGAACAACTAATTGATACAAGAAAGTACTGACTACTTCCGACATTACCTTAAAAGTCCTATAATTCAGTCATTTGGTCCCTTGTTAACTTCAAGAGTTCACTCTTTCTTCTTTATCGAAAAGCAACTTGTTTTCAATACTTGGATAAAAAAAATCAAGTTTTTAGCTACATGATTAATTTGGCATGTAATTGAATAGCAAAGAAATAGCAGATTGGTTTCATACATGACAAGTAAATTCTATTTTTAGTATCAAAAAGCCATGATTTGGCCCTATTAATTTATATATTTTGTATTATTGTCCTTTTTCTTTTCTTTTCTTTTCTTTTTCTTTTTCTTTTTCTTTCTTTCTTTTGTTTCCTTTAATTTCTCTTCCTTTTCTTTTATTTTTATTTTCTTTATTTCCTTCCCTTTTCCCTTTTCCCTTTTCCCTTTTCCTTTCTCTTTTCTCTGACCATATCAAATAAAATATTCAAAATGTTTAAAACCATGGAAAATTTAAAAGAAATTAAAATTATGGAAATCCTACGGTAAATGCTATGGATATGTTTCTAAAAATCATTAATGCCAATATTTCAATCACAACACACAAATATAACGAGGAAACAACATTTTTTCTACCATGTGATGAGATGGAGCAAATTTCATTTACCTTTTTATGCCTTTTTTTTGCTTTTAGTATTGTACTTCGTGACTTGTAGTTTTCAACATAGCAAGATATATGAAATCACATCTTAATTATCTGGGTGCCAAAAAGGGTCGTAATGCAAACCAATAGAAGAGATCAATGGCACTGCTCTTGATTTGAGAATCTTAATCCTCACAATCCGACCCTCGACAACTCCCTCTTCAAGCCTATGAAGCCTCTTGTGCCCTATTGTTGTACCTTTAGCAACCTTCTTCAAGCCTATTTAGCCTCTTGTTCGATCCTTTGACCAAGACCAATTGCCTCTTGGATTCTAATTACATTAAATCTCAATTCATCGATGCATTTGATCTCAATCCAATTATCTTTGAACTCTTCATCTTTTGATGCCCAATAAGTCCACAAATGGTCACTATCTAGCACATTTTGGGCCCTGAAATCGCTATCTTTGTCCCCTATTTGGCTGCTAGCTTTTGTAAGGCACTTGTCAGCTAAATTTATAGAAAATATTATGTCAATTGCACCTCTAAACTCCCTTAATCTTTGTGCGTCATCCTCAGACACAAGGCCTGTTGAATTTGGGGGCACATTGAATAAGAGGACACAGTTTCGTCCTACCGATTTGTAATATATGTCAAGTAACATGTTTAACTTCTTCGGTGATTCTGACTTGTGCCAAAACCATCATCTTCGGATTGAAACATCACATTCTGCTGGCAGCCAATCTGTCCCCTCTGGGTCTCCGGTGTTAAGATAACTGCCCAATGAAAATCAAATATTCATGTGATTGTTAAAAACATACTGACGCGGTTCACATGTGAAACTATACATTGAGAACAAAAGCTTTTTATTCAAGTATATTTTTTATTCACATACGGCAACCAAATCATATAATTAAAAGTTTTTAAGCAGAGA
Organism: Populus deltoides; assembly: GCA_015852605.2. Taxonomy (NCBI): domain Eukaryota; kingdom Viridiplantae; phylum Streptophyta; class Magnoliopsida; order Malpighiales; family Salicaceae; genus Populus; species Populus deltoides. Next base: position 1,789,942 of record CM027584.2, on the reverse strand, counting down.
AAACTGAGGTGTGTATGTGGTTGCTAGAAAATCAAAATTACTTACTCAACAATGTTTCCATTTCCGATTGAGAGTGATGTCCTATTGATGGTGGACCAATATGAATCTCCGGCAAAACCATTTTCATTTCCAACCCATCTAACATCCGGGTCGGCGTCGGAAAATATGTTGATAGAAGCTTGCAACTCTTTCACCATTGAAAACCAATCTGAAAAATAAGATGACATGTTTGGTGCATTTAAACCTTTTGCACCATCAAACCATATCTCTCTAATACTCCCATACCTAATCAAAATGTTAATTAAACATTGTTAGTTCTATGTAGTGGAACTAATAAAAAAAAAAGTAGAGACTGAGTTTTTTTAGTAATTCTTAAACTTACTTGTTAAGAAGTTCTTGCAATTGAGCCATGTAGTATCCATTGTACTCCAAATCATTACCATATCTTTTATCATGCCTATCCCATGGAGAAAGATACAGTCCCACATCAATCCCACCATGATTCTTGGCTGCATTGACAAGTTCTTGGACAACATCTCCATGCCCGTTTTTCCATGGACTGCTTTCCACGAAATGGCCAGTGTATTTACTAGGCCACAAGCAGAATCCATCATGGTGTTTTGCAGTTAATATCATAAGAGAAAATCCAGTTTCTGCTGCCACTTTTACCCATTAGTTAGCATTAAGGCCAACAGGATTGAAAATAGCAGGGTTTTCATGACCAGTGCCCCATTCAGAATCAGTGAATGTGTTGACACCAAAGTGAAGAAGCATAATGACTTCCCTTTCTTGCCATTTCAATTGAGAAAATGATGGTAATGGTAGGATTGGTAATGGAGGTGTAGTGACTTGATCACGTTCTGAAATGACAAGTTTTGAAACTTGAAGCAGTGTGATTATGAATAAAAAACACCGTAACTTACCCATAATTCTCTCTTTTCTTTTTGATTGCTCTATGCTACAATCAATCTTGATAATGATAAATAAGGGCCTTCGGCACTATTCATTTATGGAAGAAAAAGTGGTGAATGACAAGGATCACAAGAAGACATGGGACAAGAAAAAAAGAGTGAAGAATCCTTGGCCAAAAGAGAAGAAAGAATTGTAAAGAACATAGTTTTGATTGGATCGAATTTGTTGTGGTTCTCTTACCATTGGCATGGTACTTGTATTTGTTTTCATGATGCAATCATTCACGGGTGTGCTGTGTATTATATGTTATATCTGTTAGTGTATAAAATAAAAACTGAAAAAAGTCAGATTCCTTTTTTCCAAATATTAGTTTATATAGTTTATGATGTTGAAAGATCTTCTAATTATTCGATCAAAAAACGAAGCAATAAAATATATTCTAAATAAATCATGGGTCAAATGCCCTGCAAATATTATAACTTAATTGATGAAGCAGTAGAAAACTTCAAACAGAAATAGATTTTTATATATACAAAAATAAAATATACATGAAAGTTTTAGAATTTAATCATATGACAGCAATATATATATATATAAGCTTTGTTTGACAAAAAACTCATTTCTCCTTGTAATAAAATTACCAAAATAGATCTAACGGGAGTTTGTCAAACACACCCTTAAACCAAAAAGACATTTAACAAAAATAAGACAAACCAAACAAGGTCTTAAATTCTTGACCCGATTAGGTTGACCTGAAATTTGTTTTCTACCATAAACTGAATTAAAACTCCTCATTTGACCCAAAAATCAAACCAAAGCCAAAAAATAGATTAAACACCAATAAAACACAAAAACTCAAAAATTCTTGAACAAAATGGATCAAACATAAAAAAAAAACAAAGAACACCGAACTCAGCCTAGCAACGTGAAACCCAAATCAGACTAAATAAAGTAAAAAAAAAAAAAGGCATATACATGTTGGAAATCATGCAATGATCAATAATCTAGCATTCATTTTCTTCGATTATCACTTGAACATTATGATTTTGTCAAAATAGATTTATATTCAAAATCAAAACCCTATGATTAAAATCCATTAAAAACTTGTTATTTGTGGAAATAAACCCTAGATTATTGACTAATCAAGTTGCCCGAAGGGTTTAATGCAAAGAAATGAACCAAAAATTGTCTGAATCATGGGGATAAGATAATATTCTTTCCAAAAACACGAAAAACATGCCTAGAAACCCGAAAAAACCCAATTATTGCCTAGCACTATCAAACTCAAGAAATATGTATTTTTTGCTTCTAAAACATGCTTTTTTTTTAATCTCAGCATGTCACACTACCATACACAAACATGTTTGAATCTAAAAAACTAACATATAACATTAAAAAATCAAAATCATGCATGAGATAACAAATCCAAAAACTACCAACTTAAAACAGACTGCATGTTTATCTAATATGAATTCAAAATTGGTTTTTCTAAACTTATTTTGATCATGAACAAATCTAGCATAGCCAGAAAGAATACCCTTACTTAAACATGCATTTCTTAAGTTAAACAAAAACTAAAACAACATTATATATAAAAAAACAACTTAAACAATAACATTATTATATTAAAAATATCTGAAAACTTAAAAAAAATTTAGTAAATTAAAAAAAAACAGCATTAAAAGGTCAATATAACATCACTTGTTGAGCATTACAAACCTTTTTTTTTCATTCTTGTAAACATAAATATAAAATAAAACAAAAAAACACTTCTAGAGACCATAAAGACCTACTTTTGGACCAGAAAATATACCTAGAACAACTACTATCTCTTTTATTTTTCTTTGGAAAGTTTTATCTCTCACCAATTTACTACCCTTTCAAAGCTTAGGAAATCTTTCTATTAGGCTCCTAGATGTTTTCATTTAATTTTCTTATGAATATTTTCCTCCAATTTTCACTTTTTTTCCTATTTCTCTCCTTCTTGTCTTTCTTTCTTTTTAGCTCTTTTTTTAAATGGGTATTTATAGAGATTTAAGAGGTCTTGAATCCATTCCTGACCTCTTGATCTTGAGGTAAGTGTTGCAAACCCGTGATAAGAATCAATTTATGGGCCTTTGCATATGAAATCACGAAAAAAAAAGATCGGATCTTGCATAATTATGTTTCAGTCATGGATGACTGAGTTGCCTATATTCAAGGCCTCGTCGAAGCAATTCTAGTATCATCGTCACCTGAGACTACCTGAAGTTGATAAAAGGGATTCACACCTTTCATTTAAATCTAACCATGCACAATTTGAAGGTTTGTAACTCCATATTCTTTCGTTTGAAATTGCATAATTGTGTCACTCATATTCTCTTAGCTAAGTCTGAACGACGCGTTATTTATGGTTTTTAATTGGGGATTGAAAATTTCTAATTGAGTTTCTATTATTCCTCATTCTTTTAATTGTACCTACAATTACTTTCAAACTTTTAATTTCATGCAATTTCACCAATGTCAAACTCAATTGTCAACCCCTAAGTTGACCTCCTTTTTCATTTGGATCCTTAGTTTTGAATTTATGCATTTTTATCCATAATTGACCAATAAACTTTCAATTTCTTCAATTTGGCTCCTAATCTGGTCAATTTCAACCCCCATATTAACATGTTTTTTTTCCAATTTGGTCCTTGGTTTTGAGTTTCTTCAATTTAGTCCTTAATTGCCCATCAAATTTTAATATTTATGCAATTAAGCCCTTAATTTGACCAAATTAATTATTAAAAATTGCAATTTGACTCCCAGACTTTAATTTCTTCCAATTAAAGTCTAAATTAAGTTCAATTAAATCCTTAATAAATTCAATTAAACCTTGAAAAATTTCAATCGAGTCCTTAAACATCCAACTTTAAATTTTTCTTCTCAAATTGAATTTTGTTTGTCAATAAAGCCTTCGTCAGTTGAAAGATGGCAAGGCGTTTAAACAATTAGAAAGAGATTTTGTGAAAAGTCAAGGGAGATTTATGTGCCAAATTTTAAGAGCGTGATACACCATGTTTGCTTGCCACCTTCAGGGAGGCCACTAATTAGAGAGCTTGCAATAGGGTTGAAGCTTGGTGAGAATGAAGATGAGGCTGCTTTGATGACACTCCACAGGTTTGGAAACCAGTCTTCTTTTTCGCTGTGGTATGAGCTGGCTTATATGGAAGCTAAGGGGATGGTCAAGAAAGGTGACAAGGTGTGGGTACTTGGGATGGGAACTGGGCCAAAATGTTGTAGTCTGGTCTGGGAATGTTTGAGGCCCATAGTTAATGATCCAGTAAAGGCCCATGGTCTGACTCAATCCATCGATATCCCATAATGAGTCCCATGAAGTCATGATCAATGCGATTGGATTGTGCAATCGTTGGAAGATAAATTTAAACAGATAGTCTTAAAGAAATAATTTATTTTAAAAAATTATAAAATAATGAGTATTTGTGAACAAGCAATGCTCTATGTATCAACAAGAATCTCCAAATTACTTGCTGGAGATTCTAACTTTTTTTCTTCTTTTTTTGCAAAAATGGCAAAAATTGCATCACAGGGTCAATCGAGATCATGTGTCTAGCATTTTTCGTATAGAGTCATGGAAATGGGATGGTGTTGACTACGTTGCCTTTCTCATCCGATAAATTAATGCAGCATTAATGCACATGAAATTAGATTGGATGACGCCTTTAATGTTGTTGTCAGATTTATCGACCAACAAGTTGCTTAGCTCTTCTTACTTGTATAATTTCTTCCAGACAGAAGAGCAAGATTTCAGGTCTGGTTTCAGAACCCATGCATCTGCTACTTTGAAGAGTTGAAGGCATGCTCGCGTCCGTAGCTTTTGTTGAAATACAGCAGCTCTGTCCATCATGTATTGATGGGCACGTTCTGGCTGGATAAAAAATGGAAGGATATTGTTTGACTTTGAAGTGAGGCTGGGTCTGCTTGGTGCTGCATAATTTTTTTAAAAAAAAAACATAAAAAATCTATTTTACAGATATTTTTTAATTTTTTTTTCCAGAACAAGAAATATATTAGAACATGTTTCAACTCTATTTGTTTTTTTCCCTCTCAAACAGTAATTAAATGTTATTTAGATTAAAAAAATTTCATCTTAGTTTGATTGAATGAATGAATCAATCCAAATCCAACGTAAATAAACTATGAAAAATCCATACTAGCTGTAAGGATAGATTATTGTTGGTTAAAATCGTAATAAGTAATAAAATAAATGAGTAGTCTATCGTTCCATGAAAATTTGTAAAAATTATCAATAAATACCAAAATTATTAAATTCATATCTATTTGATGATTCGATTATAAAAGTTTGTGAAAAAAAACAAACAAATAAGCAAGTAATTAAATGGTGTTGAAATGAAGTTTAATGGATCCAAGGATTTTTGACTTCATTATAACAAATCTTATGTGAATTTTTCAATTGAATTAATACTATCAAAATTTCTTTTTTATTGTTGATAATTAGATTTTACTAATTTAATCACTAATCTCTCCCGAGCATCTACAAATTATTTTGACAAGCAAACTTCCTACGTCTCTGTAAAAATTATAGACTTGTCAAAATTCATTAACGATAAAACCCTTAAAGATTACACAAGTTCCATGGATATCTCTGTCTTATAGATTTCTTATGGTATTTCAAACAATGATTGAAAAAATTATCACTTCTTAGTCTCAAATTGAATCCCAAATTATGCACACGATGATCAAGCATACCGAAACATTAAGTTCACAATGAAATACTCCATAAATACTGAATTAGTTCAATCAAAGAAATATTCGCATAATCATAGTTAAGATACATAAAAAATACCAAAAATAAAGAACTACTCCATAGATAAATTAAAAAGAGAGAAACTTGACATAATGAACTCCACTCAAGAGTATGAGAAAATCGGAGAGCTGGACGTCTTGAAAGGGCTGATATCTTTTACTTCTTTCTTTCAATTATGATTGCTTCTGCTCTTAGATGATGTCTCCTCTCTCTTGTGGTGTGTTTATGACATCAAAAATACATGTTAGTTGTTGTCTACAGAGGTTTTTATAGTATGGTTTTATCCTTTAAAGGAAAGGAAATTACTTTCCTTCTCTGCCATAGATTCTGACTCTATTTTCTTTTATGATATTTCGAGCCAATTTTGAAAAAGCAAATGTGTGAATCGAAACTTCTCTATTTCTATAACAATTGTAAAGAAGGAATATTTCTTTCCAACGAAATTGGTCTTGTGATTTTTGGACATCTAGGACTCGACAAATAGGTCAAACACATTAAAAAATACCTAGAAAACATCTTAAGAATCTTGTTAAATCAATCCATGTCCTTCAAATATGTAAAAAAAAGGACCAAAAACCCAAAATCAACACGAAATTCAAAATCTTCCTGAGCTCATATTTGTTTTTCTAGACACTTTCAAGGTAAAAACAAAAAACTAATTTGAACTCTTCTCATCACATGGAACCATTTGACACAAATAATCGATTGTTTTGGTGGTTAGAATCATCACCAACGGCAACTTTTTCTCTCTCTCTCTCTCTCTACACCGGAATTTAAAGACTCTCTCTCTTTCCTCCCACCAAAAAACAACTGAAAAATAAAAGAAATGAAGTTCCGTACTAAAATTAAAATTTTTAAAATTGCATAGACCAATTACCTAATAGTTAAAAAAGACAGGGGGCTAAAATAAAATTTTAAAACAAATTTTAAATTTGCAACCTATTCTACATGTCTTTTCACTTCAGTCCTCTATCTTTTAATTCAACCCTCTTTCCTAGAAAAAAAAAACATGTAATTTGGTGCTAATTTGTGTTAAAAAAAAAGTTAAGTTATGTAAAATAAATGTTTGAGGATCAAATTAAAAATTAAAAAACACTTCTCCAATTTATAATGTGGTGCGAGGAGGTTAACAGTAATAACAAAAAAAGTACCTCTTTTAATCTCTTTTAATTTATTTTTTTCTTTTCATGCTATTGTCGGAATTTTTCTTTTTTTGTAGACAATCTAATAGTTCATATAGGAATAGGTATATTTATGGTCATATTATCTTCCATTAGAGGACAAACATAGATACCAATTCGGCTATAATTCTTGATGTGGAGAAGGGATTTGAGATGTTTAGAGTACACCAAAAGTGCCTTCTATATACTTCTACTTTCTATAGGAGAAAAATGAGCTTGATAGGCAATTATATGCTGTAAGTTAACTCGTGATATAATTAATTTAGGATTTAGTTCAAATTAGACTTGAAAAAGAAGTAAAAGTTAATTCGATTAAACTTAAATAATTTAAAGAATTAACCCGTGACTTGATAAAATACAATTTATCCTAAAAAGATTCAAAACAATATAGTTATAATTTATTTTTAAACAAAAAATCTTGAAATAACTTATTTTAAAATATATTGGGTTAATCAACCCAACTTATAACCTTAGTTATGAGTAAGGCCATGCATCAAACCGAATTTAATAAATTTGATTATATCTATGGATCTTTTCGGATTGTGGGAGTTAACTTTTCAGCTTGTGCATGTCCTTGGTTGAATCAAAATTGACAATCCTAGGCACCATTTTAGTCTTAATAATTAATGAGTGATTGCATTGAGTACTTGGCTTTGTCCACGAGAAAGGGACTGATGGTGGACTCTGAACTCTAAAGGAATCGGATTCGGACTGGACATCACCGGATCACAGTACCATCTCCTTTTCCATGGAGCACGATAAGAGCTGAGAAGATATTTAATTATCTTAAAATTTGGAAAACATTTGTCACCAATAGAATGGAAAGGAAATTTTTGAAGTTTGGATACCCAAGTCTAAATCTGTCCTTTGTATTTTCACTGATATTAGAATAAATTTTACAAATCTAATAATTTATGCATGTATTTCAAAAAAATATATCATTTTTGCAAGGTTTAGTAAACGTATTTAAGAGAAAAACGAAGCTAAACATTAATTTTTCTTAAAAAAAATACACAGAATCCATTAAATTAATATGACCCACAATTCAATCTCGTATTAAAATCAAGATTAAATTAAATATGAAATGTATTATTATCCAAAAAACGAAAAAAAAAAATCTCTTTTGAATAGCGTATACAATGACATCAGTTGAGTTTAAATTTCCAATGAGAATATTAATTGCAAATTCAACATTGCGAAAACTGTTGAAAAGAGCAGTCAATATCCTTTGAATATTTAAGAATAATGGAAAAAAGCTTAGGTCAAAAGTTCTAATAAGTGAATTCAAATCAATTATTAATTGGGCTACAAACCCAACAGGTTAAATAAATTTTAATAAATGAATATCTTATTTGATTTTTTAAAATCCCAAATTTCCTATACTTTCATCATCAATATGCTGGGTCATGCCAAGATTTAACATTTATTGTTTAAAATCCGTGAACTCATGCCCATGCCTTGTAGTCAGAAAATTAACGTCACTCTCCACCATGCAACCAGGTGATTCTATCACCACTTGGGTTATAGCTTGCTCCATCGCAGCTCTGCCTCCCATTGAGTGGTGAGAGAAAACTAAACAGGATGTTTATCATCTGTGGGCTGTGGCATTATCCTGAGATTTAAAAATATCCAAGTTGGAAGCTTATTTATTTGATTCTTTTATCCAAGCTGGAAGCAATTTGGATTTGCAAATTGCAACACTCCATGAAAATTGGTTTAAGCACACCTTGGAAGTCACCACACAGACCATCCCGACACCTTCTATTTAAACCCTTCTGATCGGAAAGAAACCTTAGGGAAACCACCACTCCATGACAGCTGACTCTCTCCCCATCCCTTCATCTCTCTCAATGGAACCTCTTTCTAAGGCCAACCACGGCCCTCACTCTCTGCTATTCAAGCATCTCCTCTCAACTCTCTTGGAAGTTCTAAGACTTTCCACTCTTGCACTTGTGATTTCACTAGAAGCAATCTTTATCCTTCAAAAATGGAAACCCATTTTCCATTTCCTCTTGCTTTCTATTTTCCTTTTCGTTTTCATCATCGAACCCTACTTCCTAAGTTCCACTCCAGTCTACCTTGTAGACTTCTCATGTTTCAAACCACCAAATTTCTGTAAAGTCCCCCTCTCTTCTTTCCTTGAAAATGCATCAAAGATTGAGTCTTTTGATAAAGAAAGTGTAGCTTTCATGGCCAAAATCCTCACTTCTTCTGGTCTAGGTGAAGAAACTTATCTCCCTCCAGCCTTACACTGCATTCCGCCAAAATCCCATCAACAAGAATCCATTAAAGAGGCTGAAATGGTTCTGCTTCCCATCATGGAAGACCTCCTCTCCAAAACTAAAATCTCTCCTCAAGATATTGATATACTAATAGTGAACTGTAGTGGCTTCTGTCCTTCACCCTCCCTGTCATCCATAATCATCAACAAGTTCTCCATGAGAGAAGATGTAAGAAGTTTTAGCCTTTCTGGTATGGGTTGTGGTGCAGGAGCTATAGCCATTGACATGGCTCAGAACCTCTTGAAGGTTCACAAGAACTCCTATGCCGTTGTTCTTAGCACTGAAATCTTATCTACCGGTTGGTATCCTGGTCATGAGAGATCCAAGCTACTCCTTAACTGTAGCTTTAGAATGGGAAGTGCTGCCATCTTGCTTACAAACAAAAATGAAGCCAGAAAGTCATCAAAATACAAGCTTTTTTCATCAGTAAGAACCCAAAGATCCTTTGAAGACAAGAGCTACATGTCTGCATTTCGTGAAGAAGATTCTGAAGGAAAAATTGGGGTTACAATCCACAGCGATGTGTTCCAAGTTTTTGGAGAAGTTCTCAGGTTTAATATAAAAATTCTTGGTGCACAGATCTTGCCTCCTTTGGAAAAATTTTGGCATGGCGTTTCAACAATTAGAAAGAGATTTTGTGAAAAGTCAAGGGAGATTTATGTGCCAAATTTTAAGAGCGTGATACACCATTTTTGCTTGCCAACTTCAGGGAGGCCACTAATTAGAGAGATTGCAAAAGGGTTGAAGCTTGGTGAGAATGAAGATGAGGCTGCTTTGATGACACTCCACAGGTTTGGAAACCAGTCTTCTTCTTCGCTGTGGTATGAGCTGGCTTATATGGAAGCTAAGGGGATGGTCAAGAAAGGTGACAAGGTGTGGGTACTTGGGATGGGAACTGGGCCAAAATGCTGTAGTCTGGTCTGGGAATGTTTGAGGCCCATAGTTGATGAGTCCAGTGAAGGCCCATGGGCTGACTCAATCGATCGGTATCCCATCACCCCTTAGTCGAAGGGATTATTCCCATGAAGTCCTGATTAATTGTGTTTTGATTTTATGAAAATGAATTCCATGTATTCGTGAATAATAAGATTGTGAAAAATCCTCCTAAGAGAAATTTAAATATATAATTTTAAATAAATAACGTATTTAAAAATAACAGAATCATGCCATGTGTTTATATCATAGTTCTACCTAGACTGAATGACAAGGTCCAATAAAAAATTCAATGACTAGACTATAAGTTTTTAAAAAAATACAGTTAGTTATACTCTCTATCCATTTTCTTGTTTAGCGTGGAAATGGGACTGGACATGACATATAGAGTCATGGAATGATTAGACTGCGTTTTTTTTTATATAGTTTTTATGATTGTGATTTAAAAATATATAATTTTAAGAAAATATAGTTAGTTATGGTTAGTTGAATTAGATACATTTTTGATAAAAAATTATGGTTGAAATTTATGTATAGTAAAAAATATGTATATAATATTTGGTTGTTGTGTTTGAGAATGTGGTTGCGGTTACTTTTCAAAGTGCTTTTTATTTGGAAATGCATTAAAATAATATTTTTTTTATTTTTTAAAAATTATTTTTGATATCAGAGTATCAAAATGATTTGAAAACACCAAAAAATTAATAAAATTTTAAATTTTTTCAAATATACTTCTAAAATACAAATAAAATATAATTTAATATATTACCAAATATCTCGCCGAGTTTATTTATATACCAAACTATATTTGTTTCATCACAAATATAAAAGCTAACAGAAAACAGACACAACAGTACTGTTGGCTACGTTGCGTTTCTCGTGCCGACTTAATTAATGCAGCATAAATGCACATGTAATTAGATTGGTTGATGCCTTTAATGTTATTGTCAGATTCATCGACCAACAAGTTGCTTAGCTCTTCTTACTTGTATAATTTCTTCCAGACAGGAGCAAGATTTCAGGTCTGGTTTCAGAACCCATGCATCTGCTACTTCGAAGAGTTGAAGGCATGCCCACGTCCGTAGCTTTTGTCGAAATACAGCAGCAGCTCTATCCATCATGTACACGTTTCAGGTCCGGTTTTCCATTTAGGGTATTTTAATTTGTCAAAAGTTTGATGTTTAGTCAACAGGAAGGGTTTTAGGCCCAAGTTTTGCAAATTAAAGGCAATTGTTTCAAGCAATTTTTCACAGAAAATCACCCCAAATTCACTATCATAATTTCTAATACATTTAATTAGAGGGACTCAACAGACCACCACGACCAGGTAGCACGTAGCAGTGATCGCAAATCTGATTAACCAACATTTTCCCAAATTTATTCAAAGGCATTTTTCTAGTAGAACGTGGCTGATGCCATTTGGGCAACAGTATCAGGCTTTCAGGCAAAAGAATAAAAGATTTTGGGTTCCAAGCACAGTTTTTAGAGGTTTCATTTCAGCTCTTTAAATCAAATTTTATGGGCCAGCTTTGCTGCTCATTGGGCTGATATTAAAAAAAAAACAATTTAATCTATATATGAAAAAAATTACAGAGATGTGTCATGTTTATCTTTTTAAAAACTAAACACAGTTAATATTATTAAAACAAAATCATCACAAACTATTTAAAATATAAATCTAAAATTTATTTTAAAAAAAATATCAACTAATATAATATTTAAAAAAATTAAACCAGGCACTACTGGGCCTGATACGTGCAATACCTGGTCCTATTAAGTGAGTGGAGATATACTTGCAGCTCGAAAAAATATTGTCGTGCTCATTAGGGGTGAGCAAGAAAATCGAGAAAACTGGAAAAAAATAACCAAAAAACCGAACCGTGAACAAAACCGATTAGAAAATCACAAAATATTTCCAATTCGGTTCGGTTTCGGTTTTCAAAGTGGGAAACCGATTGAACCGAATCGGCCCGGTTCAACTAAGCTGGCTCTTGAAAAAAAGAGAGTATAAATAGCATATTTTCTAACCCTAAACTTAAATCACTATTCTCACTTTCTCAACCGCCTCCTCTCCTTTCTCTCTGCCTCTTATTTTTTAAAATTGTCTTCTTTTCCATGCTCTCTACCTCTCATCTCTCATCTTTCAAATCTGTCTCCTTCTCCTTCATGCTCTTTGTCTCTCATCTCAGACGGAGCGAGAATATGCAGAGAAAGGTTTAAGAATTCCAGTCTTGAGGCTATCCTATTACAAAATTTTGTAAGTAGTATTTGAAATCGCTTCTTGAGGCTATCCTAGGCTTTCATCTAGTTCCAACTATTCCTACTTTTAACCACTCTTATTTCATACCTTTCAAGAAATTCCAAAACCCAGGAAGAAAGGACACTAAATCAAGATCTATTCTAATTGAAAAGGTGCAACGGCACCCTAAGCTCATTGGGCTTGAAGAACAGGAAAGAGCGGACTAGCTAACCTAACTGCAAAGAAAGCAGTCACAGCCAGGGGTATCTTTTGTGTTTTGTTTCGTGTACTTTTTTTGCTGGGTTTAACTTCTAGATAAGGATCTATCAAAACAAAAATTGAAGTTGATTTTTTGGAAAATGAAAGCAAGTACAAAACAAAAGTGTTGAAAAATATAGTCGATAAAAAGCACAGAAAAAACTCAACTGGAGTAATTTCGGTTTGAACCGGTTTAGAAGGAAAAAAACCTGAACAGAACCGAACCGAAATTAATCGATTTGAACCGGTTTTTGGTTTGGTTCGGTTCCAAAACTAAAAAAATAATAATTTGATTTGATTATTTATTTTAATTTAAAATCAAACTAAACCGAAAATGCTCAACCCTAGTGCTCATGTCTTATTATCCCATTTATGTTTCAAAATACTATCACATGCCATCAATTATAGGAAAAAAAAAAAAAGCAGGTGTCCAGACACTTTAAAGCCCAGATTAGATAGGGAATTGGTTAGAAGATTTTAATTTTGGCCCGCTTGGCTTTAGCTGGGTGTAATAATGATGCCGAAAAGTCTGTGACTTTGATTTTTTTTTTTCATTAAAAAAGATTTTGCCAACGTGACAAAAAAAACTAGTTTATTTTTATGTTTTAAAAAAATTTAAATTTTTTTATTTTATTTTACTTTAAATTAATATTTTTAAATCATTTTGATATGCTATATCAAAAATAATTTTTAAAAAATAAAAAAAATATTATTTTAATACATTTCTTAGTAAAAAATAACCGCAACCACACTTCCAAACAGACAATAACATGTTTGTATTATCACTATCAAGTCATCATCAGAATCATGTAAATTTCTTACAAATGATCTACGTAACTTTCTGTATAAATCTTCCCTTGATTAGTTATATACATTTCCACTGTTCATGATTTCACTCTCCAGTCCATACACAGGGGAATAACATATGTTTGTGCCTGGGACCATCATGGGAGGAGAAAGAGCATGATCTTATGATGCAAACTTCGAACAGATTAAATTTTGTCCGGTGGTTGTGTTTGATTAATATCTTAATATAAATAGAACATACATAGTAATTACCATAAGCATGTTTGATTGAAAAGGGAAAAAAAAACAAATTTATATGAACAATGTTGGCATTAATTTTTATATTTTCAAAACTGAAGTGCACATATTCTTTTTTTCATTATTTTTTTTACCTTAAATTAGTATTTCTCTTGGCACTAATAATCTTTAAAAGCTAAAATAGAATGTCGAGGATGGATAAAATTAAAAGGAAATATTCACCAATTGTGACAGACAACCAATTTATGGAGCCCTTCACTACTAAACAGTTTTCCATCTACCCCATCAGCATGACAAATTGGTAGTTATACTTATTTTCTCAATTAACTGGCTATGTTGAGGTTTTGATCGACGTTTGTGGTGCCCTGTCGGAATGCCAGCCAGAGCTGTAGTGGTCTCATCTTTCAAGGCCTTTGCTATCTTTATGAATGAATGAGAGCCCAATCGCAAACAGAGAGCTTTGAATGCGAGCACCAATGTTTGTTGATATCAGTATATATGGGCGTTGGACAGACTGCCAGAGTGCCAGTAGCAGTAAATATGACAGAGTCCCGCCCATAACTGCTGTGTCATGTGTATACTTCTTGTTTTAATCAGGGTGGTGCAGTAGCCCCATCCATGGCGGTGCCATGATGTCTCTTTTGTCGAGAGATAATAATCAAAAACTGTCTTGGATTAGATTTAGCACATAGACAGAGGAAGTAAATGTCTTCGATCAGTATAATGATGACTTCATTCTCATTTTTTTGTGTGGATAATTTAGTTGAGCCTGGCCTGACTTGTGGAATGCCTCGTAATGGAATGGTCATTGCAATACAGAGCTTGCAGCCGTTCCTCCTCTCTAGGCTGGCTAATTTCATCTCTCATGGCACTGTATTATTGACAATTTAGGTGGCTAAGCTGAAGCAATATTGTAATCTTACGATATAGCTTGAACTTTTGCTTAAATATGCAATCAAAGAAGTCGATTCTCAACGACTTCTTTAGCTTCTTAATGATTCAACTCAAAACCCTGATAAATCTCAGGCAACGAAACACAAAATATTTTCTCAATTAAGTGGAATCTTATACATTGCTTACCTCCTTCATCGTATCATCAAAGCCTTTAATGCCTTGCCACACTGGGACTTTTCTCATATTTCACCAAGCAATCAACTCTCTGCGCGTACCTCTAGTCCTGTGGTGTGAGTGATGAACTTATACAAGTAGAAAGATTACAGGTTTAAACACTGCGAAGAGAGTTTTGAGTTTCAAGAATTTCTTATTAATCAGAATAGCTTCTCAATTCAGTCCCTCTTATGATACGCGACTCTTCTGCCCACTAACATGAGCTCCAGATCCGCCTTCATGGGGTAAAAAGTTATATCTATGTCAAAAATTAAGATCATCTCTCTGTGCTGATTGGATCTAGTTGCAATGCCAAAGAAGTCTTTAATCCAATCAACATTCCTAGTTTCTCACCAACCCAGTTGCTCAAATTTGATGTCTTGTCAAAAGGGCTTACCTATGTGGAGGAGGGATGGGACCTTGCCCCATCATGCTTCAACCTTGATCAACAATTTCAATAAATTAAACAATGGGGAAAAGAGCTACGTATATTAGTTCTACAACGATGCCTGTATTATAAAAAAATAGATACTAAACATGCTTGGCTTGATTTGAAATGAATTTTAATTAAACATAGTCATTTTGGTTATTACAGCTAAATTCAATTCAGACTCTTCAAACCAAATAAAATCAGTGGCAAGGGTATTATTATCTTGGAGAAAATCAAATCATAAGACATTAAAAAGAAGAAGTAGTGCTAATATAACTACAAGAAAGCTCTTGTTTAAAGAGGCTTGAGCTAAAACATTGCTCGTTGCTTTAAAAAAGTGAAATGCACCTAAAGCTTAATGCAGACTGAAAGAAGAATATTTTTGAACTAGGATCCTCCATGCCTTGAACATGAAGGGAGGTGGTTCCTCGTTATTCATGAGTGTTCAGCTTTCAACTTTTCACCACATGGGAGTGTTAGTACTTGCTTCTCTTTAAACAAGAACTTCAAAGAGTGGAGGCAAGGCTAAAATAACATAACTTTGAGCCCTAATTCCTATTTAACATTTCGAAGAAACTTGAGAAGATCAAAGGAGATAGAAATTGCTTTTCAAAATAGATTGGACGGTGAGGACATGCTTCTTGTGAGTGTAGGGACCATATGCTCAGATCTTAATTTGCATATAGCAGAACCCAACAGCATTTAAGAAATTCTGCCCAACTCCATAACTCTCACCTCAGCAACACTCATAATTAATTCCACAGTCCCACTTTTTGACTCACTAAAAGCTACTGTTTTTTTGTTACCATTAGTCCCTTTTTACCTTAACAGTCCCCTCAGACAGGCTTCTATTACACAAGTTTTCTGTAACAAAATTAAGACCTGAGGGTGATAAGGACCTCCAGAAGTACCAGGAGAACTGAAACCATAATTACCAATAGTGTTCCCCATTGGACCATAACCGAATTAACTTCTGCCACCAGCTGGCCCTCCTAACTTTCTTCAACAGGCATTCATGAAACAACCAACTGCTTTAATTACCTGAACTACATACAGCAGGATGCTGTAAATATCTCTCTTTCGCCCTTCCCGTGAGATATTTTAGCCTCAAGAGTCAAGACACTAACTCCACAATCCTTCTCATTCTGCTTTACTTTCTCTTCACTCCATTCTCCTATACCCCTTCTTTCTTGACCTGAAAAATGTTTGGAAATCCAGTGAAATGGCTGTTTTTCATTCTAACAAGCTATTTAGCTCTCAATGTTGTCATTTCAATGAACACCCTATTAACAAGAAAGACTTACATTGTCCAAATGGATAAGTCTGCAAAGCCTGAATACTTCACCAGCCACCTTGAATGGTATTCGTCAAAGGTACAGTCAGTATTGTCTGAACCTCAAGGGGAAGGCAATGCTGATGAGGAGGATAGGATAATTTATAGCTACGAGACTGCTTTTCATGGGGTTGCCGCTAAGTTGAATGAAGAAGAAGCTGCAAGGCTAGAAGAAGCAGATGGAGTAGTGGCTATTTTCCCAGAGACTAAATATCAACTGCACACAACAAGAAGCCCCATGTTCCTTCGGCTGGAACCTGAAGACAGCACAAGTGTCTGGTCTGAAAAACTTGCAGACCATGATGTAATAGTGGGAGTGCTAGACACAGGAATTTGGCCAGAGAGTGAAAGCTTCAATGACACAGGCATGACCGCAGTGCCTGTTCACTGGAAAGGGATTTGTGAGACAGGCAGGGCTTTTCAGAAACATCATTGTAATAGAAAAATTGTCGGAGCAAGAGTCTTCTACAGAGGATACGAAGCAGCTACTGGCAAAATCAATGAGCAAAATGAGTATAAATCACCAAGAGATCAAGATGGTCATGGAACTCACACGGCAGCTACTGTTGCTGGCTCTCCAGTTCGTGGAGCAAATCTATTGGGCTATGCTTATGGAACTGCAAGAGGGATGGCACCTGGGGCTAGAATTGCAGCTTACAAGGTTTGCTGGGCTGGTGGATGTTTCAGTTCAGATATTCTGTCTGCAGTTGATAGAGCAGTAGCTGATGGAGTGAATGTCTTATCAATATCTTTGGGTGGTGGGGTTTCGTCTTACTACCGCGACAGTTTGTCCATAGCTGCCTTTGGAGCAATGGAGATGGGTGTTTTTGTTTCATGCTCAGCAGGAAATGGAGGACCTTCCCCTGCCAGCCTCACCAACGTGTCACCATGGATCACCACAGTTGGTGCTAGCTCCATGGACAGAGATTTTCCTGCCACCGCCATGATAGGAACAGGCAAAACTATATCTGGAGTTTCACTCTATAGAGGCCAAAGGATTTTGTCTACAAGGAAGCAATATCCTTTAGTTTACATGGGTAGCAACTCTAGTAGCCCTGACCCAAGTTCGTTGTGCCTAGAAGGAACTCTAAATCCTCGTGTTGTTTCCGGAAAGATTGTGATATGTGACCGCGGTATTACTCCTCGAGTTCAAAAGGGCCAGGTAGCAAAAGAAGCAGGAGCAGTAGGCATGATTCTATCAAACACAGCAGCAAATGGAGAGGAGCTGGTTGCAGATTGTCACCTACTTCCAGCCGTTGCAGTGGGAGAGAAAGAAGGGAAATTGATCAAAACTTATGCTTTAACTAGTCAAAATGCAACCGCAACTCTAGCTTTTCTTGGTACAAGATTGGGAATTAAGCCTTCTCCAGTAGTGGCAGCATTTTCATCCAGAGGACCAAACTTCCTGACTCTTGAGATTCTGAAACCTGATGTTCTTGCACCTGGTGTGAACATACTTGCTGCTTGGACTGGTGATTTAGGTCCATCAAGTTTGCCAACAGATCACAGGAGGGTAAAGTTCAACATTCTCTCTGGAACTTCCATGTCCTGCCCACATGTTAGTGGAATTGCTGCCTTGCTCAAGGCTAGGCACCCAGAATGGAGTCCAGCAGCAATCAAATCAGCACTGATGACAACAGCTTATGTTCATGATAACACACACCATCCACTGAAAGATGCTTCAGCAACCACTCCTTCCACCCCTTATGATCATGGTGCAGGACACATAAACCCCATGAAAGCTCTAGACCCAGGTTTGATTTATGACATTGAACCTCAGGATTACTTTGATTTTCTCTGCACACAGAAGCTTACTCCAACACAGCTGAAAGTTTTCGGCAAGTACGCAAACAGATCATGTCGACATTCTCTTGCAAATCCAGGGGATTTGAACTATCCAGCTATCTCAGTAGTTTTTCCAGATGATACATCCATTAAAGTTTTGACCCTTCACAGAACCGTAACAAATGTTGGCCTTCCTAATTCAAAATACCATGCAGTAATCTCACCATTCAAAGGTGCAACCGTCAAAGTTGAACCAGAAATCCTGAACTTCACCATGAAAAATCAAAAACTATCTTACAAGATCATCTTCACCACAAGGACTAGGCAAACAATGCCCGAGTTTGGAGGTTTGGTATGGAAGGATGGAGCACACAAAGTAAGAAGCCCAGTTGCTATCACTTGGTTGACACCACTTACATAGCCTATGCTATCGAATTTAACATTTGGGTAATCTTTATATGTTCTTTGCAATAATGAGAATGTTATGTAAAGAGTCAAGAGGCTCACTCATTTTATCATATGGAATGAATCGAATGCTTTCTCTTTTGTTACATTGATCACCATGCAATCTCCAGATAAGTCACTTACTACTGTAATGATCAGTCCCTGATAAGACTACACTACATTAGTGTTGGCGTACAGTGGAATGGATTGGACTGAACCCACCTGATGTGGCTATTAACCTACAGGTGCAAGGTAACCGACAGAACAGGAGGAAGGAAGAGCATTTGTTATGCAAGGGGACATCTATCTTATCTTTCCAGCAACTCATATTCATTCATCTCAGCTGTCCACTTCAAAAGGTGTCAAATTTAAGTGAAGACAGGACAAAACATTACTTGCTCTTCAGTTTCTACATCATTTAAACAACTAGAACAATAAAATATGTTGTCAAGGTGACCTTGACAAGGACCTCAAGTATCATATTGTAAATACAAAGTGAAGATTTTCACTTGGTATTCTCAGATGCAGGTTAGCTTTCCATAAATGTGAAACCTGCTCGTCTCCGAACAACCACATTCATTTTCCACCTCTGCAATGGCTGGCCAAAAGCCTAGCAAAATGTTAAGAGTAAGAATTTATTTTTAACATATTCAGAAACATAAAAATATTTAAAGCTAAAAAAACTTAAATTTTTTAAAAAATACAGTAATGCAAAACACCACCGAAGCCATGTTAACTATATATTCCTTAGACATCTCAATTTCTTCAACTGAATTGATGGACCATTCTTCTGGAGTACATGGAATGCAATCACTGGACGCACAACCCCCTATGCAAACTAGAAAACAACACAAAATCCCCATTTTTGCACTTTCTCCTGCAACAAGAAATGGCCCTTAATTAAAACATTCTTCAGGCTTTGTGCAGAATGATAAACGTTGTCACTTGTCAACATCCGGAGGAGGTTAGCATTGGACTAGGCTTTCTTTCCACGTTTGCTTCGTGTAAGCCCATGAATATTATCATGTTTTCTTCGTTAATGATGGATTCATTGGCTTTCTTTGATTGAGTTAGGTAGCCCCAGCTAAATTTCAATTAAATTTCCGAATTGAGACTTTTCTCGATCGGGTCTTGAAGGTTTAAAATTCCTCAATTGAGCCCTCGTCAATATGTGGTAATGTTTTCTATCTATAACGCAGATTCAATGCAATACACAAAATGCAGCTTTGAAGCGAATTTGAATTTTTTTTTTTTCAAAAGTTATAATGGGTGATAAGATTTGTGTTTTGTTCCAACTACAAATTTAAAAATATTTGATTAATTAATACATATCACAATTTTATTTGGTTTCGTTAAAAACTCTCTCTTAAAATTTTAACTAAAAAAAATATATAATTTTTAACTTTTTTTTAAATATATTCAATCTGCAATTATAAAAGTGATCCACGAACAAGAATGCCTGGTCTGATATAGCTGAGCATTGCTCCCGCACCCCAACCTGCTAATAAAATAAGAAATAAATTCCAAAAGATGCAGATTCTGTCATTCTATTTCACTCGATACACCCTGCTCTGATATTTGCCTATTAACCGCAAATTACAACAATATTAAACTAGACCTTGCTAGGATCACCCTATTCAATCTTAAACGGATTCAAGTAACTGCGAGGAAATTCTTTTTCATTAATTGTATAAATTGCTTGTTTTCTTGCACTTTCTGTTCTACATGACTACAAGAAGCAGCTAATTAAGTTGTCCCAAATAGAAAATTCCAGCAATCTATCCTCTTCCTGATAAAACTGCTGACATATCTGGTGATGTAGGAGATTTTTGTTAAAAGCAGAGTCTTGGATCGGGAAACAATTTAGAAAATACGCGCGCGCGCATAAATATATAACATTATCGTCAAATCCATCATGGTGTCATATGAAAATACGCAAAGGCTTAGTGATCCACGAACAAGAATGCCTGGTCTCTCCTATATAATGTCTTTGCTTTGTGATAGTTTCCTTCAGAGCCTTATTGAGATAGAAAAAGAGATGGCCCATGGTTTCTTGTCAAGGGAGTTCAAAGGATGGAAACCATTAAAAAAAAATAATAATAATAAAAAAAAAAACGAATGGCCTTGATCTCAGTCTTTCAGATATGGCTTGCTAAGAAGTGCTGCTGAATCCATAAGAAGTGATAGTAGTTGCCTTTATACTTTATAGTGGTGGAAGCAGCATTTGCCGCAGCAGTAGCGCTAACATCTTGAATAGCATTCCAAAGCTTGATTTCAGAGATTATACATGGACTTGTACGCCAAGATATCTTGCAGCTGAGGCCGTCAAAGAGGCAGCAGCAGCCATGATCAATGCTGAGGAAGGTGGAGGTGAAGAGAAGGAGGTGCTGATGGAATGAGACTCGTTCAGCTTTTGTTTGTGCAGAAGCTGTGGTTCTCAGATGATAAGGCTAAGGCGCGCATGTGACTTGTCACGGCAAGCCACAGCTACAGTACAAGCAATTAGAAGCTGAACAAATCTCCCTCCATCAACATTCCCTTCTTCTTCATTTCCACCTTCCTCAGCCTGCTGCTCCCGCAGTAAGATTTTTTTTGCGTATAAGTCCATAAATAATCTCTGAAAATCATGCTTCGGAATGTTATACAAGCTATCTATATACATTAAATCTCATGTATTTGAAATTTTGATTCTGATGTTGTCAGGTGGGATATATGATTTAAGTTTTGGTTATTTATTTTTCATTCTAACTCCTTCAAACTCTAAAGTGGTTTAATAACCATCCACTTAATCTCCTCCAACCACCAAAAAAAAAAAGAAACAATGAATGATATTTTGTGTTGCTAGTGAATTTAACTGACTTATGAGCATCTATATACGTTCTTTGCAACAATTAGAATGTTTTATAAATAGTCAAGAGGCTCACTCATTTTTATCCAGCATTTCATTCTTACCAGCCTGTTAGAGAAGATTCAATTAGATAAGCAAACTGACGTATGATCCAATGCTGGATCCCAATATATATTATTAGCATTTCACTTCTCTTCATTCCCAGAGGAACTGCTGTGGCTTTATGCGCCTTGAGGTAAATAGAGTGGTAAATCTATGTACTGTCCAAGTCTATGTAAATAGAGTGGTAAATCTATGTACTGTCCAAGTCTATGTCCATGCACCAACTCTTGTCCACTCATAGACTCTCAAACGAGCCAAATCTCATGTACTGAGTTGATAATGCGCTGTGAGTGAAGATATGTGCATGTGGTACTTCGGTTGATGCAGAAAGAATTGAAGAACAAAGCCAAGCTTTCATTCAGAAACCTAACAAAGTTTGATTCCTTATTCATTTTCGAACCATTTCCTGCAGGTTGATAATATATACTCCCGTGGCGGATTGGACGGAGGCAAACAATCCTTCGCATCAAGGACAAAAAGAGAAAACAGGCCAAGTTCAGTCGGATCTGACGAGGAAACATTAGGAGTGAGTTTCTGCCCCGTCCAAGTTTTGGCCACCAAGTAGCGCAGCCTGAAGCAAATAGATAATAGATTAGGAATCAAACAGACGATGAACCTATTTCTTGGAATTGAACCTATCCATCTGATCCATAAACGTATCTGATAGCCTTTTCACTTTGTTCAATTACAATAGATTCATATCCATCTATTCAAGTCCTCCAAAACTTCCACACCAATAATTAAGCAATTAATTGAGTGATCAAAGATTGCCAAACTGTTGCATTGTTATCATAGAAAACCACAAGGTTTCTCATGACAGTCAAGTTTAAACCAACAACAAATTCGCCAGTAGTGTTCGTGGACCATGCTTTCATCAACATCTTTCAAGACCAAACCCCGGCCCGTCCGATGTGTCAGCTCCATGGTTGCATCCTTGAACAGGATAGTTTCCAAACTACCACCAAGGAATCTCTATAAGTATATATGTTGGATGGAGCACAGCTGCTAACAATAAAAATGGTGAAGAGGTGCCCTCGCCACTGATCTTTCCAACGTTTTCCCTTGAATGTTGTTAATGTTCTTCCTTCCAAAAAGAGCGGGAAGCCTAAGTGGGATTGTCATGCATGCAAAGCCTATTGAGCTCACAAGGACACCTTTTCTCACTGGCTTTTTGACAAAGGAATCCATACATTTTTCACAATTTAACAAGTGAATGGTAAGATACTAATCCTACTCCACTCCTGGAAGTACATTATCAAAACAGATGCAAATGTTCCAGCAGGATTAGGATTAAGCTGTCATAGCTGCTCCATAAATTTTTCATTGGGTCGCAGAAAATCGTGGGCTTTTATGAATAGTGCCAACAATGGATTGAAAGGTTAGCGCAAACATTTTCTTCCCCATCCTTACAAACCCTTTAATAGGCCCAAACTATCTACTAATTGATGGAAAGAGTCTGAGTCTTTTGAGTTGATGGAAAGAGGTTAAGCGATATTTTACCCAATTTTATATTCACCAGTAGCCGGATTATCTTGCTTCTGCATCAATTAAGGCCACAGCCTTCAACTAATTATTTTGAGTTAACTTTCACCATTCAGATTATCAAGAAGTTTTTTTTTATTATTATTGCAATGATTCAATTTGTATATCAATTAAAATTAAATCTATTTTCAAATAATTTTAAAGATACAATTCCTAATGATATATTTAAAAAAATAAATTCTTAAATATAAATCATACTTATTAAACTTGATATGGTCTGTAACGTTAACCTAACCAACCTGATTCTATTTCAGACTAAGTTTTTTTTAAAAAAATACAATTCAAAGTTAAAATAATTAACCTGTGTTTTAGATCGGATAATAAATCATATCAAGTTTAATAATTTTGATTTTAATCAAAACATCAAGAAATTGACTTTATATATATATAACCAATCCCTTGATTGCTATAAAAATATATATATATAATATTTTTCACATTAAAAAAGGAGAAAATAACTGTTATTTTCAAATAGCAATTGTGTTCAAAACTGATATTAAAAATCGTTGTATATTCAAAATATGTTATTTCTTTAAAAAATTTCTAATTACGGGTAATTTTATATATAAAATTTTTTTTATGGAATAATAAGTGGTGGATTGTAGATCCTATAAATATTAAATGACTTATTAAGTATGATAGAGTAATTACTATGCTATTTTATGTGAAAATTTTGCATGATGGAGTAATCAAATTAAATGTAGGTTAAATGCACTAAAGTAGAACATATTCTTTTTCTTTTTTTTCCTCAACTCTATCTTTGTTATACTAATGGATTGATTGTTTTTGCGATGCAAACGTGCTTTTAAAAAAAATAATTTTTTATTTTAAAATAATATTTTTATATATTTAGATCATTTTAATATAATGATGTTAAAAATAAATTTTAAAAAATAAAAAATATATATTATATTGATGTATTTTCAAGTAAAAAATACTTTAAAAAACAACTATTACCACAATATATATATATATATATAAAAACATTTAATGAATATAGAGAAGCTTTAAATCACAAGAATTATATCCATTTATTTTTTTTTAACTATGGATGAAAGGTTCGAACCTGGCTGAAACCTCGTAGAAGTCAAGGGAAATGGATGCTGGTTCAAGAATCGAAATTCTATATTTAAGAGACTGATTTGAAATAAAGTGCATATTTGAAGGACTAATATTTTTAGTTCACCTCAACTTGAGTGTTTGACTCCAAACAAGGTGCTATAGTCAACAAGAGGATAGCCATGTTCTCCACAGTTTATGACCAAGTCCATGACGACCACCCACGAACGAAGACTTCTGTGACGCTAATGTTTCTTTCCCGGACAGCACATCTCGTCTAGTTCCTCTCCTAGATCAGAACAAATAAAGACAATAAAAATAAAAATGTTTTTGGTCTGACAGATAGAGAAAATATATAAATATAGATATAAAAATAAATATATTTTTTTATATAATTTTAAAATAAATTTATATATTTTTAATACAAAAAATATAGAGTAGACATATCTCTAAAGATGATATTTATTATTATTATTTCTATTTCTAAAATATCATTATAAAAACTCTTAATTTTAAAATTATCTAACATAGATATGTAAGGATAAAATAGTTATTATCGTAGTTTTAAAATCCAGTTCAGGGATCACTTGGGGCAAAGCATGGATCACTAGTTAAGACCCGAGTTATGGGTAACCCAAATGAATATAAAAATAAAAATAGTTATTTTTCTAATTTTAAACCCTGATTCGGGGTCGATCCGAGATAAGTTCAAGTCATGAGTGAGGTTGACAGTTTACCCAAGTCAATAAAATAATAAAAATAGTTATTATCATAGTTTAAAAATCCAAACCCAACTCGAGGGTTGACACTAGGTATCGCCTGGGTCACGTGTTAGGATGGTCAACTCGAGACCACATAAAATAAAAGTGGTTATTATTATAATTTTAAAATTTAACTCAAGACTCAATCTGAGACAAGGCTCAGGTCACATATCAAGAGGGGCAACCCGGGTCAATATCAAGATAAAACGTTAATATTATCGTAGTTTTAGAACCTGATATATGAGTCAATCGGAGCAAGGCCTGTTCACAAATCGAGAAGGTCAGCCAGTCATCATATAAATAAAAATAGTTATTATCATAATTTTAAAACTCAACTCGGAACTCAACCTGAAACAAGGTTTTGGTCACGAGTTGTGAGAGTTAATTTGGTTGACTCAAAAAAATTTAAAATTTATTTTTAAAAAAGTCAACAGGTTTTAACCCATGTTTTATCTAGGTTTTTGATGGGTTTTTTCTTAATCTCAAACCAGTTTAAGTTTCGATTCAACTCATCAAGATATATGTGTGTTAAATAATTTTAATATTTAATATAAAACAAAGTGAAAAAAAATTATTTTTTTAAAGCAAGTTTAATAACAATACATGTTAAAATTAAAATAATTTTTTTAATTTTATTTTATTTTATATATCATAATTAAACAACAGAATATAAAGACAAATTTATCCTGTACATCATCATTAAATATAATTTTATTTTATTTTATTTATTTCATCTTTATCTATTTTTATCTTTTTTTCTGTAACAGTAACCCAATACTTTCTACGTGTCATCAATGGGCCAGGAACGTCACTTTCGAAGTTGTGGTAAGTACAGAGCTTGACACGTGTCTTACGGCTTCGTAATTCCCGGATAGATAAGACAAAGAAACGTTGGAAAAGAGAGTTACCTTTTGTGGGCCATCATAGTACTTTCATCCAAACTTGGAAACCTATTATTCGTCCACTTGTTAGATGTTAAGCTCCGGAGGCTCCATTTGTCAGATTTGCGACACGTGTCGTCCTGCCTGCTACCCTAAATTTTTTTCAAAAACTCGCCGTGTATAGCCCGGATTTAAGAAGACAGGATCAAGACAATCTCGGCGTATTAAGAATTCTTGTGACTAAAAAAAAATCACTTACTTTTTTATTTTTATTAATCGATGCATCATCATGCTTTTTTTTTTTTTCTTTTGGTAATATCACCATGCACTTAAATCACAACTATTGGAAATGAACATAAACGTGTGTGATTGGTTTTCTAGTTTGAGAAATTGTTTATCGGATATGATAACAATCTTTTTAGTTTGTAACTAGATTATTGATCTGTATTCATCAATTTATTTATAATATAAAAAGAAAGTTTATATATCGCTATTTGTTTATGGATTTTTTTTTAATTTTATGAAGGTTGATTTGATGTGACATAGTTGACTTTACTAGTCCAAAAACAAATCAAACAACCCATAAAACATAGTTTGATAAAAAAAATTCAACATATTTTTTTTTAATATTAAGATAATAACATATTTAATTGTTTTGGATCATCTGGGGTTAATATGTCAAATTCATAACCCAGGTTATGAGACTATGATAATCATATGGAAAACAAATCAAAACAAATTATAAAACTTAATTTCCAATCAATCCAATATTGAATTATGAAAATGAAAAAAAAAACTCAATAAAAAAATGCCCTAAAAAAAGAATCCAGGTTAACATATCAAACTTGCAACTTAGATCATAATACCAAGATGACCCCATTAAAAGAAAATAAAAACAAATTACAAAGTTCAATTTTTAATCAGTTTAATATTGAAGGATGAAACTAAAAAAGAACATAAAAACAATCAAGTCGATCCACTAAACTCATGACTCGAGTCATAAGACCGGGATAATTTCAAAGAAAGAAAATAAAAAAAATGACTTGATTTAACCCGAATTAACTTATCAAAATAGCGACTCTGGTCATGAGATTGGGATAACAAATTATGAAGTTCAATTTTCAATCGATCCTATTGAACCCAATATGGAACGAAGAAATTTGTACAAATTTTAATTAAAACAATAACACAAAAAATGAGTCAAGTCAATATAGGTTAACTCGTTAAGCATTATTCTCGGGTCATGGAGTCAAGATAACCTCATAAAAATCAAACCAAAATAAATCATGAAACTTAATTTTTAATCAAACACAATATTTAATAATGAAATTGAAAAAAAATCAATTATTTAAAAAATTGAGTCGGCTGGATTAACTTGTCAAACCTGCAACTTGAGTGCATGAGACATGAACAACCCAATAAAAAACAAATCTAATGTTAGAAGAACATAAAATCGAGATAACCTCTTAGAAAGAACGAAAAAATGATCTGATTTATTTAATGTTAAAATATCAAAACTCGTAATCCTGATTAGAAGACTAGATATCCCAAAGAAAATAAATCAAAATAGAATATGAAACTCAATTCTCAATCGATCCAATATTAAATGATAGAATTGAAAAAAATTTAATTAAAAAAAACATACAAAAACTACCCGAGTTAACTCGGGTTAACCCATTAAACACCAATCCTGGGTCATGAGACCATAATAATCTAATAGAAAGCAAATAAAACAAATCATGAAAACTAATTTCCAATTAACTTAATATTAAAGGATGAGATTGAGAGAAAAAAGTTCAATAAAAAAAATCATAGACAACCAGATTAACCCGCGATCCATATCATAAGAGTGAGACAACCCAATAAAAAACAAATGTAAATGTTTAAAACAAAGGTAATTTTTTTTAAGGACACACTAAAACATGTGAGGGAATTATTATTCAGTGCTACAGTACTTTTCCTACATGTTTTAATGTATTGTTAATCAGTTTACAGTTTCTTGCTGCATTGTAGTTCAAATAAATGTTTTTTGAAACTAACAAAAATATATAGTCATAGAAAACTATTTGATATTACTATTAAATCTGATTCAATAATTTTAAAACCTCTTGATCTAATTTCTTACTTAATCTTAGTTTAAAATTAAACTACGTGAAAATTGACTCGACGTGACCTAATCGATTTGATCAGTCAAAAGATAACCCAAATGAACAATAAAAAAGTATGAGAATGAAATCAAGAAGAAAATGATGAAATTGATGGAAAAAAAAACCTTTTGATCTCACTTCATGTCTAATCCTAGTTTAAAACTAAATCATATAAAAGTGTTCCAACATGATCCAATTAATTTGTTTGATTCAAAGGTAATTACTAAAAAAATCTAAATAAATTGAGGAAAAAATAGACAAAAAAAAAAAGAAAAAAAAAGAAGCTAAATTGAAAAGGAGAAGAAGAAGAACTACTGCATCAAATGAATATCATGGACTAACAATGATTAAACTGTCTGAACTTGTCATCTTAGTAAAATTTTCATGGAATCTTATTCCTATAAAACAAATTACCATGTTTTAAGTTTCTTTTGGCCCTGTTTACACGTGTTTGGTAAAATAAATAAAAAAATTATATATATTAATAAATGATAATAAATATAATAATTATAACAAAGATTAAGTTAGGATGATAAGATAAATATGTTATTTATTAAAAAAACTTAATATTTATTTTAGATTGAAATTAAGTTCTAAAAGTTTTAATTGATTTGAATCAATAAAATTAAATTTTATTTTTTTAAATTAAGTATTAATACTACATCAAAACTTATATCAAATCTCTATATAAAACTAATTAAAATAAAATATCAAACTTAATTTCAATAAACTTAATGTAAAAGAATTAATTGAGAATAAAAAAAGTTAAACGATAAGAAATTAAATTAAAATAAAATATTACAGGTAATTATTACATCCCACAATTAGATTATATCTTTCTTATATACTGTATTTTTATCATTTTTTTAATATTATTTTTATCTTATATTTTCTAGCGTATTCCATATACTATTTTATAGTTTATTAAACATTAATTTTGTGAAAGCACATTACATTTATTAAATGAAGAGTAAAAGGATCTAATAAAAAATAAAAGTTTAAGATTTGTTAAATGGAAAGCAAAATCATTCAATTAAAAAAAAATTGACTGAAAAAGAAACCAATAAAAAAGGACTTGGATGAAAAAAATACGTGTGAACAGTGTTTTCCACTTTAAATTTTTCAAATTATATTGATTATACTTTTTACTCAACTTATTATTATTTATAAGAAAAAAAATTGAATTCATATTTCGATTTTAGAAATTAATTTTTTGACAACTTAATTTTTTAAAAAATAGGAGTAATAAAGTAACTTATTATGTGATATTTATGATTTATTGCGGGGTATTTTGAACGATCAAATGGCTTCACAAAGAAATTATACTATCCATACGGCGCTTGTGAAAAAATGGAAAGAATCAGAAAGATGGAGCGTCAGGGTGGACACGTGGAAGAACGACTGCAAATAAGAAGAGGCAATTTCGAGCTGGCTAGCTTTTCATGCTTTTGCTTACACCAGAAATACAGAAAACACAACACGTTTTGCCTTTTCTTTCTTCTTATTAGAAAAATAAAATCTCCTTTAAATCTCTCTGTCTCTCACTTTCTCTCTCTCTCTGTTTGTCAGTGTCAAACGGAGATGACTGTTAACCGTAACGGAATGCAATGACAGAAGTTTGCCGAAGAATGTCCAACGACAATGAAGACGATTCGGCGGCGAAATGCAGGGAGCGCCGAAGAAGGAGAATCGAGATGAGGCGTCTCGCCGCTATCTCAACCACTCGTGGTTCTCCTCAGCCGACTTACGCAAAAGGTTCAAAAGAGAAGAGCCAGGCGACGGGGGAGGGGAGCTCGAGTTCAACCGCTGAGGGAAAGCGGATTGTTGAGACTGTGAGTGAAATTCAGACGGTGGAGCCGGTGTTTGGGAGCATGTCAGTGTCAGGGAGGTCACGTGAGATGGAAGATGCGATTTCTGTTCGTACTAGCTTTTGCCTGCCGGGGATTAACCGCCGAAGGCCGTTGCATTTGTTTGGTGTTTATGACGGTCATGGCGGTTATCACGTAATTACTGAAAACGCTATTCAGTATTCAATTCTATTTTGGGAAGGGTAATCTCGTCACTTAACAATATCTATTTTTTTAATTGTTTTCATTATTTTTTCTTTTTTCGCAGGTGGCAGCGTTGTGCAGGGAAAAGATGCACGTGTTAATAGAGGAAGAATTGGAACGCGTGGAATCAACGTGCGGGAGTGGTGAGAGTGGGGAATTTGGGGCGGAGTGGGAGGAAATGTGGAGGGGAGTGATGAAGAGAAGCTACGAGAGGATGGACGAGGTGGCAATGAGCACGTGCGCATGTGGGAGTGAGGGTTTCCAATGTGAGTGCCGCCCTATCCAGATGATACTTGGTGGCTCCACAGCGGTGGTGGCTGTGTTAACCCCGGAGCATATAATTGTTGCTAATTGCGGTGACTCACGCGCCGTGCTTTCACGAGGTGGAAGGGCCATTCCCCTTAGTGTTGATCATAAGGTTAGTTTTTTCAGTCGGAAAACATCATGGAAATCTTAATGTATGTATGAACTAATCCAGGCCGTCCATTACTGGTCATGATTTGATCATGGTGACTGTTGGAAATTTGTCTTCATTGCAAATGGGGATTGCGTGTTTCTGATGATATGAAACACATGGATTTGCCAACTTGTCCAATGTTACCTATTGTAGATACCAGGTGGCATCTTGTTGCGCTGGGTGGGGAGTAGGGACATTTCTTGGATGATGGTCTCTAGACCAGGTGTCTATATTTGCTTGTGGAAAAGTCGTGCATTTGACATTTGGCGAGCATGAAGGAACTAGTTATGATGTTCCATTTTTGTTAAGAGAATCCTTTTGACTAGAACTTTAGAACTGTTTGCATGTTTTAGCAATATCATGATTTGTAATTTTGTATTGTTTGGACCTACATGCAAGTATTAGACAGAATTCCAATGCTTGGCAAGGCAACTTGACGTTTGCAACATACTGTTCCTGAGTGCTTTTACTACTTCTTTTTTTTTTTTAATGCAGGGTTTAGCCCCTGTTTGGTTAGAACAAGATTGTCAATGAAATGAAAATAAGGCTCCAATCTAATTTCATATGGGATTTATATCTTAATTTTATCTGAAGTAGAATTTATTTGATATCCACCCCTATTTAGTAATTCCACTTAAAAATAAGATATCCTATTTTTTGTTAATTATAATCTTGTTATCGGAAAATTAAATCATTTAAACAAAAAATGAGAAGGAATTTCATTCCATCAATAATTCCACTGCCTAGTTTGTTTGCACATGTTATCCATTTTTCCAATAGATGGAAAAAATTCGTGTTACTTCCTGAGATGTAAAAACATTTTAAATCTCTCTCTCTCTCGCTCTCTCTCCCCTTCGGTTTAATTTGACTTGCTCTCTCTTTTATCTTTTTGGTACTCTTTAATTTGATTAATGAATTAAAAAAATAAATTCCCAACATTTGTTGCAGCCGGATAGGCAAGATGAACTCGCAAGAATTGAAGCTGCTGGAGGTCGAGTGATCTACCTGGATGGAGCTCGAGTTGAAGGCATTCTCGCTATGTCTCGAGCAATAGGTAATTTATTCTAGGTTTAACTGTATCATTATCCTTTTCCAGAGTTACGACATGTCATCCTCATGGGATGTATAAACCTCAAGAGCTGAATTGTTTTTATTATTTCCATACTCGTATAAAAAACTCGTTATTTGGACAAATGTTAATTTTATCTCATGAAAATGAATGCAGAAAAAACATCTGTCACATTAGTAGATTAATTTTCATTTTTACACAAAACTACTCCTAGTCCTATTGTTTGCAGTGTTGGATGTGCATCCATGTGGAATATGTCTCCCTTTATGATGTTAAATAGCCTTGTATTAATTTTTTTCTCTTCAATTTCACCAATCAAATAAAGTTCAATTTCTAACTTATGCATTTTGAAAACTCGGTGCATTTCTCTGAGCAAATGAATGTTTTTTATTGCTCTAATGTTGACTAGTTTTCCATTTATAAGTTTGCTCAGGTATAAGTGCGCAATGTTCTGCTTTAACCTTTGGAGGGTCATTGATACCCTGAAGAGTAGAAAAGAAAGAAACATGATTGCATCTCTGTGGAGGTTTTGGAATTCGTAGTTTTTTTAAATTTGTTGACCTTATATTCTGTATGTTTACATTATTATATTTGCCAGCCTATGAATTTTTGCTGAATTCATTTGGAAAAAATGGTTAGTCTATGCTTCTTATATCAATGTTTGTGGGCTCTAGGTTTCTTTTTCCTTTTTTTAGCTGAATGGGTTAATTACCCATAAGAGACTGAAATTATGAAGTTAATTCATCCATTGGCTCTTATTGTATCAAAAACATTTTTTTTGAAAAAACAAGCAAAAGTTTGTTGAGTTCTTGTTTTTTTTCTTAAATTGATTTCTGAATAGGTTCATTCATATAATTAACAAAAGAAGCACAGGGGACTTTCATTCTTTCAATAGTTGCTGTTGGACATCTACAATAAATTAATATCCATGAATGGCTGTGCACTTGTTCCATATTGGAGGCTTGAGTACCAATAGACATTACGAATGGACAGATAGTGGTGTGTAACAATCTAAAAGAAAGAAAAAAAATCTATAAACGTCCCATGGTGCAAAATATTGGTTCATCCACTAGAGTAAAAGAATGGACATGATTATGCTGCCTAAATAAAAGAATTATATTTACAAAAGAAAATATATTTACGATCGATCAATTATATTTGAAGTGGTGTGGCAATGATCTATCAAATTTGGCATATTCCTTTCAGATATGGATTGGTTGCCAGTCTGAGGTTCAACTTAAGTATGTAAATGTTGCAGGGTCTAGAACGGGAAATTGAATGGGATATAATTTTATGATTCCCTTCTCTCAACTGAAATGGATGCCAATAAGCCACTATAAATGCTAGGCTATTCTGCTTTCTTTTAGATAAAATTTATCTTTTTTATAGAGAGAGAAGGAAATGTAAAATGACTAGGAAGAGGGCTTTGCTTTAGTATAGTTAGGTAGCATAAGCTAGTGCTCACTTAACCTGCAATCAATTGTCGATGGTGCTTCATCGAAGCATATGAGAAAACTTAAGGTTGCTGATGGATGCACCAAAATTATTGGTTCATATTAGCAAATAATTTTGTTATCTACTGTATTAGGCAGTGCAACTGATGGGTCACGCATGCCAATAATGTGCGATGCTATAGCTTCGCTCTCACTGGTGAGCCTTTTCTATAGAAGGGGAGGTAAGAAGGAACAAAGGGAAACTTTGATGTTTTTCCTTCCATGGGTTGTAGTAGTAGTGTTGAAGGAGGAACCGAAGGTGGACCTTTACGATTTCG
This sequence comes from Populus deltoides, assembly GCA_015852605.2. NCBI lineage: Eukaryota > Viridiplantae > Streptophyta > Magnoliopsida > Malpighiales > Salicaceae > Populus > Populus deltoides. The sequence continues at coordinate 1,756,496 of CM027584.2, read as the reverse complement.
GTCTTTTTCCTTCTTGATTCATTCTACATGCCTCTCCATGTTATTCGTGTTTTGGTCTATGATTCATTATGGTTGGCATATCTGTATGCATCATATGCAGTTTGCTGTATTCAAGGATGTCAATGAAGAGCAATTAGGGATCTCGGAAAGTTTGGGAAGTATGATTATTTGAGGTCACACTACATCTGGCAAGTACACTTAAATGTTCTTTTCCCTTTTTTTTTTGTTGGGGTGTTGGTAGTCGTAGCATGCTGGTCATAAGATTTTTGGTGGTAGTCATAGCATGTTGTTCGTAAGATTGTATTTTCTGATGCTCTCGGAAAGGATGGATAATGGTAGGTACAAGGCATCCAAAATAAGAAAAGAAGTGACTGGCAAGCTATAAGCTGGGGATATAATGCTAAAATGGAATTCCTTGTTATCTTAACCCAAGAAATGATAAGGAGTTTGGAAACAGATATTTATATTTAGTAAAAAGTTGGATGATAAACGTAAAACCAAATTGGTATATGAATATATTTAGTCTGATGATCAGTGTAAAACTTGGTTTGGTTTTTTGTTAATAGGGTGAATTTAAGTTCCTTGTCCATATTAGGCATGGAGAAAGATATCGAACAACCTGAGTAACTATGTAGATTCATGAATGTGAGGAAAAAGTAGCAAACTAAAGGCACCAGTTAAGAATGAGGATTATGTGGTGAGTCTAGCGAAATCCAAATTAATGCTCATTTTTGTTTGGCTATTACGAAAGCAAAAGAAAGAAAATGGCATCTAAACTTTAAATCAATATAGGAGTTGGTTAAATGACCGTAAAGATTGACTGATACATACCTGGTAAAAATAGTTCTCTTAGACGAGCTGAATACTCAACTAGAAGTTGGAAAATGTAATAGAGAAATCATAGGGTTTATATGAGTAATTAGGAAAAGAAGGATTACCACAGCATATGTGGTTTGTCTTTCTGTTTCATTTCCTAATCTAGGAATGAGCGAGAAACAATGAGAGTTAGGTGATTATACATATATTTGTGTGATGTTTTTCTGTTTGGTGCCTCATCGCTGTAGTGATTCTGAAATTAGTTCCATAATTTTTACATAACACTAACTAGAGTAACATTGAATCTAAGTTCATTGTAGTTTGTTGTATTTTACACGCTGTTGAGAGACCAACCCTTGGCTGTCATATCTATGGTATGTAAACGAATGCCACAATACCTATAAGGCATTTAATCCGAAATTGAAAGACCTCAAGTAAAAGAATGTACTACAGTTTCTATGTTCTTCAATTTGCAAATGTCAGCATACATAAAGCAGCTCAAAAATCTAGATAACATATATCCTGGTTACTTGTCATCTGAATGCTTGTGTATTGCATTGGATATTTGTATTTCCTTTACCTTTCCCTGTTAGATACTATGCTATAATTTATTCAGTTCTTTTACTTTTTCCTTGTTGATGTTAGATTCTGTCGCTATGCGTGGCTCCACTGCATCCTTTATCATGTTCCGTATTACGTGTGATTTAACAACTGCTGCTGACCTAATGATGATGGATATTGCTACTTAATGACATGCTATATATGTTGTTTTCACAGTTGGCAATCTGTTACTTCTACGATACACCTTAAAGTTTCAATGATAATCCCTCTTGCGTACTCAAACCTCTAATTATGAGACATTCAACATGAAAATGGGTTGTGTGTAAGTTTTCATTACGAATTTGGCTGTTTCTGTATCAATCAGGACAAACCATGGTGCTGCCAAGTTGAGTGCTAATGTCTGACGAGATGCACAGTTACAAAGAAGTTGGTAGTTTGACTTTGATTGTCCTGCTGTGATTTCCACAAATTTACAGTAAGATGTTTTCCCATGGGCATTGATGGCACAAAGAAGGATCCGATTTTGATTATTGGTTCTTAAACATTAGAATGTGTGTTATAACCTTTACGATCAAGTTGGGTATTATTTTGGTTGTCACCCTTCTAATGGTTCTGGAATTCTCCATAATGCATCTCGGGCAAGAAAACATGGCTTGCCAAAAATCATAACCGATGCCTGCATGACTTCCGCGTGGCAAGATTGAGATTAGATTCTTGACATCAACCAAAACACGCTTTTGGTTGCGAATGCACATGCACCCACGATAGCACATCTGACTTCATTAGTGAAAACATAATAAGATTTCTGTTTAGGGAAGCTATAGATGGAAAATAAATCTTCTAATCTGTTTGGCAAAGCAGCTGATGATTACATGCTACTCTTAACACTCAGCATTGCACTCATTTATTTTTCTCAATATTCAACTGAAATAAAACCTGTTTTTTTAGCCAGGAAAGAAAAGGGAAATGTTTTTCCAGTCCTTTGTTGGAAATTTGTTACAAAGTGACGTGTTTGTTGTTTTCCAGTGGCAGCATGCTAAACTTTTGTGTTCAAATATCTACGAAGCATTTATGTTCCATCACCTGACTGTTTGTATAATGCTTCTGCTTAGTTTTTTTTAACTTGTTTAATAGCATTATAATTTTTATCTAGAGTTTCGATATGCTATGCTTTCTGTGGAAAATGCATGTTTGCTTCAGCAATGTTCGATTGTCTATCAATTATTTGTGTTAATTGCCTGACCATGGTTTTCCTTGACCCTTATTGGTTAGTTTGCAACTTGTTCTGGTTGTGATGGTACTAAATTTCTACCCAGTGTCGGACAGATGAACAATTACTTGCTCAGTTGTTTTTCTTTTGTGATTTTTTTTTCTGCCAGGGGACGAGTATTTAAAGCCATTTGTGATACCGGAGCCTGAGATTACTTTTACAAAAAGAGAATCAGTAGATGACTGCTTGCTCCTTGCAAGTGATGGCTTATGGGATGTGTTGTCTGGTGACTTGGCATGTAAGGTAGCTCGGCAGTGCCTCCGAGAAGAAAATCCTCCTCCTGTCAATGCTGGCCCTCAGATCAAAGATGAAGGAGCTGGAGCTCTATATCCATCTCGAAGCATGTTGGCCGCTGCACTTCTTACTCGCCTTGCTTTAGGACGGAGAAGCTGTGATAACATCAGTGTTATTGTTGTTGATCTCAAAAGTAGCTGAGGTTCAGGTAGGGGGATCATTAAATCTTGAACTGAACTCGGTGCATCTCCTAGAAATCAACAACATGCACAGATAGGGTTTTTATTGTAGAATAACATCTTTATATAAATGCAAAGCATTAGATAGACTTTGGTATCTTTGTTATGGTAAGGTTTCTTCGTGGAATGAGATCAACCGCTGCTTAAGACATTATTTTGCTGCTGTGTTCATCCACTGAGAGCGCCTAATTAGGCAGGGTGCTCTGAAGCCTTTACCTCTTATGATTCAGTTTGTCAGGATGGCCCAGGAGGGGATCCATCATCGTTTTAGCAGTGTCGTTCCAGTTTTGGTTGCATCAGTTTTACTCAAGTTGGCCATCTAATTCGTAGCTCGCAAACTATCTTTATTAATTCCTAGTTGGTACCTAGCGAAGATGAGCTGAGGTACGTGACAGCTCGCAGCTGCACCAACTAATTAGGCAAAAAAATAAGTGAATTAACACCGCAGCACGCTTTTACTTGTTGTGCTTTTGAATTTTGATAATTAATTAATGTAGCTGTTTCTAACCGCAACATTAATTAATTGTTAACCTCGACAATTAAATTCCAGCTATTCTCTTGACAAAGCTCTTGCATTTTCCACCCAGCTTTCTCTGTGAAGTTCAACATCTTTTGATTCTGTTCATCCGCGGGGGCCTCAAGGCTGCCTTCTTCTCTCCTGGTATGAACTCGCGACACCCATCTCTTGCTGAAGTGACATTGTGGCTGTGGCCATTTCCACCTGCATAACTACCATTTCTTGAGATTTGCATGTCTTCTTGGAGGCTAGAGTCATTCATCTTTTATTTATTTTTTTGGTGCTCCTTCCAACCAACGCAATTGAGTGGAAAGTCTACTCTTTTATGGGATTCTAGGACTTTGGCTGTTAGTCTCTGTCTCTGAGGATTTAATGGGGCTGTGTTGTTTGACTTGAGAGAGAAGGAGGACATCTGTGATTAAATTTAGTGACATGTCACGCTTTCTAAGAAAAACATGTTGAGTTGCCGTGTTTTTAAATCACCATATTTATTAAATATTATTTTTCTAAAACATCAAGCTGGAAATATCCTATTTCATCAAAAAAAAAAATTATATTATTCTATCAAATTTTGTTAAATTAGTGTGTTGATTTTTTTATAAAAGAAATCCACAACTAAGTCGACCTACTTATTACCAGAAGTAAAACTCATGGCCCAACCTAACAGCTCGTTGTCTAAGAAATTCAGGAAATCCTCTTTGACCACAGGAATTGTGGAAGAACTCAAATAAAACAAATTTGCAAGCTCGTGGGTGTGTACATCTAAAGTAGAATTTATTATACCATTTGTCTGTACACTTTCAGAGTGGGGGACTCTGTACACTACTTTTCTTTCTCTCCTGTTAACTACAGCTGTACGATGGACCGGATTTTTCCTTTATTGAAGAAACTAATTAAATTCTTGGCTTTGAGATCATGTGAGCAGGAAAATGTTGGTTCTGAAGCTTTGACTAAAGCTATGTGTTCTTTCAGGTATGGTGATGATGATACTTTTTTCATCTGACTGCCTAAAATGTGTGAGGTTGAGGGACTTAATGACTGCAAAATGAATGGTTACATTTCGTATAAACACATTGTAATCCTTCTTTTATGTTTATATTAAAGCAATTTTACTGACACATACCGTGATTCGGTTTTTGATAATTCGTTTGTTTTTTTTTTAAAAAAATATTTTTGAAAAAATTTAAATTTTATTTTATTTTATTTATTTATTTTAAATTATTTATTTATGTTTTCGTATAGGTGCTAATATAAAAAATAATTTTTATAAAATAAAAAATATTATTATAATACATTATCAAACAAAAATTCTTTAAAAACTATATACAATCAAAGTCTAAACATTGTTGTCATGACTGACCGGGGGTAACTTGAAGGTAGTATTGTTTATTTATTTTATTTTTTAAAAATATTGGTGTTGACTAAGTCATGCTTGACGGGATATAATATCTAATATGGTTTAATAAAACAATAAAACCCGGATTAAGTTTTAGGTCATATATTTATTGGCACAAGGTGGTTTAGCAGGTGAGCAGAGTATTTTGCAACTCACAATCCCACCGGTCTCCACGTGATTTACAACTTTAATTCAATTGACACGTCATCCTCTTCTTTTTTTCCTTTTTCTTTTTTGGGTTTAGTATATAATTGCCACTATAGATTTACGAATGTTCCATTTCTATACTTATTGTTTACAATTTTTCAATTTTACTCCTATTATTTCCAAAAAAGTTCAATATTGTCCGTAATTTTTAAAGGAATCGTGCTTTCATCCCCTTTTTTTTTCCTGTTATTCTTCTTGAATTCTCATTCATATGAAAATAATCAAAATCTTAAGAGATTATAAAATAAAATATATTAAAAACAAAAAAAAAGTGGGATAGTTACTAGATTTTATTAGCTGGTAAATAGCTGGGGTAACATTCAAACTTTTGGAAAGTATAGGGTGGCATTAAGAAATTTTAAGCTATAGGACCAAAGTGAATTTGTTTTCAATTTACAAGGATAAAAGTATAGCTATTTTTCCTTCTTTTTTTTTTAATGAAGATATCTTTCCATGGGTAGACTGCTTGTGCTTAGAGAAGTGATATTTTATAGATGATTTTAAAGAAAAAATAGAGATAAATAGGAGAAAATGGAGATATTTTTATTATTTTTGAATAGTTATGGATTTTATTTTTTATCTTTTATTTTTTTTCTTCAAAGATAAACTCAGAAAATAATTAACAAAATATTCAAACATACGTGCAGTCCTTTTCTTGTAGTCTCCAAATCTCTTGAAATAATCTAAATCAATGGCTACTATTAATTTAAGAGTCATTTGCTTTTCTTTGAATTAAAATTTATTCTCTATCACTTTTTCTCTGATTCCAAAATGGATTATGACCCATGGCTGCCCTCCTTTATCCTGGTATCATTGCAATTGCCCTAATTCTTTTTCAGGTTCAGGTTTTTTTTTTTTTTCCCTGTAAAGTAAGAATAACTTCAATTTTGAAAAAGCAATCTCAAAATTAGTCAAAACAATTCAATTTCCATCTTTTCCTCTTCAAATTTGCAGGCCATTTTTATACTGCAATCACCTGAATTAAATGAAGTTAAAATAATGTTCAGCTTCAATATTATACTGCCTGCCTTTAAGAATCTGACCCTTAAATATTAATGTTGACGTTTATCAATATATATATATATTTATTGAAGATCAGAGGCATGAACTAACCCTATAGATGGAGGAGAAAAAATAACATTGTCTTCCTTTAGAAAAATCATGTAGATTGAAGCAATAATAATAATAAAATTTAATAGTTAAAGATTTCAAGATGGGAAAGTCGGGCTCCAATATTTTAAACAGAGCTGTGAGCCAGCTTAGATACCTGGAGTGATAAACAATAACTACAATACAATATTAAGCAGTGATTGCATGATTTTATTTTATAAAAAAATTAGCTTAATTAATCCTGAGAGGTGCAGCTCAACTGTTTAAGTTTTAGATTTACTCCTCAGATATTATTAGTTCGAGTGTTATAAATCTCACAGCTACTAAAAACTTATATGGTCGTTAACTTCAGGATTTTAAAAGATTAATCGAGACATACGAAGATGACTTAGACATTCACTCTTAAAAGTTAAAAAAAAAAGGGATTAATTTTAAAACCAGCTCTCAATGAAGAGGCTCCTGCCCATGCTTTTTCTTGCTAAGTTCTAACTCAAGAGTCTCTGTCAGGGGGCAAAAGATGTAAGCAAGAAAAGAAAATGTCAAACCTAGCAGAAGAAACAAATAGGGTTTGGTTCTTGGTATCATACTTTAGTGGGGGGGCAGTGCCGTGTGAGAGAAGCCTACCTGCTCCACTTGCATTCCCTTTAATTTATCAAATGGATGACCTAAACCTGGCTTTTTGCACCAAAATTACCTTTAATTAGTTAGTTTTCATCCTCCCTTGCTGATCGGTATTGTGATGGTTTTTATAGCTGGGCTTGAAAAAAAAAAAACAGGTTTAAATAAAAACTATAAATTGTAGTTTTGTTTTTTTTTTTTAATTCAAGTTTTTATTATAATTTAAGATGAAAAAACAATGAAAATCAAACAATTCTTAAAGTTTTTGTAAACGTAAGAGCATCATATATCCTATCATTATTCTCCCCGTTCAGCTCGGTGAAAGATGATGATTACAATATTCTTGTTATTGATTGACTTGTCAATTGCTTACTTAAATCATGCCTAAATCAGACGACTTTTGCATAAGTTGATGCATGTTACGATGGATTGCACTAGAAAATAACTATGACATAATCACACCAGGACTCAGTCTTGCTTCTTGCTTAAATCACAAGTCCTTTTGTTTTAATTTTTTTCAACCCCCACCACTTCAATCTCGAGATTGATAAGTTAACCTTCTTCATCAATCTAGATTTTGAAACAATGTTATAAATAATATGTTCAAATACACACATATACATTATTATATAACAGCTCACCACTGCAAATAGAGCTCCTGAACCAAACCTCTAATATTATTTATTTCCTCATTTTTTAAATTAATATATTATTAAATTATTTTTTATTTAGAAATATATTAAAATAATTTTTTTTTATTTTTTAAAAATTATTTTTAATATCAACACATTAAAATAATTTTAAAATATAAAAATATATTTTAAATAAAAAAATTTAAATTTTAAAAAAACACGGTGTAAACAATCGATGCATGCCTTTCGTTTGTTGACGAAACCATACAAAATTTGACATTAGTTTCCTTTATGTTTCACGTGAAGCCATCATGTAAACTTTAGGTTCGATCAAATCTATATTTTTATTTGATAAAAACAATCATTTATGATTTATGTTAAAATTAAAAAATTTATTTTTAAATACATATATTTAAAAAGACCTAGATTTCAAAATTTTAGTTTAATAAAAAACTTACTTTCCATAATAATCTTTTGTTAAAATCAACTTTATATACCATAATTTTAAAATTCAATATTGAAAAAGACCTGAATTACAAGTTTAATATTTTAATTTTTTTAAATCAATGATATTTTTTCAAGTTTTATATGTTTGACACAAGACCATGCTATTTTATTTTTTTTATTTATTTTTAATTAAAATAGATTTAGATACCGAATCAATATATCTAATCAATTCAAGTGCCGAGTTGATACACAAGTAATTCTGAGTTTTATTGCGCTCATAAACTATTAATCAAGATAGACAAAATTATCCAATCCCACATGTATATAACTAGAACCACACATCAAATATTTTTTCTTATTTAATACAGCCATGATTAATGTTTCTTAAACGAGATTAAAAACATATTTTTTATATCAACATGATACATTTATTGAAATTTCTTCCGTTACTGATTCAAAAAATTAAAAAATAAAATGAATATTCATAATCAACAAAATAATTCCTTAAAATTAACACGCATTAAATACTAATACAAGTGAAATAAATAAATCATGTATCACCATGTAGCGCAAAACCTAGTTTTTTTTTTTTTTTTTTTTTTTTTTTTAGGTTTGGACAACCTCGACCCAATTTTCTCACAGTAAAATTTGAACTCCCTCTCTAAGTTCGAGCATCCAAACTCCAAAGTGAACAAAGAAGATAAAAAGTAGAGAAAATCTAAGGAAACAGAAAAAACAAAGGACAAAAAAGAAACGGAAAAAAAGAAAAGAAAAGAAAAGAAAAGAAGTCACATCACCTTCGATTGACAAAACCTTTCCTCTTTTCCATTACCAAATCCTTCTTTCTAGTCGTTTTCTAACCACCACCGCCACCACCATGCCATCGCGCCCAATCCCTCCTTTACTCCCACCCCAACCTCCCCCTCTCCTCCCCCCCCACCACCACCCTTCCCGCCTCATAGCTCCCCTCGCCGCAGCCACCGCAGCCGCCTTCTCCGTCCTCGTCCTCTTCGTCATCTGCTTCCGCAAAATCACTCGTAAACGCACTGTCCCTACCGACTTCTCCAAACCCCCGCACGGATTCTCCTACACCACTCTACGCCGCGCCACGAATAACTTCTCCCCTTCTCTTCGCTTAGGCCAAGGTGGGTTTGGCTCAGTTTATCATGGAACTCTTCCTAATGAGTTCAACGTTGCTGTTAAAGTTATGGACCTGGGGTCTCTCCAAGGGGAAAGAGAGTTCCAAAACGAGTTGCTTTTTGCTTCAAAGCTTGATTCTTCTTATATTGTTGCAGCTATTGGTTTTTCCTATGATAGGAAGCATCGTAATTTGTTGTTAGTGTATGATCTTATGCAAAATGGGAACTTGCAGGATGCTTTACTTCATAGGAAATGCGTGGAGTTGGTTGATTGGAATAAAAGATTTAGCATTGCTGTTGATATTGCTAAAGGGATTGAGTATCTTCATGGTTTGGACCCACCTGTTATTCATGGAGATATTAAGCCTAGTAACATCTTACTTGATCAGTGTTTTAATGCAAAGGTTGCTGATTTTGGATTAGCTTGGTTGAAGATAGATCAGAGTAATCAGAATGATCAGAAGCAGTGTGAGGTTAAGGGGGAAGAGACTGATAAAATAAATGGTGGGTTGGAGTTGAAAAGGGCTGAATTAGAGAGTAATAACGGGGGTGATGATTATGGATCTGTTGTGGAGGATACTGAGAGTGTGACTACTGGGTTTGATGAGTTTCATTTTGGGGTGGATCAGTCGCCGGTTTGTATGACTTCACCAGAGACTTTGGAGGCTGTGAGTGCTTCTCCGGAGGCTGGTGGTGTGGGGGTTTTTCCAGAGGGGAATTTGGATGGGGGTAGTATTGAGGGTGGGAAAGAATTGGTTAATGGGGAGAAAGGGAGTGAGAAAGGGACAAAGAGTGTGTCTCGAAAGGATTGGTGGTGGAAGCAAGAAAATGGTGGCGCGACCGCGGAGAACAGGGGAGTGAAGGATTATGTGATGGAATGGATTGGAACGGAGATAAAGAAGGAGAGACCAAATAGTGACTGGATTGGAGCTTCATCGTCATCAAATAGTCAGCCTGTTGGGAAAATAGATAAGAAGAAGAATCGAAAGAGATTGGATTGGTGGGTTTCATTAGATGATGATAACGATGAGAAGGTTTCGAAGAAGGAGAAGAGAAGGCTGCCGAGGGAATGGTGGAAGGAGGAGTATTGTGAAGAGTTAGAAAAAAAGAACAAGAAGAAGAAAAAGAAGAAGAGAGAAATGGGGATGACTAGTGATGGCAATAAAGAAGCAGAAGATTGGTGGCCAAGAGATGTGGAAATGTACGGTGAGAGAAAGAAGAAGAGGAGTAAGAGTAGAGGTAGCAGGGGCAGTATTGAATGGTTTAGCGGTGAGCTATTTAGAGGTAACCAGAATAACCATGATTCTTTGAGCGGAGAGATACCAAAGAGTAGTGGAATCAGTAGTACACCAAGCATGAGAGGAACTGTTTGTTATGTTGCCCCTGAGTATGGTGGTGGGGGGAATTTATCAGAGAAGTCTGATGTGTATAGCTTTGGAGTTCTATTGTTAGTTCTTATTGCTGGGAGGCGTCCACTCCAGGTTACTACCTCACCAATGTCTGAATTTCAGCGTGCGAATCTAATGCATTGGGCTCGTAATCTTGCCCGTGCTGGAAAACTTCTTGATTTGGTTGATAAGTCTGTACAGTCTTTGGATCGGGACCAAGCTACATTATGCATCACTGTTGCTCTTATTTGTTTGCAAAAGTCACCTGCTCACCGTCCCTCAATGAAGGAGGTTGTGGGGATGCTCACTGGAGAGTCACAGGCGCCTCAATTACCAACCGAATTTTCTCCTTCACCTCCCATACGGGTCCCTTTCAAGTCCAAACCACATAAGAAGGTTCGGTAAGCTTTAATGTCCAAAATTGATCTCCATGAGCAGCAGTATATTGCTTATGGATCATACCATTATAGGTGTAAAGCAAAATGTCATCTTTAAATGAAATGAGTTGAACTTTGTTTTACTTGCTCTTGTGTATGCTGGTATGGCCTACCAATCCATTGCTAGTATCATAATGTTCTCTAGTCGTTATAGATTTGCAACAGCAAGATAAGGACCCCACTTAATTTTTTCTTCAACGATGAGTTTCAGAAACGCCATTAGTACTTGATTAGGTTTTTTGAATATGGGCCATGTTTTCTCTAACAAGGCTTTCTTAGTAACTTTCACCAGGTTCTTCGGATTCGTATAAGCAACTTACTTATCCTTTTTGGTGAATTTAGCACCAGTAGTTGCCCCCTCTTGTCTGCCACTTTTTATAAGTTGGCCAAGCAATTATAGCCAAAGGTTTTCGTATAATTTGTAGTTTCAGCTACTATCTATACCAATATGCATTGTTTATTTTTGGTAAGGATGCCAATGCACTGTTTGTTCCAGATGTGGAGTCCCTTATCACTGAACTTAGTCAATTGCAAAGAAAAAAGGAAGAAGAAAAAGGAAACCTAATATACACTTGTGTACCAAACCTCTAAGATGTGAGAACTTAGGAGCTCTGCTTGCTGGTGTTTAATTTGATGATTTATGGCTCCTTATCATGATATGAGAACGTTCAATCATCATTAGGCGTGGATTCTTTTATTTGTGCTGGTAATTTGCTTGTTTTCCCCAAATTATCAAGGCAGGCTTGAATTATCAGTCATAGTAGTTGATATGTTTGCTTTATTGGTAATTGGTGAACAATTGCATTTCAATATGCCTTGCCCCAAAAGATGCAGATTTTAACAGCAAAGTATATGGGAGAAACGTGAGAGATTACCAGATAGGTAAATCCAAATTGCTACAGGTATATATCATGGGTGGAAAAACTTGTATGGTCATCGAAGCATTTCTCCGTCAGCTATCAGAAGTTGAATTTGTTTATATACTCTCCACTGTCCTTCTGAATGGCGTTTGGCAGTTTTGAGAGATGGTTCCAGGCTTTTTCATATTTGATATTGAGTGACAGGTAAGGAAGATGTTGCTCACATCCAAACCCAATATGCGAACATGAATCTGATCCTCTGTGAAGCCCCTGTAAGATTTGTGGCCACAAAATGGTCCATTGCAGATGTGATAAAGGCTTCTTTTCTAGCATTGAGAGTTGGGACAGTGATGAGCTTCTCAAACAATGCACAGTTACACTGCATGATTTCACTTTTTAGATCACAAGCAAGGAATGCATACATGATTGGGAAGACTCTTAGGGGCATGACAATTCGGCGAGGTTGTAGAAAGATTGTGACCGATCCAGTTTACCAATCAGAACTCTTTTGAACTACATGTTTTCATGTGATATACATTGTCCGGCAGAGAGCTCAGGTTAAAGGATGCTGGTGCTGACATTCCTGACTGTTGCATCCACGACGCAGGTAATTTGGATATATTTTACTTCCCGAAGTGCTGTTTTTTTTTTCGAATTTTATTCAGTTCACATCCAAGCACAATAGATACACATTGCCTTTAACATTGCTAATGTTTGGAAGATGAATCTTTAACGAACTCAGCTCACTAACTACACTAAACGTTCTCTGTTTGATCGTTGGAAGAGTGTAAGACTGCCTCCTGCATAAATCTGGAGAAAACATTCCAAGTGCGCGGACGGGCTGCCTTAATTGCAGCTACAACTTGGGATGCCAATCCATGAGACACAAAAAGCCCATCTTGACAAGTGTGCTGTCTGACAGCCAGTTGCTTTAAAAGTAGTTATTTTGCTGATCTGGTATAGTTACATGTAGGGATGTCCGATTCAACATTATTTTTTATGAAATCATTGCAACAATTTAATCAATCGGTTAGTAACTCTTACCATACCTGAAAGGAAACGAGGGTTTCATGTACTCTTACCCGATGCAACAATTTTTCTTATATAAAATAAAAAAACAAAAATCCGAGCGCACTGTTGCCATCTGTGATTGCAGTAAATATTTATTTTACGATTTTGTTTTCCATGCGTACAAGTTTCCTAGATTCCATTGAAAAGGGAAAGTAAAGAAGAAAAAGAACCCTTTTTTAATCGTCCAAATTAATGTGTGTTGAGCCCAAAAAGAATAATCAGAGCCAGCAAATCAAGAACCCATGATGCAAACTAAAGCTTCAATCTTAGTTGATCAAAATCATCACAAAAACTCTTTTCGTATTAACTTATGATCCATTAAAATCATTTGGTGTCTAGCAACTACAACCGAGGTTTTATTTCCTCATCTGAACCCACAAAATATGTTTTTTGAGAAATAAAGTTTCCAAAAAAAAAAAAAAGAAAGTATCTTAATGTCATCGTTGTCATCATTATTATCATTAACTTATAATATAACCCTCTGCTTCCTTATCTTTAATCTCGTTTGTTTGTCCCAAGCAGTCAAGCACCAAAGATTTAAGGATACCAGAAACAGCTTTTGTTTCTCATTAAAAAGATTTTGGACAACTAAGCAACTTATAAAAAAACCAGGTAGGAGAATAAAATCCATGGCAATAAAGTTGTTGGGATTGTTTCTACCTTCCCAACAAAATATTTATGGTATTTGTGATTCCAGTCCAGCTGTATTTTTAAGAATTTTTATTATTTTGTAGCTTTAAATTATTTTGATGTGGTAATAAATTTTGATACGTTTTTAAGCGAAAAATACTTTAAAAAACAACCTTCACAACACTCTTAAACATGCACTAAGTGTTTTTATTTATTTATTTGTTATTATTATGTTAGTGCTCCCTGTGTATTGAGATTGAGTTTCTTTTTATTCACATTTTAAGTTAACTATTTATATATAAATCAGTACATTCACAATAAAGATACTAATTTAACTCAAGTATAATGAAAATTGAACCGAAATAACTCAAATAGATGAGTTTTTTAGATAGTTATTTTATCGATGAATAATAAATACAATAGAAATATTTCCGAACCCAACTTGAAACTCAAAACAAATTGTTTCATATATATATATATATATATATATGTAAAACATTTATATTTTTCAAATCCAATATCATATATGCATATTCTAGTGTTCACATAATATTTACATACATAACATTTATCATTTTATCATTTAATATAAATATACATGCCTAATACATATATTACCCTTTTATTTATATTGAATAATAAATAGTACTGAAATAATGAATATTTAAATGGTTACCTTGGATACCTTAAACTCAATAAATAGAATATAAATATCTAAATTTTTTACATAATAAGTAATAAATAGAGCATGAATATAATAAAAACTTGATCCATGAGTACTCATTACCATCTGATGAAGTCGTGAAAAAACTTCATATAGAAAATAAACTTTTCATGGGTTGCGATCATAGGTTAAGACATGTGGGCTTAATATGGGTTTTCTGTTTGGACTTACTAGTTATTAGACTTGATCAATGATTAAAAGTTTGCCTGAAAAAACAAGTTTCTCATGGAATGAGGGACTCTTTAGCATTTAAGTTAGTAAATGTATGAAAGAAAAAATATATGAGGGAATTGAGAGAAAATGTTAGTGTAGACAAGTGTTGAGTCTAAAAAAATTATGACTTGTTCTATTTATCTGATAACCTAAGGTATTTATAAATTTTGATTACACTCATCTTGAGATATGGAGAGTTTCACAATTGATGAAACGTTGGCTCCTATCAATGGTGGTAGTTCCTTGCACTCCATTGATAGAGAAGTGGGTGATTATTAATGATACATTAGTTAGAAATAACCATTGATCGAGACAGAAGATGCTTGATATGTCAAGAAAATGATTCATGTTTACACTGTTGACCATTGACTTAAAAAAGATAGTGACAGTATAAAAATGTTACAAGAGGCTACGTTTGGGAACGCGGCTGCGGCTGCGTTCCCAAATATTTTGAATTTTTTTTTTACTAAAATTTAATATGGTTTTTATGTTTTGTATCGTTTTGATGTGCTGATGTTAAAAATAATTTTTAAAAAATAAAAAAACATAATTGGCATGCATTTTGACACGAAAAGTTATTTGAAAAGCATCCGCAACCACACTGCTAAACACGTTTTATATCATTAATCATAAAAAAAATGTTATGTTTGGGTTGTGCGGGGCACTATATTCTAACTCCTTATAACTCAATAAGAAATATACATGGATTGATGGTAATCGATGGAGATCCAAATTATTTTTGGAGGTTAAAAAACAAAAGAAAGGGGGGTGGGGGATCATGTTCATGTTAGTATTTTATTATATTATCACTGAAATCATGGATAGATCATGTTTAATTTTGGGGATCATGTTGATGTTAGTATTTTATTATAACTGAAGTTATGGATATATCATGTTTAATTTTCTTTTATCAATGCTAAAGGACCAGAATCAAACTATGAACTACATGGTGATGCATATAATCGATCATGAACACCATGGCAGCTTTATCCAGACCCAAAATTATTGTACTGGGGTTTGGTACAAGTCATGAAGATAGACATTGCAATTTGACCCACTACCTACATCATACATGGTCCTTCATCTTAGGCACAATGACCTAATCAATAATTGACATGGTAGTGAATAAGCTTCACGGCGCTAAAATCCACTCAGCCCAGAGACTAAACCCATGTGGTTTGATGAACAATGAACTTTATTCATTTTGCCCGATAAGTTAATTTATTATGTTATTAATTTCTTTAAAGGCAAACCGCAATTTAATCCATAAATGTTTCCACATTTCTCAATAAGGTTATTTCATCATTTTTTTTTGTGTTGAAGTATCCACTCTAATTTTCATTTTTATCTGGTAAAATCAAAACGAAGAAAATTTAATAAAAAATTAATTAACATTAGTAAAAAGAGATCTGATAGAGAATTGTCTAAAACATTTGGGATTGAGTTGAAAATGACTATACAAATTAGAAGGAAGTTGTTGTTTCCCGTTATTTTAAAAGGATAAACAGAGAGGAATTGATCATCTACTGACAAAATACCAAGTTTTATATATATATATATATATTCTTAAACCATGCATATATAACGCAGGTTATTAACTAAGGAGCAAATTGTGGGATCCTTTAAGCGAAAGGATGGGGATCCCAATGTTTGATGATCGCTAGACTTCATCATCTGAGGACTTTACACACCACTTTTTCACAATAATTCACATTAATAATTGTCATTGCAGGAGATACAATATATTCTAACTTTTTTTTTTGTATCATATAATAATGAACTCAAACGCACATGTAACAACTCCTTCTCCATAGGGAAGGAGGGGAAATTGAAAAAAAAAAAAAATTCCTTTTCCAACTCACAACTACTTGTGATAAGATCAAAAAAGGGTCATTCTAGCTCCACTTTTCTTTTGCCTTTTTCCCAACTTCTGTATTGGTACATGCACTGCAGAGATTTGCAATTTTAGTGCTGATATTATTCAGTGCTAGTACCTCGAGGAACATCATTGCCTTGAGTGCCAAACTCTTTAAAAAAATTGCCTAATAGGATACGGGGTTTGAGAGGAGGAATTGGGCCAAACTTATAGGGATATTGTAATGGTTTTAGCTTCATTTCTTATTGGCATGTTCTTCCCATTATGTCAATCTTGATTATTATATTATTAGACCATGTTGCGGGAATTTATTTTTGATGAATCTAATAATTCGATTTAGATAATTTGTTTTTGATCGACAGATAGATTTGATCTTAATGTACTGTGAAAAAATTATAATTAGATATTTTTGCATTTATAATTATTCTATTTAACACATAATTTGTCTTTTATCAATCAATTTTGCTCTTCAATTTTATTCGTGCTACTCAGCTCCTCTCGATCCACCAATGCCACCTTGATTTTCTTTGAGGGATATGCAGTAGTGGGATGCCTATTATGTTAGGCCTCTGAATATTGTATACACACAGAAATAATAAAATAAAATTATTTAAATTTTTTTAAGATTTTGTTTGATAAATCTAAAGTTTTTTAGGAGTTTATTACTTGAAGATCTGATTTTCTTTAGTTTTGTATACTTCTTTAAAGGTTGGAATGTCGCAAATCACAAACTGTCCAATTTTCCAGTCTTTAACGATAATTCACATGAATTACCAGTGAGAAATTTCCTAAATTTCTATTTAAAAGAGAGAGATTGTCATGCCTAGAGTGCTAGCTGTCTATGATGTAATTTACGTAGTTTTTTTTATGTCTAACGACAACTTCTTAAAAATAAAAGGCATAACTTATTATCTATAGAAAAATTTAAAAAACCCTATAAATTAGCAAAATATCAATTTGCTCTATGAATAATATCGATATATTAATTCAGGATAATTTTAGAAATTAATTCAATCAAGTCCTTACTTGATTTTTCTAGGTCTAGAAATATAATCCATGTATTAATTATATTATAGTTTTTAATTTCTAGAATATATTTTAATCAAGTCATACTTAATTAAATTATTTTAGTTTAATTTTTTATTAATGATTCTTAGTGTGTGTGATTTATTAGGTTCCTAAAATGTTAGCTCAAATGTAAGTTATAATTATAATTAAATAGACTTAAACAATTTAATTTATTATCAATTCAACAATTGATTAATTTATATTTAAAGATCAAGTACATAGTTTAATAATGTGTCATGATCCTCCAAATATTAAAAAAATCATTTGTGATTTGACTTAACCTTTTAATGATCAATTTCTTAGTGTAATTAATATTGTTTTATTAATAATGTATCAATTTAATATTAAAACATGAAATATGTCTGCCATGTTAAATTATATTTATTATTAACATAATAACCATTTATCATTTAAATAAAATTTGAAATTCTTTTCTACTTACCACTTTCCCTTCCTTCTTCTTTCATCCTCTCCTCTCCTGCTCACTCATTCTGTCTCAGTTGGGCCTTGCCCTTATCCTTTCCTTCTTTCTTCTCTCTTCGTCCTCCTCACTCCCGGTCTTGGTTAGGCAAGCCTACGGTTAGGTTGGGCTAACCCTTCTCCCCTTTTTCTTTGCTAGGAAAATTTTTATTTTGATCAACATGAATATTTATGCACCTGTCTTTAGTTTCATAAGAATTTCTCTCAAAAATAAAAAAAAAGTTGCAGATCATTTTCTAACGTATGATCACGATTCAGAAAACCATTATTAATAATGTTAATTTATATAAAAAGTTCTCGAAACCATGTACCAATGACTCCATTTATTCAATCAATGATTGATATATTTTTTTTATGAAAAATGATTTAGTTAATAATTATCAATACTTTGAAAATCTAGTTTTTGTTGTTCAATGACATACGCATATTTTCAATCTTTCATGAATTTTTACCTGGCATGACTTCATTAGACAGTGAAGTTCATATTCATTAAGCAACTCGAAGGTTATTGCTTTTTCTTTAAAAATATTTTTAGGGTGAAATGGAAGTCTACAGTCTTAATAAGTGTTGTGAATACTTTTATATATCATAGTATTAAATATTGCATAAGATAGTTGGCAAATCACATTGTTTATGGATGTAGAGACAAGCGTGTTTCATTTCCTACCCATACCTCCTAGTCAACCAATTTATTACTCTAATCAGACGGATACTAGGTCTCAAAATCAATACAACCATGCTAAAATGGACGGCAAAGATAATCATTCCATAGAGAAATCATTGGAGAACATAACCTAGTTTAGTTCACAAGTGTGAATGCAAATGAGTGGATTTACTTTTGTACAAAGACACAGTTCCACATGGAAGAAAAGCTTTAACAATTCAAGAGTGAGGTCACCAATCATCTCTCTTCTTGTGGATTTCTTTTTTCAAGGGATGTTTGGCAAATCAGGGCCATAGAAGATCACATACCCTAACAAACGTATCTTCTTCTTTAACCTCCATTGCCACCTTACATAAAGAAAGCTTCAAGCCTGAACAAAAACTTTGCTCAATGTTCCCTTTACACCAAGGTGGTGAGCTGTGCTTCAAGATTTCCTCCAGTCCACACCACCAAGACAATATCCCAGATCTGATTCTTGCTCATCAATATGCTGAAATCCATGGCAGTACTGATATAACCAACAATATGGAGAAAGGTCGGCGGCGAAATATAATTTCCATGGACAATAATGAGGCTGCTAGAGATAATAATAACAATAGTAAGAAGAAGATGATGCATAGAGATATTGAAAGACAAAGGAGGCAAGAAATGACAACCCTTTATGCATCCCTTCGAGCTTTACTTCCTCTTGTATTTATCAAGGTGAGAAACCTTCAATTTCCTTCTATTCCTTTCTTTGAGAAGTCCTTGCTTATTTTTTTTTAAACATTCATGGGGTTCAATAATTAGGTCACTAGGGTTTGTTTGGATATTTCAGGGAAAGCGTTCGATTTCAGATCACATGAACGAGGCAGTGAATTATATAAAGTATCTCCAAAAGAAGATCAAAGAAACTAGTGCCAAAAGAGATGAGTTAAAGAAACTATCCGATTTCAGTTCTGTTGCCTCACCAAGTGGATGTTCTAACAAATATTCTTCAAGTTCAGTAGCTCTCCAGCCATATCCAGGTGGTGTTGAGATTACGTTTGACAGTGATTTAATGGGGAGAGATTTGCCCCTATCAAGAGTATTGCAAGTGTTGCTTGAAGAAGGAATTTCTGTTATCAACTGTGTTTCCACCAAAGTAAATGAAAGATTATTCCACTCTGTCCAAACTGAGGTACAATCCATTGTTATCAATAACTACAACGTTTAGGGTTTTATGTTTATGTTCTTAAGTTGTTTTCTAATTCCAAGAACAACTTAGCTTCAGTTATAATGTTTTCTTTGCCACAGGTCAATGATCCTACATGCTTAAATTTATCCGAGCTGTGGCAGAAATTAACCCTAGTAGTTTCTTCTACAAGTGATTTATCCAAGTGATCATGTTGTCCTTATTCTTGGATTAACATCTTGCACTGTAACACTATTCTAAACACTTTTCTCAGCTTGGTTTTGTTTTTGAGAACCTTTGATGAAAATGCTTTTATTAATTAGAAGTATTTTGTTAATATTTCTCTTAAAGGCTATTTGGGTGGCTCTCTATGCATGCTTATTAATTATGTGTTCAATTCAATGGGTGACCATGCTGTTCTTGATCTTTCTCCCATGCAGTACACTGTAAATTTAACATACAGTTGCAACTTTGAAGCCTTTTCTATTGCATAAGTTGATGTTTTATTTGGCAAGAAACATGAAGGATTTCACTTATGAGTGCTTGAATTTCTTTTTTTTGTTGTTGTGTGAAAATCTTGTAATTCCGAGGACTAGATTAGTACTGGTGAAATGACTTTAAGAATAAAATGATAATATTTATTTCTTTTTCCCAATCATCATAGTGAGGACACAATATGGGAATTGCTTTGTTGTTTATAAAAAAAAAAAAAAGTTTGTGTGAAAGAATCATTTAAATCTAAAAGTTTAAGATATTAGGTAAAATACTAAAAATAGTTTTATAATATTTTCTAACATATCCCCTCAAATAAAAACTTATTGGACTTGAAATTTGTACATGTCTACATTATATTGTGTTTAATTTTAATCAAATAGAATGGAGGTGATAGGATTCAAACTCGTAATCGTCTGATCAATAAAACTCTAATAACATGTTAAAAAATTATCTCAATTTAAAAATTAAAACTGTTAAATGAGATCTTAAGAATAATTTTATAATACTACAATATGTGATTTGTTTTCATGGAATCATTACATGTGGATTCCTTTCTTAATTAAATTTGATGATAACATTTGTGTCTTTTTTTTTTTTCTTCCTTTGTGTCCCTCAATATTCTTGGTTCCAAGAATTCATACTCCATTGAACTCAACATGGCTATGGTTTATATAATTGTTCTCTACATTTCCCTTGACTTTTCTTGTTTGATCCCCCCCCCCACAACACAAAAAAAAGTATATATATATATATATATATATATACATGTATATATATATATATTATCAATATATATATATATATAATCTCTGCTTGTTATATATTAATTAGTCAACTATAGTGCTTGTAACTTAACTTTAGTAGCTTTACTTTTCTTATTCTCTCTCCATTTCTATCTAACTAAATCGTTCTTTAACTTGAATTTTTTTCTTTTGTTGTTGTATGTACTTTGCTTGCATAACAGATATAATAGGCATGGTATCTTTATAATTGTAATAATAGTTGTGTTTTAGTTGTAAAGCATAATGACATATTTAGCGTGCACGCCACCACCCGGCAGCCAACTGAGGTTATAGACCACGGTTTACATGCTGCACTGAGGCCCTTTCGGCCATGTATCTGAGTTCTTAAATACCCACTTAAAGGGATCTATATCTATTGGGATGTCAGCTCAAATAGATCTACACCTGTTAAAATCTATATATGTGTATCCACGTTCTGCTTGCAAACCCCAACCCCATTTTGCATTATTGACAAGCATCATTATTTATCCATACACATGTGTCTTTATGCTCTACATATATGGGGGATAGGTAAATCAAATGGCTTTTGTACATCTTTTAGTAACTGTTTTATATCTGCATGAACCAATATATATCTTGTGATATTATAGTTAGTGCTATACGGTATATTATAGGAATTTTATTTATCATGCATGTAGGTTAATTGTGTCTTATAATCTCTCCACCAACTATTATAAACTGTCATATATATATATATATATATAATTGATTAATTAATTTGTTTAGTCTCTTATTATTTTCAACTTGATATCAGAGTCCTAAAAGACATTAAATTCTTTTTCCCTCCAATGGATACTCACATTACTGTCGCCACTGTTGTTGCAAACCAAACACTACCTTCTCCTCCCCATGCAATGTAGACATCACTTTCCTTTTTTGCTCTAAACAATGCATCTTCTCTCTTTATTACTGTCGTTAATACTGCTGTTTCAGACTCCTCCTATAACAATTATTCCTCTCTCCAACACTTAGCATGTTACCTTCTTAGAAATTTTTAAGAACACCTTTTATTTTTATTGGCGAATGCAGATAAAATTGTATCTGTTTGGACAAGGTGTTTTTCAATTTATTGATGGTTCTTTGTCGTGTTCCTCTTCCTGCCTGACTGTTACTGATGACTCTTCTTTTCAAGTTAATCTCTATTTTTTTTTATTGGAAATAATATGACCAACTTTACTCATTTCCTTTTCTTATGTGAATGTGCTATATCTTGTTATTAATTGTTAAACCTTACCGTTTGGCGTACTCTTTAGCAACAACTTGATTCTATACCCAGCCTGCATCAAATAACACCAAATGTTTTTTTGGGGTTCAGTTCCTTGCTTAAGCAAAGAGTTGAACCTCAAGGTGTTAAAAGCCCTATTAGTTTGAGGTGAAACTTTAGTCCCTTAACTATCATGGTGATCAATTTCATATGTGGGGTTGTGTTAATATATGGGGAGCCCGTGACACCTTAGGTCTCGTGTTCGACTTTTATCCTTGAATGCCGATTACCCAACCCAATTATTAATAGGATAACTTCATTTCATTTTTTTTAATATTTTCTTCTTGAGTTAATCTATGAACACTAACAATTCCTCCTAAAATTTCTAACACATAATTGATATAACATTTTATTTTTCTTGTTTGATCAAGCATTTATTTTGGTGATTACGTATCACCACTTATTATAAATTGTCGCATCTGTTTATAAACATTTTTAGTAGGATTTTTTTATAGTAGTCGAGATTTTATTAAAAGAGCACCAGATTACTAATAAGTTTATGGCAATCTAGTTGGTAGGGGAAAAGAATTCTGAAAAAAAAAGATAGCAAAATAAAAAGCAGGAAAACAAGAGCAAAACTATACACAAGCCAATATTAATTAGACTAGAGTAGAATGTCGGGACCTCTTACCAGATCATTCCACTTATGTTTTCTAGGATTTATTTTGATTCTGCATGAAAACAAATTCTCATTATGTGCCAAGGATTGGGGGTAATTGTCTTGATGTATTTCTAGGATCATAAATAGATTATACGCTTCAGATTAGCTTCTTAGTTATAAATTGTTGCGTGCCTTGATGAAAGTTGAAACAGATGCAAATATATTTCTAGATTTGTAAGCTGAAAATGTTTCCTGTGATATGAAATTAATGAATTTTTGTAGGCAGTCCATGCTTTCTCTTCTTTTTGCTTTTGACATTTACAGAAAATACAACATGTTTTCTCTGTAAACTTAAGTGAAGAAAAATGAAACATGTATATAGACAAGGTGCATGTGTTTTTGAAAAAAAAATGTATTTTCTTGCTGAATCCTATCAAAAACCGATCGTATCATGTCTCAAAAAGGCATGGCTAGGTGGATTTGCTTTTGATTTGACTGGATGTCTCAAAAAGGCATGGCTAGCTGGATTTCCTTTTGTCTTGATTGGATGTGGTTGTACTTCCAATAATATTTACAGTGCTTCCGGATTTCATCGAAGGCAACATTAGAGAAAGGTCTATACAGACAATGTTTACCAAACTTCGGATTATAACCATCCAGGCAATCATGGAAAAATAAAATTATCAAAAGAAAAGTGATATGAAAATGTAGTTCTCATCACATCAAGCAAACCAACCATCGATCGAATGATGTGTAGGAAGTTCCATAATAGTATTAGCTGGTCTGGGTTTTTCTTACCAGAAACGAGAAGCGATGCCTCCAAAGAAGTTAATTGTGTCTGCATGTGAGTGTTAGTGAATTCTGTAATCTTACTGCTTCATTTGATAGGATCAAAGATATGAGTTTAGACTCGGAATGTGAAAGCTGGCTTGAAAGACTAGCGAGTCTCTGTAGAAATTTCATTAGTTTCTAAGAGTGTGTTTGGTATTGCGGTAGCTGTTGTGGTTGTGGTTTGAAAAAAGTTGTTTTATAAAAAGTACTTTTAGTTGAGGTTGGTTTGAAAAAAATAGGTGTTTGGTTAAAACCATGGTTGAAATTGAGGTTGAAGAAAAAGTAGTTTAATGTGTTTGGTTAAAAATGCTTTTGAAATTGAGGTTATAAAATAATTTTAAAAAATATATATTAATATTGATGGTTTTAAATTTAAATATTGTAGAATTAATTACTCCTATTACATCATAAAATAAAAATACTTTATAAAAATATTTTTTTATTTCATTAAACTATTTATAATTCCATTACGTACTAAATTCATCCGATAAGAATTCGCTTCATAATTTTTTGCGATAAATATTATCGGATAAAATTGATATTACAATGCGAGTGAATTTAATTAATTCATTTTATACTGTGTTTTTTAAAAAAACAAATGTTAAAAAAATTAACACACTAAAAAAAGGAATTTCACGTGAACAGCTTTCGTTCCACATGCTCCACTTCGTGAATGGAAGACTGTTCAATGAACATGCATGGTTGTTCCAAAGAGCGCAAAGCAGACTGCTTAATTGAAATTTCCCATTAGTTTTTTAAAGAAACGCAACTAAATTCTTGATATAATCACCATCAACAAATTATATATATTATCAGACAACCATCTCATTCTAAATTATTAAATTGGTTTACTCTGTAAATTGTTTCTTATATGAACTATATTTGGAAAGTTTTTGGGACAACTCTAATTATTAAAGATATTTACTTCCTTTCTTGACTCTTTTTTGTTTTTATCAATACCTGAGTGAATTTATTAGATTTATCCAAATATATTAGATGGATGGATGTATTTTTAAAATTAGTTTTAAAAATAAAATTAATCAGGTTTATAATAATAAATTTACATATTGCATACCGTCTCTCAACATGTCAGGAGGAGTGGAGAAAATTTTTTATTAAACAAATTTATAAAATTTTATACCAATATTTAAGATCTCCCATCCTAACATCCTATCAACTCCTCTTGCCTCCCAGCTTATATAGCCTTTATCTCTGTGGCCAACTATAAAGGAACCATTTTCCCTTCACACCAAAAGGACAAGTTGTTCTTCCAGATTTAATCCAGTCCCCACTAACGAAATCTACTCCCTCTTAAATATATCAAGGTAAGTAATTACTTGTCTTTCTTGTTGCTTCCAAACCTGCTCATTGGACTCGATTCTGTGAAGATTAATGTGGTTTAAGTTGTTCACACATATATAACTTCAGGGTTTTTTCTCTGGGGATTTAAGGGAAACCGCTCAATATCATATCACATGCAAGAAGCAGTGAATCATATAGAAAACCTAGAAAAGAAGATTGGAGGACTTGGTATCAAGAGAGTTAAGCATAAGAACCTGTCCAATTTGAGAGTTGTTTGTCCAAATCGCAAAAGCTTGAATAATTGTGCACCAACTTGTGAACTAATGGTCCGCTCATTTTTTTGGTAACTCGAGGTGTCTGAGCCAGCTTACGCAACCACGACTAATCCCCGGACCCACTAAACACCACACAAGCCCAATAGACAGGTAAGGCACCGCGGGGATGACAGACGTACACATAGAGGGTCGAACCGCGATGCTGAGGAAGGGAATAAGTTCCTGCCACGACCGCTAGGCCACGACCTCAAGTGCTGGTCCGCTCATGTTTGATTAGTGTTGAGGTTGTTATCAGTAATGGCCTCGAGGAGGAACAATTTATTTTCCTGCTTTTAAGAATGATGTAAGTTCTACTTAAAGGACTCAATGTTATTAACTGTGTTTCGACCAAAGTAAACCAAAGTGTGCTGCTAGTGAATGAAGTAATTAGCTATCTTAAGAAGAACAAGCTCCAAGGTTATTTATTTAAACTTGACTTTCACAAGGCCTTGGCTCAGTCTTATGGGAGTATATTGATGAAGTTATGCTTTGTATGGGCTTCATAAACAAATAGAGGGGGGGTTGGATTAGGCAGTGTATCTCCACAGCCAGAGTATCGGTTCTAGTAAATGGTTCTCCCACAACTGAGTTTCCAATGGAGAAAGGTTTGAGATAAGGTGATCCTTTATCTCCTTTTCTGTTCAACATTATAGTAGATGGCCTTAGTAAGATGATTGGAAAGGGCTGGGATTTGGATTTAGTGGAAGGTATCCATCTAGGGTTTGATAATTTGAGAATCTACCATCTTTAATTTGTTGACGACACATTTATTTTAAGCTTTAAGAGTCTCTTTTCTATTTAGAATATTAAATGGAGGCTACAATACTTTGAATTGATTTCTTGGTTAAAAGTTAATTTTTCAAGTGCTCTATAACAGGGGTTGGTTTAGACAGTAGCACTATAGCGGACACAGATAAGGTTTTAAGATGCAGGGCGCGGGTTTCCCTCTTAAATATCTGGGACTGCTTATTGGAGCTTCCAGCTCTTGCACTTCGATATGGAACCCTGTAATTACAAAAATTAATTCGAGGTTAGCTTCTTGGAAAGGAAGGCATCTGTCATTAAGGGATAGAATTTGCCTTCTTAAGTCAGTATTGCACAACCTCCTAATCTATTACCCCTCCATCTTCCTCATCCCTAAAATGGTGGTTGCTGTTATTGAGAGAAAATTCAGATCCTTTTTGTGGTTGGGAGATGAGATAGGAAAGAAGATATGTTAAATGGGATGTTGTTTCTCTTCTGAAGACTCTAAGAGGGCTGGGTATTGGGTTTGTTCTAAATAAAAATAAGTCCCTCATTTTTAAATGGCTTTGGAGATTTGGTTCCTCTAATTCTGGTTTGTAGAAAGAGGTTGTCTGTAGTATCTATAAGGTTAAGGCCAATTTGAGCTTTCCTTTTGAGTTGTTGAAATGTACGGGTTTTATATGGAGTAGGATTGGCGATGTTTTTGCTAAGGATAATATATCGGAAGAGCTTATCAAGAATGAGTTATATAGTAGGATTAACGGTGTTTTTGCTAAGTGATTCTTGACAAGGTTTTTGAAGATAAGTTGATATAGAAATCTACCTAAAATAGGGCGTTCACTGTCAAATATTTGTCAGGGATTCTAGCATTAGTGTATCAACCGACCAACAACCTTTTCTTTTCATGACATATGGAAGGGCCTTGTTCCTCCAAAGGTGGTGGTTTTTTGCTGGTTGGCTTTGCTTGAAAAACAACACTAAAGGATCTTTAGCAAGAAAAGGAATTATTGACACAAGTGATGCCATCTACCGTATTTGTTCCATTGAAGTGGAACATTTTAAGCATCTCCTTCTACATTGCAGGAAGCACTGATGCTTTTGGAACAAGTTCATGTATTGGTGGGGCTTTTCCTGGTGCTGCTCTGTTAGGTTGGCTCGTGTATTTCAGGATTGGGAATTCATGGTACAAGGTGTTTTCCAAAGAAAAGTGCGGTTGATGCTCTTTTCCTCCATATCATGGACCCTATGGCTCACACGAAATGATGCAGTTTTCAACAACACGCAACTGGCTGTGAGACTGTGTTCTTTCTAGTTCTGTCTAGATGCTTGTGACCTCTTCTCAATCAATTACCAGACTTACTTAAGTTACTAACAAGCTTTTCTTGAAATTCTTTTGGCTTTTTGCTTATATATATATATATATATATATATATATATATATATATATATAATTGTTGCTGCCATTTGGTTGTTTGGTGCTTAAAAAAAATATAAAAAAGGCTATATAATATCTCAACTTCTCCATGGGATATTAAATACAGAATGCTGATGGGATGATAAAGCTTCATTACACCAATAGATCCTAAAAACAGTTTGAATAAAACAAAAGTAAAGAAACAAGCTCCTAAAAACAATACATGAACTTGCATATCTCCTAATTTGTGCTGAGTATACGTTCATTATTGCTGTAAGATTAAGTTCCAAAGGTACCCAGTGGTGATTGAATGAGAAAGTGACCATTTTTTATTTATTAGAAATTAAAGGGTGTGGGAACTAATTCCTCAGTGCCATTGTCCGAGATTACAAACATCTAGACCTCGTCACTGTTTGAATAGAATAATAATAGCAGTGCATTTGAGAGGGGTGCAAAGATACTTAACAGCTAGGCTAATCTTGATCTTTATAGATAGCCTTGTCCAAAGCCATGGACCAGCCATAGAATATAATATTAAAACAAGTCCTAAGATCTCCATTTTGATGCAGTTGGTATAGTGAAAATGTATACCTAAATCTCACAAACCATGATTGTAGAAAAAGCAAATATATGTTTTTTTTCCATTTATCTAGTCATTATGATGTGTGCCATTAGGATCATTGTGATGTGTGCCATTAGGATCTTTATATGATCTTTCTTATAAGACAACATTCATGGAAAAAACTTAGAAAAATCATGGTAAACTAGCCCCAAAAAACACATACCCTAAAAAAACACATACCATGATGTTTTCTATATATGAACTTGAGAAAAGAGAAAATAATTTTTTTGATACCATGTTAAAGAGTCATTTCAATCCAATAGTTTAAATTATTAGATGAGGCCTCAAGATATGATTTATATTATTCTTTAACACATTCCTTTAAGTAAAAACTCTTTAGAATTAAAATTTATATAGGCTCATACTACCTTATAGTATTAATTAGAAGAGAGAATGAGGGTGACGAGATTTAAATTTGTAATCCTTTGGTTATTAAGACTCTAATATTATATTAAATAATCATTTCAATCTAATAACTTAAGCTATTAGGACCCTAATAAATTATTATTATTATTATTATTATTATTATTATTATTATTATTATTATTATTATTCTCTAACAAGTCATGAGGGTGAGCTTCTATAAAAGTCTTTGACTGGAATTTATCATATGTATGAGAAATAAAACATGATTGTTATTGAAGTATTTTGTTCTCCCTCGTAATCTTGAATCATTTATTTATGAAATCTTACTCCGCCCTTCTTGTGGCAAGCCCTTGCTCCGTTTCCTACCAGGGACCAGCTTTCTCCTCTCTGTTTTCCGA
Source organism: Populus deltoides (assembly GCA_015852605.2). Lineage (NCBI taxonomy): Eukaryota > Viridiplantae > Streptophyta > Magnoliopsida > Malpighiales > Salicaceae > Populus > Populus deltoides. The sequence goes on along the minus strand of CM027584.2, from coordinate 1,727,592 downwards.
TTACTTCCAAGAGCGAGTCTGTTTTAACAATTAGTTGGTGTGGCTCGAGTTTCAATTTATCAAAATTTAGAAGTTTAAGATTATTTTTATTTAATTATAAACAATATTTTCTTATCAGCTTGCACATTAACAATCAAATTTTTAATAAATTCCATTCCATGCTTGCTCTAAAAAAATACTAACCATCATCTGAGGTCATAATGCTATATCCTTTGACATAGTATGAGAAATTTGGTTGACAAGGAACAAGTTGGTTTTCCAGGAAGAGTTTTCTAATTGGGAGGCATCGTTTGAGTTAGTTTTCCATTGTTTTGCTTTATGGTTGAATAAAATTACAGAAGTACTTTTCACTAAAAACTGCCTCATTTACATTCTAGATTAAGTATCATCATATATGATGTGTGTCGACCATTAAAAATAGGAAAAAGAAAACATTGCTTCCATCTATTCTGAAACAAAAATCAAAGAAATTATAACAAAAGCTAAATAGTATTGGGAAATTACTGTAGATTAAGAGATATTTCACTGTGGATTATAATAGTAGTTTCATTTTTAATTTCTCATCTTTTCATGAGCGGATAAACGTTTCTTTTGCTTTCTTCCACAAGAATATCCAGGATTTTCCAATTTCCAAGTACAAGCAAATAAAGTTCTTAACCTCAGAAAAGATAAAAAAAGAAGCTGTCTTTGGGGATATTTTGATATTTTTCCATAGGTATTTTGTGTAATTAAGAGGACCATGAGGGGCGTTTTAGTATTTTCACGTTGTATTTTTTTTATTTTTTTAATCAAAAAGCTGTTGAAGCATGTTCTACGAGACTCAACGAGTGGGTGACGCCTGCGCCATTAAGGAGGCGCGTGGGACGCTACCTGATGGCCACATCTGATCAGCCGTCGTGTCACTAGATGTGTAGCCGAGCCCTCTTCCATATTGAGCGGCGTGTGTATACATATCATGGTTAGATTGCCGCCGGTGATTGATTGTTGGCATTTTTTTCTTTCTTTTCTCTCTCTTGACAACTAAAATGCACAATTATTTTCTATTTGTTTGTTGTTTGCTTGGGTCTAACATGAGTTGCCAGACCTAGATGCCTTAGGTCTGGCAACCATAACCATGTTTGATGGGTCATAAAAACAAAAGAGAGAAGATAGAATTTTTATTAAAGAAATAACAAATTCATAAACATAAAAAATGAACTATTTCAATAGAAAAATATGATTTGCATTTTTAAATTTAAAACGCTAGATTAAATTTTTGTGATGATTTGTTGTTTATAAGTAATTTCTGAACTTGGATTTTTGTTTAGGATTCTTTAAGGATAGTTTAAATTTTTTTTATAAAAAATATAAAAAAAATTAATTAGAATTTCTGTTTAGGATACTTCAAAGACAATTTAAATATTTTTTTATAAAAAATAAAAAATATTTTAAAAAAATTAATTAGAATTGTTGTTTAGGATATTTCAAGAACAGTTTAAATGTTTTTTATATAAAAAATAAAAAAATTATAAATTTTTTTAATTAGGTATGACTTGTCAGACCCAATTCGTTTAGGTCTGACATGACTGTCAGACTTAAGGGATTTAAAATATTTTCTGTACTCTTAATATTTTTTTATATTTAAAAAATAATAATATTGACCCGCTGACTAGTAAATCAATATACTATAACACATGCATTAATTGCACCGACCATGATCGAGTCTTAGCACCAAAACAAAAGAAACAATAGAGTTCAATGTTTATATTTGTGTTTGGATTCCAATATAACACTCCATTACCTTTCAATAGGCAATCACTGATCAGCCTCGAGTCATTTTCAATCCAACTCACCAAAATGTTTAAAGTCTTACGAAATTGTGCCGGTACATTCTAGGACTCGTGTCTAAAATCAAAATAATTTGTCATCTTCCATACATAAAGGGAGATCATGTCCACACGAACATGAAGTTGAATAATCATTATTTTTCTACAAAATTTCCTAGGTCTTTTTTTAAGATAATAGTCAAGATTTTATTAAGATTTTGGCTTAAAAAAGAATAGCCTATAGGAGACAACAGAAATAAAAAGAAGAAAAGAAAACATACAGGCGTAGAATCTAAAACACGGGGGAGAAGACAATAAACAGACAATTTCCTAGGTCTTTTACCTTTTCCTTTAATTTTTCACTGCAATCGTCATTTTTCTTTGCATGCATAAGCCAAAATATGAGACCGACATGATGGTCCACCAAAATGTGAATGCTATGGGGTTGCCATTTCTCCAGTGCCAAAGTGAAAGCACCCCCACAAACCAAGCTTTTGGCCACGTTTTATCTCCATGTAGACCGTAATTAAGATGTTTTTCAGAGGGAAATCTTGTTATATTAGACTATTGATCGAGGACCATTTCTATCAACAACCGTATCCATTTCTTTAGTCCATTATTGCTGCAAGATATAGCTTAAAATCCTTGATTAGTTAGTCTTTAATTATCCAATGTTTCCATTCCAACAAAGTGGTGATGAAATTTGGTCCCAAATCTCCTCTAATCCCTACCAAGAAGATATTGATCAAGATCAGCATCAGATCTTGGGCCAAGATTCCCTTCATGGAATTAGTAACCTAAACAACTCATCAGTGGAAGAATTCCCGCAGGCACATACAATATTAGCAACTTCAAATGCTAATGATGATAGTGGAAATATTAGATGTGATGAGAAGAAGGTTGCTCGAAAGGAAATCGAACGGCAAAGGAGGCAACAAATGTCCACTCTTCATGCCTCACTTCGAAACCTCCTCCCTCCTGATTCAATCAAGGTCATGAAACTGTTTTGCTTTACTTAATTTCTTCCTTCATTATGTAGCATATATATAACTTTACTAGCTAGGTTTTCATAATTATGGCAGGAAAAGAATATATAAAAGATAAAAAAAAAAAACAAATATTTGTGATAAATGACTACACTAATTACCATTTTTAAACATATTGTCTCAATGGCTACATATTTTTTTCTTGAGGTTGGTGTTCTTGATCTACACTTAGTCATGCTTTAAGGGTTTTTCTTGATATTGGGAAATCTTGCAGGGAAAGCGCTCAATTTCTGATCACATGAGTGAGGCTGTGAAATATATTAAGCATCTAAAGAGAAACATCCAAGATTCAAGTGTCAAGAGAGATAAGCTCAAGAACTTGTCCAGCTCAAGTACTTTTGAGCAAGGGACTGAGATTTCAGACCATAATTTGCTGGACAGTGTTACGGTCCGTCATTATTTGGATGGATTGGAGATTGTTTTAACTAGAGGCCCTGGAGAGGAAGGGATTCTTCTATCAAAAGTGCTAGAAGCAGTGCTTGAAGAGGGATTTGATGTTGTTGGATGTACTTCAACCCATAAAGGTCAAAGACACTATACCACTATCCAATGTCAGGTATTGCAATTGCCAAAGTTCATTTCTTTCTAAGTTTTGTAATTGAATGATATTTGCTTTAACTTTACTACTACATCCAACAACATTTGGTCTTCCATTGGTGAATTTCCCTTGCAGGCTAGCAATCTGAATTGCATTGATGCAGATAGGCTGAAAAGGAAGCTAATTGATGTGATCTCATTGTCAAGATATGAGTGATTGACAACATTACACTCTGCATGCCTTGAAATGGCTCGTGTCTTCTCTCTCTTTATTTTTTTCCCTTAATTTTGGCCTCGTATATGAACCCTAGATTTAAATTAGTTGTGCTTATATATGCTAGCTTGCTGCAAATATATGGTTCAACTTTGCAGGTTAACTTCTTTTGATATGAAGTGTGTGTAACCATCGTATCAATTTCATGAACTCTTTGCAAACTATGTCAGTAGAAGATTTCAGGTTAAATTGGTAAGACCACAAACATAAAACATCAAAGGCTGATCTTAATGGCATGCGAACACTCATAAAGAGAGTACTGAGCATGAACATAAAGGGCCACAAAGTTTATTCTTGAGATATATAACTTTAGATTTGGATCTTCTCACGTTCCTGAAACATGACGGATCATGCTATAAAATCTGAATCTTTGAATATTCAAATCCATAGTACAGTTTTGAGTTCATACATGGATAATTAATAGTTATTAAAATATGTGAAGCTGTTTGAATTGAAGATAAAATCAATTTTCAGTGGTTAAGATTTTATTAGGAGCACGATCCATTATGCTCTCAAGAACATGAGAGGATCTAATTAATGCAAATGTGCACCACTCAATTTGAAAATCATGATAAAATACACCATTTATATATGATTTGACATCAAATCATCTTCTTACTTGGTATTGAATAAAATTGCATTTACATTAATGTAGCTATACGTAGCTCGTATATGGGAAATGGCTGCATTTGTAGTTTCATGCGTTCACATGCATGCATGTGTGCGCAGCTTTCATTTCTAAATACCTTCACTTGTTTTGGTATTCCTTCAGAGAGAGATGTAAGGCGTTTTACTATTATCTAGGAATCACAATATGTTAATAATTACTGGTATAGCATAATTGTTAGAAAGTAATATAAAAATTACTCCTATGACTTCACTCAATAAATTAATTAAGCTTTTGAATTGAGATATTTTTTGACAATATTTAATTTACTTATTACTTCTCCCATGTATAAGTTGAAAACTTGCTAACTTGTGTTCTTATACAGTTGTGTCAAATTATAATAAGCATCATGTAACATCTAGTGGTTCACCTTTGCCGTGGAATGATAGCAAATCCGAACTTACTGAACTTAACTAGATCTCCCATGAAGCATTTTCTCCATAATTTTTAAGAGTTTGTTCTTATGAAAGATATGCTTTCATATATAGGAGAAGGATTAGGTTTATTGTTACTACCATACAGACTAATCAAAGCCCTTGAATTATCCTCTTTAAGGATCAGGTTTATTTTTTAGTCTCTGTAGGAATTAAGGAGTCTAATGAGGCTGAACTGATATTGTAATCAGAGCCCTTGAATTATTCTCTTCAAGGAGTGGATTTTTTGGAAGAAATTCATTATTGAGTCTGATTTTGCCTCTGTTGTTATTTGGATGAACAAGCATCCTATTAGACCTTTGAAATATCATGACTTGTTCATTTCCACCTCTTGTTATGCTGTTCTTTTGGATTCTGTGTCTTGTTTTCATGTTTTAAGAGAAGCAAATCATATGGCTGACAATCTTGCCAAGCAAGAGGTTACTAGAGTAAATGAGTTTCTTGCTTGGTTCTGATGTTCTTCTTTACTCTGCTTCTTCCAGATAGACATTTTTGGCTGTTATGATATTGAGGGTATCTATGAAGTTAAACATGTTTTGTTAATGCTTCTGCGGGTGGTTTGAGTTATTGCAGAAGATGGGGATCTGGACTTACAATTGATATTCTAGAAACGATAACTTTAGTTATTTGTGATGGCTTTATTTTAGGATTTGGAGCTTTGTTGCCTTAACTTGTAGCAGGTTGATCTCCAAGTTTTTTTTTTCTAGTTCATTTATATTATTTTTTAATTGTTGGTTAGGAAAAGGAGAAACGTTACTAGATTCTGAGAGTGAAAATCACTATTCATTCTATTTCTAACTATTAAAATGAGTTTTTTTGTGCTAAGGATTTATAAAATAAGAGAAGCTTTATGGTACTTATTTGAAACTTTAATATTGAATGAAAAAATAAATCTAAGCGGACAAAACTAAAGTTAATTTGGTTTGATTTTGATTTTTTGAATTATTTTGTAGGTATTTGGAATTCATGAAATGATTTATAAGTGTTATAAAGATATTGATGAGATATTTTTGAATTGAAATGGTTTAAAAATTGAGATTTTTTACTCAAAAAATCAATACCATCATTATAATAATTAGAATTTGACCTTCCAAATGATATATTGTCTGTTTATTTTTTTTTTAAAAGAAGGCTGGGCTTGAAGCCCACCAACACTTCCAGGCTATTCATAGCTATGCCCCAGGCATGCTGGTTGAAGTATTAATTTATGTAAGCTTAATTATACTGTAATATGCAGCACTACTCTTGATTTTTAAGATTCATGTGTGGAAAATGCTTTCACTAACTCCAAGCGAATTTCTTACACGACACCCATTGGCTTAAGTAAATCGTTAGCACTTATCACTTGAGCATGTATTCAAGATGCACGTTAATCTGCTGCTAATTTGGAGAATAATAAACTTCAAATTGAGAGCGAAAAGGTGCTCAACACTTATCCAATGATCCGCCTTCAACACTTTCCAGAACCTTTGCTACTTCTTGACAAACAAATCTTCTTGTGATCTATTCGTCTCGTGTTGGCCCTTTCGTTGTAATTCAGTAGCCATTTCCTTTATGTGGGGATGACGAGGAGGAGAATGTGTGATCATAAAATGATATTGTGGAACAATGATTATGATGAGAAAGTCATATGACGATAATGACTAGCACTGATTAAAATTTGATGTCGGAAAGTGTGGCTGTACTGGTTCATATTGCCTTGGTGTATATCAAGAAGCACTTCCGGCAGTGATTTTTTTGCAAAACTAGGCTTGCATGGTCGTTTGGTTCAAGCTACTTTAAACCACATGTAGCGTTCATACAAGGCAAGAGGTAATTGGGATATGCTTACCTTTCCACTGTTATGTATGTTTACGTTGATATTTATAAGGTTGTATTAATTTGTTAATGCTCCGTACATAACAGAGAAAAAATATCTGTAAGGAATAAAAATATATTTGGTTAATGGGATAAAAATAAAACTATATTTTTTTTTAACTTTAACGTTCATCTTCGCTTCTTATATTTTAAGACAATAACTAAACACTTCATCGGTATATTTTCTTTGTCTTTTGTAGCATGCCAAATCATTGCTTCACTTCCCGGAAAGCGTATTTTGTGGGTTCAGGTGAGGGAGTAAAACCCCGGCTGTCTCAAGTTCTTACAAAAAATGCACGCTCTGACTTGAATTCGAGACCTGCTGTTACAATAACTATAATATCGAAAACTTTGAAAGCTATTTACTTCATTTCAGAGGTGCGATTGATCAAACCATTGCCGTTGATTTTCATGGAAAGTTATGGAAGTGTTGCTACAATAGTCAAGGCGTATTTCAGAGATTTTGATCATGTTTAGCATTTCAATTATTTCCCTTTTCTGTAGAACAATAACGTACGTAGTAAGAAAAAAAAAAGTCAATCAACTAATGTAGTCCTATATAGCCGACTTCCTTTTAAACATTGTTGTACTTGTTTTACATTTTGTTAGCTGGCTTGGTATGTAATTCGTACATTACTATAGAATATACTAAAAGAGTGGCTTAATTACCGTGGATTTGCACTGTTCAAATACACACATGACACTATGAACTTGCTATTTTTTTTTCTAATAATTCATTTGTATCTTTAAAATTTTATTTTGTGTAATTTGATTCTAATTAAAAGCCGATTACTTATTATTTCTTAGTCAAAAAATAATCAATTTAATATTTTTTAATATAAAAAATAATTTAAAAAGTACTTTAAGAACTACAACAACGTAAAAAAATTTCCAACAACGTCAAAAAATTTCTTCAAATTTCCAGATATTTCCAGATTAAGCAAGTTACATCTTTGAAAAACAGGATAGAAAGAAACATTGTTAAACTCCTAGCCAAAAAGAAAGAAGGAAGGAAGGAAAGAGGGATCCAAGAACTTGCCTTTGGATTCCCGACTTAAAAATGGTACTCCTTATATAGTTTCCGTACTCCTTGAAATGTCTAAGAGCTTGTTTGGCTCTGCAACTGCGATTGCGTTTTATTTAAAACGCAGTTCGCAGCTGTTTGATTAAGGAAAAAATTAATTTACTGTTTACTGGCCCCACTAAATTTCTGTAACGCAGGAAAGGAAAAGTAGCCATTTCTTACTTTTTTTTCACTATTCACGTTAATTGCACTGTTCAATAAACAGTGCAATTAACATGAACAGTACAAAGTGATGCACTGTTCACTTAAAAATAGTGAATAGTGCAATTCTCTTGCACTGTTCACTTGCACTGCGCAGACATTTTTTTTTTTTAGTGTGTTAAGTTTTGTTTTTGTTAATTTTTTTAACATTTTTTTAAAAAAAAAACTAGTTTGGAGTGAATTTTATACATGATAATATTTTATCTAATTTTATTACACGCTAAAAAATTATGAAAACTGTAGTTCTTGTCAGATGAATTTTTTACGTAATGGAATTGTAGATAGTTTAATAGAACAATAATTTTTTTTTATATAAAGTATGATTTATTTCATGATGTTACCGCAATAGTTAAATCTACAATATTTAAATTAAAAACCATCAATATTATATATTTTTTTAAAATTATTTTATAACCTCAATTTCAAAAACATTCTTAACCAAACACATTAAACTACTTTTGCTTCAACCTCAATTTCAACCACAGTTTTAACCAAACACTTATTTTTTCAAACGAACCACAACTAAAAGTACTTTTTATAAAATAATTTTTTTCAAATCACAACCACAACAGCTACTGCAATACCAAACACAAGTGGATGGAGATTGCTGCTGTGGCGTCCCCTTTTTGTAGTTCTTAAAGTACTTTTTAAATTATTTTTATATTAAAAAATATTAAATTGATTTTTTAATAGTTTTTTTATAATTTTAATATATTAATATTAAAAAATATTATTTTAATATATTTTCCATCAAAAATATATTTTTAAAAAGTATCGTCATGAACTGCAATAATAAATACTCACAAATGCAAGCAGTACTTGCCAAACATATTATATTAAGAGTGTGTTTGAAGATTTTGTAATTTTTTTTACTTTAAATATAAAATAGGGCTGAGCCTGAAGGCCGTCAACACTTCCAGGCTCTTCATTGCTATGACCAGAGCGTGCTAGTATTAATTTATCAAAGCTCAATTATACTGTAGTCTGCAGCACTATATATCTTGATTTTTGAGATTCATGTGTGGAAAATGCTTTCACTAAACTCCAAGCTTTAATTACTGAAATCTGAGATCTCAGCTCTTTGTTTTTGCAAGAGTACTGTTGTCCTATAAGTAGAGAATTTTAAGCATTGCTTTCAGCTATACGAGCTTCGTTAATTATTTTTTCATTAATTAAGTTCAGTACTTATATCTAATGGCATGATCTTAACAAGGTCTCAAGTCGATGAAATCAAGCAACTGAGTGGGACTAATCAAAGCAATATATATATAGTTTTTCATTTCGGATTAATGGGATTAATTTTAACAATTAAAATCCTTTGAATTTGTCACAATTAGTCATAGCAATCCATTCCCCCCTTTTAATCTATTTGTAGATTATTTTTTTATATAAAAAAAAATACATGACATTCGATATTAATCAAGCGTTGAAAACATTTCAGTTAATTAAATCATCTTAATTAAATTCATTTCATATCCCCACTTGCTTTCATATAATTATATTTGGAAGGAGACAGCAAATGATATGTAAGAATATGCTCACATTTTGTCATTCGTTTCCAAAGAGACAGATGTGTGTGTGTGTGTGTGTGTGTGTATATATATATATATATATTCCGTTAATTTCAGAGTCCAAATTAATTGATAATAACCCTTCTTGTAAGGAGAAGGTCTTCAAACCAAATCAAATTAGAATATATCCTTGTGATGTGATTGATTTGATTCCCATTATATATGATTAGAGATCAAATTGGAATAAAAAATCAATAATTTGTTTATAAAGAATTTCTCAAAAAGTCAAAGGGAGAGCTAGCAAACAACAAAGGGTTTCGAGGAATAAAAATTAAAGGTAGATTCAAAGATTCTTTTTTAAAAAAAAGTAATATAAAATATTGAGAACTAGCTATTCATTATAAAATTTAAAATTCAATATGAAAGAGGATTATAATTATTTTTGTGCAATCCAATCACCCAAAATGTGTATACATGCGTATATAGAATAGAACTCTATATATATATATATATATATATATTTGATTTACGTAGATGTCCGGACCAATTTGCGTGCATCACGATTAATTTCATGACCCACTGAACACCCTCAAACCTTATAAATATGTAAAACACTATAAAAATAACAAACATATATATAAAAACTCAAATCCAAAAGCAGCGGAAGGAGACCTGCACTCCCACCACCAGGCCAAAACCCTCTTTCCGATAGGGCAATATTTGTTATACCTCCTTGTTGTTTTCAAAGGCAAGGGTAATGATATGGGCTGCTCTTGGAAGTTTGCAAATATGATGGGCTTGAGGCCTTGAGATAGGTTTAAGGATTAACATGCAAAGCCTAGCTACTAATCATTGATTAATTAGTGGCCTAAATGAGAAATAGTGAACACAATCATTTTAGGCCAATTCACTTAGCTTTTTTCTTTCTTTTTTCTTTTTTTTGGATACAATTGTTGCCAAAATATCAAAATCGAAGACCAAAAAAACAAAGTATCTAACAACAACTGAGAAATTAAAAAATAATTTTAGAGCATCTGTAGTTCAAATGGCCTTGATACCCAGAATCAAAATGTACATGAATTGTTTTCTTCTTCTTTTGGGTCTAAAAAGTTGAAAACTTTGGAGCAACAAGTTTACAATCTCATTTTTTTAATATGGATAATATGTAGAAGTCAGGCCGAAGTTGTTGATTCCTTGGCATATCCCAGTATTCATTAATGAATATAATTATATATATTTGCTGTTCAAAAATATAATGATAGTTGTTTTTTAAAGTATTTTTATTTAGAAAAATATTAAAATAATTTTTTATTTTTAAAAAATTATTTTTAATATCAACATATTAAAATAATTTTAAAATACTAAAAAATTAATTAAAAAAATTAAAAAAATGATGAAACTCGCTTTGAATCACCTTTTATTCTAGTATGAAAGAGTTGGAAACAGGCTGATAGTAATTAATTGGCTTTTATGATTAATGACCTTTCCAATTAATGATTTCGTAATCCTTTTATTCAAACAAATATTTTCAATTCCTCTGGAGGTTAAGGTATCTATTAATAGACTGCATTAAAACACTAAAAAAAGGAGGTTAAGCAAAATTCATCCCATATGATATCATCATGCCTCTTTCAACAGAACAAAATATTGTCACTAGCTAATAGACTAATTGTTTTTTACATTATTTAAACAGATAGATTAATTCTTAAGTAATTAATAAATTAATTAATTAGTAAATCTACATTTCCAATGGGAGAAAAGGAGGTTAATACTTTATAGAAACTAACAAGCACTGGAATACAAGGCTGCATTTTGTCTTCACCACTGGACTCCTTCCCTGGTGTTTTGAACTCTACAATATTTCTGCTTCTACTTTGCTTGACTCACCCTTTCCTTTCTTTCAATACTTTGCTCCTTTTCACTGCTTACACATCTTCTTGGCCATGTCTTGTCTTGCAAATAAAATGATTTTGAAATGTTTTTGTTGTGTCGCCCGAAAAGAAGAACCAAATATCAGGTACGTTAGACATGGTTTTTCATGTACTTTCACAATTTAAGGTTGTGCAGATTAAATGATTTGTACTAAGTTTTCCTCTTTTTTCTTAGTGCACAGAATAATAGTAGGGAATATCCATGGGAAATCTACACCCTCAAGGAGATTCTTCATGCCACAAACAACTTTCATGATGATAATAAGATTGGAGAAGGTGGATTCGGAAGCGTTTACTGGGGTCGGACAAGTACTGGCATTGAGGCAATAAATATAATCATGGCCACCTTTTTTTTTTCCTTTAATTTTCAATACATAGTTTCTTTGAGGCATAACAGACTATATAATCTATTCTCTTGGATTGTTAATTATATGTTTCGATTTGCTTGTGCAGATAGCAGTTAAACGATTGAAGGCAATGAGCGCAAAGGCAGAGATGGAATTCGCGGTGGAAGTTGAGATACTTGGGAGGGTGAGGCATAAGAACTTGTTAGGTTTGAGGGGATTTTATGCAGGTGGAGATGAAAGGCTGATAGTCTATGATTACATGCCTAATCATAGCTTGATCGCCCATCTACATGGCCAACTCGCTGTCGACTGCTTACTTGATTGGCACCGGAGAATGAACATTGTTAGTGGATCAGCCGAGGGAATAGCGTAAGTAAATTAATCATCAATTTTTGTTGAGAAATTAATTTGTTTATAAATTTATTGTGTCACTTGTTTGAAAATTAGGTACTTGCACCATGAGGCCAATCCTCATATAATACACAGGGACATAAAGGCAAGTAATGTTCTTTTAGATACAGAATTTCAAGCAAAAGTAGCAGATTTTGGTTTCGCAAAGTTGATGCCAGAAGGGGTTACTCACATGACCACTAGGGTAAAGGGAACCCTAGGATACTTGGCTCCCGAATATGCGATGTGGGGGAAAGTTTCAGAGAGTTGTGATGTTTATAGCTTCGGAATTTTACTCTTAGAGATCATCAGTGCGAAAAAACCATTAGAGAAGCTCCCTGGAGGGGTTAGGCGTGACATTGTTCAATGGGTCACCCCGTATGTCCAAAAGGGTGCATTTGATCATATTGCTGACCCTAGGTTGAAGGGAAGATATGATCGAGCACAACTTGAGACAGCAATCATGATCGCGATGCGATGCACCGATAGCAACCCGGAGAATAGACCTAGCATGATGAAGGTGGTGGAATGTCTGAATGGTGGCCTAGGGAGGACAAAAGGGGTGTCGGATGTGGAAGACATGGTTGATGAAGATGAAGAACAAGACTATAATGGTATGGAATATGATGATGACACCGATTATGATGGGTATGATGGAACGGGAAAAGTCAAAGAGAGAAGGACATGGCAGCATCGGAAATGACGTGAATTATATAATGTTAAATTTATTTGGGAATTTTAAGTATTCCAAGCTCTATTCTTGTGTTCGTTATTTTTCAATTAATGTAAATAAAAGGGTTGAATCACAATGTGGGATCATCCAATTCTTTAGGGGTTTTTTCCAGTTTTGTCTACAACCTTTTTATATAATAATTAATTTGATTTATTAATGAAACAGTTATTCAAATAATGATAATGAGAAATATAATGAATTTAAAAAAATTAATAAATAAATAAATTGAAAACAAGTCCAATATTTACAGTATATCAGTAATGATAACTATCATTTTATAACATCAAATTGTTTACAAACTAATTAAAGTCTCCAAGTAACCTATATAGAAGGTATTGTTGAATTTCAATAGCTATCATCATATAATTGCTTATGTTGTAAGAAACGTGTATTAAAAAAATTGTGTAGAAAGAAAAAAATTGAGTTTGTCTTTCGGCTGTCAGCAACAAGCCTGGAAAACTCCAAAGAGATGGATGGCTAGGAACAATATAATTTGCTATTTTTATTTATTTATTTATTTATTTGCAATTTCTTGTGTTATACCTTTAGGTAGCATTCCATTGTCTCTATAAAGATAGACAAATGGTTTTGGGATTTATATTTGTTAGAGTCTCAACTCCAAATTAATTCTATAAGATCAGTTTATGCAAGATTAAAGAAAGAGAGTACTAACTACCATTTTGTAATTCAAAACTTGCCAAAAACTCTAACCGTCTGGGCAGAAAAATGTTCGTGTACTGTAGAGCATGACTCCTTATACTATGGGCTTGCACAGTTCTTCTTGGTTCGTCTGCTTCCCGCGAGATCTTGGCTCATTATTCCATGCTCAGATGGTCATGTGGGTTGCTTCTGGAGTGTTGACTATATTTTTCTTAGGCTTAGGTTCCTGCTGGTTTTTTTGGTTTGGTCGTGTCTCATGTTTTAGAGGAGTGGACCCAGAGAAATGATTGTGCATTAAATGTTATGCTTCCTTGGCTGGGTGTTTGTCTCCTGGGTGACATTGGTTTGCAATGGATCTGAAATCTGTATGATCAGTTGGGGTTTCCAGTGCCTTGCCTCTCTTATTTTTCCTATACACCTGTTGTGTTGTGACCAGATTGGTTTTCAGTACTGTTCTGGTTTTGTTTGTTCCTTACTGCTTCTTGTTATGTCATTTGGGGTCCTGCTTCATTGCTTTTTTTTTTATTGTATTATGCTACTGTTGTTCTTGGACTTCCAATCATTTTTTTTTCATTGGAGAGTGTATGTGTTTACAGTTGCATCTCTTCTTCGTTTTTTTTGGGTTCGTCTCTCTTGGGACTGGTGTCTATCTCTTCCTGATTGTTCTTTCTAGTTAGAAATTGTTCTTGCTTGAGTTTTTCTAGTTGCAGCTTTCGCCATGTTCTGCTCCTTGGCTTATGTACCTTTGTGTTGTCTTGCTTTTGTTTGCGGTCATCTTAGTATTTTGAGTTGCTTTCGTTGAATATGCAGACTTGTGTGGTTTGCGTTGTTTCACTGAGGGATTGCATCCCTTTTTTGTTTGCTGGACTTTGATCTCTTCTCTGTTGGTACTCTCTCCTGGGCCATTGGCAGGTTCTTCTCATTGCCTTCTATTTTTTCCCTTCATTGTTGTTTCATCTTGGATTGTTCTGTTTGTTCTTACTTAGGCTTTGTGCGTTGCTTTCTAGGTCAGATGCATTCTTGGCATGCTTCTTGCACGTTGTTGTTGGTGGCAGCCTGGTTTGGATAACAATGTTTTGTTTTATCACAGTTGATCCATTGTAGGGTTCATCATTCGCTCACTTCTTTCTATTTAGCCTTTCAGCTCTGCTAAATTATTTTTGTCAAGGTTGAATCTTTGAACTTTATGTAATGAAACACAGGGAGATGAAAAACAACATAGATATTTGAAGATCACAGATTGTTCATTGGTTTGTCATAGAATATCTAGGTACACAGTTTGATTTTGTATATCTGGATTGCTCCATTGCTTCTTTTTTCTGCATATAATTTTGGCTTCTTATCCATCATCGTTCCATTTTCTCTTTCAGCTATATCTCCCATTAATTTATCTACAACCAACACTTGTAGTTACATTTTCATGTAAGGGAACTAGCATTCCATTTACATCTGCGGGATTTTGCAAGGGCACAGGCTAATCAGTGGTTCACCTCAGCCATCCTTGCTCTGTTTTTCAAGCCTGCAAAGCTATTTGCACATGCCCAGTTGACCTGTTTTTCTTTTAAGCATATTATAATTTATATTTTGGAAGACTCATGCTTTTTGTTTAGATTTATTATTTATTTATTTATTTTCTGCTCCACGTGTGTAGTGTATACATTCTGCGATTTTGGACGGCAAAGGGGAACGTGAAAAGAATCCCAAATTACACGTAATGCCACCGTGTCCATAATGAGGATGGGCCTTCTCTAGGCTTTAGCTAAAACAAGTGGTGTTTGCCGTTTCAGGCAGGCCCTTAAACCCGCTAAAACGACCCATTTGATTTTTATAATTTAAACTTAAAGGGAACAGAAAAGAAGAAAGACAGATAGATGGAAGGCCCATCAATAATGAGGATGGGCCTTCTCCAGGCTTCAACTATCGTTTCCATTTTTCTTAAGCCCAATAAAGCAGAAAGACAGATAGATGGAGGTTTCATAGAAATCTTAGCCTGGTATTTATCGAGAGATTATATAAGGTTTTGGTGGAAATTATACTACGTGGAGGTCATTGTCAAGAATAAATAAACAAAATGACAAAGTATATATGTTAACCGGCCGTGTGGAACTCATTTTTGTAACACCCCATCACAATACAAACAAACTTTCAAGAAAAGAAATACAAATCTGTGTTACATTCTTGATATATATGCAATTAGTTTTTTTTAGTTGTTTGACTCGGAAAATTATATATAAAATCATTAATAATAGTACTAATTTTATCTAATTATTTTATCTTTTGAGTTGAGTTAATTTATCAAAAAGGTGTAATATATCTTTGATTTATAAATATATCAATAACTTTTATTTAACACTTTAAATATTTAAATCGAGTAATTATTTGTTAGTCATTACATGTTTGGGAGTATGGTTGCGGTTGCTTTTCAAAGTGTTTTTCGTGTTGAAATGCATCAAAATGATGTTTTTTTTTATTTTTTTTTAAAAATTAATTTTGAGATCAGCGCATCAAACCTATCCAAAACATAAAAAAATAATTTTTAGCAAAAAACAATTTGAATTTTTAAGAACACGATTTGCACCGCGTTTCCAAACACTGCTTAGAATCCGACCATAAAAACACATCAAGCATCAAACTAATCTTTTGATTAGAGCTAGTTGTTTATTGAATAATTAAGATCCGTGCTATTCCTTCCTAGTTTGGGCTGCTATGTTGGACTGGCTAATTTTAGAAATATGCATTCAGATACGAAAAAAACCAATTACTCCAATACATGTCATTTTCATATATATATATATATATATATATATACAAGCAAGTTAAGTCTATACGTGTCATCTTATCCTCACGTAGGAATCAAGGAAGGCAAATTTAATTAGTAAAATATTGAAAATTCTCCAAATAAATTCAATGAAAAATATAGATTTATTTATATTTATTTTGTATATTTCAACTAATTGCGTGTCAAATTATAATAACTTATCTTGTCTAAATATCAAAATAATTATCCTAGAGTCTCATTTTAATTAAATGTCCAAATATCTAACACTTGAAGAATATATGATAATATGTAATCACAGTTTCATTCACTTTTCCTTAATTATATTAATCCTACACGTACCATATTCTCTAAATTTACTAAAACCAAAAATATTAAATATTATAAATTAATACGATTAGGGATAAAACAGAAATTAATAACATATTAATTAGAAAAGATAGATTGTAATTAACTACTATATAATTTTGATTTCTTCGAGAGCAAGTTCTTGTAGTTTCATGAGAGGATAAGAGATACGAGGAGTGCATGAATACATAGGTTCATTTCATCTCATTTCGTCGTTTACTTACCCCCAACAAGATCTCCACATATTTCATTATCAAACTAAAAATCCAAAAGAAACGACAAGAAAATAGAAGAAATAAGATTTTGTGTTCGTGAATGATTAATCACAGTTTTTATTTTTTGTGCTCGACATCCTGGCACGTAATTATGGAAGAGGATCTTAAGTAAAGTATCATTTAAATATTACTATCTCAAAAGATATGAGACTAGGAATCCCAACTCAATCTGATCATGCTTTCTTGTCATCATCTGCCCCTAATGGCTCTAAATTAGCCAACTCGAACAGGCCAAAAGGTGAGCTAATCCTGCAAGTAATGCTGGCTATTAAATATTATCGTTTGATTAACCTTCATTCTTCACTATTATTTAGATATTAGTTTAACCTAGAAATATTCTTTTATAATCAAGCAGCAAGCACGAAAAATTAAATGGGGGTGTAGCCCTAGGTATATAGATGGAGGTGCTGTGATTGATAGAGATATCATCATAAAGAAAAAACTTTTCAGCCTCGATTGGCTAAATTAAAAGGGCGTGATTATTGTTTTTTCTATCAAATAATTAGTGGGGAAACCGGTTGAACTGTTGCTTTGTTGTTTTTGCTATTGTTTTTGAGCGAGCGAGCGAGCATTGTTGCAAGTATTATCTTTCTCATCACTTGCTTCTTCTTGTTCAGCTTGACAATGACACGATTTATAATGCAAACAATATGGAAGTTTGTCCTCACCATATTCAAATAAATTAAAAAAGAGAGTAGGGTTTGCATGGAGACATTGGATAGAGACGCCTCATGTGCATAAATTTATTATCGGTCCCAACTAGTGACAAGTATAAATCTATCGAGTCTCTATGAAGATTTTATTAGGGTTTTGATTAGTTATTGAGTAAACATGCATGTCCAGGTGTATGGACAAGATCCAGCTACAATTGGAATCAAGGGATCAAATCTCATCTCTCTTTCTAGTCGAATCGTACGTGTGCCCTACTTCTTTTTGGTAAATCCTATGTTGCTAATGACTTTAATTACTTGAATTGGATTTAGCTAATATATAATGGCTTTGGATGCATTCAATCATGTTCTCTCTATGGATAAAGTTTCCTGTCTTTATTTTTGGGTTGTTGTGTCCGTCCAATAGTATATATATGTGTGTGTGCTCGTTTTAAATTTATTTTTTCAATCCGTAGATCATTAATTCCCTGGGTATATATTTCTTAGATTAATTATAAGAGTTAATTACACTTTTAATTATGAAGGATTGATCTGGGATCGGTCCACATGTAATTATACATTGTGGTTTTGAGCTTTCATTTAACATTCGATCTCTGAATATATATATATAAACGGGGTGGTCAATCATAAGATAATTAAGTAAATTAAAGCTGTGATAATTAAGGCGAAAGGTGTCAATGGCTGGCAACAAGAGCAGAACATGAATTTTAAGGGTGATAGCTAGCTAGCTAGCTAGACAGACACGAGAATAGTACAGATCAAGAAGGGGGAGAGCAGGTGGGAGTATCCATGAAGAAATCCTAAGAAATGTCGTTTAATGAGAGGGGAATATAATTTGCTGGGACAAGGAAAAAAAAACAGAAAATAATAATTATCTTGTAAGAAATAAATAAAATGGTTTGGAAATTAGAGGGAGCGATACCAAGACAAGCAACAAATGTTTCCACGTGATGCGGGCCTTTTGGAAGGGAGTACGGGAAGGGGACTGTCATTGTCCTTACTTGTGGCGGCTGTGGAGGTGCACCGGCGGCTGTGGAGGTGCACCCCCAACCCAAAAGAAATTAAAATTTTAAAAATATAATTGCCGGTTTTAATTTCTAATAAATTTGCAACAACTTATTTTTTAAAAATAATTTTAAAACTTGTATAAATGCATCGACCTAATATCAAATAATTAATTCAACTCAAAAGTTTTAAGTTATTAGATGAGATTTCAAGATATGATTTATATTATTTTCTAACATATTTTCTCAATAAAAACTCTTTAAATTTGAAACTTGTACGGTCTTATATTACTTTTTATTTAATTTTTATTAAATAAATAAGGATGGTAAAATTTGAATTCATAACCGTTTTGTCATCAAGATTCTAATATCATATTATTTTAGTTGATACGTGAAATTTTAAAATACAATTTATATTATTCTTTAATATATACAGGAATCCTTGTTTTACCATTTTAAGAATATAGTCCAACGGGATTAAAAAAAAATTGCAAGTGATTCTTCTTATCTAACTATACAGACTAGTTTTACCCATTTCAAGAAAGACTGGTTTTACCCATTTTCTCAGTACCTGGATTGTGCTATTGACAGGCTCGAAAATCTATGCGTAGATAGAATAATAGGTAAAATGATAAACTCGTCCTTTTAACGATGTAATAGTACTATGGGAACACCAGTCGAGGACTGTTTTGTTATTTTAATTTTTATGTTTAACATATTTGGTGTGCTGGTAGCATTTCAAGCACAAATTCTTTTTAATCTGCTACTTCCAAGCTGCACTCGCTTTTTTTTTTTTTTTGGATTTCATTAAAGGTGACTGGCAGCTACCCTCTAATTCATACAATCCACCAGCATATAAATTCTCACTTTTTTATTTTAAAATATAAAATAATATTTAATTATTATCTCATAATAGAATTAAAAAAAATTGTAGAAAGTATAAAAATTTACTTTACAACTATTTTAAATACAGATTTAAGCAAAGATAGTTTTGTCTTTATATATTTGTGATTTTCATGGTAAGACATGCACTAATCAAACAATACATAAATTCCATCCTAATTCTCTTACATTCGAAGCCTTCCAGTGAGAAAAGAAATTAAACCAGAGGAGAAAGAATTCAAGAAACTATGATCGGGATGAAATATTAACTTCATTTTTCAATTTAATTCTCAAGATATCTCCATTTCTTGCCCTGCCCTGCCCTAAAATACCTCAGTTTTACAGGTTGTGTGATTCCGACCCCAGTTCAAGAAATAAAAGTAATTAACCATGATTAAATAATGGAGTGAGCAAATGGCGAGCTCATATTACATAAGAAATTGCACTCACACAACTATATATAGGCATGCTTCATTTTTTTAAAAATGGCAGCGTCTTAAAATATTAGCCAGAAAGAATGTTGCAGCATTTAAAGACAGAAACCACGACAAATGTTTGCAGGTATTCCCTTTCAATTCTATAATGCAAAACCTTCCAAATTTCCAGACACGAAAGAAGACAATAATAGTAAAAACAAAGTATAAAATATATAATATATAATATATTTTGGCACAAATTAATACATTGCAGGAAATTGCTCTGTCAATCCTCTGTATGGATTCTAGCAACCTATTCCTCTGAATCATTCAACTGGTGGGCCATTCTTGAATTGGATTTACTAGGCTTGATATTTTAATTTTTTTTAAATGGGGTTTTGGATTTATCAAGAGGTCCTAAACCCTAGCATCACGTAGGGCCAGGAAACTTGAGATAAAGAATGACTATTGGTTGATGTTTTCCATGACGTTTTATTTAAGGGCATTAAATCATTTTTTTTCTTTTTTATTTTTGTGTGAGAACTTGATGAATAGTTGAATTATTTAGTTCTATAATTATTTAGCACATGAAGGGTGATTTAAGGTGTGTGCATAGTAATAACAACAACATTCTATTAAATTGAAGCATCTATTAGATAATTCAATGATAATAATTTAAAACTAAGAGATTTGTCTTTTTTATAACTTATATTCCAGCTATGTAGTTGTTAATATAATGATCACTTGAGACTTATATGGTAGTTAACTTCAGGGTTTATAGGATTAGTCGAGGTGCGCGTAAGCTGATCCGGACACCCATGTTAATTAAAAAAAAATACAATTAAATTGAGTGAAAGGAAAAAATTATGAAAAATAAGAGTTGAGCTAAAATAAAGGTATCTCAAATTTGTCTGCAAACTATCCACCAATTCTAATACAGGTCCCCAACACAAACTAAAAGCTTCTTCATTTGAATCCAAAAAAAGAAATAGATATTCCTCAATTATGCCCCCCCAGGCACCCGCGACTATTTATATTTGCAATAAAAATCGCATATCTATGCCATGAAATGTCACTGTTTTCAATGCTTCCTGTTTAAAAAGAGAGAGTGATGGCTTCATATGGAGGATCCAGTTGAGAATTGCAGGATACCTTCGGGATCCAGTTGATGAAGGCTCTTGTATAGGGACTACATTGAGAATCAGTTGATAGTTGGGGGACTAGTTTAGCTACCACGTGTGCAAGAGTGGTAACATTCTATTTGGCCTTTCCTCGTACAATTTAATCACATTTATTTGATCAAATGCAGAGGAGAAATGATAAATACTTTCACGTGGAATTTAATAACTATTTCCATTAATGCAATGATTTATATTTATAAATTCAAAAGGTTGAAAGTTTTTTCAAGGAAAAAAATTAAATTAATTTAGAATTTGTTCGGTTTGGTCCATCTTCTTCTTGACACTAGCTAGCAAGCATATCTGAATTTCTTTGCGGTCCTGGTTTTTTGGTACTGGAACTCGTCATTTTGTCCTATTTACTCAGTCTTTGCACCCACAAGCTACATGAAAAGGCCTTTTCGGTTCTTACAGAGGAGGTAATTTTTCGTGCATATATGTTGGAAAATAATTTTGCTCATTCAATTATCTTGATTCTTTGAGAATTATGAACCAAATATGTAACTAATTAAGAAGTTCTTAATTTTACAGGAACCCAATTCATTAAATTAAAACAATTTTTGATTTGTTGATGTGATAGATCCCGATTCTATACATGTAGAAGAGTTGAAGTCATGTTGTAAAGATGAGTTCAACTAGCCCCAGAGAGAGGGATGGTGTTTTTTTTTGTTCATCGATGATATTGGATTATTTGATAAGTAAAGCAATTTATAATGAAGAGAGGTATGTAATGCTACTACTGGCAATTTTTCTATATTATCAAGGAAAATACAAAAAATTAGCTAATCCAACTCTTTATTGGTCTATGATTGTACTTTTTGTTCATGACCAATAAATAAGTTAGCTAGTAATTAATTGCCAGATCTATGGACATAAATAAGAATTGGCCTCTAATTACTTTTGAGATCTCTTCATGCACGGATGATGATCGATCTCCAAGTCTTACCAAAATTCCCATCTCTTTCCAGCTTCCTTTCTTTCCCTTTCGTCTCCTCTCCTCTCCCATCAACATCACTTTCATTTTTTTTTTCCAAGAAAAAGACCAATAACATGCCCCCAAGTGCATTTGTGGGATACATCACTTGACCCACTTGTTCAGCTAAAACTTTGTTGATGAAGCCAGTTTGTGAACACCTCAAGTGTCTTCATGTCAGCTCGGTAATGCTTTTGTGTGAATTCGAGCAACATAGGCCATGTGAAATCTGGATATATTCTCGGATTGCATGTGTCCACTAATTCATGTGGTGGAGTTACCATCTTGTCATTCTTTGGACACAAAAAGAAAGCGAGGGATTTTCTGGGTGTTTGGCTGTTCACCACTGCTCGGTGCAAACAACTCTTGTATATACCATTCGATAGAGCCTGCAAAAACAACAAAAGCCCACTAAATATCAGTACATTTTGTAATCATTAATGCAAATTCGGTGATAATTTAAAGGAATTGTCAATTATCATCCACGTACGTGTAGGGCAATTCTATTTATTTATCTTAATAAAAAGGACAGAACCGCTTCACTTGCGCGAATAAAGTTAATATCTTACCATGAAGGTGTCACCAATGTTAACAACAAAAGCGTCAAAATTGGGGCTAATCGAACGCCATTCGTTGTCCACAAACACTTGAAGACCACCCACTTGGTCTTGATGAAGGATGGTTAAAGAAGTTGGATCACAATGAGGACCGGTGCCTAAAGTAAGGTCAGGTTTTTGGCATGGAGGGTAGTAGTTGAGCCTCATTATTGAATCATTCTCATTAAAGAATTCCCTGAAATGTTCTCTGCTCACACCAAGGCTCATGCCTAATAGCTCCATGATCCCTAGTGACAAAGTGCTCATGGCCTCACAGTAGTCCTGATACACCCTCCTGATGAAAACAGAAGACGAGAAATCTTAGTGTCAAAGAGAACATTAACCAATCCCAATAGACAACATTGAACAAAACCAAATTGAACGGGGGAAAAAAATTGTAACATACCCGAATTCAGCGAAATCTTCCCCCATTCTGTTATGAAAGTATTCCTCGATGTGTTTTGATGAATTCTTCTCAGCTGTGTAGCGAAAAGAAAGCGTTTCTTTCCATGGAAGTTTAGAGGAAAATCTGCCAGTAAAGCTGCTAGCATATCCACAAGACTCGCCAATCTTTCTTTGGGCCTTTTGTTTCTCAGAAAGTGGCAGTTCGAAGAAGGTGTCCATGTAATTATGAGCATGGGCAATGAGTGTTTTATCAACTCCATGATTAACAACTAGAAAGAAACCATGTTTTTGACATGCTTCACCAACAAGTCTTGAAGCTTCCACTGCAGCAACAGGGTTACCAGAGAGGAAATCACCCAAGTCTACAAGTGGGACTTGGAGTTCAGGTGCATTAATATTAGGCTTTTCATGGTCAGGCCAAATGAACTGCTGGGGTATGTTTGTCTGGTGTCGAAGAACTTGTGCATCAAAAACAAAAGACTTGCCATCATCTTTGCATTGATCCTGATCTTTTGGGTGGTGATGAGGGGTGGTTATGGATGGCATGGTTTTGATGCAATCTATTGCCATTGCATTACAAATTTTGTGGCAGGGCACGGTCTGTGTATATATATATATATGTATGTATGTATGTATGTATGTATGTGATTGTGATTGTGTGAGGTTTGAGAGGCAGGGAGGGAGATTTGGTACTTAGCTCCTAGTTAAGATAAAAGAAGTGTACCGATGATGATAAAAGAAAAGCCAAGACCGCTCTCATTGGGGAAATCGGTGAGCCCGAATGTTGGAATCTTGTAGCTAGCTATCTTTCCCTCACTCTTATATGCTGTGTGGATTTTATTTTTGCAAGGAAGGGCTTGAGAAGAGGAGGGGATTTGCAGCGCAAGGGGTTGCTTAATGAGAAAATTAGGTGATAGACCAATTTGTTGGAGTTCTGTCCTTTTTATAGCTGCCAGGAAAGCTCTTCCCAATGGAGTTTTTTGTTTGGATGCTCTATGCTGGTGTCAGCAGGGCACTTTATTTTGTCTTGTATCAAGAGTGTGCTTAGACCTGTATTAAACCCATAACTTCCTGTTCTGTTTTTAAAATGCCGAAGCCCCCACCTGACATAGG
This sequence comes from Populus deltoides, assembly GCA_015852605.2. Taxonomy (NCBI): domain Eukaryota; kingdom Viridiplantae; phylum Streptophyta; class Magnoliopsida; order Malpighiales; family Salicaceae; genus Populus; species Populus deltoides. The sequence goes on along the minus strand of CM027584.2, from coordinate 1,703,478 downwards.
TCCTCCCTCTATAGTCTACTCTGCTTTCTTATTTGGGAGCAACACTAAGTTTACAAAAAAATAATGAAGGAAGAAGAAATCTGTTTTGAGGGGCCTAATTACCCTGTGAAAACAGATTTCTCCACTAAATAATCTCTCTCTCTCTCTCTCTCTCTCCACTCATTTCTCTTCCTCTTTTCCCTTCTCTCTTCTACCATTCTCTTATGTGACTCTGGACTTGTGACCCCATATCCCAACATAGCTTCATGCCTGATATACCTATCCATGTCCGACCTGTATTTCTCAAATTCTCTTATACGTCTCCATATACTTCGAATGCCTAAATAGCATTCCTATCTGTGCTAGCTTACGAGCGTGTTCATCCATGTGTTTTTTTTTTTTTTTTCATTTCATTTCAAACTACAGTTTAAAATCGAGAGAATCATTTTGGTTGCTTAATTTTCTTTCGAACAACAGTTTGAAACGTACAAAAAAAACGTAAACAAACAGCTCCAAACATCCAAAGTCAAACACACATGTTCTAGGGCGGCAAAGCAAGGGGTCGAAGCAACTCAAACCAAACTTCTCACGTTACCTAATTAATAGAACAGAGAGTTTACTTAGCAGCATTGATGAGATATGGCAGAGAGCTAGCAAGAAAAGATGTAACATATATAGAACATGGAACCTAAGAGAGGTACTCGCGTTTTGACAGCCAAGTACATTGTAACGAGTAGTTTTTGTAGCGAGGATGGCTAAGCAGAATCATTGCAAATACAACATAGGCATACAAGGAAAGAGACAAAGTAAAGAAACATTAATTGCCGTTCCTGTTTGAATCAGAAAGATCTTCCAGTTATAGGTGACACAAACTAAAAAGTGTAGTGGTTCTCCTGTCATGGAAATAGCAAACTATAATGACTTGTAACAGGGACTCGGGCATGAGTAGCCTTGTAGTCAGCATCTATTAAGTTCGGTGGTAAGGTTTTGGCATGGGCATGGGGGGGTGTCCTCGAGCTAAAATGGCAGAAAGCAATAAAGGGTAAGCAATTAACTAGTGGCTAATTTCGATGTGCTTAATTACATGGTCCTAACTTAAATTAAAAGGGGGGAGATTTTATGTTGTTTGCACAAGTGTCTGAGCTTTCCCTTCTCTAATTGTTTCTTGAAAATGAGGCCAATAAATGGTTATGCTTGTCAGGATGTTAATATTTAAAATGCAGCATAACCCCTGCCCAACTTCTTTCAAGTTCCCAAGAGGCATGCATGCTGTAATTTTTATTCTATTTTTTCCCTTTCACTTCTTTGAAAACAAGCGGAGGGACCGACCGAGGCGGTGCCATTATTAATCAGAGGCCAGCCAGGCCAAATCTGGTGTTACTCGGGCAGGGACATTTGATTCTTTCTTCTAACTTTTTTGGGACATTTTTTTGTTACTTTTTAGTTTGCTTATTTTATAGAGAATGAGCTTGAAAAGGCTAAAAAAAAAAAAAAACAGAGTTAAAGTGAAAGGAAAACAAATATTTGTGGTTTGGGACTGGTTTTGTTGATTGTGGTTAAGTAAATTTTCTTTTACGTTATCATGATCACTATCTTAGCTTTGCTGGATTAAATCTCAAGAGATTGACTTTGTTGTTAAGGAAATTTGTTTTTTATTTTTTATTTTCTAGGTTCAAATCTTGGGATCATTATTTAGAAAATTTCATTAAACTATATATTTTTATCAGCAATATATAGGTGATGCCGAGCAAAATGGGGAGACAATTATTGTATCAAAAACAACCACTCTAGCGGTTGCCACTTGAGACGGTCCCCTGGGTGATTCAAGCCATGGGAGTTAACCTAAAATAGTAGTCTTTGGAGATTCTCCTTTGCCTAACTTGGTCATTAGAAAAAGAAAAGAAAATCATGCTCTCATTTCTTAGGTTTCTCCAAGTTCCGAGTTGAATTCTCAAAAAAAAAAAAAACCCATAAAATATGTCAACGAAATATATATTATGAATAAAGTGTTTGTTTTTGCATTTCGAGCTGTTTTTCAAGAGATCTTTCACTGTAATTTTTAATAGTTTTTATATAATAACATGAGAAATAAAAATAAAAAAGCCGAAACAACATTCACTTGTGCAAAATAGTTTGAAGTGGGTGGGTTATCGGTGGCAACTAAGGTGAAGTGATTGAAGCAACTAGTTGGATAGTGCCATGGTGGGTTTGACATAACAATGCCATGTACATGAAGGGAGCCGATGATGTCCCTCTACTAAAGCAGGCCCCAATTAAATTTGACCTAACACCTTGAATGGATTCTTTGGCCATAAATAGAAAAAGAGTGTCATTTTAAGGACAACATGCTTCAATCTCCCTTAATATTCCACCAACATTTGCTTGCTTTTTTGCCAATTTGTACCATCAGTTGATGGTATCCCTCCCTCTAGGTTTTGCTTCAAGATTTTGAAGCAAGAACGAAATGTTAGTTTTAATGGAAAATGGCCCTCAAAAAATTAATTAATTCCCACTTTAAATTACTTCAGCTATTTGGTCTTAATCACCGTTTTCTTCGTGTGTGGTTTAGAATTGTGAGAGAAGAAATTATAATAAAATAAAAATCTTATTTTCCCCTAACATCTGGATTCTCTGAACTAAAGTTTGGTATTGAAGAAGTCCTATATACATCGTACTAGTTGCCAGAGGAAGCAACAATATGCCATACAATAGAAAGGACAAAAACTGAATCAAGTTGTAAGAGATTGTGTTTTTTGCTTTCCTATTTCTCACCACACAAAAAAATGTGGCCACCACAAATTATATATGTAATTCCAGGAAAAAAAAAATAATATTATGGCTCTCGACGGAGTGGATGATGAACTTCCTTGCCAGGGTACTATTTTCAGGTTTCACTTTTGCAATTCCTACTTGCTGACACTAAGATTTATATTAATGGAATACAATTCAAGGGTTTTTGGATTAAAAAAAAAAACCCTATCTCTAGCACTCCATCCATCTATTCTCTGGTTCCTTACCATGTCAATTTTCCATTCTTGATTATTGAGATGTATGGGATTTATATCTCAAGAGTAGATATTATCTCCTCCTCCTCCTCTTCTTCTTCTTACCAAAACAAATTGAAATAAATGAAGGTTATCTGCACGTAATCGTTTAAGATGTGTTTGATTAATGTTCTAGGATAAAAAAGGATAACCACAAAGAACAAAAATATATTTAGCTCAAGAAACAGAGATATGAAAACATAAAATAAATCTATTTTTATTATGGTTTTGAAGTGAATTTATATTCTTTTAAAATAAAAAATACAAGAGAAAATATCCCTTTTATTTTTATTTTTGGTACCCATCTCAAATCTAATTTCTATTATTATTTTAGTTAGAATGCTTCATAATCATTTTTTTTATATATAATAACGGTGAAACACTCAAATCATATGTCAAAGAAATTAGGCCATGACCGGAAAACATTAGGCAACGGCCCATAATGGGTTTATCTAATGTCAAGACATTTGATTTAACAAGCATGTTGGAAAAATTAAGATTATGTTGTATGAAATGTTTAACTTTTGATACCCATTTTGTGTGACAAACTACTAAGAAAATCATGGAAGAAAAATGCAAGAGATGATACGAAAGAAGCATTTTAGAAACTAGAAAAGGCCACATTTTTTTTTTTATTGATTCCATTCTATTCCTGGACCCGATTTTATATTTATATGTGTGTGAATGAGCGCACGCTCCTATGCTTTTTTATTATCATGTTTCTGCACTTATGTGAGTCAAAACTTCCATGATCAACATGGGTTTTAGTACAAAGTAATCCACCAACTTCCTAGCATCAATTTCATTGAAGAAGAAGAAGGGGAAAAAATACCTTTATCGGCATCAAAGTACATGCTAAATACATTGTGCTATAAAAATGTCCAAGACAAGGCTAAGATTCAAGTGAAATCCATGATCTAATTAAGGAAAAAGATTGAGTAATGGGATTCAAATGTTAATAGAAAACTAGGTTAGTTTTAGAATATGTATTTTATTCATGTTAAAAAAGGAGAAATTAAAAGAAGAAGAAGAAGAAGAAGAAGGGGGACACAATTTGAGATGGTCTCTTCAGAGAGAAAGAGAATGGAGGAGTGTGTGTGGAGCAATAAGGCATAGTCACATCTACTGTTTAAACTTAAAAAATAATGGTGTTCTTTCGGTTGACTTATAGTTGCATGTAAAGCACTAAGCAAATCTCCATTATTGACATATCTAATAAGTGGGGAAGAATTTAAGATCCTAGATGATGTTTTAATAGTATCACTACCAACTAATATTCTAATGTGGGTCAACTAAATGACCAATGAACTTTGAAAAGTTAGGGATTTGAAATGTGTGCCTGCAATGCTGCTGTAGTTTTTGGGGTGATAATTTATTCTGTTTATTTTTTTTTTGTTTTAAAAGTATTTTTTTAAAATTAAATTTTATTTTATTTTTTTCTTTGCTTTAAAATAATATTTTTTGGTATTTTCATATAGTTTTGATATGCTGATATAAAAAAAATATTATTTTAATGCATTTACAAGCGAAATATACTTTAAAAAACAACCGTTACCACACTCTCAAACAAGACATAAAGAAGTAGGTTTTTAAGAAATATTTTTTTAACCAATATTTTAAAAGAGAATTTTAAACGGAATCATATAAAATTATGATGTGTGTTGATTAACAAACACTTTTAAATTTATAATTGGAGCAAAATGCAAACTGTAATACCGCATCACAAAAACAAACAAATCCGAAATGTGAAATAGATTAAGAGCATTTCAATTAATTTCTTGAATATATTTTGTTTCAAACAAAATTGGTATGAAAGATAAGTGTGTGTGTAAGAAAAAACAAATAAACTTCTAATTTAAATATTAGCATCTTAATTAATATGCCATGAGACTCATATCTTAATTTCTATGAATCAAACATGCTTCTAAGTTTCAAATTATTTTTTTCAAAGTAATTATTTATATGTGTTGCTTTTAAAGTTTCTCCACTAGCACTAGGTTCAAACATTTTAGATTAGATATTTTAAGACAATACTATTAAGATCCAACTATATGAATTATATATAGGTCTTGAGATAGATGTAATTAATCAAGCATTAAATCATGGAGAGTGTGATTTGATTTAATAAAATCCACAAAGTCAAACTTGTATGCATATGGATGAATGTAAAATAGTTGTTCCCTAAAGTCAAATACAAATAAGGAAATGGAGAATTACAGGGAAATGGATTGCCTAAGATGTACGAAAAGATGCATGATATTGGATAGTGGAGGAGTGCTTGATTGTCTTGACTGAAGACTAAGGAATTTACTATTTAAGGTGTAACAAGGTAGGTCCATTTCCAGCCCTAAAATGTATAGAAGTAGTTCTCCAATAGAAACAGTAAACAAAAGTAGCTGTCAACTGGGACAAACCATGAAAAAGGGATGCATTACAGCAAGTATACATCAAGAATTCTTGCCTCTTCCTTTAAGTATATGATGCTGAAACCAATGATGGTCATAAAGAGGGTATGGAGTAGAGGTATATGAATGGTAGTAGAAACTTGTAAGGAATACGTACAAACTTGTAAGGAATAAGTACAAACTATTTTGAAACCTGAAATCATGGTATTCTTCACAAAAGCTCCATTAATTCAATGGAATTCATGAGAAATAATGTCTCGATTAATCAAACACTTCTTTAAATATACAGTTCGTCCGACCACACAAAACGAAGCCTTAGGATTTACGTCTCTTTGACAATAACTTGTGGGGAAGACTTATAATCACTCTTCAAATCAAAGGAAAACAAAGGTTATATAGAAAAGTATCCACCTCTTCATGGTTTAGTCAAACTTTAAGAGCATATACATGGTTTCATAACTGCGTTTGACATGACGATTGAAAGTGTTTTTTTTTTTTTTTTGTAATTATTTTTATGTAGATGTTTCCTAAGGTATTTCGGAAGGGTTATGACATGTTGAAGCTGAAATTGTCGATCAAAACCCCCTGGCAAGAATATCTTCAACTGCAATATGTTTTAGTGCTGGCAGCATAGCATAGTTATGAAGACAATACCTAGAGATAAATGTGGATGTCATTTTCTCAACATTGGTTTATACTAACATTTTGATGGAAAAAAAAAAAAACTCTCTACAAGTTGAGAACTTTCCACAAACCTGAAATTGTTCACTACAGGACAGAGGACAGTAGGTGGAAAAGAAAGGGGGGACATCAAGGTCCATCACTAGAAGCAACTAACATGATGGTGGAGTTGTCACAATGTCATGCAGATAAAAGGTGGGGCAGATTGAGCTTGTTCTCTTCAAGAGCAAATCCCATGAAACTGATAGACCCAACAAGGTTGGATCTATTACAACAACTATAGCTTAAGTGTGTGTATCAGTTAGGACAAACACAGTTCTATCCTCTAATATCATGCACTACAAGTTTCGCTTACTTTTCTCGTCTGTACAATTATTTCTTGGTGGGTCTGGTGGAGGACTTAAATCACATTAGAAATGGGGAGCAGAGACAATCCAGATTGATTTTGGTTTTGGATTTTTGAAGAAAAAGGCGGGCTCCATTCAATGATAGTAAAAGTATGTTCTCTTTGCCAAAGGAAACACTATTGAACCTGGTCCAGCTTAACATAGAATTTCATGTGTCCATTTAAGGGGAAACTAAAGAGCAAACAACAAAAAATTAGGCTTATAATTTTGGGATTTACGAGTACAAAACCTCAAAACAACAGAAAATTCGCATTATTGGATGCTTATCAGGAAACATCATAGAAACAAAGGATTTTAGGGTTAACTTTCTGATGCCCCCAGCTTGAAGTAAAAGGGGATGTAGAAAGAAAAGCCTACATCACAAGTGTTCTCTCATACTGAAAAAGCACTCTAGGGTCCCTCTTTGAAGTGTTTTTCTCTGTAGAAGAGAATGCAGTTAGACAATGTCACATCCTAACTAAGGGTATAAAAGTTTCCGAGAGAGAAGTGGCTGATGCTACATTTGAACTTTAAAAGGACAAAAATAGTGTCCCAACATGTTCTCTCATGCTGAGTGCTTTCTGCGCCATTATGTCAATTGGGGCTGCTGGAGAGTGTTACCTTGCATTTTAAAGATGACTATGGAAGTATTAAAGACATTTATTTTCCCATTATATCTTATATTGTGGTCATGCTTGTTTTAGTTGTACACTCAGCTCCCACAAAATGCGGTCGGTACCTGGCATTGGATGTTTCATCATGATCTGATCAGCTAAAAGCACACCAATAGGATGAACCTTGACAACAAAAAGAGCTGCTTTGCTTGTCATAAACACACCACCAGATCATGTCTTTTGAAGGGATAGCCATGACCATGCAACAAGCTCTATCATAGATCTAATGCATGAAGAATGGTCACTAAATGATACATAATACTAACAGATCTTCTTAGTTGGTAGTTGTTGGGCCAAAATATTATATGGACATAGCAATATTGAAAGAGAATTGCGTATCAGATATGGGTAAATTGGTTTACAAATTCAAGGCAATATCTGCAAGTGACTTGTAATTGTCTTATCATGGATGCACCATTGCATTTTGTTGTCATGGAACAGTGGATGAAACTAAATGAAATGAAAAAGGTCGTACCAATATACTCACTCTCAAATGCTCTCTCTATTCAACCTTTTCAGTCTGCTACTTTCCATTTGTTCTCTTTTCCTGTTATTTATTTTCCTATTTCCATCCTAAAAAGGTCCGAAATTCCAATAATGTTTTTAGACGATTTACTTAAAACTAAAGCGATCAAATATGAAAAATCAGGTTGACAGCTCCAAACCATGCTTCAATTGGAGGGTGGGATCTTTGTATAGCTGAGATAGAGCAGAGAACACGAGGAAATTAATTTGGAGGATTTAACATCCAGTGAAGAACGGCAGGAGCAACAGGAAACTCGTATAGAGCTTGAGTACGTGTCTTCTAATGGGGTCAGATAAGAAGGTTACCTTAACCACGTTCAACATGAGGTTTCAGTTAACGTCTAGCCAATATTTATGTCTTATCATTTTTACTGTTATCCATCCACAATGACTTCAAGTCAACAAGGGGGAGATGAAGATTAACAAGGGCATGCAGTGAATGCAAGAGATTTTATTTGCATAGATGTGTTTTTACTTGCTTTACATGGAAATATTTATTGAACCATAATACCATGCTAGCTAAAGTACAACCAAAATTGAGCAGAAAGAATCTGTATGGCAAGTAAAGCCAGAAAAGAAAGGAAAACCCAACCTGCCATTAAGCATAACTTGGCATACCACTTGATTTGTGAGACTCGCAATTGCTGTTAACTTCATGTGATGACTGTTGGCTTGTCCCTTCCTGTGAAGTCTTTCAACTTTGATACAGACAATGCCAGATCTAAAACAAACCAAACATATCAAGAATACATATGCAAGTAAAACCTAAGAAATTGCATTTTATTTGAAGAAAAAAACAATGTGACTGACCTATTAGTGGTTTTAGGGCTACTTGGGCATCCATCTCATGTTTAGAGACATCTGGTTCATACTGTTCAATGTAGATTCTGACAGTTGCACCTGCTGATCCAGTTCCCTGCAGATGTGGATATTCCAGTTATAAGAAAAACAGGAGCCTATGTAGCTTCAAATTCTGGCAGGAAAAAATAATCAATTGAACATACAGATAAACGGAATATAATCCTTGATCCATCGGTGAAAACAAACCGGACACCTTGCTTTGATACCACACTTCCATCCACCTATAAGATCGCATGAAGATAAGTTAAACATGGCAGTGATATTAAACTACAGATGCTTGGTGAAATTATACTAGTCAAATATGATAAACATGCAATGTTTAACTTACAGGATCAGTGTACGTAAAGTCATCAGCAAACTGAAGGGTGTAATTTCCTATGAAGCAGATAGTAAATACAGTGCTTAGACATTGTCAAATAGAAGAATGTGATTATGAAGAGGAGATCAGATGCGAACTTACCATAATTATCACCTGGTTTGCTTTTAGAGACTATATCTCTAAGATTCTGGATCATTTTGTTGGCACCTTCAGATTCACATTCCTGTACAAGAATTTTCACAAATTAAAGAATTGTACCCAGTACCCACCTCCACCGAGACAAAGGAAGTTTAGCCCATAGCTAAATCCAAAGCATCAACTATATTATCATCTACAAAAAAAATTTCTGATGTTTACTTCATAGTCATATCTAGAAAAGAAATTTCTTCCAAAGGTTTCCCAATGCTCTTTCGCAACATCAGCAACAGATACTAACTTCTCCCCTGGTTTCTTGTCTTTGTTTCTGTAAGCAATAATTGAAAGCCAAGCTAAAACAGCCCTGCAATTGGATAGATTTGTTATTCTATATGGGATTTGGCCGCCTTTCATAACAGAAGTGAGATGTGTTAAACCAAGCCAAAAAATTCCTAAAAAGGGACTCTTAGAAACCAAACATTTGCATTGAAAATGTGAACATGATTCAGTGCAATAGAACTTTATGGAACAGATGCGAAACTGAATCAGGTTCACCAAACATTCACAAAATACTTAGGTCATAAAATGAATCTGATGAGGTTTTGCAATAATCACAACAATAGACAGCAAATCCAAACAATATACTTGTGTTGGAAAAATTGAAATATGCAATGAGACAAATATTGTGTTTTGATTATGTCAATACCTATCAATTTAAAGTACGACATTCCAACGACAAAGATAATGTTAAACAACTATTAAAATTCTAATTCAGCTCTAAAGTTGTAAACCACTTGAATTAGATTGTAGTTCCATCAGCAAAACAGTCAATCTATTCCTTCCATCAGACCCTCTACTCTTTCACAAGGAATAAGCAAGGACAATTATATGGCAGGCCTTCTACCCCTACCAATTGGACCGCTATATGGCTGTTTTTTGTTAACACTAATAGGCAGGTAAGAGCCTTAATTCTGGTTTATGTGGGAGGTTCATTGGATGCATCTCAGATAGTTACCATATGCCATCCTTCTCACGAATGTGATCAGAACCAGTTCCAAAACTTTCTTCACCACAAATTGACAATTTTCCAGCATCCATAAGATTCCCAAAAAATTTCCAACCAGTAGGGACCTGAAAACAAGAAAAAAGATTGTCAGAAGACAAGCATCTCTGTCAACCCAAACCCTATTCTACCTTCTATCTTTTCCCCCTTTAATGAAACTAAGAGTTTTGTCCAAGATTTTCATAACCTCAAAAAATGGAAGATTCAATTTTTCAGCCACACGATCTAGAGCACCATTTGTCGGCATGGAACGAGCTAAACCCTGAAGATTGGAAGAAGACATTCATTTTTCGTTTCTTTAGACATCAAAAGGTTGAGGAAAACCTGCAGAATTTTCTACCTTAGGGCCACTCATAAAGTATGGAATGGCTTCCTGTGCATTGGCAGCAATGATAGCAACCGAATCTGAAGGAGTGACAAAAAACCCTCTACCTAGGATCATGTTTCTGTCCCCATCTCCTGATAATGGTAAGAGAAGCTAATTGTGAAATAGAGATACTAATGACATCATGATTAATCATCATACAGAGCTAAAAGTAGAACCAAATGATTCAATAAGAAACACCAATTACTCATTCAACTGATACAAGCAATACGCCACATTGCGTTTTAGAAAGACATCTGGCAGCCTAAATTTTCATTTCACCTTTTTCAATCTAACTGCCCCTGCTCTTGTCAAACACTCTTATCAAAACTTCAATGACTAAAACAAAGTTCATGCCCTGGAATTATAGATCATGGTATTCCTATTCATTCTAAGGATTTAAAGTGCTTTAACATAAATCTTCTTTTGCTCTAGCATATAGCAGCAAAATAAGCAAACTAAATATTGGTTGGTCATATCAACCTAGCTTATTTTAATCAAAATCCATCCTACAGTGAACTAAAGTGCAGATCAAACCTTGATTTAAATTCAACTATCCTTATCAAGGTTGGCCTTCGCAGGTTTTATGTTTCATAAGCTTGGCATAAATGCTATATGAAATGGTTTGCCACCCAAATCACTTCATTCAAGATTTCCACCAGCCCTTCCAAAACTTTACAAAATTTCTTCCTTTCTATTTGACTGGTTTTTCTAGGGATACAGCAGTGAAAACTGCTGAAACAACAACAAATTTGAGACTCAAAACGATCTTGTTGTGTATGGTATCATTGTGTTTAGCAATGTAACTTGAGGGTTGATTTCGAATTGGCTCATCTATATCAGTGAAAAAGTGTGATAACAACAAATGCATACAATATATATAATCCAGATCTAAACGCATGTTGCAGATTGATTAAATAGAGTAACTTCACTATTGGTAACAACATTTACTGACAAAGTGCTCCTGATACGTAAGCATAACAGGCCAAGCTTTGAGTAATTCAGTTGGACTTATTAATTAAAAACACACTTATGGCTCTGTAATTGGGTGTTTCTCCAAAATGATCCAAATTCAATTCAGTTTATGCTATTAGCTATTCATCTTTGAATTAAAAACTTAGCTATATCTTCCATCAATGTTTGAGACTAAATTCAATTTATAGCTCTTGATAGTTCAAATACTCATTATTTACATGGTCAATACTTCTAGCCTGATAAAAGGGTAAAGTTTATTTGTCAGTAAAACCACTGAGCTTGTCATTCCATATCTTTCAATCAATAAAAACTATGGCCACAACCTAAAGTCCATTGCAATTGAAACTTTATTTAGTCCATGCCACAAAGTGGAACGCCAAACTTTCAGTGCAAAATTCAGCTCAAAACCTAAAGGGAATTACTCAGTGCAGCCTAATCTGCCAATGAATCCATGCATACATTCAAGGAATTAATAACACATCAAACACTTGAAAAATGAGGGGGGATGTTTTTCTTCAAAATTCATGTGACATACCATCACTTGCAGCTCCAAAATCTGGTCCATTCTCACCATACATGATGTTGACCAAATCCTTGGCATATCTGTTTGAGTAAAAGATACAGTTCAATTGCTATCAAATAATTGCAATTCACTATATGGTCTAGAAGTTATTAGCCATCTTACGTAAGATTAGGATCTGGATGGCCGTGACCAAAATCCTCCAGAGGTACCCCATTTGAAATTGAATCCTACATGCCGAACTAACATCTGTTACAGAAATTATACTATAGTTGAAAACTATTTTCAAAATGTGTCATCCAGGAAATACCGGACTGGCCCCAAGCTTGTCCACAAAGATGGGTTTTGCGTAAGCACCAGTAACAGCATGCATGGCATCGAATACAAACCTGAAACACAAAACAATTGGACATGCTTCTGTACAGGAAAAATAAATGATGTAAAGTATATATGATTAAGATGGAAAACACAATATTCAAGCTATGAACTTTTCATATTAGAAGGAAAAGAAAAACGATATCTGTGAAAACAGCCACAGAGATAGTGGTCTAGGGAACAGGCTTTTACATAGATGACTGCAAACAGTTCAGGGGAATCTTTGTTGAGCTAAGTTGAGATAAGATATGGATTTCAATGCAGATTAATCCATCCATAAGTCAACACTTGGAGGAATATCAATAGCATAAGATAGCCAAAGGGAATAGAGAATCTTCTCCATTTATCATATGCATGAACAAACATGTTTGAAACTATTAATTTCACTTGGCAGAAAACCAATGTACCTGAAATCTGACCGTGAAAGGAGACTTTTGATGAGCTCAAGATCAAATACATTCTGCAAAATAATCCATACAATTACTGACACAACCCAAACGAATGGTCACCCAAATATACACAATTTGTTTCTAACCTCCATTAGCTCCAAATAATCCGAAACTGGGTCTACTACTTCAACACTGAAGTTTCCATATTCTGTGATTCCGAGGCTAGAAAGGTCGGCATCAGGAATGTCCGCCATCTTAATCTCAGATATCTGCACAGCATTTACAAAATTTCAGATTCATGCAGGAACTACCAAATTATAGGAAGTTAAATAATCAAGCAAGCAATTCTCCAAAAAAAAAATTCAAGCAAGCCATTCAAATAATTATGGACGTTAGATGATGTCAAGTGGCAACCCAAAATCTTTACTTATGGAGATTATAAGTATATTGCATTTTTTAGCAAACAAGAAAAGATGGATATTAACCCACATAAGACGTGAATAATAGATGAATAAGAAAAGTATGTAATAATGCTTATAAAGTAACTAGCCTACACCAGCCAACCTACTGCCATGCTTGTGCTTTCAGTTTTATGTAGCTTAACTGACCTAGAGAAGAAATCACAAAAACTTCACAAAGGTTGAGCATTGGTACAGGTTTATAACTTTAAAAATTCGGATTTTTCACTCAATCGAAGAAAAAACCACTCACAAGTGGTAGTGCTCAGAATTGCCAATGTCAGTGTCTACTTTAGGAAGAAAATAAATATTTCATCCATAGCATTTACTCTTCACATAGAATCATATAGTACAGCAGAGAACATTCTTAACAATTGCATAAGAAACTAGTGTACATGGGTACAAATATGCAAAGATTACAGTCTAACTCTTCAAAGAGGACATGAAAACTAGAAGAACATGATTACAGTCTAACTCTTCAAAGAGGACATGAAAACAAGAAGAACATGACCAAACTGAAGAAAGAAGAATGACAGAACAAAAAGAATTGCAAGTAAACAAACAAAAACTATTTTTCATACATAAACAGCCAGATACTTACAGAAAGGGTGTTTCCATATATCTTGTCAGTGATGGATTCAGGTGCAGGTTGCCCACTGTTGTAATTAAACTGGTAAATGCAAAGAAAAAATAAAAGAATTCACATCAACTGGCTTACTTGAAGGTAACTCAACAGTGTCGGTTCATTCAACTACCCACTAATTTGTGATGGGAAAAAAAATATCTTTTAACCAGGTACTAAATTGCAAACCAGAACATTTCAGGATGGTTTAAATCATCAACAGGTATGATAAATGCAAAAAGAAAAAGAACTGACAACTGCCAGTAGTATGGTAGCAAACTGCAGTATGCATATCAGCCCATCATGCTTCATGTTTTTATACAGCTTATAAAAAGGGTAGGACTCAGGTTTAGAGTTGACTGTTGAGATGAAACTGTAGTTAAACAGGAGTATGAGGTGAGCGTTAACAATTCACCTTGATACCCCAATCATATTCAGGCCCTCCAGGATTATGACTTGCACTCATTATAAATCCACCGTTGGCCTGCAGAAATATTTGTTTGGTTAAGCAGGAAAGGGGGCAATTTTATTACAGATTTGAAATTAGATGCTGAATCTTGCTCAAAGTATAGATGAGAAGTATGTCCTTGCCTTCCTCTTTCGGATCACAGCAGAAACAGCTGGCGTGGACATAATACCTTCCCTGGAATGGTGGAACATTAGCACCATAAAACATACCCAAATTGCATAAAAATGATTTTGGCATTCAAGATTCCAAAAGGTATCACACATAAATAACTCAAGATGGAAAAATATGCAATTCTTTAAAGTTTTCCAAAATGATTCTCAAGCAAACCGTCTGATAAATGAGAGACTTCTGAAGAGAAAATGAAGTTAGCAAACTTAAAGATCAATTTTATTGATGTCCAAACCTTAATTTTGACTATTAAAACTGCCCAAATGACTGCCAACGTTTCTCAGTTAAACTTCCTGGGTTTTTGGAGTTAAATTAACTTAAAAAACCAATTTCTAATCAACTCAATGTTTGGTTCTATCAGTCAAAAGCAGCTATCACAGTTCGCAAGAAATGGTCTCAAACAATTAGTCTTCGCATTCAGCACTCATCTATTACATCGATCTTCCTTTGCACATTAGCATTTCCTCCATATGACAACAAAAGGATCGATCACTGTACTTACTTGCCGACAAGGATTTTGCCAACACCATTCCCTGCAGCAATTTTGATGATTGTCTGCATTTTAAATCCAAACAACTCCAATAATGAGAGAAGGAATCACAGAATTAAACACGTAAAAGGTTGATTAAGGAGCAGCAATCACCTGTGAAGCTTCTCGATTGAAGTAACGACCGTCCCCTCCCAAGACCAGCACTCCATTCTTGTAATCCTCTGGTGGCAATGAATTAAACAATGCCTACACATACAAAAAACTCAAGCTTTACCCAAAAAAACCTTATCAAATGCCCCCCTAAACCATAACATAACACAGAACTCAAGGCCACAAAACATTAAAAAGAAACAATCAAACCTGAATCCAATTTGCAAGGTAGTTTTCCTCAGTGAAAACCTTAACCTATAAGAACACAAATTTGAAACCAGAATAAATCACCTGTTACCATCATTATCATAAAAAAAAAAAACTATCAACTTCCACCAAATACTTGATTTTTATTCATCGAAACACATAAAACCCAGAATTTTAATTCACTTTCCTAAACTTTCTCGGCATCCAAACATCCAAAAGAAGCAGAAAATTACCTTCTTTCGCAGACCACTTGTCCCTGTCTTCTGACCCTCAATTGGCTTTGTCGGCACTGAATTAATCTGCAAAAACACAAAAAATCAAATCCCCATTTGTTATTATTTCCATATAAAACATACATACTTGTCTCTGCAGAAATTACAGAAAAAAAAAAAAACCTTGATGCCTTCAGGTTCAGCAATGGCAGTAGAAGAGGAAGCTTTCACAGAAAGAGAAGAGCTAAGCGAATGTGAAGTTTTTAAGATTGGAGAAAATAAAGCAGAAGATGATGATAAAAGAGAGAAAGAAGAGATAGGAGAAGAGAGGAGAACACTGCCATTTGCACTAGTTTGCCCCGGTTTTCTAAAAGTTGATGAAAAGATCACATTTTCAAGCCTCAGACAACAACAAGAAGCCATTTTTATTGCTTCTGGATTGATAATAAAAGAAAAAGGAAGTTTCTATTCGTTTCCCTCAATGTATTCTTCTCTTGTAAATGTGACTATGCAGTGATCACTGCAGGGAAAGATTTCGGGATGCGAGTCAAAAAGAAGAAGAAGAGTTGAAGAAATCCATGACTGCTGCCCGTACTTTTAAAAGACTTATCTTTACCACTACACAGTACACACACAGCATATCATGTGAACTTCCTTCTTTTTTTTTTTACCTCCCCTTGTTTTTATTTTCTCTTTTCCATTTTTCAAAAAAATTATTTCTTCTCTTTTTTTTTTATTTTTCTTTTCTTGTCATTGTCATACCTCGTTTATTTTACCTATATTATGATTAAACATGAGTTTTTGTTTTGTTGATTTATGGGAAAGTGGGTCTAACCCTTGTTTAACATGATAATACTCTTTTAAACAATATCCTGCAGGTTTATAAAGAGAAAATATAATTATTCAAGTTTAATTTACTGTCCCAGTTGTCTCCAATAATTTTTATGATATAGTATTTTTTCGAGAAAGAACATATAGAAAAAGTTAAGACAAAAGAAGCATGTTATCTTATTTTTCTTATTTTATAAGAATAAAAATTCATTTTAGATTGTTATTTATTTGTTTTTGTCTACCCATTCAAATATATTTTTGTTTTTTTATATCTATACTTTCTCTCTATAAATTAATCCTAAAATTATTTCAAATAAATATTTATTTATTTATTTCAAAAAAATTAAATGATAAGGGTAATAAAATAATTAAATATTTGTTCATTGTAAAATACAATTACTACAAGGCTCCTGAACCAAACATTCTAACTTTTAACTTTTAATGTAATAATTGTATTATTATAAAAAGAATAAAAAGATATTGTTGTCTCCAAACAAATAAAGAACGACAAATTAATATGATGCAAAAACCATTTTACCCATCATGGCAAGCTCATTTGATTTTTCAATTAAGGCCAAAAGAGTGATTTTACTATTATAATCTTCAGGAATCCAAGGCATATCTACAATAGTTTTAATTTCTGTGGGGTTTAGTTTCTTTTAATACCTTAAATTCTGTATAAAAATTAAATATTTAGGGTATATTCTATTGAATTAATTCAATTCTACAAAAAGGAAACAGGGTTCTGTCCTTTCTAGTTGTGATCGCAATTTCCAAATAATGTATGATTGAATATATCAAAGATGCAGCATGTACGAGTATAAGCACAGGAGGCAAATGTAAAGTGATAGCATTCTCGCCATTCTTGAAAAAGCCCTCGAGTTCCCATCTCGACCACGGTACGGAGCATGCCCTATTGGGACATGAAGGGTAAAATCAGAAAATCTTAAACTGTTGAAATAGTGGAACATGTAAAAGGGGGTAAAAATAAAGTTTACCCAACTCCTGTGTATAGCTTCCATACTAATTGGGACAAGACACGTAAGCCTACAATCCCTGTTAATCATAGAAGCACCACCATACACAGCTCGACACGTATCTTTCATATCTCATTCTCCACAGTTGTCGTAAAAAGACCCGACAACCCATCTCCAAGCAACACAAAATAAAAATAAAAATAGTACACCCTTAAAAAAACAGTTAAAAAAAACACACTATTTACAAGAGCCAGAGAGGCCATTTGTTTGCATGGTTGCTTCTGTGTTTGAAGCAACCACAGCAAACATAATATTTGGTTTCACTAAAAACACAATTTAATTCTAATAGATCCCATATAATTTCACGTTTTGGACGTGAATTTTGCAAAGCAGCTCATAGCTGCTTTGCAAAATTCAGAACGATGCGCACAAGGCCCAATTCACTTGCCTTTGTTAAGGCATTGTTCGAGTGAACTTTTTTTTTTTAGTGTGTTTAGTTTTTGTATTTTTTTAAAAAAAAATTAGTTTATAATGAATTAAATTTACATTTTTTGTATTTTTTTAAAAAAATTAGTTTAGAATAAATTAAATTTACTCGCATTGTCATGTAAATAATATTTTTTTTCCCGAAAAACTAGTGTAGAGTGAATTAAATTCACTCGCACTGTAATATCAAATCAATTTTATTCCTGATAATATTTTATCTAATTTTATTACACGCTCAAAAAATAATAGAAACTTTAATTCTTATCGAATGAATTTTGTATGTAATGGAATTGTAGATGGTTTAATGACATAATAAAGTACTTTTTAATCAAATACCTATTTTTTCAAACCAACCTCAATTAAAAGTATTTTTTATAAAACAATTTTTTTCAAATTACAACAGCTACCGCAATACCAAACACACTCAGATAAAAAGACCATATGGGCTTTGCCATACAGCCTCCATTAAAAAGTCACACTAGCTAGGTTTCTTTCAAGTTTCAACTAGTCTAGCTTGCTGGTAAAAACTAGGGTTAATTATTCCATTTTTTCATTATTTTATTTAAATTCAATAAATTAAATAGTTAAAAGGTAGCGTTTAGATTATTATTTTTTTAATAGAAAAAACTAAAATTATTTCAAAGATGAATTTAATGGGCACCAAAACAATGATCAACCTAACAATTAATAATCTTAGTTTAACTTTTTGTCTCCATTTATATTCTATAAGAAGGAAATGAAACTGACAACTCAGACAAATATTATGACAAATTTAATATTTCCCATATGTTAAGGTTTCCAATCACCCACACACCATGATGTCTTCATCCTATATATTTTGTTACACGGAGAGGTAAAACACAACTCGGTATTTTTTCTTGTTTTTCCACTTATGGCGAAACAGCCCATTTACAGAAAGCTTTTTTTCTTCTTTTTACTCCCAATATTTAATTTTTAAGCCCCCAATGTATGTGTTTATATATACGCGTGTGTGAGTATATATAACATAGGTAGTAATAGTCTGAACTTGTTTAGTACTAGCTAGGCAGTGATGTATTTAGAGATATAGTAGAAGAGAAAGATCATCAAGAGAGAGTCGTCCTTTCATTCTTGACTTTGTTTCTTGTATTGTTAGGTTTTCTTCTTCAAGAGAGCAAACAAATGGGGAGAGGAAAGGTGGTCCTGGAGAGGATTGAAAACAAGATCAGTCGTCAAGTAACTTTCTCCAAAAGAATAAATGGTTTGCTCAAAAAAGCTTATGAACTCTCTCTTCTTTGTGATGCTGAGGTTGCTCTTATCATCTTCTCTAGCCGTGGCAAGCTTTTTGAGTTTTGTAGCAGCACTGAGTAAGCTAATTAATTGCCACCCTTTTCATTCTCTCTTTCCTTTTCCTTCTTGCATTAATCTATATATGTGGGCGTGTGTGTCTCCTTCTCTCGTACGTCCTAGCCATTCTTGCTTCAAATATTCAACATCTTTTCCATAAATTCGTTTACCAAATTTAAGCACCATTAATTATTTGGGAGAAAGGAAGTAAGAAAATGAGCGACGAGCTTCTTCTTCTTCTTCTTCTACCTCCTTTTTTTCCTTTAATTCTTGAATTGCGGTTTTTTAGGAGTGTACTTAATTCCCAATGGGATCTTGACACGATTGGTGTTTTTATTTTTATTTTTTAATAATCCCTCTACAGATCTTTAGGTCAACTCAGACTGACAGTTTAATTTATGGGGGGATATCTAGGGTTTTTATCTGTCTTTTTTACTCCTCTTAGACGTGTCCAGGTGGATTCAAAACGAACAGTTCATTAAAGAGTCAAATCATGGTACTTTTCTTCATTGATGACGTGCTTGATCTTTGTTCAAGAATCAAGCCAATATATATTGTGCTCTCTAGCTAGCGGTGCACCAAATCCTTGTTGAGGTGAACCAAGAAGGCTTTAATGTGATCATGTCATGACCTTTATCACTCTTATGGGATTGGTAGAAAGTGAGATTTTCTATATAGCCTGGCTAAGAACAGATCACCATCATCCTAGTTTTAGCCATGCATTTGTTTTGATTTTCTCCTATACTTCTGCATTTTGATGTGATATTTGCTTTGTGATTTGAACAGTGCTTTGTTTCTTCTCTATTAACAACAAGTGATGCCTACAAGAGTAGCATGGAAAAAGCTTTAGATGATTAATTCTTCTTCAAATTCCCTCTAGAACATATTCAAGGAAAATTCTAAATTTGGCTAAATATAAAAAACAAAAAGTGGGTGCACTTGTAGTGTATCCTTGCGGTCAAAAATACATTTGCATGTCACCGGTAATGGTCTGATTTATTATTAGTGGGATTTAGTTAATGCCAAATGACTTTTTTTTTCCCTCTCCTATCATGAAAATTATAACTTCATCAATTTAGTTATTAGTATTTCAAATTTAATTCTTATTTTTTTGTCAAAACCTATTAATTTCATTGTGTTTTTAATAATTTGAGAGAGAAAAAACTCTTTAGTCAGCAAATTGAGTATGTGTATTTTCAATTTGAGCCAATTAATATAATTTTTCAAAATTAAATATTTATCTCAACTAAGTCAATATTTTTTTCTCATTACGAGATTCATTACTATTAGCTTTTTTTTAATTTTATTAATAATTAACATAACCCATATCACCCTCTTTATTTTATAATTATTTTTTTAATTTATATAATATATATTTATAATTGACTGAGATAAAAAATAAAAATTTTTAATTAACCAAATTAATATTTAACAGAAGGAATTTTTTTATTGGAGTAAAAAACAAAGAAAACAAAGAAAAAAGACAGTATAATATCGGGCATTACAGTTCCCTTTTTTGGTGTTTATGATCATTAATCGTTATATATACTTAAGCTGAAAAAATTAATGCCTCTCTATTTAATTAAGCTGGAAAATAGAAGTCACTGGCATTTTAGTATCAATTTAGCATAATGATGTCGTAATTCGTAAAAACCCTAGAGAAGAAAAGAAATGAAAGAGGATTTGCGGGTGATGTTTCTCTTTAATATTTTTAGATGTCGTTTTTATTATTATTATTATTATTTAATTTAATAATTTATTATTTCTTTCTTTTAATCAGCATTAACAAGACCCTCCAGCGGTACCAGCAATGTTGCTACAGCACAGAAGGCACCGATATTCCTGAGGAAGGGTCCCAGGTTTTGTTTGTAGTTATCTTGAGTTCTTAAACTAAATCGATATTTCTAGTTTCCTGATAAATATAGTTTGATTCCCATTTGAGTGAATTTCCTTGTTCATAAAATTATTAGCCCTCCTGACTGATTTCTAATTTATTTTTATATACTTTTACAATTTTTAAGTTCATCATGTGCTGGATAATTAAAAAGAAGGGTTCATTTTTATTTTAAGGTAACGTTTGGGACTGCTCAAAATTTGAATTTTTTTTGCTAAAATTTAATATGATTTGTACGGTGATCGCTTTGATGTGCGATGAAATAATTTTTAAAAAAAAAAACATCTGACATGTATTTTGGCATTAAAAGTTTGTTGAAAACACGCTCTAAATGCATTAATTTGTTCTCTTTTTGTTGGTCATTTGCAGACCTTATACCAAGAGGTCTCAAGGTTAAGAGCAAGATGTGAGAGTCTTCAGCGCTCTCAAAGGTTATCTCAATTTTTAATTAATCTCTTTAATTATTATTTTTTTTGAAAAAATTAAACCCTAATTTAAAATTAAAATGCAACTAAGAATCAGCAATGGCAGAGCTAATTAACCTTGTTTCTAGGGGGAGTGGGGATGTAAATTAATTTCTCTTTCCTATGACTATTGAGGGTTTTGATTGAACTTGAGGTCCTCTTCAACCTGCATTAAATAATATTTTTATTTGGTTTCGATTTAAATTTAACGTGTAAATAATACCTTAATTAAATAATATTCTGATTAATTAATAAATTTTCATGGTCCAAAGGATATTATATCGAGGTTGTAAATTATACCATTTTATTTTTTAACATGCTAGCAAATTAGAGTCTGATACATGCATGTTTCTTCTCAAGGAATTTTCTTGGAGAAGAACTTGAACCACTTACGGTGAAAGAGTTGAAGAAGATTGAGAAACAGCTGGGCAAAACTCTTTCAGAAGCTAGGCAAAGGAAGGCGCACACACACACATATTATGGTTAAATTCAAGGATTTTGTAGAAATATTTCTTATCAATACTAAAAGCTAATGTTTCAAGTGCAAGCTGCTAGCTTCAGGATTTGATCCATTAATTTTTGGCATTAGACAATCAGATGTTTTAGAATGAACTTCCCATTTCAATTCTCTTTAATTCTACTACTAGCCTCTAGCACTGATTTGGAGTCCATGACCAGCCTAAATGCTTACAGGCTTTAGATTTGATTCTCATTCTATCCTTTCGCTAGAACCAAGTCTTTTAAAGACATATTTCTGATAAATCCAACCTCGTGTTCAAATTTTCTCAGTCTTCAGGGAGCTGGACTCAATTTCTATATACAGACCATTGTAAAATTTTGTCGCATTGCCTACTTGTTAGTATTATGTAACAAAATACACTTCATGTGCTGATGGTGGAGTAGCTACAGAAACATCAGAACTATTAATGTTGCGTTATCAAACGCATACCTAGTCTTCTACCTATAGTTCACTCTCTTTATCCCCTTTCTGAGGTTTTGTCTCTTGGATCTATTCTTTATAATAATAAAGAAAGATGGTAAAATTGATATAGATACTCTGATAATCATAACAATGTTTAATTTCTTCTCATCAATGCAGACGCAACTGTTGTTTGATAGGGTGGAAGGGTTACGCGAAAGGGTAAGACTGCATTACCACCCAGCTTAATTTGCTGCCACTAATTGCTACATAAATCTATGGCAGCTTTAATGGTCTTTGCATATTTTTTACCCTCCATGACTATTTCGGAGAGTACTATCCCAATCAAACCGAAGAAAATGTTTAATGTAGTTAATACCTGACCTGGTTAATATGAAGTTAAACTGAAATATTGTTGCAATCTAATCAATTTTATTTTCCAAAATATCAGATTTATGGTTAATATGTGTTAGAAAAAAAGTAGCAGTGAAAGGTAGAAATGCAAGCATGGTGTAACTCATATCTCATCCATACCATATATTACTCTCATAAAAAAAAAAAAAAAGTCTAATGAACTTGGACTTAGATCGATTACAACACTCTGATCAACTCATATATTTATATTAGTGTTTCAAGAGACTCAAAGAATATCTACATTTGCATACATGCACTCTAGAATAAGTGAAAGAATTTCTCGGATGTAGACTTCAAAATTAATTCCATGTACTGGCATGCAGGAACAAGATCTTAAAGAAAAAAACCAACAGCTCTGGATTAAGGTATTTTTTTTCTTGAATTCACTTCATAAATAATGTACTTGTTTAATTATGATGGAAATGCATGGAAGCTGTTTGGTTTCTTCAAAAGAAGGAGAGGGATTAAGCTGCTTAAGTTGCTGATCATGGTTGAAATTTCAGCTTGAGGAAGTTCAGCGTCTTCCAGCTATTCATGGTGTAGGAGATCCTAGCAAGGGAGATGGAAATAGGCAGATTATGATGCACCCTTCCAAATTCAACTACGTTGAACCTCAACCCAGTTTACAAATGGATCAGTATGCTTTCTTTCTCCTTCCTTTTTTACTTTAATGGAACTGAAATAACCATGCTTATATATAGATTTAGTAAGTAAATCTTGATTGTCAATGAAATTTAAGTGTACAGGAAACTCAAGCATGATGGTAGTACTAGAACAAACTTTTTCTTCACTTAACCTAAAACTTTTTTTTCCATACAAAACTGTTTCTTGTCAAACAGGCACCAACAATTTGTTTCCCAGGAACAAGGCTTTGATTCCAGGACTAGTATTCGAGGCAAGAATAAGTACCCTACTCCAAAATGGTTCCCATGAAGTATAAATTCTTCAACACGTACAAGTGTGTCTGCTGAAATATTGGTTAATTCCAAGATGTGTTCCAAAACTGTTGATGTGTGATGAACATGAATCTGTAGTGCCCAAGGAATGACATGTTAGCCCATATTGCCGATAATTTTTCGATATAGTGATCTCCATCTTATAATCTAAGCTACGAATATGAAATATTAATCCATATTGCTATCAACTTTTTTAATATTTTTTTAAGATAGATTTTTTTTTAATTTTAACATTAGATTTATTAAAGATTAATCTCTGTTTTTTTTTAAAATTTTTTTATAAGAATAGCTCGACCTCACAATCCGGATAATTAGTTTGTCATGGTAGTTCAAATTGGCTCAGAGTTTCTTTTTGTTATATTTTATTTTTTTTCATAATATTTTTTTTTTACAAGCGTTCTTTTTCTATAGATCATCGTTATGAAGAAAATCACATAGATTTTTTGAAATTCTTTATTGGAATGAAGAACATGCAACATAGTTGTCTATATATAAAAGATAGCTCTCATTGTTTCGTTGAGTCTTGTTGAAGACATGAGAACAACTGCAAGAATCTTGCTTCTTGTTCTAAGTCAAAACATCTTTAAAATGACTTGTAGAGCAACCATATTCAAGTTGGATTCCTCTTACTCTATTATTGGTTGCGGGATGGTGTCTTGAGCATCTTTTTTTATTGCCAGCAGAATGGATTAATGACTCCAAATTAGACAAGATTGCTTTATCTTTTTCCTACCTTGGAACCCTCAATATTTATTTGATCTTTCAATACTTTTCAACGAGTCTCACCAAAATAAGAGAGTAAAATCAAGTTCTTTCCATAGTTATTAAAATGGTTGATTTAGCATAAAACTCGATCATGCGAGTTTCCATGTCAATTGATTTTTTTTAAAAAAATAAAATAATATCCTTTTAAAAAAAAACTCATTGAGTTTTTTACTTACTTAAATAATATCAGTTCTAAAATAGTTTTTTTAAAAAAAAAAACCTAATATGAGTGTAGACAAGAATCCTATGAAGGTCGGACCATCAGCTAGCGCATATGCTAATTTAAATTGCAACTATTGTCTCTGTCTCTCTTCTCGTCTTTTCAAGGTGTGATCTTTTTAATTCTCCCATCATCAAAATCCCACTTTTAAGTATATAGAGAAAGATGAATATTTGTCTACTTTATCAGAAGAAGTCCCAACTACTATGGTGATTAGATGGATGCATATGTGAGGGGAAAAAATGAATAGATCTATCTTTTTTCTTCTCCTTTCTCACATTTTGAGGTGGAAGGCTGGCATTAAATTAAATGGTTCTAATTTTTTATTTATTTTGTAATAAAGAGTATTTTGAGTCGGTTTATATATGTTAATCGAGAATAAATCTTTATCGAGAATAATTCTTTACTTTATCCAATTTTAAGAACGCATCTTCTACATCAGCACAAAACATTGGGTGCTTATCTCATGGTTTATCCTAGCAAGATTAAAAGTAACGTGAAAAATCTCAACATTAAAGGAAGCTTGAGTCAAGGCAACAAATATAATAAGAGGAGAAAAGAGGGAGATGATTTCTATTTTAGGTTCATCGATCTTGAGCTCATATTGGCCTAAGATCGAAGATACATAAATTAGGAGTGTTTTCAATGCGCAACTGGTGAAGGAGACAAAAATATTATGCCTCCACTTCCACTGTGATTGATTCTAGGGCTTTTTAGCAAATGAAAGGGTGATTCCAACCATAGGTTACTTTAAGCTTGAACATCAAATCTCAAGCTTGCTTGACTAATCACTACAAAACTAAAATTATGGTTTTGGGGTTATTTATTTATTTATAAGTTATAAAATGATGACGACAATGATGATAATTGCAATTGCTCAATAATTTAGTCACTAAAATCTCTTGGCATTGTTGGCTTGTATTTTTTTTTAATTAATGTGAGTGTTTGAATCAGCTTACGTATACCTCGATTAATTTAACGGGTCTTGGAGTTAACGACTATGTAAACCACCAGTGGTTATAAGATTTGTGAGACTCGAACTGGTAATCTTTAAGGAACAAATTTAAAACCTGATCGGTTGAGTTATACATCTTGTCATTATTCAAGATGACGTGAAGATTATCATTTTTTTTTTATTTGTTTGGCTTGTATTACACTTTGAAGTATTGGCTAGATAATAAATTAATCCACACAACCACAAAAGTGTGGTGTACTGCTTGAGATGTGGAATAATCAATTATATAGACGTCGTTGTTAAATGCATCCCTTCATATATAAATTATGATAAAAAAAAAAAAACCAAACCCTAATCTCCATCATTGCAGGCTATACGTCTATATATATAGTTATTTTTTTTCTTGATAATTGTGTGTAAGTGAAAAGAGTAAATGATCATCTTTATTTTATCCTTGCAACTTCCTTTTTGTTAGCATCTATTTGGATCTTAATTGGCTCTCGCTTCTAACCCTTAGGGTTCTTCATTGTTAATTGATCATCTTCGAAGAATCATGGAATAGTCTGGCTAACTTCGTCGATAAGTACTAAATTGGTTGAAAATATTAATTATATATAGGATAATTTTTATGACGATGGTGATGATGAAATAACCTTTTATTAATTAATTTGTATATAAAAATTAATAGTTTTTTTTTACAATCACGTACAAACAAACTGCATGCTACCACGTCCTTCTTGCTAAAAGAGTCACACCCCTCGCCACTCGGACCATCCAGAGAAAGGCGAGGACAGCAACATATATGTTGAAACAATTGTCTCGATTACCTCGGTAGGGTTAGGTCCTTGGCTCATGCAGTCGGAGTTGTGAAAATCAAAAGTTTTGAACATTTAAATGATGATTTGCTATGGTTAAATGGTGATTTTTTCACAATCAAATTATGTAGATGATATAATAAATATTTTTATAAATCAATATGATATATCTAGATTTAAAAGAAACTTTAGTTAAATTAATTAAATCAAGGTAGTGATTTAAAAGGATGATAATAGAATATTTTGAATCAGTTGTAAATTTTTTCAAATAAACTAATTTTATAGGTAGTTTTCTTGTGATGAAGGATTTTATCTATTAAATCGTTTGATTTCTTGAAATTAGGTTAAGAATTTGTTATCTGGAGTAATTTTGTTATTTTTTCTAATTGTTTTTAGATTTATTATTTTATTTTGAATTTTATGTTGTTTGTTTTTTTAGTAAAAATACGACCTTTTAATCTATGTTAAGGTCTCGTATACCTCAAAAAGACCAATACTATTAAACTTATTTTTTAGGAAATAAAACTGCAAATTTAAAATTTATAACTCTTTTTAATCGATAAAATTCTATATCTTTTGTGATTGTTAATGTCTTTCTAACTTCTCTTCCATCATTGACACTTGCTAGAGGGTCGTCTTACATCACAGACAAAAATATTAGTTACCCTACATTTTAATGATTTCTTTAAATCAATTCTGATTTTTTATATTTATATTTTTTTGGATGCATTGAGAAGCTTTAATTCTTACCATCCCTCGATTAGGTCACTTAAATCACCAAGTTTTTTCAAGTTGAAACACCACTTTTATCGATTTTAATTAAAAAAAATCATGCCAAGGCCTATTTTTATTTATTTTTTATTAACGTGGGTGTTCAGGTCAGTCAGGTCAGTTTGTACGTATCTCGACTAATTTCACGGGTTCTGAAGTTAATAACCATGTAAGGCTCTAGTAGCCCTGAAATTTATGAGACTCGAACTGGTAACCTCTAGAAAATAAACTTAAAACCTGACTAGTTGAGCTACACCTCTTAGAATTACCAAGATCTATTTTATGCAAGCATGAGGGGGGGTACACTAAAAATTCATAAAAATAGGTTTTTGTTTTCGTTTCCATAATTAAATATGTTTATAATATTTATATTATATGGTTTCAAAATAAAAACCAAATGATACCACGAGAACCATAATCAAAGGATAGAGGAAATATGAGATCTATCCCAGATTCAATAAATATATCCTAAGAATTAAATATTGATGCATAATTACTATTTAGCTATATCTCTTGAGATAATAATGTCCTTGGAGGAATACAAAAAAACACTGATTGTGCCACCATGTATTTTTAAAACCATTGGCGGACGGCTGCAACCTTTGTGCGCCAACAAAAACGACGCGTTTCTTAAGTTTCTAAATTTTAACATGTGGTCCATCCAATACATAAATCAGTCTTGATCGGAAAATAAAATAATACATAAAAATTCAGGTCAACATCCAGTTTCTCAAATCTTCAACTCTTTTTTTTTTTTTTTGAAATCTCTTTTTAGTTAATGTGATGTTGTGTTTTTATACTTTTAAAAGAATTATTTTTTGGTTGACTTTCTCTACCTGCGATCAAACTATAACTATATTCTTGAATAAAATTGTAAAACTATATCTTTAATTATTGGTACTGTGTCTTTCCAACAAATATTCTACCCAATATATGTTTTAAAATTAGAGTAGCATGCATCTTGATGATACTTTCCAGCCAATTATGCTGCTGTAATCCAATTTATTTTCATTGATGTGGTCATTCACGATGTCATGAAGGTTCACTTCATCAGAATCTACACATGCTTGATCATGCCTACAGTGTTATTCTTGACCAACCCGACCCAGATTAGCAATTAGATTCAAAGCCCGATGATTTAGAGCCTAAGATTGAGAGAGATTGTTGGGTGAAAGAGATAACAATGGATTGTGTATTTTCAAGAGGGGTTTGGGAATGAAATAGTAATTGTTAATTTTTTAAAGTGTTTTTTTTTTAGAAATATATCAAAATAATATATGTTTTTTTATTTTTTTAAAGTTATTTTTTGACATCGGCAAGTCAAAACAATAAAAAAACATAAAAAATAAAAAAATATTTTTAAAAAGCAAAAATAAATAGACTCTTAGACCCCTATACTGCCCATGAAATTTGGGATATGATATTTTTATTATGTTGCAAAAATAAACAAATATATATATTTAAATTTTTTTATATGATATTTTATTATGTTGTTTAAATTTAAATTCAAATTGAGTAAATATAATTTAATATATGGTACAAATGATAATAATTTATCAATTTATTTCTGCCACTTGATCCAAATAATTGTATTTAAGATAATGAGATTAGGCAGATAAAAGTATTCAGATCAACAAAAACAACGTAATCTATTCATATATATATATATATATATATATATATATATATATATGTATACTATATATATATATAAAAAAATTATATGATTAAAGTACTATCATGATTAGTTTAATGGGTTGAACTAGCTAATCCATAATCTAAATTGGTATATATTAATGAAAAAAAATTTACTTTTCATGTCCCAATAAAAACCATTAAGTTAATTCACGTCCTAATGGATTAGGGTAAAACTTAATAAAAAAATTATAGATCTTGTCCTATATTATATTTAAATTAATTATTGCTTTAATAGATTAATTTTTTTTGAATAAAATACAATTAAAAATTGAATTTTTTTAACTAGATCAGATTTAATTCAATGCATTTAACTTTGGATCGGACTCGATCCGGTCAAAACAATGACCGGAATGGTGGAAAGTGACTCCATTATTCACATGAACAATGAAATTACTTTTTTAATTTCTGCAAACCTGCGGTTTAAAAATACAGATGGATCCCATATAAACAATAATATATTATTAAACATTATCAAATATTCAACATGTATGGTTTGCTTTAACAGCAAAAACTGTTGCGTAAACAAACGGCTATTGGGTCAATCTAGCTAACCCATAATCTAAATTGGTATATATTAATGAAAAAACGTGAAAAAATTGACTTATCATGTCCAATAAAAAACATTAAGTTAATTCACGTCCTAATGGATTAGGGTAAAACAATCTATAATTTTTTTATTAAAATAATATCACTTTTTTTTTTAATGAACTTAGATCTTGTCCTGTATTAAGCCCAGTCAAGTTTTAAAATAAAAATAAAAAGAATGAAAGTAATCTTTTCATCATTCATTAATTGGTGTGCTACAATCTCCGTCAACATCCCCCGTTGAACGATCCTTCACGAGCGTGTAAGTTTACAAATCTACGTACTTTATTCATTTATATATTTATTTTTTATTTTTATATGTTCCTAAATAATTATATGACTAAAGCATTAAGGTATATATATATTTTTTAAAATATTTCAAATCACTATTATAAAATTTGTTGAGTCATATTGCACCTAAACCAGTTTAAATTAATGAAAAAATTGAGAAATAAGTTACCTATCCTATCTCCAGAAAACATCAAGTTGATCAGTGAACTAATTAAATAAACTCGATTTATTTTCAGGTTTAGCATGGATTGAGTTTTAAAATAAAAAAAATATTTTTATTATTAAAATAATATTTAAACATATAATAGAGATTGTTTCTATTTTCAACTTAGCAAGAATTGAATTTTAAAATAAAAAACATTGTCTTTTCATTTCATTGTGATGATATTTGAGATTGAGATAAAGATTGTTTTTTAAAGATATTTTACTTAGAAATATATTAAATTAATTTTTATTTTATTTTAAAAAATTATTTTTAATATTAAAATATCATTACAATAAAAATAATAATTTTTTTAAAAATAAAACTTTTTAAAAGTATATTTTCACCGCAAAAAGAAAGACGCCTGGGCTCTCATTGTTTTGTCCCTTTGAAAGATCCTTCACGAGGGTGGACGTTTACAACAAAACAACCACCTCCATCTTATTTCTCCTCGACTCCTCTTCTTTATAAGCCACCCAACCATACTACACAAAACCTCCTCCTCCTTCTTCTTTCCATCTTTTTCTTGACTCTTGGTTTTAACGCTTGTTAAATGGCTGAGGATCACGTTCCATGCAAGTCTCGTTTGTTTCATTTCTCTTAAAAGTTGTTGCTTTCTTGATTGATCAATACTGTGTTTCTTGTTTCTTTGTTTTCGTGTTCTTTTCAATGATTTTTTATCCGGGCTTGAGCAGGTTTTGTGTTTTTCTCTCCCCTTTTTTTTTTTGATCTTCGTGTGTATGATTCTTGATGTTGGGTTTCTTGTTTTGTCTTTAATAGATCTTTCTTTACGCCTCTTTAGTTTGTTCTCTATGTTTTTAGTCTTGTAGAAAGATCTTCTTTTTTATCTTGTTCAATGAAGTTGGTACATACTATCTTATAGTGCTTTACAGGGGCCACCTCTGAAAATGATAGGATTGAATTTTTGAATTTATCAATGAGTATTGATTTGTGATCTAATCAAGATCGCAACTTTGTGTTAAATTACAGCTAGTTAGAATTATTTCAATTTGAATCTGATTTAAAGAGAACTTCTTTTCATGGGAATAACATAGGGAGTTATGGTGTTACTATTGGCTCCAATTTGGTGAGTGTTATTGCATTTATTTATATGTGGATTGTTCTGATATCAAGCAATTGGAAATGTGTAGGTGATTCTAATGATCATGCATCGAATATGAAAGGAGCGAACGACTCGCTAGTTGTTTGTTTTGGGGAAATGTTGATTGACTTTGTACCGACAGTTGCTGGGGTTTCACTAGCTGAAGCACCTGCTTTCAAGAAGGCTCCTGGTGGTGCTCCTGCTAATGTGGCTGTTGGTATATCAAGACTAGGTGGTTCATCAGCTTATATGGGCAAGGTGCATTTGAATATGGTTTTTTGATTACTTGTTTGTGTCATGGCTTGCTCTTGTAGCCCGTGCATAATACTTGGGTAGTTTGTCTTCATTTGGTGTTTTCTGCATCGAGTAAATGAAGCCTAAACTTTTGGCCAAATGGTATTTTGTACTTCCGCACTAAACTGTCTGTTGCAGGATCTCAGCCCCCTGTTTTTTTTTTTTATGTCGTGAACAATTTTGGTGTCCATGAATCCTTACTTTTTATCTAGGCATGGTCTTAATTCAACTTCTCTGACCTTTTATTGCAGCTTGGTGATGATGAATTTGGGTATATGCTATCTGACATTTTGAAACAAAACAACGTGGATAATTCTGGCGTGCGATTTGATTCTACTGCAAGGACTGCTCTGGCATTTGTTACGCTCAAAGATGATGGTGAACGTGAATTCTTGTTTTTCCGTCATCCAAGTGCAGACATGCTTCTTCGAGAATCAGAATTAGACATAAACCTCCTTGAGCAGGTCTATTTTCTCTTTTGGTTTTAGTAAGAAGATAGAGCATATTGCACAAGATTTTCAAATTCTTGCAAATTTTCATTTGAAAAATTTCAAACTCTTAAAATTGTATTGATTGCAGGCCAGGATCTTTCATTATGGATCAATTAGTTTGATTTCAGAACCTTGCAGGTCAAGTCAATTTGCGGCAATGAGAATTGCCAAAAAGTCTGGCAGCATCCTTTCTTATGATCCAAATTTGAGATTGGCATTATGGCCATCAGCAGAGGCTGCTCGGGAAGGCATAATGAGTATATGGGATCAAGCTGATGTTATTAAGGTGTGGTTGAAATTAAAAAACTATGGAATTTATACATCGTTGCATGAGCAAAAAATACTAGCTCAAATTTGTTATTTGGAAGCGAAACAATTGCAAGCATTTCATTAAAATATATTTGGAACTCATTGTGTTAATTATATGGAATTGTAGATAAGTGAGGAAGAAATAACATTCTTAACTGGATGTGATGATCCTAATGATGATAAAGTGGTCATGGACAAGCTTTTTCATCCCAATCTGAAGCTTTTGATCGTAACTGAAGGGTCAAAGGGTTGTCGATATTACACCAAGGTAACCTTACTGATTATTATTGCCTAATAATCTTCATGTCAAACATCAATGGTCAAATTAAACGCAGGATCTAGATTCTAATCTACCCTGAATTCTATACCAGGCAAATTCCAAAAATGTCCCTTTAGGTTTTTTAGGAGAGGCCATCTGTTAAACTAATCATCCTCTTTGTTTTTATTTTTGGTGATGTTAGTTCATGTTAGCTAAGGACCTGAAGTAACAAGCCATTTGGTGAAAAGAAACAAGCTATTAGTCTTGGTTATCGTGTTTGGATAATATTTGAATCATATTAATAACTGATGTTCTATTCCAATCCCTCTTATAATCTCTTAAGAAACACTAGTCATCGATGTCCTACCAGATGATTTGCAGATAAATGTTTTTTTGCCGAATTTCTTCAATAATGACAGCATGCAAGTACTGAAGTCGGAACCATACAAAGTGAATGATCTGAATGAATTTGGGGAACCTTTTGATATGTAGGTCTATCTAATGCAAAATTACTTATAGGTCTAGATGGTTTGGGTGCAGTAAAACCTTTTGAAACTTTGAAAAATGAATTGTGACTGCTGCACTGCTAGTAGGTGGTTAATTTCAGATATGATATGATTTGATATTCCGATGTGGTACTAGAATTGACAATCAACTAAAAACCAATGCAGGAATTCAAAGGCTGGGTTGCTGGTGTTAAGGTGAAACCCGTTGACACAACTGGTGCCGGCGATGCTTTTGTTGGTGGGATGTTGAGCAACCTAGCTTCTAACCTAAATCTATTTGAGGTACGTGTAGCTGCATACAAAATCAGAATGGTTTAGAACCTTTTCTCCCATTGTTTATTTTGAAATCTTTCCATCAATATAACTTCAAGTGGATTTCATAAAACCTTGTGATCAGAATGTTCCTTTGCTGCAAAACAGAACAGAATCTTACGTTAGGAGTCTAGACACCATTTGTAATGGAACTGTGCAAATAAGCTTGCACTTGAGCAGTATTAATATTTCCCAAAATATAATGTCATTGTAAGAACTCCTAATTCAACCTTAACCCCTAACTGTCCCCTTCCCTCCTTTCATGCAGGATGAGAAGCTATTAAGAGAAGCTCTTCTATTTGCAAATGCCTGCGGTGCTGTGACAGTAACAGAGAGAGGTGCTATCCCTGCACTACCCACGAAAGATGCTGTCCTTAAACTCTTAGGGAAAGTCCCTGCATGATGAAAAGCTTAGACATAAATCAGTCCTTGACGTTCTCTCTTGTATTAAGTTGTAGCAGTTCGAATTCGTTGCCTAGCACCTAGGGATTTTGCTTGCTGTATTTCTCTTACACGCCCATGAACCCAAAAGGTTGTAATAGATTAGGCTACTTAATAAAATCAATGACCTCAATCTTGTCTCAACATAATCAGATGAACTGCAACTCTGTCCCGTGCTCGAGTTGATTTGCACACAGCAGCTATGGCCTCTAGATCACAAGCGTGACAGCTTTCTTTTCTACCCGTGTTTGTTATAATTGTTCCATCTGAACAATCTATGGCATAAGACATTCGGAAGATGGAATAAATCTTCGAGCATGGCGATGGCCAAACAAACAAAAGTGATCAAGATATTAAGAATATGTAAAAGTATTGATATTAAAAATAATTTTTTTAAAAAATATATTTTTTAATATAATTTTAAATAAAACAATACTCTAAAAATCAATATTACTTTAAATACCCTCAGATCTGATCGTGATTTCACATAAAGTCCCAAAAATTGCTGCATCGCTTTCTCTTATCTCACGTGCCTATAACATGCATGGCACAAAGTCAAGGAGGTCCAGTGTGCCTCACGATTGATGTGGCTCACGTTACACAACTCTCCATCCTATAAGCATTTTAGGCATTACGCATAATTAAATTTTCTGTCAAGTACATTTTCACCCTCGTAAATTCACCAACTTTCCACTTCAAACCTTATAGTTCAAGATTTTTCAATATTTGTTTTTTTAACATCCACAAGAATCAATAGTTGAATACAAACTAAAAAAATATAAAAACATCCTTCTTATAACAAAAACCTAATATAAATTCTAACAAAGAATGGATTTTTAAATCAAATTCTAACACCCCAGTAGATAAATGAAAAGGGCAGGGGGAGAAAAATACAAAAAAAAAAAAACAAGAATACTTTATTATCAAAGAAAGTCAATGAAACCCTAGAAAACGAAGCTTTTCTATATAACCTAATTGTATATTCTTGCTATAGTTTTAGTTAAATTTCAGTAATACTTTATTATCAAAATCAAATATTAAATGTATATTAAACATTTTTTTCAATTTTAACGAATACACAAATGCCACATGGACAAAAAATAAAAAATTTGTTGAATATATCACTAACCTTCCATCATTTGACAATTTATAATTTTTCGTGCGATGAAATTAGTGATTTAGAATACTATTTTAACAACAACAAAAAATTAAAATTTTAAAGTACTAGAAGTGTAACATTCTAGATCCGAGGACCAAAATTAAATTTTGCCCTTGGAATGTTTTTAACAACTTGGGGACGGAGACTTCCACGGCAGAATTTCAAACCGATTTCCAACCCGAAATATCGGCCACCGAAACACTCTCCCTAAATAATTAAAAAAAGGCAAATAGCAGAAATAAATCAGTGATTTTTTTTCCCCCGGTTCAGAGTTTGTTTAATTGATAATTACTCGAATTTTTTGGTGAGAAATCACACATTACTTCCCAAAGAGAAACAGAAAGAAAGAAATGTCGTCTTCTACTAATCCGTCGACGATGTTTAAACCGGAGATCGGACCTGACGGTCTTCCTCGAGAAGCTCCGGTCATTGCCTACACAGAGAAGGTATCTCTCCTTTCCTCTATCTTTTGATAATTATTAGAATTTATCTATCGAGTATTCGAATGTGAATAATTCTGATTTTTTATTTATTTTTTAATGATAGATAATCGAAGAAGAGCAACTTCAATTAAGGAAGTAAGTTTTACATTTCTCGTTTATTTAGATCTGTAATTATCTTTTGATAATGAGAAAATGTAGTGACCTTAATGTGTTTATTTAGTGTTTTAATCTGTTTCTGAGAAAAAATTAGAAAAAAAAATTTATTTGATGTAGTCTGTTATGATTATCGGATTCGAGAAAATTAGTTGCTGTTGTTGTTCACTAAGTTTAGTAGAATTTATTTATTTTAAGAAATTTGAAAAAAAAAAAAGAGAGTAAGTTATTGGAATTTAATTTATGAATTTTTTTGGTACTTTTTATTTTTTAACCTGTTTCTGAGAAAGAAAAGGATTAGAAGAAAAAAAATTAATTTGGTGAAGCCTGTTTTGATGATTGGATTCGAGAAAATTAGTTGTTGTTCACTAAGTTTAGTAGAATTTAATTCTTTTTAAGAATTTTGAAAAAAGAAAAGTTAGCTATTAGAATTTTATTTATGAATTTGTTTGGTAATTTTTGTGTTAGATATATTGAGGAAAATTACTCAAAGATTCGTGATGTAGAGCGAGAGCTAGGGAATCTCTCGTTAGAGATGAAACTAACGGCTGGACCTAAGAAAGCAGGTTGGTATGTATGTTTCCATATGGTCGTTTTTACTCTTGTTTATAGTAATTTTGCTGACTTTGATGTTGGTTTTGTGGATGGTGGTGTGTGGATGAAATTAAGCGCTTGAACATCTGAGGAAGAAGATAGAAATGTCAACAGAAAGAATTCGTGTTGCTAAGTTGAAGGAAGAAGAAGCACGGAAGGTTTGCTGCTTTTCATGGCGAGAACTCAGTAGTTTTTATTGATAATAATAATAATAGTTGCATTTGAATGATTCAGTACAAAGTGGATAGCATGATTTCCGGATGCCAAAAATGGATTGTTGATGTGTTTGGTAGAATGTAATGTTGGGTGATGGAAGAAGAAAGTGAGAACTGGTTCCTTCTTCAGTTGCATTACATTGTGTTCTGCATATTTTCTTCTTTCATTGTGTTACCTTTTTCAACCAAATTTAGCCTCGATTATTTGGAACTAAGAAACCTATACATTAAAGTAGAGGAAACTGTAAGATTAGAACTGGTCTAGCATGTCCATATTATCTTGAACACGACTGATAAAATGGGGTAAAGTTTTTAGCTAAGAACTCAATGTCGAACAATGATAGGGCTATACATATCAACGCTTTTTGGTTGTGGTTGAAGACACTGCAACCATGCATGCACCAAATCTTTTTTGTCTAGTTTTTGTTTTTCTCGGACAGATGAATATTAATTTGATGTGGAAATTAGATATTACAAAAAAAGAATAAGGTACCTTCCAATATAAGTACAGCAAAAGAAGAAAATGAAAACACCTGCAATCAGCCCCTTCAAACATCCACTGAACTCCTTGAAAAAGGCCAAAGAAAAGGAAAAAAAATCAAAGGTCATTTCTGTTTTGCTAAATGAAGAGGTGCTCTTTAAGCACTAGTTTCTGTTGCTTTTGGGATCATTGGATGTTATTGATTGCCCTGAGATGGAAATGTACTATTTGGCTCATGATTTTCTTGCTGCACACAATGGCAGTTTGTTAGATATTTTGTTGTCAATACATTAATGTTGTTGATAAATTGAATAAATCAAAAGGTCATTTATGTTTTGCTAAATGAAGAGGTGCTCTTTAAGCACTAGTTTCTGTTGATTTTGGAATCATTGACTGCCCATGGAAATGTACTATTTGGCTCATGATTTTCTTTCTGCACACAATGGGAGTTTGTTAGATATTTTGTTGTTGATAAATTGAATTTCCTTTTTCATTTGATATGATGTGGATGTTATTGGCTGTCTCTAGGCCTTGGAAGCAGCAACAAAAGTTGTGAAGGAAGAGGAAGAAATTAAGCAGAAGTTGTGCGAAGACTTAAATCAGCTGGTAAGGATCTTCTCTAAATGAAGATGTGAATTTTGCTACTCCTTAACGTTTGTTGGGTTTTCTCACTTCAATTTAATATATTGAGCAGGTTCAAGAAAGCAGTCACTCTCAGTTTTCTAGACTTGAAGAATTAAAAAGACGTCTGGAAGCCTTAAACCCGAGTAGAGCATCCATGTCTTCTCCTCCTCATGTAAGCACTCTTTTTATCTATTTGTCTATGGATACATGTAGTGAGTTGCTTGGACAACACTCTCATGGCCTACAGTCACATGGATTTTTCATGGTCATGGGTCAACCACTGCACTTTCTTTAGGAGTGCATTGTGCATGTGTAAAAAGGTACTGCTTGTGTGCGTGTAACTTACTTAGCCAAATGAGGCAGTGGAAGGTTATTGCTATTTTCTTAGTGTAGAAGATGACAATGAACAGGCTAAGAAACAGCATCTGATACTGGTGATTTGGAAATTTGTATTTGGACATATGCACAGGAACTCAATTGAGACATATTTTAGGCTTTGAAATTGTTTTGGACTGCACTAAAATGAAAGTTTTATTTTATAACACCTGGTGTGTTCTGAAAGTGACTGCCCTTAAGGAGGCTAATGTTCTAGAATGTTTCATGTACTGTCATGATTTGGCTGCATTTCTCGTGTGCATTGCATCAAGCTATTCCACTGTGTGCTAGTATAGGCATATACTGATATACACATTGCATTTCAGTAGAGAAATTGTTGAAAGTTTGCACTTGTGGTCATCCACAGGATGCAAAACCAATGGGACCTGCATCAAACAGCCCCGCTCAAGATGCCTCAATTCCACTTTCAACAGCTCCTGATGCTGGAGTCGCTGAAATTGCACATAACCAAGCAAATGGGGGAAACGTCCAAGTCACAAATGGGAAAAATCAACAGCCTAATGTTGAGGGACTAGGAAGAGGAAAGAAAAAGGTCCATTTCGAAGGAAGGGGAAGGGGAATTGGGGCTGTTCCCAAGGGTAGAGGACCTGCCCAACCTGGCTGGACAGGGGCAGGATTTGATGTAGATGGTAGAAGTTAGAATCAAGATTTCAAGTTCTCCTCCTACACGGAAACTGTGAGACAAGCACTTCTCTACCGAGAATATTCTTTATTCCATATATGCTGGTTGATTTTTCTCACTGTATTTATTAAATTGGATATTGCTTGTTGATATAGATAATTAAATCTGACTTTGTGAACTTCACATTGCTACTTAACGCTTGCCATCAATTCATCCTTCAAGGAAGTATGGTTCAAGAATATTTCTTATTCCTCGCTTTTCAACTGGCCAAAGCTGTGAACTGAAACTCTAGACTCTCCTTTTCCTTTGGCATGTAGGTTAATATTTTCTGCCCATCTATTCTCTCACCTGTCCATAATCTGTTGATATAGAAGTGTTATTTGATCTCACTTGCCACCATTGCTTCACTTGTGTCTCAAATAGGGTCCTTCAATATTGTTTTCCCATGTAAAACAAACATTTTTCCTCGTTCTCACTTTTCAACTGGCCATAGCTGTAAGCTTTCCCATCATATGGTGCTAGATGTTGGAAGTGCTTTTTGATCTGACTTCCTTGGCCTGCTTTGCTCGGGTTACAAATGGAGTCCTTCAACCAAGAACAGCATGGTTAAATTTTCTTTCTTCTTTTCAGCATTCCTCATCATTTCATTTTTGACCCTTCTGAGACTGCCAATTAAAAATTTACATTTTACTGTCAAGAACGCAGGAAAGAAGAGGTGGGCTTTGGATTGAACAGTTGAAATCTCATCACCTCTGCAGTCAGTAATAAAAATCCTAAAATCTGAAACTTGGCCTTTTTCTAGTGTCCTCTATGTAATCATGCAGTTGTTTGACACAGAATGCAGCGTTTCCAAATCCTTCCTTTTCCTCTTCCATCTAGCACTTGGCATTATCTGTTTCTTATTGCCCATTTCAAGATTCCAGAATCTGTTCTCGTCTTGAACTCCTCATTTGCTTCTTCACTTTCATTATGCATTCTGAGAAAGCATTATTGAATTCACATGCCCCAAATACAAGTCTTTCAACTTATCATTGTGTGTGTATATATATTTATTTATATATTAGTTCCAAATTGCCCTCAGACAGCACAGTTATTAAGTCCAATAGGAGTATCGGCTTGACACAAGGCCTGGATTACGGGATGGTTTAGTTAACCTAGATTAAGTTAATCTAATAAAAAATTAAAAAAAAATCAAAATTATGTTGTTTTGAAAAGAAAGAAAAAAAACACAAAAGGTTTTGTCCAGAAAACCTGTTTTTTTTTTATCGGATCGCACTGGTGAATCTCCTTTTCTAATTTTTTTTTTTTTTATAAAACTCCGTGTATGCCAACTCTTGGGTCGGCCAGTGAGGCTGGTTTTGATGTCACAAGAGTGCTCTTGAGTTGCATCATGTTACCACATATTACTCTTAATTGCAGGCAATTATAGATAAATAAGTAAATTTTCAGTATATAAATTCAGTCAAAGAAAAAATCCACCGGAAATTAGGGGTGGTCTTGTTGAACCACCGACCAAACTGTACTGGTGCATAATAATAACACTAGCTTCTTCATCTGCTTCTCTGTAGGTGGGATTGATACTAATAGCATGTATATGTTTGTACAACAACACATGACTTGACTTGATTGATCTATTCATCTTTATATGGTCTGAGTGGTTGGTGTCCTAATCTGCAAATCTGTCATGCCGCTTTTAATCCTTCATAGTACGAATGACTGTTCATCTAGAAGAAATTCATACTGTTTCAAATTCAAACTTTCGAAGTGCAATTTCATGAAAATTATAATCTTGGGCGTTACCACCACAGTGCTGGCATGGAAAGATAAGGGTGATGCTGCGGCTTATTCAAATCAATGGTTTTATTGAATTTGTCGTTTTATTTTCTGCTCTTTTGACCGCCCAGTTAACCTTGTGGCTGGAGCTGAGCTGCCTAGAAATGCCGGTCCAAATGATTGCCGGTGTTATGGCCTAGGGAAGGTGCCCAACTATAGTTATTCAACTTGCCCTTCCTAGAAGGATGATTTGAAAAACTTGAAATTTAGAGTTGTTGAGTTTAATAGATATTGAGTCGGTTAACCTGATTATATTCTTAGTTACTTCACTGAGTCAATTAAATTTGGTGGGGTTAACAGTATAAATAATAAAAAATAAAATAAAATAATTTGATTGAGTTAATTTTTTATTAAGATTTTTATTTATAAAAATTCTTTTTAAATAAAATGGATCTAGCAAACATGTCAGACCTGAGAAATTTACACATAGCAGTTAACCAAATTCAAAAACAACACGGGTCTGATAAATTGCCAAGTTCAAGGGCCTTTTGGTCTTTTCCTTTAGTTTTTTTTGTAATTACCGAGGTAATCAAGGGTGTTTTTGTCTTTTAACATATATTAAATATTATTTAATTCTAGAGAATTATTGACGCGCGTCGTTCACGCACCGCGCGTGAGAGGCATTTGTGCCTTTTGAATGGCACATGTGATGCCTTCTTATGTCATAAGATGTCTTTTCACCATGTCGTTGTCGCCATGTCGTTGGATGGGTCGTTGTGTATTTTTCTCTCGGTATGTCGCGTGTCGATAGTGGTGAAGCGATTTGTCGTTAGCCAACCTTTGTTTTTTAATTGCCGTTTTTTATTTTATTTTAGATCCTTTTGTGTAAATGATTTATTTTTTTGATTGTATCCTTCAATATTTGATTTGTTAGGAATTGAACTTCACTATTTTTTCATGTATGATGTTTCCAATGTAATAAAATCGTTCACGGGTTTGAAAAGTTAATGCATGTCGATGTTCTTTTTTTTTCAATTTCATTATTTGACGTTAGT
The DNA here is from genome assembly GCA_015852605.2 of Populus deltoides. Classification (NCBI taxonomy): domain Eukaryota; kingdom Viridiplantae; phylum Streptophyta; class Magnoliopsida; order Malpighiales; family Salicaceae; genus Populus; species Populus deltoides. Next base: position 1,662,209 of record CM027584.2, on the reverse strand, counting down.
TTTTTGTTTTTAAATAGCTTTGTGATTTTCTTCAATCTTTTTTCTATCAGATTATCTCAATCTTATAATTTAGACCATGAGTTTTGCGAGGCTTTTTATTACCTAAGTTATATATCTATCACATTACATTGGGTTGACTTGAGCCAGGTTTTTTTATCTCCTTTTTCTTCTCATATAAGTACTTCCTGAGGGTTTTTTTTTTTCAAGTTCTTGAGGTCTTTTTTTTTATAAAACAAAAATTCTCTTTATTTATTTAAAACTAAAAAATAAAGTAAATTCTCCTAATTAAAACTAACCTATTAAATTGGGTTCGGTTGGGACTATAACCCAAATCATTTATTTATTTAAAATGTTATTGCATCATGTAAATATTTTTTTATATTTAAAAATATGGACCCGCAAGAAAACGTGTGCTCTTTGTATAGTTAGCAACCAGTAGTAAGAGTTGGTGGAAGCTGCATGAAATTTGAATTTCAATATATCATGTAGTACCCATAAAGGCAGGTGATTTCTGGTTCGGCATTTAAGCCTACATCTAATTAATTACACCAAACTTGCTCTGCCATCTGACTCCTAATAACAAAGTTATTGAATTCTTCTGCTCTGTGTATATTTGATTAAATGATTAAAAGCCAAAAGCCATCTTCTGTTGTTTATGTTTTCCAAAACTAAGGTTTGCCCTAGGCACTAACCCTCCAAAATAAAGGAAGGCTAGTTTCACAAGCCATTCTCTTCCCTTCTATTCAAAAAACTGGTCACGTGAACAAGGAAATATTGGTGGGTCTCTAAATACTTAGAGCATTCGACCATTCAAGGACTAAAACTCTGTAGAGATGTACTGGAATTATGTAGACAACAAATGGTGCATCAAGAAGTGACAGCGACTAGGGCCGTCGTGTTTTCCATTCAAAATCTCAGCTGGCAGCCTAATTTCCGCCATTAACACGTAATTCTGCAAGAGGGCAGAAATCCACACCACCAGTCCAACATGGATGACTTCCCCCCTTTTTTTTCCCCCCCCCACTCCCCGGGGGGGGGAAATCCACACCACCAGTCCAACATGGATGACTTGCCTACCTATATTAATCACTCACTTTCTGTCAAATAAACGAAGTAAAATAAATACGTTGAACATTGGCCTCATTGAGAGGTTATGGTCCTCACACTGCTAGACTTTTTTTTTATTTTATTTTTTCGGTAAAGCACCATGCAACTGTTTGTATGTAAATGCTTCTGTTCTTGCATTGATTTGTGGAATAGCAAATCTTAGTGCTTGACATGACATGATTTGGCTATGTTCTTGAGTAATAATTATTTGTCATCAATGTGGAAGTCTTAATTTCAAAAACAATGTGTCATCTTTGCCTAGTGTTGATCCTTTATACCACGGCTCCAAGTAAAACTTCCTTTATGTTTATGAATGTGGCTTGTCAAGAAGTTCATCGGACCTTAGATTACATAAAGGGAACAGTTCTTGTTTCTTTTAGATTTTTTATTAATAGCTAAATTAAGGTTGCGTTGGCTTAATATTCCAAGATTAAAAAAAAAATAGATATAAAAGGGGTAAAAACATATTTTATTAAATTGAAAAACATAAAAATATAAAATAAATTTGTTTCTAAACAATTCTAAAATAAATTTTTATGCTTTTAAAACAGGATGCACATGAAAACATATCATTTCTATCTCTACTATCTACTATTTAAATAAATAACTTTCTTATCAGAGGATGTATTTATTAATATATATTTTTTATTTATTTTGAAGATGCTAAATGATTTTGTTAATTAACGTAGGTAAATTATCATCTCTTTTGAATTACATGTGAGAAGTTTATCAATTAAACACCTAAAATTAACAATAATTAATGATATGTTAGTTGTACGTTAATCAATCCAAAACTTGTTTGTGGTTCAATGAGACCTCTTGCTTGGAGGGAAGAGAATAATTCAAATGAATTTGAGTGTCTCCAAAAACACAGCTAGCAACCTATCATAACATTTTATTTTATTTCTTGTTTCCTGTTAGGTCTAAGGAACAAATCCATGGTTGCAGCTCAACAAATATACATACAAGTAAGAAACAAATTGGAAAAATTGTCCTCTAGCTGTAGGCGCTTGTCTAGAAAGCGAAAGCAATTATTTGTTGGCATTTTTCGTGAAAATAGAAATCTCCTGTTTCATTGATTCTTTCTCACCCCTTCAATATAAGGGATACATTAGTTGTAATTTATTTCCCTTGCTAGCCAGGACATGTGCAATATCAAGCTAGTGAGCAGTAGTGACACATCAAGGAAAGAATATAAATAATTTGAAGGCATATAATTTTGTGGTCCTGTGTAGCCTTTTGGATTGAGCTAGCTAGGGTCTGTAAGCTGCAAATGGACAAACCCTAATCTCAGTGAAGTAGGATATTATCGAACAGTTCCTATATAGAGAGAGGGCCCTGATCAATGGCATGGCCATTATGTCTAGGAAACAGCCTTCCAATTCACATGATGGGCAAATTGTGTATCAATTTTGGTCCCCCACTGCGTGCTCAAACCCATTGTTTTGAAGTTATAATCAACAACATCGTAGATGGAGGTTTAATCCTATCATTTATGCATACATTTTATCATTCTTATCCCTCAATGTTTTTCTTTACAACTGTGTAACTTTTAGTGAAGAATGTCTTGTACTATGTTGAACCTAATTGCGGTGTCTTACACACAAAAATGTGCAAAATGATCCCTGTCTTTCTGGGACAGCATAGTTCACAAGGCATGCCTATGCTGCACTGTTGACGAGAGTACAGGGGTAATGGAACTCTAGCTAGGCAGAAGTTTCAAAGCTTGTAGTAAGTAGTGAGTACTAAACTAGGTGGTAGGAATGTTGTTTGATCCTAAATCCTTGCTAATCCACACACCTAGAGCATAATTAATTAATCTCTGATCATTAATTTTTTTGAAGAAACAGCAGAGTTGGGCCAAGATCAGGCTCCCCTTAGCCCTCCCAAGTTAAGAAAAGGGATTGAAATCATCTAGCCTAACTATGATCATTAATGTAGCCAGACTCTTGAAACAATTCTAAAATTACAAATGCCATCCACAGAGTTTACTTCTTACCATGATTTTCCTCCAGATTTTCAACACATTGGTAATAACTACAATTTGACAAAAACATCTAAGGGTTCCGTTTAACTTGCAAACTAATTGGCACGCACGTTGTATTTTACGAGGCTTATTGCCCGTGTAATCGTAGGCATAGTAATGTGTGGATAAGGATTTGTAGTTGGATCGGCATGTCATTTTAGATCCATCATAAAACGTTGTCCTTTATCATTTTAAATAAAAATATTTTTAAAAAAAATGTTTTGAGTTGAACTGACAATATTCGAGTTTAATTAAGTTAATTTTTAAAATATTTTTTTAAAAAAATCAGTTTTAAATGTACAAGTAGTGTACTGGATTAGGTATAAGTAAATATTCGTTACTGCTTTTGTTTTCAAAATAAAATCAATTGCAAGATAAAACGTCATTATATGAAACTGAAGAGTCATTTTGCAGATCCCCAAGATACCACCTTGTATGGAGTATTTAAAACCTCAGGGGTTACTGTAATGGGAATCACATTGTAAACAGAGCTCCTCAGAGACAGAAAGAGATAGTGAGAGATAGAGAGATGGAGACTGGAGAGAGAGAGAGATAGAGAGAGAGAGGTGCGTGGTCATATCGTCATCCTTTAACAAAACTCAATTCCCAAGGGGAGAAAGCGAGAGGGAGAGAGAGAAGGCAGAGTTGGTCTGGTAAAACATGGGACCGAGTGTCAAGAAAGGAGATAAACTAGTCTGGAAAAAAAAAATACACTCACACACACATTTCGAAACCCACGAACCCACCATATCGTTGCTCTCTTAATTCCTCAGTCAAAAATCAAATCAAAACGGGTTGTCCTGTATTTCGTCACGTTCATCCCTGTACTTTACAACCATTACCATTATGGTCCTTGTATGAGTAACTATGCTCCTTTTCCATTTGTTTAAAAAGCATGTGTCTTGACATGAAAAACCAGACCAAAAAAAAAAATACCTTCACTCTTTATGATTAGTTCAAAGATTTTCAGAACACGAGCATTTAAACTTTAAATACATAAACAAATATTTTTTATACATGTGATTAAGAAATTGTATACTCGAATCTTTATTAGTGTGTCTAGGTAAAATCTTGTATTATTGTAAAACATATATTTTATTAATTTTGTGAAATGTTTGATGCAGAGTGTTTTTGTAATTAAAATACATTAAATTAATTTTTTTTATATCGATATATCAAAAGGTATTAATTTAATGTTTTTTTAAATAAAAACATTTTAAAAAATAAATTCAACTACAGAAATAACACATTCTATAAAGTTCCTAACATTATAGCCTTCAAAATTATTTCATGCTTCTTAAACTAGTTGAGGGAGAGAAAAACAAACACCATATATAATGGAGACACCAACATTCTTATTTCTCAATGATCGCGTGAAGTAGAAAAGGGAGGTGAAAGGACCATAGTAAACAAATGTCAAATGTAGAGGGACTGAACATACAATTAACCTAAAATCAACTATTGTTGTTGGACTTGATTTATATGCTTCATGGATCCGGTCTTTCCGCTTCTTCATCAATTTGCTTCCTCCAACCTGTTCAAGCTCCTCCCTCTCTCTCCATCTATAACTCCTACTGCTAATTCTTGTAACCATCACCCTCATTTTCTTTTTCTTTTTTACCAAACAATATCCCTGTTTCTTGTGTAAATTCAAAGCAAAGGCAAAAGATAGAAACTTTTACTAGACATGGGAAAGGAATGGTATTACTGGGGTGGTGGAAAAACCTCCAAGAAAGGTGGTGGTGGTGGTGGTGGTGGTGGTGAAGGTGGAAGAGAAGGAGAGAAAGATAGTGCTAATTTACCTACTGGTTGCATGTGTGCTGTTTTCCAGTTGTTTGATTTCCATCATCAGTTTCAGTTTCCTTTAAACCATGAACAACAGTCTTCTAATTTACTTCAGCCCAACTCTTTCCTTCCTCTTGAGGATCCTCCTATCCCTAAAGGTAGCTCCTTCTACTTTTCCCTGTCTCCTTTTCTTTTCTTTTTTTTGTAGAAACTTTGAGTAATGGGGTTTTGTTTTAATTTAGGTTTTGAAGCACCAAGGAATAGCTTGGAATTGGAAGAAGAGGAGCCTTCATTGCCATCATCAAAAGATGAAAATTTTTATATCCCTGTAAGTTTTACTACCATGTCATCTAGCTATAGCTACCTCTCGTATTTCTTTTTCAAAGACTTTCTTTCTTTAGGGCTTTTCATCACCATTTTCTTTTTCTAAGATTCTTGATTTAGTGAAGTTAGTGATGATCTTGTGCTTTTCTTTCTGAAAAAATTGATCCAGATGGGCATTCAAATCAAAACAAAACGAGTTCCAAATGATTCATCTTCATCAGAAATCAGCTCTTCACCGGGGACCAAGACACCAAATTTGGTAGCTAGACTTATGGGTCTTGATCTTCTTCCTGATCATCTTACCTCCTCACCAAGCCACTCTTCTTCATCAACTCTTGGCACACCAAACCTTCCACCAAAATCGCATTTTCAGTACCACCATTGCAGACCTCAACAACCACCTCACCGTAGCAAAAGAAGTAGCCCCCGAAGTCGTACTTTGGACCATGATTTTTCAGGCACTCGTTCTTTGCCTGACACACCAAGAATATCATCAGCTAGAAGATCAGATGTAGAACACCGTTTGTCACTTCAAATCAGCAAAGAAAATGCAGGTGAAGACTTAGTTCTCCCTCGTTTCTCATCTTTGAAAAGAAAAGAGCTGAAAGTTGAAGATGAGAATAGAAGTCCAGGCCACTTTGCAAGGCAAATTGTGAAGCAAGTTAAAGAAAATGTAAGCAGGAAAGCTGGCTTGGATATTACAAACACAGTAATAAATAGAGAGCAAACAAGAAGAAGAGATCAAGAGCTTGAGCTTGTTAGCCAATACAAGTCCAAGAAAACTCTCTCCAAAGCTCCAAGTACCACCAAAACGGTTGGTGCTTCAGGTAATAGTCCAGGCAAGCATTCTGTGAACACAACTTCTTTCTCACCAAGACTGAAATTCTTGGAACCCAAAAACAAGCCAATCACAACTCCACCTTGCAAGGACCACAATAATATTTCTAATTCTCAAAAACCCCCATCACTTCTGTCACAAAATACCAAACCTTCAACAAAGCCAGATTTGCCTAAGGTCCTGCGGGATCAACACCAGCACCAGCACCAGCACCAGCAGAGACCTTTCAAGAAGTGCAACAAAGTGACTGAAGAAAAATTTGGTCCACCACCACCAAGATTCGTCAAGAAACCTCTAAAAACATCACATATTATCAGAACCAAGCAAGAAGAGCCATTTGTCAGTTCAACATCAGCTAGAGAAACCAATATTCCTGACAAGAAATGCAAGAAAACCCCATTATCAAATGACCTTAGCATCTCTCTCCCAACTCTCCTTCCTGTCAAGAAAGACCCTACTCCTCCTGCTACAAAAATCCCTCAAAAACAGGTACAGCGTGACTACTTTCCCTTCATTTTTTTCCCAGATTAGTCATAATATTATTCATATTCTGCTTATTTTTGAAGAAATGAAATGAAAATATTTTTTTTCTCTTTCCTTGCATGCGTTATAGGTATCAAATGCTGCTCAAGAATCGAAATGGTGCTCACAGTTATCTAGTTGTTCGAGCCAGTCGTACAAACAACCACAAGCGACGCGTAGGCTCGATGCCCGAGAAAACAACAATGATGATAGGTCTAATAACGGTGTCGCCACCAATATCATCACCACCGGAGATGGAGCCGCACAGGAAGAATATGAGTACATTAGTAGAATACTAAAACGTACTGGCATAGACAAAGATACCCCAGTGTCTTTTACTAGGTGGTTTTCTCCGTCTCATCCTCTGGACCCTTCAACTTTTTACTACCTAGAACATTTTACCACACCAGCCTCTACTACCACCTGCCAAGCTCGTCAAGCCATGGACCGTCGATGCAATCGAAAATTATTGTTCAATCTTGTTGACGAAATTTTGGTCGACATCTTACGTCCATACATCAACGTGAAACCTTGGAGTAGTAGTACTATATTTGGCTTATGTACTCGGAATTTTCTCCTTAGTCACATGAATGGGTCACATTTGGTTCACATGTTATGTACAAAGCTTAGGAGCTTCCCTTGCGCTGACTGTCATGACCTCGAAGACATTGATGGGTTAATAGACAAAGACCTGCCCCAGTTGATGAAGGAGCAAAGTGAGGTTGCATTTGGAGAAGAAGGAGAAGGGATCGTGATGGAAATAGAGAAGGAGATTGTGGAAACATTAATACATGAAACGGCTTGGATTTTTTATAGACATTGAAGTGGCGGCATAACCATAACGTATACATTTGACTAGAGCAGTCGGGGTTGCTCTAGTCATGGAAGAGAGACAAGAGAGCAGAAGGATCACATGGGTTATTCACGTGAGGAGATGCTATGTGTTAAGGGGTGATAATGTGGGGTGTCCAAACTCAAGATTGGGACTTGTAAAGAAGAGGTTTGAGGTCTACACGTGGAGATACAAACTCTTTCACCGACAACAACACACTTGCTATCTCATTGGGTCTTAAAAGAAAACAACTATTGACAGAGGAATCCATTCCCTCTCCCTCTCTCTCTCTCTCCCCCTCCCTCCATCTAGCTTTGTAAAAGTATATATAGTGTATAGTGTATCACCTTTTTTTTCTTTATTTGTTGTCGTTCTTTTTAATCTTAAAAAGGATGGGTTCTGGGTAGTGATCCAGTTACGGTTTTTGTAGTCAGCTCTGTATTTATTCAGATTGTCTTCAGATGGATCATCATGATGTGCATGATTATTAAGTTTCTTTCACTCTTAGTGATCTATTGCTTCTTGCCTTTATACCCTCCTTTTGTTTTTACTATCTTTTTGGAGATAAGTCCACAGTCCACTGAAATTGAAAACCAGCAACCCTTTGGTGTTTGACTCGAGCCCTGTTTATAACCCCCACCCACAATGAATGTTGATCTTGACTACATGTTACGAGCAAGGAAAATTTTGCCCATGTTGTTAACTAAATTATGTGGTGGTGGTAAAAGAAATTTTATGATGCTAACTTTGTAACTATTCGTATTTATTTTTAAAAGAGAGGGAAAAATAAAAAATATTATTTTTTACGAATATCAGATTATTTTTCATCATCAATTTATCTCTCTCTTTAAAATAGATCCATGAAATAGCACCTTAAAAACATTTAGTGTAACTATTGTGTGAAATTCTAAATATAGGAGAAGATTATTCCACACATGTGGGTTAAAAATGTCTAATTGTTTAGCTCTATCGTTATTATTCTTTGTTACTTCAAATCGATATATATTAGAATGTAATTTCGAAAAATTTAGTATAACAGATTCTTGTAATGTAATTTCGATTTTCTCGTGTAATATTAATGTATCATTTGATGCCTACATTGCAAAAATACAAGCTATTATAATTGGATTGTTATTAATGTGCTAATATTTCAAGTTTATTTTTACTTCAAATATAACCGGTGTGTCTTCGATTACCTATATTATTTTTTTCTATTCTTTTTGTTTCCTTATTTTTCTTTTTTTTTGCCTCATTAACTTATATTTTTTCTTTCTTGACTATCGGATTTTTATAAAATTTTAAGTTAATTTTTGTATATATGAAATTAATTTGCTTAAATTCCTACTTCTGATTAAATAACTGTTATTTTCAAATAGCAATTGTGTTCAAAACTGATATTAAGAATCCTTGTATATTCAAAATATGTTATTTCTTTAAAAAATTTCTAATCACGTGTAATTTTTTCAAAACTTTACACAAAAAGTGTCATTTTTCAAAAAAAAAAATCCAAGAAAAGAAACGAAATGGAAAACTTGTAACGTAACTATATTCACTTCTTAAGATAGATTTGGATCGGATTTCATGGAAGTTTGAGTTTGTAAAAGTGGAGAAAAGTGAAAAAAGCAATCACTTAAAAAGATGGTCCTGCATGGACCCGAGACATTCATATTTACGTGTGCGTGAACTTTAAATCCTCTTTAAAGTTGTGATTGCTATATATTAACTACATTGTAAATTGTATTTAAAAAAAATATGAGACTCATTAATTATTTCTATAATAAATTTTATACTTTTGTACGATAATGGAATGCAATTTGTTTCATTATATAGCGAAACTAAAATATGATTGTTCAGCTTCAATGGTATGAATAGTCATAAATTTGTTTTTTTTTTCTAGTTTTTTTTTATATAAAATTAGGAAAAACTTCAATTGAAAAGTTCGAACTAAATTCAATAATTTGAGTGAGCATGTCTTGTTGTGGGTGAGACTTGAATCAAATCCTACGTACCTACAGGCTTTCAAGTTTAGCCATGCTTAGAATTGAAGAAATATGCATTGCGATGCTGCCATATATCATCAAGAACACTACATGGTACTAAGAAATTATTACATTTATGTGAATTAAAATTATTTGATTGGTTGATAAAGTGGATCCAGATATGATCAATTATATTCTAGCCTCCTCATCTATGTAGATAATTTAAAACTTGAATAAATCATTTACGTGATAAATCTATAAAGTTTTTGTTGAAATATATCCCCTGTCATCACCAACCCGGGTGCTGTGACAGGCCTCGAGACAGAGACCCCAACTGGTATCTTCCCATAGTATTTTATACTTCAAGGGTTTTCTTTTATCCCAGGAAGAGAAGGTCAGGTCAGGTCAGATCAGGCAGTGATGGCTGCTTGACTGTATAGGGTGTCACTTCCTACCAACAAGGCAACAACCAAGTCTCCTTTCCCATGATGCAGAATCGCTACTGATCACACTCACTGGCCGTCATCATTCTCCTTTCAATTATTATTTTTTTTTCAGCAGTAAATCTTGAACTATTTATTAATTTTTTAAACATTTCCTTTCATATATATCAAACATATAATAATGATAATAATATGTAGGAGGGCAATTAGGAAGCACAAATACTCCAAAAACGTTTATATATCTTTGTCAGGCATGTATTAGATTCGGATACATGCTAGATATGGCACGATACATATGAAATTTGTGGAGATACGGTAAAAAAAAACATAATTAAATAATAAATTTAATTTTAGATATGGGAGGAATATGACAGGATATGTGGAGGATATTGTTAAGATACATATGGAGGATAAGGGATATTTTTTATGTTAAATTTATAATTATTTTATAAAAAAAAAAGACTCAAACGTAGTTTTAAGTTTTATGAGTTAATTTTTTTAACTATACATGACCTTACTTCAACATTTTTTAATTATTTATTTTTAATGTAAGAGTTATTTGAAGTGAAAAAATAAGCATAATTTTTTTACATAGATTATTTTTTAAATACCCAAATTTTATTTATAATAATAAGGAAAGAAATATATAAAAAAAAAACATGAATTCTAATTATTCTTTCATCTATTTTTGCACACAATTCATTCTATTAGTTCTCAATACTTAATTTTTTATTTACCTTTGCAATAACTTCTTGTATTATATATAAAAAAAAGCCAAACATATCCTGAATTTTTTAAACTTACCATATCATCGTATTTATATTATGTCTTATCAATATCCTGTATCCATCTCCATGCTTCGCAGGAGAGCAATCACAAGTGGCGAACACAAGCCAAACATATCCTGAATTTTTTAAACTTACCATATCATCGTGTTTATATTATGTCTTATCAATATCCTGTATCCATCTCCATGCTTCGCAGGAGAGCAATCACAAGTGGCGAACATAGATCTTGAAGCCTGAAAATTCAAACACATACATATACATATACGCGTGTGCGTAGATGTTTTAAAAAATTCAAATTGAATTTGCATGTGGGCTGCTATCATGCGAAGCTGTATAATTATGTTTTCAATCAGAAATGATGATGGGATCTGAGAGAGAGAGAGAGAGAGAGAGAGAGAGAGAGAGGGTAATCGATGATAAACTGTTATGGTTGACCAATTGTCTCTTAAATAATGTTGGAGCTGTTTACAGCAGGCTTGTGCCCTGTAGATCATTTTTTGTTTGCTTATTATAGCAGCACCTATTGCTTTCTTCTTCAAGGTATGTGACCTAAGTCTCTGAAATTTTCGTGCCTATTGGGCACTGTTTTCAGGGAAGGGATCCATTGATGTCCACGTCTATTCAATGAGGCCAATAATGCTGATGGTGACAAAGGCTTTATATGTCTACTTTGCTATGGGAAACCTGCAATTGATTTTACAGTGTGAAATAAAAGGATTCGTAACTTGAAAGTTCTGTGGAGTATTCCTCCATTGATTAGATGGGAGATTTATAATTTCCCACAGTGGAATATTCATTGCTTTGATTGCTGAGGACAACTAAAGTTCCTGCCAAATACTGCAAACAAATAAAATTATACTAATTTCTACCTTTTTTTTCCTTGATGAGGATCATTATTTATCTTTTAGAGCAATAACTTTCTAATAAAAAAAAGTTTTTTAATTAAATTAACTTCTTAATGAATTTTTTTTAATATATCCTCGAGTGAGAACCCAGCATTTATAACTTGGAATTTTAGCTCTAGGATCTTAAAAATGATGAGATGGGATTTAATTTAGAGTGGAGGAGAATCATCCTTCATTGTGCATCTCAAAATTCATTAAATCTTGAACAAATTAAAAAACAATTTTTTTTGTAATGTATGTTTTTAATTTTCTTATAGACTAGCAAACCTTATATTTTAAATTGAATGTATGAATGGTTTTCCATGCAATTGTTAAAGCTGCGTTATAATTAATTAAGGTTTCATTTGTTACTATAATGGATAGGAATAATAAACTGGCTCTCTATCAATTTTCATTAAGTGCAACAAAATTTGCTATTTCAATTAATCAGTATAATTATATATAATTATTAAACTTGTTTTGTTTTGATAGGTTCACACAGGATTGAATTGACTCATCTCTAATCCGGACCGAGTTTAAAAAATAATCCAATTAATATTTAAATTTATTTTTTAAAATATTTAAAAACAAATATAATTTTAACTTAAAAATTTTAAAACAAAATCGTTTTGGTTGATAAGTAGAAGGTAAGTGTTAGTTTAATTATTAAATAGTTAAGTATTAGTATAGTAATTAATTTAATTTATCCACGCCTAGTCTCTCTCTCTCTCTCTCTCTCTCTCTCTATATATATATATATAATAAATTTTAACCGCTGACAGGAAGATGATGCAGAGATAAACTTAATTAAATGATTATTATTATTTAAATTGCTGCAAAATATTACCGTTCTTTCCCCTCACGCAATAAAATAGTGTACAAGGGATGAGGTCATGGCATGATCTTCAGATTCAGTTTTTGCGCAAAACTTGGCAGATTCCCCTTCATCATATTCCTGACGACACCACTAACTCTAAAATCTATATAGAGAATCTCTGAGATTCTACATAGAAAAAGAAGAGGGAGAGAACCCACCCCTTTTCAAATTCAAAGTGGTCCAGCTTCTAGCCCAAATCACTATAATCTATATCTATGAACCTAGCTATATGTGTCTATGCTCTATACACTATATCATATATTTGAGTGAGTAGGATATGATAATGGTAACATAAGACTTTCCACAAATTTATGTTGGATAAAAGTATAACATGAGCTTTATCAAACCATACACATTATTATATAAAAGATCTATTTTATTATGCCATCGTTGTGTGTGTACAGAGACAGAGAGAGAGGTCGGGGAGATAAAAAGATAACGAAATTGATATCCTGACATAGTAGTTAAACACGTCTCGATCCAAGGCCCAAGTTGATATGCATCAATTACAACCATGTCATTTTATTTTTTAATAAAGTCAAATTAATGTTGGTTTGAAAAAAAAATTAAATCAAACAGTATTTTGATTGGTTCATACATTAATCTATCAAGTTGAAGTAAAAATGATCAGTTTCATATTAATTTTTTATTTGACATTTGGTTATGGTTAAGGTGGATTGACGAACTGAATTGGATTGAATTTAATAACAATGTACACGAATTCATCTATAATGTGTGTGTGTAAATTAAAGGTGAAGGAGAAATTACCGTAGCTCTAGATACAAATTATTATTAATTGAAATAGTGTAATAATAAAACCTCTCTTGAACAAAAAAAAAATCTTTAAATTAGGTATTAGGAGTATGGATGACAATTTAATCTGAATTTGGTGGATACCGACCCAACCCGAATGGATGAGTGTTTTTTGGACCTGATGGATATATATATATATATATATATATATATATATATATAAAGTAAAATATTTAGATTTTTTTAATATAATATGATATATGCATACCTTGATATTGACATAAAATACACACACACACATATATGAATAATTTTTATCATTTAATATACATATATACGCTTCGAATATATATTAACTATTTTTTTTATTGATTAATAAATAATAGTAGATAATAGATACTCGAAACTCAATGGATAGTCTATGAATATTTAAATTTTATAGCTCATAACCATTGTTGTAAATTATATTTATTAAATATAATTAAAAAAACATGTTGGCATGTGGGACGGCCCCTGTATTGTTCGGGTGGCACGTGAGGGTCTGCCAGCCACCAAACACTGTCTTCCAAGGTGGTGTTTGAAAGCTCTCGGCACCCCAATGTAATGGAGCGACATGTGCCTATAATACGCATTAGGTTTGGTGTCACCGGTCATTTTTTTTTCTCTCCCCACCCTCGAATTTCACGCCAACTCTTTAAAAAATTAGACCAACCTTTATAATTTATTTCCCCTTCACATCTGGTCATTTGCATTTGATTACTTATTTTTAAAAAAGACATAAAATTATAAATATTTTTTAATTTCACCCCGTTTTATTTTTTAATTTTTCATATTTGATCCATATTCTTTTTATTAATATTTCTTTTATTTTTAATGAGTTATAAAATTATAATTGTTTTCCAATTTCACCCTTTTTATTTTTTTATTTTTCAAAATTAATTCTCATTATTTTGATCGCTATTTATTTTATTTGTGATTATTTTTTAGATTTTTCTCCTTCACTATTTCATCCTTCAAGGTTATTTTTATTTTTAAAAAAATATCTTCACTCTTTTTATTGCTATCTTTTTTTTCTTTTGCAAGTTTTTTAAATTGATTTTTTTCACGATTTCATCCTTCAAAATTAAATTGGTTGAGAATTAAACTTCTTGATTGAATCCGATTCAAATATTTTAATGAGTTATGAGTTTTAGAGATTAACTAGGTTTAAGAGTTTGCTTGTTTTTCTTTTCTTTTTAAAAGCTAATGTTTTTTTTCCTTATTCTTGAGAGATTTGCTTTTATTATTTATTATGGTTTGCCTTCAATGAAATTAGTCTCAGATTCATGACCAGAGTCAACAGTTTTAAAGATTAACGTGGGTTGACTTTTGTTTTTTAGGTCATTTTCTAATTTAATTTATTTCAATTTCATAATTCAACATTTAATTTATTTGAAATTGATCTTCCTACCTTTTTTTTTCTTTTTTTTTATTGAGTTATCCTGATGTTGTGCCTATTATCACAGGGTTTACGAATTCACTCAAGTTAACTAAGATTTTTTGTTGTTGTTGTTGTTGTTATGGGGTTAATCTCGAGTCTAGGACTAGAGTTATAGTTTCAAAAGTTAACATGAATTGATTTTTTTAATATTGTTTTTAAATTAAATTATTTCAATTTTATCATTTAACATTTAATTATTTAAAACTTTTCTTCATACTTTTTTTTGCATTTATTTTCTATTGGGTTATCCTGATTATTTATTTTACATATTTATCTTCCATGAGTTTTTTTCTTATCAAATTTGATCTCTATTTTTTTTTATCCTTTTCCATTTCACAAGCTTTCCAAATTGATATTTTCTTCATGATTTCATCATTCGAGATTAAATTGGTTGTGAATTGAATTTCTTGGTTGAATTTGGTTCAAGGATTTCATGATTTTCATAGTCAAGGGGTTTGCGGGTTAACCTGAATTGACTCATATTTTTCCCATTACTTTTTTAAAATAAAGTTATTTTTTTTCATTTTTATCCTTCAACATTATGTTTTTTTATGGCCGAGCTTCATGATATTATTTAATTTGCTTTCGAACACGTACATTGGTATCACTGCTAGGTCAGGGATTTTGCATGTTGACTCATGTGGGCTTGGATCGAGTTTTTCTTACCTTTTTAAATTATAATTTTTCCTTAATTCTTATAATTTAATATTTTATTTACTAGAGATTGTGCTTTCTCTTTTTTCTTTTTCATTTTATGAAGTTAAAATGTTCTCATTTGATTTATTAGAAATTGATGTTTGAGGTTTTTTCCTGTGCCTTTTCTTTGTAAGATTATCCTATTTTTATATTTATCGTCGTAGAGTTTTCGAGTTATCATAATCTAACTAGAGTTTCTTTTTTAATTTTACTTTTTATTATTGAGTTATTTTATAATCTAAGTTAGCTCTGATAGGATCCTTTTAACTTTTTTTTTATTATTATATTTTTATTTTTTGTTATATTTTTCAAATTATATTATTTAAACTACCAATTCAACTAGTATCTTCAGTCATCTTCTTTTTTTCAGCATATTTTTATATTGAAAAAAAAAACCACCCATATTTTGCATCGAGTATCTAGATTTGTCCTATCTGCTTCTAAAAACAGTGGAGTCTTACATGCTAATCATGCGCACCCCCATAATTGACTACATGGACCTTTCTATCTCCATAGAACATGTGTTTCGGTCAGAGAGGAGAGGAGCGTCTGCCGGGGGCTAAATAGCTAGACATAATTTAGGACTTGAGGAAAGGAGTAGGGCATGGCAGTGTTGTCTTGATGGATATTTATGGACATGTCAAGTCTTCAGTATGTACGGAAGGCATTATTGAGGAGAAGAGATAGGGTTGGATGGGCTAATGGCCTACATGCCTAAATCATGCAAAAATAAATAAATTAATCAAAATTTGAGTGGCAGTCTCTTGTGCAAGGCGTTGGTCCAAATTGTTGCCGATCAGTAAATGAGGATAAAGAAGACAAGTAGATGGACAAAAAAGAGAGAGAAATGGAGATTTCAGCTCATTATCATGGATAATTCCGTCACTGTAATGAAACAAGGATAGACCCGGGTTGCTGGCCGGACCGGAATCTAGTTTAGGCTAGGTTATATAAAAAAAATAAAGGAAATTAATGTATTATTATTTTGATAAAAATTCAAGTTAATTGATGACTTTGTTGATTTTATCAGAACCTAATCAAAATCCATCGACTATAATAAATACAATCTTTGTAGCTTGTTCATGTTCTAAGATGGCAGCACCTACGTTCCACTTGAGAAACTCGTCCAATCAATAATATTTGAGAGTTGGTGATTTGATTTGATATGATATGATTAAAGGAAACTCGTCCAATCAATAATAAAATTTTGATAATAAAACTAAGAAAACAAATGAAATTAATAAGAAAAAAACATTTTAATCTAATTATTTATATAATTCAAATTCAAAATTAAATTATATAAGAATTATTCTGATATGATTTAATTGACTCAACTAATTTAAAGGTAACTAGTTAATCAATAAAGAAAAAAAAGACTGAATTCATGAGGAAAAAAGAAAAAAAACATATTTTTTAGAATACTTTCAATTGTTTGAAGAAATAGGTTTTTAGAAACTCACATACTTTCAATTAAAATGGCTTCTTCCAGTACAAAATCAAAATTAAAAAGAAAAAAGAAAAAAACGTTAGGTGCTATAAAATAAACATTGCTTTCAAATTAATCGGGAATTATTTTTTTTTTCTTCCAATGTCATTGCAAAGAGAATACTTTTAATATTGCTTGAACTATTTCCATCCATACATTTTTGCTATGAATTAAATGTGATTGCAATTTTTTTAATTTTTTTTTTATTATGTCAACATAAAAGTTAATTTGATATTTAAATAAATATAAAAAATAAAACAAAAAATAGAGGTGAGTGCACCTTCAAGTATATGGGAGGAGCCCGTGCCTTTTAAAAGACACATGCAACACCTCTTAGCTTTAAAAAATGCCCTTTCATTGTGGTGTTGGAAGTGTCGCTGCATTGGTGGAGCACGTGTCGACAATGATTGTCTGATTTGTCTTCGATGAGTATTTTTTTTATTTTAAAAAATTATAGTATAACCCTCTTTATTGTTAGTATTTCAATTTCAATCCTTATTCTTTTGATTTTTAATTTTTGTTCTTGACACTTTTGTAAAAGTTTTATATATTTTCAATTGCATCCCTCAATCTCAATTTGCCATATATTATGTTTTTCAATTCCATCCTTCTTCTTTTTTTTTGTCTTTTTGTTAAATTGATTTTTCTTTTCTATTTCACCATTCAATCAAAAAATTATTTTTATTACTAATTTCAATTTTGATCCTCATTCTTTTATTTTTTTTGTCATGTTGTTCAATTAATTCTTTATTTTAATTTCACCATTCAATAAAAAATAAAACTCATTTTGTATTTTAATTTTGATCATATCGTTTTTTGTTATAGATCCTTTTGTGTATTTGAAATTCTTTTTCCAAGTTAAACCATCAACATCTAATTTGATTTGGGATCGGGCTTTGTTATTTTTTCAGATACGGTGCTTTTGGTCTAATATCTCGGGTCATTGGTTTGAAAAATTAACCTGAATTAACATCGTTTTTTATTTTTTTAACTTGCTTTCTTTTCATCTTTTTTATTTTTCTTATTTGTTTTACGAGATTATCCTAATCTCATTACTTGAGCTGCAGATTCATTTGGCGAGTTAACTTCGATTTACTCTTCCCTTATTCTCCAAGTTACAAGTTTATCATGCTAACTTTGATTGACTTGAGCTGACTTCTATTCTTTTATTTTTTATCATTGAGTTACATCATTTGTCTGTCTTTTATATATATATATATATATATATATATATATATATATATAATCAATGCTCTTGTCTTTTCCCAAGTTATTGTTATTTTTTGTTAACTTGGTTCATTTATTGTTATTATCTATTTTTTATCTTTTGATTAAAAAAAAATTAACTTATTTAACTCATTTCAATCAATGACTTGAATTTTTTTTCCCTATTTAAAACGTGTTACTATTATTAACTTATTTAAAGTTACCGACGGAGTTGTTCCGTCGGTATTTCACACAATCATCAACGGAATCAATCTGTCGGTATATTTCAAGCGGGAAACTTTTTTTTTTGCGCGCAATTTTTGTCTGCAAAACCATCAACAAATGTTTTTTTTTACTGACTGATTTAGCGATGGAAGTAGGTATTACCGACAAAAAAAAAGCCGACAAACATTTTCCGTCGGGAAAAAAATTACCAATGAACTCTGAATCACATACCAACAAAATATTTCCGTTGATAAAACTGTAAAATTTTATAGTAATTTGTGCTATCTAAAAATCATTTTTAACACACAAAAAACATGCGGCGTAATACGAGTACACAAATAATTATTGTCTAATTGACATCCTATATCTTCATCTTTTTTGTTAAATAAAAATAACTTCAATACCTTTTCATATTTCTTATTTGTTTCAAGACTTTAAAAAGAATGAATCAAAATTTTCTCCTCAGTGTTTTCGTAACCTTTTGATATAGATGATCTTGGAACTTCACAACACTTGAAACAATAATTTTGGTATAAATCATACGGTTAAAAACTCTCACCACCACTTGTTTTTGTATTTTAAATTGTGTCTAAGTGTATTTAAAAATATATTTAATTAAAAAATACATCAAATTAATATTTTTTAAATATTTTTCAATGCATCATTTTACTCTACACAAAAACTATGTTAAAATACTTTGGTTATGATGTTGAATTTTTTAATTTTGTTTTATGTAAAAAACCGTTGGACACAACTATAAGTCATGGATTTAATTATAATAAGTTCTCCAAGTGATATCGATAATTATGGCAAAAAAATCAACCCATGCCCTTATATTTTCAGATTTTAACCTCACCGAACACAATACTTTATTTTGGTTGACGTCAACTCTTTTATTTATTTTTTTTAATGATTTTTTTAACTCTTTCATTATTTGTCTTAATTAATTTAATATATCGCTATTCATATTTTAAAAAAATTATTATTTTGAAAGTTTTTTTTAAAGATAAATAATATTTTTACCAATAATTTTAGAGTTGTTTTTTTAATTAAAACAGTTGACTGAGTGATATGTGGTTAATTTATATATAATTTAATTTAAAAGTCACTCCGTTAAGACGTTTGACTTGTTGCATAGAATTAATAACAATTTCAAAAAAATCTTCCGCTGCCTAATCTTTTTGACATTTATTTTTTTTATCTTCCCCGCAGTGGAGTGCAAAATGCTAGCCAGGGACTAAAAGAAATTGAATTATTCTGAGAAGTTGTCAAAAAAAGCAAAAGAAATAGAATTATTGTGGGCTTGTTGATTGTATGTTCAAAGTGAGCTGACCTAATTGAGGCCCATTTTTATTAATTTTAGCCTGAAAACTATATAATTAGCCCAAAGTATCACGAGTTAAGAGCTGGCCATCAATGGCTGAAGCAGAAAAAGCAGACAGAATTGCGAAGAGGAGAAAGATGGGAGATAGAAAAGCAGCAGAAAAGTGGCCTCTCATTAAACCCAAAAAGAATCTCCAAATTACTCGTCTCAAAGACACCGATCTATTTACTGTAAGTCTTCGCTTTTTCATCTGGAAAAATTTCTCATATTTACGGTCAAGATTTAGCGATTGCAAATTTACAATCATGCCCACTTTGGTTTTTGAAGTGTTTGAATGAGCTCTTGTTCAAAGTTATTTTCCTTGAGTATTTTTTTGACACGGGTTCTTGTAGTTGTGGTAGGGAATTGAGTATAAGGGGTGAAATTGAAATAGATTGGGTATGAGGGGGCTTAGATAAAGTTTAAATCTTTGAGTTTTGACAGTGTTGAATTGTTTAAACAGGAATCTGGTTTGAGAATTGAGAACTTTTCTTCATTTTGTGAGATGAGTTGTGTGGGATTTAAGATTGTTGAATGATTATGTGGTTAATAATAATAGTAGTCTGGACCTGTTTTTATGGAATGATTATGTGGTTAATAATGTTTTAGAGCTTAGATATGATGTTAGTTTCATAAGCTGAGGTCAAAGAATTTTATAATGTATCCATAGTTTCCTAGAGAGGGAAGGTTTCCCATTCGGTTGCAGGGTGTTATGCAATCAAAAGTAATTTATATGGGGTATCTAGATGATCAAGTTTGACGTGAATTGAGATTATGAGGTAAGAGTCTGTCATGCGAATGTGTTATGTAATGAAATGTTCTTAAAAAGAGGAAAAAACCGTAAGCAAATGCAGTCTCTGGCTGAAGAAAATGGCCGGACTAAAGACATGCAGTGTGCCCTAAAAATAACAACTCTATGTTCAGCCGTCTGAAGTGAGGAAATTTTCGAATTTCTGATAGTGGGACGTGTGACCTTGACTTATGTTGTAATACTCTTTTTTCCTTCTTCTTTAGTTAGACATGAAGGGTAGTACTATATAACAACAAAACAAGAAAGACTGATTCCCATTTCAGCTAGGCTGACCATATGCAAATGCTTGTAGAAGCGGTTTTTCTTGACTGCTTTTCTTTTTCAATTTTATGATTGAAATAGTTTTAATTCGTGTGATATGTTCAGGTGCAAGATTTCTTCTCTTCTGCTGAATCAAAGGCATTTGTTAAAGCTGCAGAATCTATTGGTTTTGCTCACCAAGGGAGTCTGGGTCCAACACATGGTGAAGCTTATAGAGATAATGATAGACTTTCTGTCAATGATCCTGTTCTTGCAAATGCGGTATGGGAGTCAGGACTAAGCAAGTTGTTTTCTGACATTAAAATTCGGGGGAAGGTTGCTGTCGGCTTGAATCCAAATATCAGATTCTACAGGTTTGTTGAATTTTATTGCCCTACATTTTTTCTCAATTTTTATACAGATTATTATTATTATTATTATTAGATCAGATACATAATAATTGAAAAAAAATTATTAAAATTAATATGAAAATTTCTAGTAGTATTTAAAAACCATGTCAAAATTGTAGAGTAAGTGAACATAGTAAATTATGTAAAAAAACCAAAGAAAAAAACAGGAAAAAAGTGAAAAAAAAGGAAAAAAAAAGAAGAAATAGCAGGGCCAGGCCTAGTGCCTAGTCACCCTTAGAAGATCAACCACGTGCGGGCCTAAGGCCATTGTGCCTGGCCTTTCATTAATTTTTTATTAAGCCCCATATTTTTTTGAAAAAAAAAATGTGATGGATGACAGATCATCTGTCACACTTGTGAAAATAATTGCGTATCAACTCTCAAACCTGTGACCTCTGGCCTCCATGCTTGCCAATCAACAAACCTAAGGCATGGATTTATTATCGAACGATTAAGAAAATATATTAAGGTCCTTTACTGTTCATTTGAATAGTAAAGCACCGTAAAAAAATCCAGTTCTTTTAGTGAATTTAAGTAATTGTGCATAACTACCTATTTTATAAAACATCTACGAGCTATGAATTTGTATATGGAAGTATTACACTAGGTGTGAGACTTGTCAATGAGTTGCAAGCAATCCATAAAACTGCAATAACTTAATTATCTTAGGAAGATCTGGCTGGCTTAGGGAAGATCCGGTAGTTTAGAATTAAAGATTAGTGGAGTTGAGTTGCTGTTCAGTTGAGTTTTAGCATAGAAACATCTGTATCACCTGCATGCTTTTACTGTCATTTGCTTTATTATAAGAAGTAAAGACCAAGTCTTTGTGCCTCCTGTATAGTTTAGGATTTCATGCTTAATTGGAATTCAACGGGTTTTCTACCTTTTCAGGTACAAGGCTGGTCAGCGCTTTGGACGACATATTGATGAAAGTGTTAATCTGGGTGATGGGAAGCGCACTCATTATACTCTTTTAATATATTTAAGTGGTGCAACTAAAGCCAAAACTAAAACTGATCCGAACAGCCAGAAGGATTCTTCCTCAGAGCCTCTAGTTGGAGGAGAGACTGTCTTTTATGGACCAAGGAATAGTGTCGTGGCAGATGTAAATCCCTTCTATTTTACATTTCAAAATCTGTTTTTTATTTTTTTCCTTCCTTTCATTTGTATTTCCTCCTTGTTCAACAATCTTTTTTGTTTTTCTTACCCTTATGGATGAGTTTAAGTTCCATCTAATCCATTGTGCATCTTGTGATACCCATCTGAACTCTGTAGGTGGCTCCTGTTGAAGGGATGGCTCTCCTACATATTCATGGGGACAAGTGTATGCTGCATGAAGCTCGGAATGTTACTAAGGGTGTGAAATACATTTTTCGTTCAGATGTATGTTTTGCTTGAAGCTGCATGATCATTTTTATATCAAGCAAGCTCTGTAAGCTTTTCACTTTAGGTTCCTCCAGTTATGCTTTCTTATATTTTTCCATGTGTTAAAATGGAATCCTAACTTCTCGTTGTAATTTTCGATTATTCTTGGGTTCATCTTGGGATTATATTTTTAATTTTGGCATATCTTGTTGTAATATGTTATCCTTCTCAGACGAACCCAGTTTTTGTATTGTGGAGGCAACTCAACATGCAAAATGAGCCAGCCTTGGTGTAATGCCAAGATCATTTATCTAAGAGATCTGGATTCCATTGTTCTTTCTTTATGCTGCTGATTAACAATGGTGTCGTAAAATGCAGTTTGGTCTGTTGCTCGCCTTTTTTCTGAAAGGCATTCTGTTGCTGATTTGTTGATGCTGGAATGTGATTTGAATATTTTGTCCATGCATCAAAAATGGCCCTAGCTTAGTTATTGACAGAGTGATGGTTGCCTTGCTAAAACCGGAAATTTGAAGCATTGCCTGAACTACAGTGATAGACATTAACAGCATATTTGCTGGATTTCCTCTGCAAATCAAGGGAAGTGAGGTTCTTTTAAGCTCAAACTTATGGATGAAGGTCACTTAGCCAGTTGCGCCAATCTCAATATCCCATATGTGATCCGTTATAAAGGAATTATGTTTTCCCTTTTCTTCTGCAGAACATGATAGCTAAAATTTCTCTTGAATAATTCCTTTAAACAAGAAAATGAGTGAGAATACCATCACCATGCAACACATTTCATAGCTTAGGAAACTTGTATCCAAACAGATTAATTTATCACAATAAATATGCAAGCTTTATTCAGAGATATCCATAGAGTTCCTGATGCAAACCAGTTTAGTACTTTAACATTTCAAGGTACCGTGTGGATCTCATGTGGTACAGTAGCTGAGAGTAGTCCTCGGGGCTGATTAGAGAGAGAACAGGGAAAGGGTACAGATACGTCAATGGACACGGGCATTATAACTCCCACTGACCCTTCCACGAAGGCAATTGTGGTAGGAACAATCGCACATGACCACTCCTCCTTCGGTTATGTAAGAGGCTACAGTTCCAGGAAAGCACCAAGCTGCAAGTTCAGGATCAATCCCAGCAGTATAGTTTGCAGCATCTCCAGAATGGACCAACGGGAAGGAGGATTTTCCGTTGAGGTTAAAAACAGTGAGCGAATTTCCCTTGAACTTTCCTGGCGATTACATCTTTGTAATTCGGAGGTGGCCAATCACCCCAAGTGAATTAGATTATTAACATGAAATTTTGGTTCTTGCAAGAACATAAATTAGCTTCGTAGAAGTAAAATTTTCATGAATCCTCTAGTTACAGTGTGAAGTTGCAGTTTAAAGGCAAATTCAACCGAACCCAACTGGATATGATCACATGAAATGCTGTAAAAGCCGTTGTTCGTTTAAGGGCAAATCTTATTTTTGTTAATCTAATTGAAGCTTAAACTGTTCTGTTTGTTCTGGAATTACTCAGCAACCAAATAGAGATCAAGCATGAAACCCATCAAATTTTCTAGGCATCCCTACCTTTGATTAAACTAGTTATATGGAACCTTAAACAAGCCTCCCTCATGTTATATCTCAAAAATCAGAAGCTCAAAACCATGAAATCTCATGAAATTAGTCTACTGAATCACATAAATTTCAAAGTGAATGAAAATAATTGGATATTCTCATCACAAAGTAAAAAGTAACAAAATCTTCTCCTCCCTCGCTTTCTGTAACATTTGTCCACAGGATGACACGGTTTTTTTTTTTTTTTCAAAACTGTAAAAATATTAGGTTCCATGCAGAAGCCTGAGAAGGATGTTTGGCTGCTCACAAAAATTTCTCCAACCCATACACTAGATTCTGCCATGATAACAAAGACATGTATTAATGGCTGAACTTTGAAAAGGACTGAAGCAAAAAAACTAAGTTATAACAATGGCGTTTGCAGAGCCATTCAGCCAAATTGTTGTGGTCTATGCGGATCAAGCATGTGTCATAATTTCTCGAAAGAAAGGGATGAATACTTTTGGAATCGGTTTACCTTAAGTCGGATGACCTTTCTGATAGCCAAGAGCAGGCCAGGCATAAGGGATTGCACATCAGTGATATCATGTTTGATAGAGTAAACCTGAGGCCATCAGCAACAATGGTTGGATTGGTCCTTTACAGGTTACAGAAAATGGGAATAGTGAAGCAGAAAACATACCTCTCCTGGGCCAGAGAAGTAAACAGTTGTACTAGAGGGAAGCCCTGGTAGGACCATGCTATGTACCCTAACACCATCCTCTCCTATAACTTGGCCTCTTGCCTTGCAGGATGAAAATTATACAATGTGTCATCTCATCAATTCTTCAAACTATAAAGGTCTAAAGTTTTTAAACCTTCTTGATTGATCTCCATCATGGTTATTAAGCAAGAAAGAAAACCTTACCACAACATCAGTAGATATATCTTCTCTGTTGTAAATCTGACCCAGGTTAGAGAGGTTCTTTGAAATCTGAATAGCATCCGTTGACGGAAAATCCTGTGAACCAAAGACATTAAAAAAACATTGCTTGATTCAATTACTCTTCTTAAAATTTTTCCTATCACTTACTATTGGATTTGCTTTTGATTCAACAATTTCTGCGTTGTTGTAATGAAAGGAAGCTGTAATGGCAGCTTGCTGAAGGAGTATAGAACCAATGGACAGAGTTGGTGCAATCAGACAACCCTGCAGTCATTTTCGCTGTATGAAATAATCTCAACAAAAAATTTCAGAAAACATGCTGCTCTAAGATGGATTGCCGAAGCTTCTGTAAGTCCTAGGAATCACCAAATCTGAACTGTAATTATATGTATCTAGCTCACCCTGTGCTCACCATGCTGGCTTTGTCACAGAATGCAGATAATGCTCCAACCGAGTCGAGTTTAATCCGAGGAACATACACCACACTTCTCATGCCAAATGCTGTTGCCTAATGAGAATCACCAAATTGGAAGAAAAGCCTATGATTAGTAGTAATTGATGATGAAAATGTAAAAATAAATTTCAAGATGAAAAGCAAATGAACCTGCTTCACATTGTCGTAAACTGTGGAAGGATCAGTAAAATCCACTACTACTCCTGTTTCTTTTGACTGCATGCCAAAATATCAGAAATTGCTCAATCGATGAACTTTTTTGGTTCGAAGAGGAGGCTAATTAATTAGTTTAATCATAGAATTACCTGAGATATGGAACCTAATACCATAGTAAGATCATTTATTATTGGTATTTCAAGAGGCTCTTCCATGTCACAAAGCTACTTTGGCCAAGAAAAGAAAGGATTAATGGTTGATCATAGGGTAAATTATAGAGCAAGGGACATACAATCATGATTCAAAAGGAGAAAAAGAGCTGGAAACCTTTCCAATATCTTCTCCAACAAAATGGGAATCTACAGCACCTGCCACCTCCATTCCTCTTGCCTTAGTTACTGCAATTACTGCTGCCCTTCCTATTTCCTTTGCTGCTCCATTGATAACTACCTAGAATTACCCACCAGAGAGACAGAGAGAAAGTATTGCACTTGTTTTTCCACTTGAAGTTCAAAAGGAGGGTGATTAAATTGTTACCTTAATATTACTCTGAGAAGGTTGCATTGAGCAGGAGATAAACGGCCTGGTTATCACATTCTTAGAAACTTTATGAACTGTGTAATGAAAATGGCAGCTTAGGGCTGCCATGGTGATTCCAAGCTCTAGTCCTCTGTCTCAGCTGATTTTGTTCTATGCTCCATGTTGATAAGCCTATTCGCGCGCCACACCTTTTTTCCTTGGATAATGTTTGTGTCATTTGACAGGGCTTGTTTGGACGGTATTCTATGATGGGGACTTTTGCATGTCAGCAAATGCTGCTACAGGGCTCATGAGAGGCAAAGCTATTTGGCATTTCGTTTCCCTTCAATATCAACAACAAAGTGGTGGCAATTCTACAACATTAATCTTGAGTTTTTTTTTTTAATAAAAAATAATCAGAATCTGCAAATAGTTTTACCAAGTGGTGCTCAGAATGATGCTTCAATTATTGAATGCAATGACATCATAATGAAAGAATGATACTCGGCTGCTAATAAATTGTTCTAAAGGAGAATAAATAAATGACTAGTAGTAGTGATGCCAAGACTGGCTTCGTTATTAGTGGGCTTGACTTGCTTCAAATGTCAATGATGGAGCCAAGCGAGGCATAGCTGTTCATCCAGCTTGGAACATGGCTTGTTTCATCAATTCATCGGGTCAAAAGACCAAGAAGAAGTCTGCAGATCCAAAGGCTCGTTGAGTATATTGGTATGGTGATGAGATGGGGGGCCACGTGTATGGTGATCAGATAGAGCTAATGATAACCCACTGACATCAAATCCAACTATTTAGAGTAGAAAGTAGAGGAACTGATCCCACCTTCAATGATGACGCCATATCCGACATGACTTGATACCACCATAATTTTTTATTTTTATTTTATTATTTTTAGAATATGATCACTAACTAAATTAACATCAAAATATAAATTGCCATCTCAAAACACACACACAAAAAAAATATAACACTATATATAACGTTGTATATAATCATTTTCAATATATAATAACTTGATTTTGATAATAGCACTTTCTAACAAAGAAAGGTTTTAATCTAAAATGAAGTATCAAATTGATTATGAGAGAAATATATTATATACTTTTTTTAATTTATGAAGCCTAATTTTTTAAGGATTAGTATTTTTTATATTATCATTTAAAATTTGATTTCTAATAGCAGATAACCAGATAACGAGTTGACTGCCATTAATGCTTTGAAAAAAATAGTATGCAATAGGTTACTTGCACCGCCTAGATTCCAGCGACCACAGGTTACTGGAAAATCGGGCTGGTCTGTTTCAAATCAAGAGAAGCTTATTTTCAACTATATTTTAACCTGAAAAAAAAAACACTCTAAACACTTTAGCCTCTAACAACCAAAAAATTAGCTCCAAAACTCAAATCAATCAAAAACAAAAATTCTTTTCAAATTTAAATTTATCATTTTTGATAAGTTTAAGAGGGGGGAGGGATCACCTTATATAAACTTTTCTTATTAAAAAAAACTCACTGACATTAAAATCACTAGTTTTTATGGACGGTTTTGGTTTTAATTGAGATTTTTTTTTTATAATTGTAATCTGATCATTTTCTCTCTCCTCTCTCAAACTAAATGATCAAAAAATAAAAAAATTAAAGTTTGAAATTAAAATTGGATTTCATAAATTATTAGGGACGACAAGTTTATAATTTAAAAGGTTAGAGATCAAAGTGTATGTTTAGCCTCAAATTTAGAAAAATCATATTTTTTTATTGTTTTTTCCATCATAGTTCTCCATCTTTGAGTCTTGCCCTTTCTTAATAAATATGTTTTAATTGATAATTAATTTGGGTCTATAAAAACATAAAAAAAAACTAAAACAAAAAAGGGACTAATAAAAAAGACAAATCATTGTCCGCGGGGACGAATATTTTCATCATGTCTTTTTAAGTATTTCTTAACTATGACAGGTTGGCAACGGGGATTTCCAATGACCATTGAAGATTGAATGGTAAACCAAGGCAAATATGTTGAACGCTAATCATTCAAGATATTCTTGGATCAATTTTCCTTTGTTTTTTTTTATATATAAATACACAAGATTAAGTTTAATTTTGAGTTACCTTTATGACATTAGCCCAACCTTAATAACCTTACTCTTAAATCAATTTCATTACATTGAGATCGTCTTAAATGTTGTTATATATAAGATAATTTAAAGATAAATAAAAAATGTTGTTTTAGATGTGTTTAAGGGTGTAATTGTTTTTGCAGTTTAATCTGTTTTTTAAAATATTTTTTTAAAAAAAACATTAAATTAATATTTGTGCTAAAAGTAATAATAACAACCATCTAATAGGTGGTCCAGTGGTAAGAGTTTGGGATCAAGAGGTTTACTCTTCCTGTAATCTCAAGTTCGAGCTTTGTAGTTGTTAATATAATAGCCACTAGAGGCTTACATGGTCGTTAACTTCAGAGTACGTGGGATTAGTCGAGGTGCGCGCAAACTAACCCGGATACCCATGTTAATAAAAAAAAAACACATTGAGTAACTAGCTAGAGGACACTACTTACCCCTAGCATAAAATTTGAAATCTCTTGATATTATTATCCCAAGTTAAATAAGTTTTCTCTAAATTGCTTTAAAATACTTGAAATGAAAGACGAACCAGTAGAATTGTCTTGAATGAGTATAATGCATTCAAGTAACTATCTAAATCATTTGCATTGCAACTAGCAATGCAGGAGATTGCTTAATTAATCAGAAATTAAGTCGCCAATAACATTTCATGGTACAATATTTTACATGAGTTTTGAGGTTCGGCTGTCAGTTCACCTATCAGTTTCTTCAAATTTCTTACTATATATATATCTCCTTATTTCGCCATCCCTTTCTTTCGTTCTTAAATTGGTGGTTGGATTTTCGTTTTCCAAATTAATTAAAATTTGGCTAATGAATCATCTAACTAATACAAGGACCTCCTACCACCCTCTGATGGAGGTTTTTTGACTAATGTATTTAGTCCGTTCATAATCAAATGGTAGTGTGAAAATGATATTGGCATTGCAAGATGGAAGAAACAAGAAGAGATCGTAAAAACTTTGAAATTTTGGCAATGTAAGTAGACCCAGCATCCACTGACTGGACCAGAACATATATGTCTATGGACAAATGGGAAGCCATTTTCAAAGTAGGCAGATTTTTTGACTTCCAAGACAATGCTTTGTATGTTGCTTGTTAGAGATGCTGTGCGCATGTGATTCTACATGTATGAAACAAGTAAGAAACAAAAAACAAGCATATATATATGGTGTACTCCAATTTTCAATGTCCTTCCCCAAGCTAAAAAAAAAAAAGCAAAATCTTGTATTTCAAGTAAGGATTGGATGGTGTTCTAGTAGATAGAGAAGATCAAAAAATGGAAAAGTTCAAAAGATTGTGGCAAACAATTATGAATTGATATTTTAGTTGTTTATTTAGAAAGAGTAAAAAATTGAGAATTTGAAGAATGATTTAGTTATGGTGTGCGAAACCTAATCTGAAAATATTCCAAAAGTTGAAAAAAAATTAAAATATTTATTTTTTCCTTTTTATAAATAAAATGAATTGTAGAAGAAATGTAATTACTAATTAGAGATAAGCAACACGCAAGTACAAAAAAAATAAATTACCTTTCTTGTCACAAGTATTTCTATCTGAATTTATAAGAAAAAAATCTTTTTAATTTGTACTCGTTGAAATTAAAATTAAAATTAAAATTAAAATTATAGTTTTAAACAACTCGAAATATCACCTATTTATCATTTCAACTTTTGAATAAACTACTTATAGCTAATTGATTGCGTAAAAATGAGGTTAATTTGCATGTATGGTGATGGTAAATTGATATCTTCCAATAAGTATTTAACAGTCGTTTTAAGGAGAAAATCAAAGAATCTAGCTAGCTAGTTCATTAAAGTCCTCGAGATCAAATAACTTATTATACAAATGACAACAACGTTAACCAGCCACTTCAAGAGAATGTTACCCCCGAATGTTTAACATTTGATTTATGTATGCTATCAATACTTGTTAAATATGATAATAATTTTTAAATATTTTAATTTATATATAATTTGAAATTTATAATTTTAATACATATCAACTCCTTCACGTGTCAAATGTTTAGAGATAATCCAAAAACAAAACAGAGAGAAAGAGAGAGAGCAAGGAAGATTTATCTTATTTAAGCTAGATTAATCCAAAAACAAAACGGAGAGAGAGCAAGGAAGCTTTGTCGTATTTAAGCTTATATCGATGACAATTTCCATAAGGAATTAAACATGAAAAATCCAATAAAATTAAAGACAAATAGATAAAAAAAGGAAATGCATGAAGAAAAAGAATTAGAAAAACAAATATATCAAGATCATTAGCAAGAAAAGCTGCTACTAATTGATTTTGAGTGAGGGATGGTGTTTATCATCATAAATTAAATATCTAAAATGGATTTAAATCCTCTCATATATAACATGACATATTATGCTCCTTGATGTGTTGTACATGTAATTGAGAAAGACATTAGCTTGTTATATTAATAATATTCCAAAATTAAAAATGCATAGATAAAAAGTTACTTAGTATTTGAAACATTGGTTAATCAATATGTTAAATTACTTGAATTTCTTTATAATTCAAGGAACTCCAAGTTAACTATAAAAGTTTTGAATACCTGTAAAAAACAGTCTTAATCGAGTGAACTTAAAGACATTCCAATAATAAAGTCAATACCTTTACGAGAAAGATGTTAAATGACTTAAAGCAATAAATAACTTTAAAGAATTTTAAATTTCAAGGACAAAGATATTTATTCTTGAATTTTAAATTTGTTAATGCTACGAAGTCTTTATATATTTGTTTTAGAAAGAGTAGAGTTTGTGTATCTTTTATCTGGATGGTTCGGATGATATTTATACCTTCTAAATCTTGTTGTTTCCATGAAAAACAAAAACCAGAAATTCCTCTACTCTCGACGACATTAATAAGAGGCAAAAAACTCTTACATATCATTAATGAGATAACAAGTATAAGGGTCCCTTAAGAGACATTATACACACTTATAAACACAGAGAAATCATTACTTTAACGTGTACAATTATTTTAGATGGAGAGATATGACGGTTTATTATGTCTTTAACATTTATATTATAGATAATCGTTTAGAATCATATATAAAATCTTAGAATTGGTAATGCCGCACCTTGGATTTGACTATCCACCAAATCCAGGCACCTTGAGTCTGACATGTGTGTCAGATCTACGTTACTTTGGATTTGGCAAACTGCAAAGTCCATGTACTTTGGACTTAGCTGTCTGCCAAGTCTAGACACCTTAGGTCTGACATATTTATTAGACTCATGTTACTTTGAACTTGGTTATTCGCCAAGTCTAGACACTTTGAGTTTGGCAAACATGTCAGACAATGTTACTTTAGACTTGCTTGACCACCAAGTCTAGGCATGTTGGACTTGATTGTTCGCCAAGTCCAGGTACTTCGGGTTTAACATGTTTGCTAGACTCATATTGTTCTGAATTTGACTAACTGCCACGTCCAAGCACCTTGGACTTGGTTAACTGTCAAGTTCATATACGTTGGACTTGACTAATTATCAAGTCCAGGTATCTTGAGTTTGACATATTTGTCAGATCTACGCTACTTTGAATTTAACTGACTGTCAAGTCCACGTATCATGGACTTGGCTAACTACCAAGTCCAAATATCTTGGTTCTGACTTGTTTGTTAGATCCACATTACTTTAGATCTGGTTGACTGTCAAATCTACACACTTTAGACTTGGTTATTAGCTAAATCCAGGCATCTTGAGTTTAACATTTTTATCAGACCCGCGTTACTTTAGACTTAGCTGACTGCCAAGTTTAAACACTTTAGACTTGGCGACTGTCTTGTCCATGTATCTTGGATCTGACATATTTTTTAAATCTACATTGTTTTGGACTTGGCTAAATGCCAAGTCCACATACCCTGGACTTGATTAACTGTCAAGTTTAAATGTTTTAGATTTGATATATTTATTAAATTAACTCATTTAATTTAAAATGATATTTAAAACAAAAATCTTAATAAAAAGGTGAAACATCATATACTGTATTTTCTCATCTTTTATGATTTTTTCTTTGGTTAAGCTGTTATTTACACCAGTAATTAGAATAGATATTTTACACAAAATAGGTTATCAAAACCACCATCCTGACAAATATATTTTATAGATTAATTTCATAACCAATCCAACGACCAAGATTTTAGAATCCCATTTTAGAAAAATATTTTTAAAAGACTAACATCACCCATGTGAGTTTTAAAGAGTTGAAATAACATCATTTGGTAAAAGAATAGTTTTAATTATTAATCGAGCAAAATTCTCATTTAAATATGACGAGTCCAATTGGGTGCATTGAAGAAAGAATATTGGATATGCTTTGATTGTTCCCCCGAACCCCTCTGTTCGAGATTCCAATCCAAGTGGCTGGAAGTCTTGCTGCCTAAATGAAAAGGGGAAGTACTGGCTGAAATTATTTGGCCAGAACGTAATATTTCTAACCACATTTTGTCACCATTTTTATTTTTTTTGTAGTGTAAAGTACAGAAAAGTGTCCCCTTTACATTATCACATGCTGCTTAATTTTGACCATATAGTCCCACAGAAAACTCCATGAAACCAGAAGCAAGCAAAAGCATTTCCCAATAACCCTATTTTTATATGCCAATTGGTCGGCATCCTGTCCCTAATCAAGCATGCCTTATAACCCAATTTGTTCGAAACCCTAAAATTACACAATGATGTTAATTAATCTCACTAATTTAATCATTACACCTTTATACTAATCAAAGAGGCTTTTGTTATTGAAAAGATAGCACAAAAGACATTTTATAATCCCATTATTGCTAGTTAAGACGAGCTAACTACCGCGTCAAAAAGGAAATAAAATACGAGAAAAAATAATCATACTTCGTAGTCTATGCACTGCATGCATGTACAATGGTACATATATTATTGTTCATCATCTTTTTTTTTTCTTTTTTTTGGTCAATTGACATGGAAGATGCTTTTATATTAGTTTATACATTAATTGGGATTTTTTTATTTCGTAATTTTATGGGCGTGTTTTTTACGTTGACTTGCTATGTTTAGAAAAAATAATTTCATAGTTCGGATTCAAGAAATTGATGAATTCATTATGTGTATTTCATATTATTCTCGAAGTGATGATTGAAATGATAAATAAGTTTATTAATTTGAAAAAAAAAGGAAATCTCTTAAATACATATGAATAACCTATTTAATCCATTACTATAGAAATGTATAATCTTAACATAGAAAAATGGTCTAAAAATCTTTAAATTTATAAAATAAATTAATTTTCCATTAAAAAAATTAACATTCAGTCTAAATCAAGTGGATAAATAATAATTATAGGTCCAAATTAAGACAAATCCAATAAATATAAAGTATAATACTCCAAACCGTCCTTCCATCCCTTCTTCGTTATGCAGAGTTGCTGACACCAGTAGGTTACATTGTCTAAATCAAACCACGTACGCACCAAATATAAACCCGTCACACAAATCCCACGTGGGATGACTTTTTAAGAGGCTCAGAGATCGACACGTGTACATCACGACCTTGTGACTCGCTCGTGTGAAACTGTCGGTGGCAGGTACTAGAGGGAGTAAAGTAAAAAAAATGTGTAGAGTAAACTAGATTTTTGGTACGGTGTTTGATGGTTCCGATGATTGCCACGTGGGATTTACTGGAGTGTGACGTAAGCGACCGCTCTTTAGCCTTGGTTTCTACGGAGGGTTACATGGTCCAGGTTTGTACTTTATAGTCCTTTTTATATGCCTTAAAAAAAAACTTTTATTCTACTATTATGAGTCGATTTTTAAGGGTTTTGTGATAATTTTATTTGTTTATTTATTTATGGTTTTGTTTTATATGATCAAACTCGCTGTATGTGTTTTTTGATGATTTTTTTAGACAGGTTATTGTTTCTTAATTTTAAAAAATAAATTAAATTTTAATATGCAAAAACTATTACTATAAAAGTATCACTCAATGAAAAAAAAAAAAGAGTTTTAATTTTGCTTTTCCTTAAAGAATAACTCTCTTCCCAATTTGGTATATTCTTGTCAAGATGACTACAACGATGGAAGTTTCTTTTATTCATTAATTAAAAACCCGTCAACCTTTGTGCTACATAATGAGAAGAGTAATCTTCGTAATATATATATATTACAAAACCTTAAAATTTACTTGAAATTTACTAAAATAATATTTTAAGTTTTTTTTTTAAAAAAAAATTATAACTTGAGTGAATCAATAGAATGGGTTACCTGAGATTTGGATAGTGTGGATTTCTAAATTGAATCATATAAATAAAATGTGTGGTGTGCAATGAATTTATTTCATCAAAGTCTTCTCCTTTGCTGGATGGATGGATGAGTGAGTGAATGATATTATAGATTCTTTTACAATAAAAAAAACCCACCAATAAGCGGACCATATATGGACCCCAAAAGATTCATTATCAACAATAACTTAATTATCATAAAAATATTTAAAGGTAATTATTCTCAACTACCTTTTTAAGTAATGGACATCTATACCGTGCTTGGTGCATGTTTAGAGTTTAAACCATTAATCTACATTTTGACATTCATAATGGATGTTTAAAGTTTGTAATTATAAAAGTGTATTTCGCTTTATAAAATATTAAATTTTTTAAATATTTTTAATAGTTTTAATTTGTTGATGTAAAAATAAAAAAAGAACTATAAAAAACTATATTTTAATATATTTTTACCTTACACTACAATACCAAACACATAATTAATTAAAATAAGTTTTTTTCATGGACAATTTAAGGGTACAATATTATCAAAATAGTGCTTCCAGATAAATTTAACTTTAAAATAAAAAAAATGGAGGAAACTTTCTTAATCACCAAGACAATCTCTTAAGATTAAATAAATTTAAAACAAGTTCTTGAAGTTAATTTGAAGATAAATTAATTGGATAAAATTAATTTTATATCTTTGGAAAAAAATTCCAAACCATTAATGATAGACCAACAGAATTACGAGGTTAATTATTGTAATAGTATTTTTGTAGTTACAACCATTTAACAGACAGAAACCGTTCAACTAAATTTGTTGTTATTTCATAAACCCGTAACTATTGCTAATGGTATCACTAATTAATCCATAATTAATTACTCTTAAATCCTAATCTTCCCTCTCTGTAACTGCCACACCTGTGAATTAAGCAGCGGTGAAACGTCACCGGTTTTAAAGCTAAACTCACTACCAGACACGGAGACAGCAAAGACATCCCACAAGTAACTGCCACGTGTCCAGTCTCTTTCTTACAGCAATTGACAAGACAATGATTGGGGTCACGATAAATTCCCCTAAATGCCACTAGAAGTCACACGTGTGCTTCGAAGGGAAAAATCCCATCAAATCTTTACCTAGACCGTCATGTTTCTTAACATTACCCCTTATTTTCTCTCTCTTTTTTTAATAATAATATGATTTTTTTATAATACTAATATTTCCTTTTTGTCATAATTTCCCTTAATTAATTTAAGTATTTAGTGTCCTGTACTATTTTGGTGCATCAAATTTAATCTTTTTAATAAATTCATAAAAGGAGTCATCATATATTTCAATTAATACATACATTTACATTTAGAAAATTAATTTCTCTTGTAATTAACATTCTTTAAATTCAAATTAAAAATAATAATTCATCTATATTTGTTTTCTTGAAATTTGGTAAGAGGAAATAGGATCCAAGTTTTTTTACCTTTACACAGTAAGTTCTGGCGGCTTTTTATAGTTTTATAATGTAGTTTAATAATCATCAATAATACATAGATTAATATTTAATTAGAATCTTTCTCTCTATATATAAATACGCCTTCTCTGGTCACAGCAACAGCTTAGCTAGCTGTCCACTCATTTTTTTAACAAATTTCTACATTTTTTTCCTTTTTTTCCCTCCTTCCTTGAAATCTCTAGAGAGAAAGAAAGAATCCCATTTCCTAGAAATTTGACTCTTCTCTTCCTTCATTTTTCATTGGTTTCTTTCAAGATTGTTGGTTCAGTGTTTCTTTAAAATCTTTGAGTTGTATATGGTTCCATTTTTGTTGAAGAGAGATCTGGCCAGGGGTTGAATTTAGCTATAGGTTTCTTGATTTCAAGGTTGTGGTTTTAGATTCTTGATTTTTTCTTGAGTTGCAAGAATTGTTTAAGATTCTTCTCTCTTTCTTGTTTTTTCTTTTGAGAGACGCCATTAGAGTAGGAGATATATGCAAGCTTAGTTGGTGTTTTTACAAGTCTACGCGTGGCTGTTAGGATTGACCTCGTGTAATGCTGGGTTTACAGCTTTCTGAAACAAGGTCTAACAACCTTTGTCTCACTTGGGTTGCTTTGTTTTCTAGCAAGCGTTGTCAGGGTTCACTCTTTTCAGAGATCTAATTAGTCTCTTTGTCTCAAAGTTTCATAATTTCTTGTAAGGGGTACAAAAAGAAGAAAGAAAAATGATGAGAATGAAGACTGCTAAAACAACAGGGCTGTCACAGATGAATGGTTCAGCCGGTGGTGGTGCTGGAGGTGAGTGGGAGGTTAGACCAGGAGGAATGTTAGTCCAGAAGAGAAGCCCGGATTCTGATCGGACCTCTATCCCTCCACCGACAATTAGAGTCAAAGTTAAATACGGGTCAACGCATCATGAAATCAATATTAGCTCACAAGCTACATTCGGTAAGCTCTTTTCTCTTCTCTTTTTTGACTTGGTTAAAAAGTTCAAAATTTTTGTTCTTTATTGTTTCTGTAACAATCCAGATGGGAGTTTAGGTTTTGTAACAGTAGTTGCTGTTCAAAATTTAGATGTCTACAGTAGTTAGAGAGAATGATTGAATGATGATTTTGATTTTTTTTAATTTTTTTGTCTGGGTTGTCCTGGGATGCAGGGGAGTTGAAGAAAATGTTGTCAGGGCCAACAGGATTGCATCACCAAGATCAGAAACTGATTTACAAAGATAAAGAGAGGGATTCAAAGGCATTTCTTGATATTTCTGGAGTTAAGGACAAGTCGAAAATGGTGCTAGTTGAGGACCCGATTAGTCAGGAGAAAAGATTTCTTGAGTTGAGAAAGAATGCTAAGATGGAGAAGGCTTCAAAATCCATATCAGAAATAAGTTTCGAAGTTGACCGGCTAGCGGGCCAGGTATTCTATGAAATTTGTGTAACTTGATCGTAGAATGTTTTAGTTCTTGTTTAGTGGATATTGATCTTTTGACTGCAAATTGTTTAGGTTTCAGCGCTTGAATCAGTAATTACCAGAGGGGGTAAAGTAGCAGAGAAAACTGTGCTTAATTTGATTGAGTTATTGATGAATCAATTGCTGAAACTAGATGGAATTATGGTTGATGGTGATGTCAAATTACAAAGGAAAATGCAGGTAATTAGCTTTGATTTTGAATTCAGTAATTGATTACTGCATAAAACATGTTTATTTATTTTTCACGGTGCTGAGCTTGTTACTTTCCTGATGTTTTGATGAAGGTTAAAAGAGTGCAAAGGTATGTTGAGACTCTTGATATGTTGAAGATCAAGAATTCCATGGCTAATGAAAATGGAGAGCAGATTAAGAATCCCATGCCTAATGGCAACGGAAACCATCCTCCAACGCAGCAGCAACACCACAAACATTCAAATGGACAAAAACTAGCCCCAATTCAAGAGCGGCAACCAAGGTATACCAATGGACACTCACTAATACCAATTGAAGAAGAACAACCGCGGCACTCTTTCGATAATTTACCGATCCACCAACAAGAGCAGCCGCCAAGACATTCAGCATCAGGAGCGGTTGTCGTAACCACACAATGGGAAACATTCGATTCCATGCCGGCACTAGTGCCGGTTCCCTCAACATCTACATCCACCCCAGCCACCAATAATCCAGCTCATCATCAGCCCAAGTTCCCTTGGGATTTCTTCAACTGAACGCCAAGACACGTAGTAGTTGTTTTCTGTGTGTGTGGATGTGTTTTGGATTTATCTCCAGTTGGTTTGTTATCTCCTCCATTCTTTGATGTATTTAGATTGTTTAGCGACCCCTTTAGTCTGTCTCCCATTCAGTTCAAACTGAGAATAAATGGGGTTAGCACAATAGTTGATTATTACTATTAATCTGTTCTATCTTGTATCCCGCTGTACTCAAATTCATTTGCCATTTTGTAATGTTCCTGGTTTTTTGACAGTGATAGATTATAAATGGACGTGTGCGCGTGTATATATATATATGTATATATATTAGTAGATTATTTTCTTCAGTTCTTGGGCCATCGTTTCTCGCTTCAAAGATGACTCCTGCAATTGTGTACACAACATTTCCTTGCCCTGTTCGAACAATGACCCGATTGACAAACCCTTTCTCTCGCTGCCTCATCCAAGCTGAGATTCATTGTTTTGGGGCTGAATTGAACAGTTTATAATGGTTGATGATAAATTAAGTAACCCTATAATACCTTGCTTCCTGAAGGGTCTACAAACTGACAAAAAGAGGAGGATTTTTGTCGATCCAAGTAACTAACCTCCAATCATACAAAGACAGGTCTTGATAAAGTATAGACGGAAATGATAACAGAGGATTAGTTTAACCTATTTTAAACAAGTATGTGTCTTTGTGTATGATTTGTTCTACACTTGGCACCTATTCCAAATTCAGAAACATTCCTCTTTTGGCTGCTTCTATATGATAGCTAAGTATCTATTACCTAAACATTCCATAACCTAGCATTAGGGTAGCAATGCACCAGTAGAGTAGATGACATCTATAAACTCTCGCAACTTTTAATTTTAAAACTGGGCTAGGAAAAGGCATATTGGTCTACTAAATTAGCAAGCATCTCTAAAGGAAAGAGAGGGAGCATCTCAAAAGGACAAGTTAAAGCCATTCACAGGACCAAAAACCACTTCTGGAATCAAAAGAAGATGTCAAAGACAGAAAAGCATCCCATTCCATTTATTTAATTAATAGTACAATATCTCTTCGACTCCCACACCAATAATAAGCTTCTAGATTTAACTTTAATAATTAAAATCATTAAAGTGTTATAGAAAAAGATAAAAATCTAATCCAATTGCACTCCTTTTCTGATTTGACAGCATGCTCTTGCTAATGTGGTGTTTAAAAATATTTTTAAAAAAATAAATTAATATTATGTTTTTAGAATTTTTTTAATTTTTAATATTAGTATATCAAAATCATTAAAAATAATATATAAAATATAAATTTGATGTCTTTTTAAGAAAAAAAATAATTTTAAATATACTTTGAAAATAAAGCTACCGTAATGTTAAATACTTATTTTATTTTATTTAAAAAAAAACACATATTCATGGCTAATTTAGGAATTGAGCCCTAATTAAGGAGATGAGAAGATCAGACTAATCCTCAAAATTGAAAATGAAGTTGTTCTAAATAAGGTACATGACCCTACTAAATTATCGAGCATCTTAAAAGGGCATGACACGGCTAAAAACTAGAAAAAAAGAAAAAAAAAAACATCTCATTCGTGAAAAACGTGTTACTATTTAGAACTTGAATTATTCTAAACATATATTAATTTAATAATAGTTTAATATATTAAATAGTGATTATGACATAATAATAATAATAATAATATTTGTTATAAACAATTTTTACATATTAACTTGGCTCTAATGAGCATTTTTATATATTTGCTATAAATAATTTTTTATGTCTTTTATTTATTTTTAACACCTAAATATTATTTTTTGTTTAAAAGAATAATATCGGCCCACGGGAACGAGTGGGCACAGAGACTAGTTATGATGTAAATAAAACGGTTGCTATGTCTCTATCTTATCTATTGATTACTAAAGCATGCATCAACAATGGATGAAGCAATAAATAAATAAATAAATAAATAATTCAGCTAAGTAAAGCACAAACCAGATCTTTAATTTATTAGGCGGTGCGTGGAAAATATATAAACTATCATATTTATTATGAAATAAAGAGATGGGGTCTTTTGGGACGCAGCTTCATGTCCAGTCAACTTAACTTTAAAAGTTCAGGCAGTACTTGAATATTTTTCATTATACAAAAAATGTTCAACCTCACTGCATCCTGCCAATATCCAAGGCCAATGGTTCCCTTTTCTTCTTCGTCTTCTTCTTCTCCATTTTTCAAGTTTTTTTTTTTTTTTGTTTTATTCTGAAATCTATTGTTTTAATGAATATCGATCTAATGTGTTGTTTAGATCAAATTAATCCTTTGTATGTTCCATGAAAGAATCATTAAAATCGATGAAAGGAAGAGTTGTTGCTCTGAAATATCCACTTCAAATAACATATGATTTCATTCTCGAAATTATCGTATGCCAAAATATATATATATAGTGATATATTTTGGATCGATCCCTATTTCCCTCGTCAAAAACAGGTATAAATGGAAGTGCATCTTGCTAGTGAGTCCACAGAACATGATGAGCTTGCACCAATATGCAGACAAACAGCACATCGCTATCTCTGCATAAAAGACACTGCAGAACACCAGTTCTGGCCCTTGTCACCCACATGATGCTTGTTAATGCTCATAATAGATTTCAGTCTGGCAAAAATACCGATACTGGAGATCGCCCAATCCATTCTGACAAATCGATGATTAGTTTACCTGTTTCCCCCCTTATTTTTTATAGATGGACTCCAATTCATTGTGAATCAATCTTCTTTCTGTTCTATTCTTTTCTTGAGACTCTGAGAGGGAAAAATCATGTTTTTTTTTAAAAATATTAAAATCATGTTGTTTTAAATCTTTTTAAATAAATTAAGCTTGCAGGATTAACCAATTTAGTTTAAAATTCGGTTTAAAATAATTTTATATGAATGAATTTTCAAGTTATTACTGGTGAGTTTAATAATAATGATTGTACGTACCAATGAGATTCCCTGGACCAGCAAAACATTGCAAACCGCACACAAAATCTATGAATATGATTTTGAAGAAAGAAAGGGATGTCAAATAATTATTTGATTTCTATCTACTTTTTGGAGGTGTTAAATGTGCCAGCTGATGATGAGGGAGCTTCAGAATGAAGTAGCTGGTGCTCGTAATTAAGGATAAACTATGTTTCTGTCCTTTTAAATTTATCAATGCTCCTCTTTCATCCATATAGTTCAAAATTACTCAAATTTATCCTTACATTTTTGACAACCAACGAAAAAAATCAACTTTTTCATACTTTTTATTTGGATTTTTCTCACTTTCTCTGTAATTCCTATATATTTTTAGGATATATAAGAAAACCTATCTAATTAAAAAATGGATTTTTATAAATTTTTTTTTTTTTTCCCTGTAATTCCTATATATTTTTAGGGTATCTAATAAAACTCAAAAATCAAATTAAAAAAAATAGGATTTTTAATGGATATGGAATTCAGAACTTAAATGGGAAATTGATTACTCACTCACTCCTACAAATTCAAGAATGCTAAGACTTTAGGGATATTCGAACATGTTTATGGGTTCGGGTATGTTAGGAAAACAAGAATTACACTACCTAAAAAATTAAATTAGTGCTATTAATTCACCAATATTCTTTCATTTTCTCGTCCATTTCAAGAGTTTTTACACTTGTTGGTCCATTGATCACTTCATCTTCTTCTTTTTTTAGATTAATTTTGAGCAAGATAATGTCTTCGGCAAAACATGACGCAGCTTATAGCTCAATGAAAACTAAGATTCTTAAGGTTACATTTTGAAACTGTAAATAAATAAAAAGAGAATTATGATATTTTATGAAAATTTTATAATTCAATAATTTGATGATAAAAATAACATACTAATAGTTTATATAAATATTAAAACAGACCTAACACAAAAAAAAAAATTCAAGTAGAAAAAAATAATTAAAACACGAGATTATCTATGAAAATAATTAAAATAGAAAAAACAATATCTGTTTTTCTGAAGTTAAAATTTAAATTTAATCTACCAATCAAATCTAAAATTATAATTATTTTTATAATTTTGAGTGTATCAAGCATCCAGCCTTCTTCATTGACTTCTTTGCCAGCTAGGCCATGTCTGTATTGTATATAAATCTAAGCCACACCACACGTCTAAACAAAATTTGGTGCACTTTAGGGTCTAGCTGCTGTGGTTACTTGTGGACTTGTTCCGCTCTTTTTCCCGGGTTTGACCCTCTATGTGAACGCCTGTCATCCCCGCGGTGCCTTACCTGCTCCTGGACTTGCAGGATGTCCAGTGGGCCATGGGGAATAGTCGTGGTGCGCGTAAGCTGGCCCGGACACCTCACGTAAATAAAAAAAAAATAATAAAAAAATAAAAATTTGGTGCATCCTAACTATATAACTGCTGCTAGGAGTTTGAAATTAAAAGATTTATTTTTTTTTGGTTTTAGTTTTGAGTTTTATAATTGTTTATATAATAATTACTAAAAATTTATATAATTATTAATTTTAAAATTTATAAAATTAATTAAAATATACATAAATTAATCCGAATATTCACGTTAAACTAAAAAAAATTGGTGCATCCTTCCTGCTTTGCGTACATTGCAGAATTTCACAAAATCCCATTTTCACGGCAGGATCCCAAGCTTCATCATTTGGTATGATTTTCAGAGAAATTTGGGAGTGACCATTTATCAATTATTTATCACAAGGCAGATGAATTATCTGTACATAAAATATATTTGAGAACAACCAGCACCGACTGACTTGTACTGGGAATTGTCAAATCCCTTCTGACAAATGATCACCCCACTTTACCCAGTTTCACTATTTAAGCGCAGCTATCTCTATCAACTTTTCTTCCAAGGAATTAAATGTGCGACAGTGCCAGTTCGTGTAGTCGGTCTGCTGGTAACTGGAATGTTATAAAAGTTTAACTGAGCGATTTTACCGAGTTTTATTTTATCAGCTTCACTCTATTTCAAATCTTGTTTGTATTTTTTTTTTTTTGTTTAAATTCAAATCTTTGAGATAAGTTTCTGGGAATGACAACTTATTTGACGAAATAAGACTTGGTAAATCTCAAGCTTTATTATTTGGTTGATAGAGAAATATGGATGTGTCTCGAATGAAAAGAAACTAGCCACGATACTTTCTTCTTCTTCTTCTTCTTCTTCTTCTTCTTCCTCTTCAATTCTTGACGAAGCACCTCTCCCATGGAGGTTGTTGCATCTAAACGGAGCTGGACCCGTTCATGGTTCAAGAAGGGGTCAACCGGTCAAGTGGAGGCCACCGCTGCCTCTCTGGACAATAAAAAGCCTTCAGCCAACAATTGATCACTAGCTTGGTCGGCAAACTCCTTGATGCGTAGGCCTATAGATCATTGTTTGTCAAGTTTGTTGGTCAACATGAAAAACTAACTAAGCCCACTTCAAAAATCATTTACATTCTATAAGATACAATTTGTGGTGGACCTGATCCAATGTCTAGGTTGAATATTATGCGTTGATTTGAGTTAGTTTAATTTTTTTTAAAAAAAATCATGAAATAAAAAAAAATTGGTTGTTTTCCCCGAAAATGGAAAATAAATCAAGTTGGGTCTAATAATGATGTTGAATTTAGAGCTTGAGGCTGGTAAAAGGCCCATTGTGATACTTGGCCAGCCTTCACTAGCAGATCTTTCGATAGGCCGACTTCCTCCCTCCTCCGATCCATGTTAGCAATTTCTCCTTTTACTTTCAAATGAAACTTTGTATTCCTGCATTTGGTTATTGTTTATTTTCGTGTTTTAAAAATATATTTTAAAAAATTATTAATTATTAATTTTGATATTTTTAAATTGTTTTGATATACTAATATAAAAAATAAATTTTAAAAAATAAAAAAATATTATTTCAATATATTTTCAATACTCAACTATCATTCATGTAAGAGTGAGATATCGGATTGATATATATATATATATATATATATATATATATATATATATATATATATATATATATATATATATATATATAAAAGAAAATAGGACAAGTTGATAACATGGTTAGCATAGGATTATTAACTTGTTTAACAATCAACTTGGGTTAAAATGACGTGTTTGGAAGTGTTGTTGTGATTGTTTTTTAAAGTGTTTTT
This sequence comes from Populus deltoides, assembly GCA_015852605.2. NCBI lineage: Eukaryota > Viridiplantae > Streptophyta > Magnoliopsida > Malpighiales > Salicaceae > Populus > Populus deltoides. The sequence continues at coordinate 1,617,923 of CM027584.2, read as the reverse complement.
TGTGCCGAATTGTTTTAAAATGATATTTTTTTATTTTTTAAAAATTATTTTTGAGATCAGCATATTAAAACGATCCAAAACATCCAAAAAAACTAATTTTTAACAAAAAAATTAAATTTTTATAAAACACGGTTTGCATCGCGTTCTTCAACCATATAAGTTCGTATTTCACGAAAAAAAAAACATCTCATAAAACAAGGGTGCTAGTTTCTTGATTATTATTATTTTTTATTCAATTTTGCACAGCGTCTATTTCATTCTCTAAGAATATAATGAAGTTGGGCCTAAGAATATTGAATCTCTTTTTCCTTTTTAGGCCTGTAGGTTGGTATAAAAGACCCAACAAAGTCTGTGGCCTTACCCATGGCCTTCGTCGAACATATCCAGAGTTTAATATAAAGATCTTTGATGGGCTTATAAAATACCTCCAACTCACAGTAATTGCTATCACATCCTCTTTTTCCAGTCAAATGATACCTATGCATGCTTCGGTTCATTGGCCCGTGTTCTGCTCAGAGTTGTACCAACTTTTCTAAACATAAAAATAACACTACCGAGTATGGGAAATTTTTAATTAAACTATATAATAACTAATCTAATGTGAAGTGGTTGTTTTAATGGATGAGAGCGAATACAAAAGTTATTATAAGAAAAACCGATGAATTTATCATTTCAACCCATACTAATTGGTCCGGATATATCTAATTCGTAACAAGTGAAATTGAAAGCTCAGATTCAATCAAGAATTTTATTTGTCAACCAATTTAATACTTTAATGCTAAATGATGAAATTGAAGAAAAAATCGCAATCTAAAAAACTAACAACATTAAAAAAAATAAATAAAAAAAAGAATGAGTATCAAATACAACCATAGTTAAATGATTATTTATTTTTAAGAATAACAGAGTTATTTTACCGTGCAAAAAAATAATAAAAAGACCAAAACATCTCTTTACAATTTAAAAGCGACAAATAAATCAAATGAAAAGACTGTTTTTATCCCTAACAAAGCAATTTATTAAAAGTTTTTTCAAGAGCAAAACTATCAATTTACTATTATAATCCACAATAAACAAAGATATATAAATTTTCTCATATGTTCTAGCTTTCTCTTTAGTATAATATACGGGCTTTAACATCAACCCATCAAAGCTTTGAGAACATTGATAGAAAACCTTGTCCGGCCCAATAGATTAATATGAAAACCTATTGATGTAGACTTAAATTTTATGTTGAATTACATTGTGTCAGTTAATTTAACTCCATCAACTTGATGAGTCGTCAGCACATAACTTTATTAATACTTTTTATTAATATTTGGGTGAGGCATGGTTTAATACTTCCAAAAAATCATAAAATAATACTATTTTAAATTTTATCGGTGAATTGACTGGGATCCCGTGACCTGAGACGCCATGGACCATGTCCTAGGCCGTGCCGGGCATTCCAGCATGGTTGCATCATCAATGAGAAAGATGTTTGGTACTGTACCAGTAATCTACTATTATTGTGGTAATACTACTAATAAACTACTTTAGCAGCCAACCAGGGCCAAAGGTGCAACTTCAAATTAGGTTTAGGACTTTATTTAACTAAAAAGGCAAGGTAAATGATGCTATTACGAAAGCTGATTGATCGTTGGGTGGGTTAATTAGTGAGTGTCCACTTTAATTATCATCAGTGGATCATTTAATTCACCTGATGACCATCCAAAGCATCATCTCATGTAGAAGAAAGCTCTAATTATAATAATAGTGTTATTGATATTAGTAAGATGTTGTTTCTTTCTTGAATTATTTAAAATTTAAATCAAATCAAATTATTTTTTTAAAAAAATGTCTATTATTAAGAATATGTTTGGGAACGCGGTGCAAACCACGTTCCCAAAAAATTCAATTTTTTTAGAATTTAATATGTTTTGGATGGTTTTGACGTGCTGGTGTCAAAAATAATTTTTAAAAAATAAAAAAATATCATTGACATGAATTTCAACACAAAAAATTATTTGAAAAGCATCCACAACCACGCTATAAAGCTAATTCTAGAAAAATTGCCTTTGTCGGCTAAAGAAAACATATTTCTCCGCACAAAGCATCCCCATACCTTTCAGGAAAAACAGGTGACTCGTGAATGGGAGCAAGGCATTTTCTTCGTGGATTTAAAAATGATCGTGTAACTTGTACAAAAGGTGTCAAATTCTTCGTATTATTTGGAGAATTCCTTCTTCTTTTTTTCGTTTTCTAGTGAGTTGGAGTGGATGTACTTGGCTTTGTTTTAGAAAGTGTAAGGTCAACAGGATGGCCTAAAAGAATATCCGACTCAAAAATCTTTCTCAAAGGAGATGTATGTTAGGATATAAAAATTATTGCATGGTTTACTTAAGGTCTAAGTCTAAGTACTTAATTGTTTTTCATAAATTAAGGTTAAATTATTACCCATCGAAATTAAATCTCTTGTTCGGCCCATAATCCAGTTTACCTTCCTATATAAATAATTTTTTTAAACCAACCTATATATATATATATAAAAAAATTAAAAAGAAACCATGGATATACCCTTTGCACAGGTCCTTGTATCCATATAGCAGAAGAACTTATCTTCTTCCTTTGTTTTATGGCAATTAATTAAAGAAACATGCATATACAAAGGACAAAGTTGACACAGAATCGTAGCCCATGGGTCCTAAAGTCTGTCTCGCAACTATGGGACGACTGTTCCTAGATTTCGGAGTCTTAATTTGAATTTCGCACTTCAAGGCTTTAAATAAATCCTAGGAATCCGTTCTCCTCTTATCATCTCAATTATAAAATTTACATGCAACAATAAAAAAATCATCATCTTTAATTCGGCAAGGAAGTAGATTTTTAATTACTAGAAATCATAACTGGTCTTTTAAATAATATAAATAAAAGACTGATTGTATAATTAAAAAAAAAAGATTAATACTCTTAAGACGTCTCCTCTGATGTAGACTGCATTGTTTTTTCTCTCTATTTACTATGATCTAATTAAGTTTCTATTTCTATCGGCCTACTATGATCAGTTTGTTATGATTAACAAACTCTAATTTTCTAAATCAAGAACTTGAACTGAATGACAAAAAATCCTTCTTTATCATTAAGACTTCTTTCGAGATGAAATTAAATTTTTTGCTATTGTGTCACTCAAAATAATATTTTAGATAAAATTCATTGTGGTTTTTTATCCTTGTACCATAAGTTATACCATAAGTGAAAGAATTGTATTATTCCCAATAATATTTAGTATATTAACCTCACACATGTTTTTTTATCCTTATATTAAAATGACTAATAATAAATTATTATCCCTAATAATATTTTAGATATTAACTCTTTTTAGATTTTTTTTTAATTTTATATTAAAAATGAATATAGGGTGGTTGGGCAGCCCTTTATAGGGTTTGTCCCCTCTTGTTTTCATCAAGATGGTAGGCCATGAGAATGGTGTGCGTTGTGTCAAGTTTTTGGGTATTTGTGTGTGAGAGAGAAAGGGGCGCCACAAATAGTGCCATCAAAATGACATTGTTTTTAGCTCTTTTTTTTTTAATAACAGTGAATGAAACGATGTCGTTTGTACAAAATACATTGTTTCATTTAATAGAAAATGGCGCCAAAAAGTCTTTATTTTCAAATCAGTCTTCAATTAAGATTTTGATTTTAAGAATCAATTCAATTGCATCCCCGTTAAATTCAAATATCAATCCTAAAGTTGGTTGCCTTTTCACTTTGATTCCTAGCTTCTATATTCATGCGTCTTTTCTAGTTTGATCCTTGATTTTGATTTTTTTCAATCAAGTCTCTAATTGTCCATCAATCTTCAATATTTATGCAATTAAGCCTCTGATTTGATCAAATTAACTCTTAAAAATTCTAATTTGACCCCTAAACTTTAATTATTTCTAATTAAAGCCCAAATTGACTAAAAAAATCAATTTTCTTACAATTAAACCCTTTAAAAATTCAATTAAACTTTCAACAAAATTCAATTAAGTACTTAAACATCCAATTTTGAATTTCTCTTTCTTAAATTGAATTTTCTTTGCCAATAAGGCTCTTATTAATCGAAAATATACTGTTGAATTTTAATCCTGTATTTTTGAACTTCCTCAACAAATCTTTGACCATTTTCTGGATGCCCCAATCTCCTCTTCTCACTCATAAATTTTTTTGGTTTTCTTCCAACAATTTTTGAAATTATTTTTTGTATTTTTTTTATATGTTATCCTAAAAATAAATAACAAAAATGGTAATTATACTATTTCAGGGAATGGTAATATTTGCCTAGAGACGTAATAAATTCTCCATGACAATAAATTATGTTTTTTTCTTCCCGCTTGAAAAGAAAAAAAAAATCCATGTATATGCATGTATGTATATTAAATTTAGACATTGGTTTTACATACCAAGAAAAATATCATAGGAGTATTTATGAATTGCAAAGAGAGTCAACTAATTTAGAATTGTGCCAATGATTTGCATAGTTAAGAAATTAAATCACTTATTCATACCATCGTTGAAAGTTCTGATATATACTTAAGAGGAATAATAAAATTAAAGTTTTTGAATGATGAAAGAGTTTTGAGTATAATTTAAGATATATACTTAAGAGGAATAATAAAAAGGAGAATTTAGTGAAGATATTTTTTTTTAATACTTATCATTATAATTTTCATGGAATCCTGTTGTATTTTGGGCCCCCAGTTTTTTTCCCCCCCCCCTCCCCCCCCCCCCAAACAATCCCCCCTCTCGTCTAATTTTTAAATTTCAACAAAGACCCCCAACTTGTTTTTTTTTTTAAAATTGCATTCTAAGAGGATTGAGTAAACATTCTTAATTACTGGTGTAATGATTATAAAATCTTTGTCTATAAATATATGTGTTGCCGAAAAAAATGGATGGTTAAAGTTATAGTGTTTTGATTTTGAATTAAGTCGTGTTTTTTTAATTTTTCAAGGTACTTAAAAATATATTAAAATAATATGTTGGGTATTTTGTTTATATATTAAAACTATAAAAACTTTAAAATTCATTATATTTTTCAAATAAAATATATTTTTAAAACAAATTAAAAAACAAAAATTACAGCATTCTCGTATATTCATAATTCACCGAAAAATGCATGGAACTTCGCAGCCCGACAAATTAAATAGACATTATCTTTTCTATCCCAAATATTATACTATATAATCATGAATCCATTATATTGTATGTAAATATCTTCTATCCCAAGTATTATACTATATAATCATGAACGGTCTCGGATTATTGGTATGAAAACAGTCTTTTAAGGCTTGAATTCCGTACAACGTATTGTCTCCATGAGAGGGTGCAAATACCCCTGCTGTTGCCATTAACGCCGTAGACACTCTCTATTCTGTATACTGCTAGCAGCTAGTTTATTCTTTATGGAACACCAGTGGTCAATTTTTACTATGATGAAAATGACCTCTTATTACATCACTTTATCTGAAAAAATTAAAAAAAAAAGAGGGTTTTCTGCTTTTGTAAGAACGCAATCTAATGTGAGCAGAAAGTATGGGATCCATGATCATCCATTTAATTTTAGTTTAATTTGAATTCTTTTTTTGGAACTTTTGGAAAGTGAGATGATGTTCTCAACTTTTTCATCACAATCGGATCATATGATAAGATTGTATGAAATAATAAATTACTTTAAGTGAAATCAAACATTTGTAATTATTTGATATTTTAAGGAAAGGCAATGTGTTAATTGATGGATTGCGATAATATCTTTTTTTTCTAATTTTGTAGAGTTTAGATAATAATATTTGTCTTTTTAACTAAATTAAAAATAAATTATCTATAGATCCATCAAAATTTTGCATCTTAGATCACTGAAAATATTATAATGTTCATGGAGTAAATATCAAATTTAAAACTCATCAAAAATTATAAAAATATTTTACATAGATTTTAAAAAAATATTTTATTTTTTATTTTTTATCCTCTATTTCTCTCGAGAATAGTTAAGCACAAATAATTATTCCATGTGCACACTAAAATTTCTTGTTAAGTCACCTCTTCACTTACAAAATTGAACCCAATTCCACAAATTAAACGAAAACCTAAAATAAAAGGTAAAATCAACTCTTATAATTATTTGAAATTATAATGTGTAATTTGCGACGAAAAGTTTTTCTTTTCTTTTTATTATTTTCCGATTCCATTGTATTGCTAAGTTAGCTTTAGCATGGCTAAACTTATCTCTTTAGCTAGGACGATAAAAAAAAATAAAAAATAATCCATATCATATCGGTATTAAAAAATCCAAGAAAATCCTACATATATCTGATCATCTGTCGAGCTCTACCTCTACAGATTCAAACCAGCGCTTTCCACACATCAAACAAAACTCACATCTTTCTTTGATTCGAATGTTTTCTGTTTCAAAATCACGTTGTCCTTTTGTTTGGAAAACTTGATCGTTAAAGCAAACAAATGATGGAACTTTCGGTCAGATAATCATCTGGCAATAAGACTTTAAGCAATGCACACTATGCACAGTGTTCAAGTAAAGGAAGGAAAGAAGGCAGGCATGGTGTCCCAAAAGTACACAACTTCGGCGCGTGAGCAAATATGGAACCTTCTGCTTGGACCGAACGTGGGCGGGTGAAGTGAGAATCAATCGTTCGAGTCTTGCTTTGGGTTTTTTAAAGTGTGAAGAGTATTATATAAAACGAAGGAAAGAGGAGCACTGATGAGTAAAAGAGCCATAGTTGCTGACTGTTACTTTGTTTTTGTATGAACAAGTGCTTTGAAGATTGTGATAATTAATCTTCTCGCGAATGCATGCAAAAGATTGTTGAGTAATTATTTGTTCAACAGAGTCTTGATTAATATTTATCATTCCTGATCCGAGATGATAAGAGTTCTTCATTGTTAATGAATATGTTTATTAAATTATTAAATATATAGCACGTCTTTTGACGCGTGATAATTTTTAAAAAATATTTTGCATTTGAAAATATAGTATCCTTTGAATTGTTAATTGAATAAATGTTAATCCAAACGACGTATCCTTTGAATTTTTTTCTACACAATCATTCCTTTAACAAGCAATTCAAAACGACATGGGATAAAAATTATTATCCTTGAGATCTCGATTTCTTCAATTGTGGCATGCATCATGGAATATAGTACATCATTTGCATGCAAGATTTGGGGGAGCTCCAAGCTGCAAGAATCCATTTTCCACTCGGTTCATGCATGCATGATGCATGCTTGTACACACCATGCATGCATGGGTTGAAAATAGATAAAATTAAGAAGCTGTTCCCCTAAAAGATGCTTGAGGTCTCCACGTAGCCATCACGATTCCGATAAGCATCATCAAATTCTTACTTTGTCACATGAGACACAAAGAGAGATTTGCCTTTTGCCTTTTCATGATCACCAAGAGATCGAAAGTTGACACGGAATTGCGGTCATTTCAAGCCCTCTAGAAACTACATCATGTTACCAAATGTTTGATTTGTACTCTGTAACTACTCGTCTTTTTTGTTTTTGTTTTTGTTTTCCCAACACAAAATACCCACGCATGGTTTTAGAACTCTTGGTGGTGTTTTTTTTTTTTATCGAAACAGAAGCTTAGGCACGAAGATAACTTTAGAAATTCGAGGTTCGATGGACCGATGAATACATTTAATAAATAGAAAAATCATTTATACAAAAAATCTATTCCTTCATCTCACTTTTTTATTTATTTATCTTTTTACTTGGAGATATTTCTAAATATTGGTCTCTATCTTTCTAATGAAACACGTACATGATTAATGTTCAATCCTATTCTCAATCATTTGATTAATTACAATTCTATTTTAAAATAAATAAACTCCTACATTTTCAACAGAGATAGTTTTGAGAAGTTGTATAGCAAAATAATAATAATAATAATGATGATGAATGTTGAAAATTCAATTAGATAAACAAAATGAAAAGCAGGGATGTGATTTCTTTTTATTCTGTAAAACATTAAAACGTGGATTTGATAACGATTAAACTTCATGAATTATTTTCATCTTTGTGGGAGCCAGGGGAAGCGTGCGTGCGCGTGTGTGACTATATATATATATATAGATGAATGAATTGACACCTGTGTGCCTACGCGTTCACTGAACCAAGCAGCAGCAGCCAAAATAATGGCTTGTTACGTGCGCCGTCTTGTCTTCTTGAAACAGCGCCACCAAGCTTTTCTTCTCCTCCGCGCTTCTCTGCTAAGTGGCTAGCTCTTTCTTTGACATTGACCCCCTCTTCAAATTTTGGCCTCATTTGAAGAAATTCTTTTAGTGCTTCAACAATGGACACACAAGTTGGTCACACAAACCATGTTATGGTTGGGCTGGCAATGGATTCCAATAGTAAATATTTCTTCGCAATCTTCCGCCACAAAGGTAAGCTAGAAAGAATCAAATATTGACCCAATTAAAGTGTGGTGGTACGATTGCTGACTTGTATAGCACGCGGGTATAGAGAATGAGAGCCATACGTACTTTCACTAAGGCACACCCGTTAATGGCACCATAGTATTGAAATAAATTCTTGATTATTTTCTGATTTTAATAAATAAATATCCATATTGATCAAGCTCATCTAAAGGATTTGGAGCACAGCTGGGGTTGCTTCCTTGCTAAGATTAATACAAGTAGCTAGTATTAGGATATGCTTGTGAGCAATATCAAGCTCATTTAATTAAAATTGCCTAAAGCTAATTTAATTAACTAATAAGATTGTTTGACATATATAGTTTATTAATAACACAATTTTTACCCATATATAACAAAGATAATTTGGGATAAAGGCAATGCTTAATGGGCTATTTTACACTATGTGGTTTAATGCTTCGACATGTTTTATTTCCTTAGCAAACATATGTAAAAGGATAACCTTAATTAGTAATGTCACTTGTCTCATTGCTTGCTTGTCTTAGAGGTTGTATCGAAGGATAGCACTAGCTAGAATTTAATTATGGCTCAAACAATTATTATATTATCTTTTATTTGTCTTTCAAGTAAATGAAAATTAATTTGAAAATACTTCTATATTAAAAAAATATATTGAGAAAACTAAAAATATTGTGTAGTTCAGATGTTTTGGGCCTGAAAATAATAATAAAAAAGATAAGCTAGTGGGCCTAAAAGGAAGATAAATACAAAAATAATTAATTACAAGTAGAGCAATTAAAATATACTAGAATGCATGTGGTGATACAATTTTGAGACAAAGGTAATAAATTAAGAATCAATGGTTTCGTGACGCTTCCACAACCCTTTCTAATTTCCTTTGAAAATTTCATGAGCAGGCAATGGCTTCAAAAGTAAACTAGTGGATTCACAACCCCAAAAAAAAAATTCGAAGCCATTAAATTAAACACTTGACATTCACCAACTTGACTTAGGATATTTATATTCACTAATTTCCGTGAAGAAAATTAAGGTTTCCCCAACTTGCATGAACGATATAATCTCCGTACTAATAATTATTTTGCTTAGATTTTAAAATTTCTAGTGCTTCTCCACGTTCATGGTTGAATTGTCTTTTCATTCAATTTACCGGTTGCCGCGCTAATGTTCTTAGCCATTGCCTGTTCCCTTTGCCAAAGGGTGGCCTAAAGACCCTAACACCTGCTCATTCCAATGGATACAGACGTCCCTATATATAGTTTTTGCACACAGTTCCTTAGTTTTTCCCAAGTGTGGAGATATAATCTCTGTTAGAGTCCTCCAAATTATGATATATTCAAGTTTATGTTCATCAATAATAAGGTGTCACGAGAATAAAGAGATTTTAGATAACATTTTGTTATTGTTTCGAGAGAAAAAATTAAGATAGAGATAGTGAATGTATATTTCTATATATTTTATATTTTGAAAGTATATAAATTTACTTATAAATTTATTTTAAAATTATTTCAAAGAAAAATTTATTTTTATTTTTATTTCTATTTTTTTGCACTTTTGTTTTTCATGTTCTATACCAAATAGTAACTTTAGTGCTTATTACAAGAGTGATGTTTTAATATGGGATATAGGGATATTATTCTAGAGTTAAAATTAACAGCTTTTCTAGCAGCTTTTGATCCTCGATATCCGTCCGATGAGATAAGTTTTCACTGCTCTTTTAAATGCTTCCTCTACTGTATTTTTTCACCTGCTAGACTTGATCCAATGATGGTTTTTTATTTTATTTTTTGACTTTAATTTGATTATGCAAGAATTTACACCGCCAATGAAGATGCTAATCGATCGGTTCTTAATAGCATTTGCTAATTAAACAAATGGGTTTTGAAAGTTCAATGAATTAAGTACATTTTTCAGCACCACAGTACGTTTACGTGAGGAAAAAACTGTGATAACAAGAGCAAAATATTGCTATTGAGCTGGAATGGAAGACTGGTCAACCTAGCATGCTAAAATCTATGTTATTCTCAAACATGCTTGACCTTGTCCTCTTCAAGAATGATTATATTAAAAAAAAGCACAAAACTTGCTTAATTGGATAATTAAGAATGATAATTAAACTCAGAATCCAAATAAATGATGTATGCTTCAGGTATTAATTAAGGTTAGCGCTGGCTAATCTACAGCTAATTAATGGTCAAATTAGTGGCTTGCCGGCTAAACAGCCGAAGAAAAGATGAAATTGGCCATGCTTAAACACGTTAGTCTTTCTCTTTCTCGTTCTTTTGACTTTGATTTTTATATATATAAATTTGGTTTACATAGGAATTTTTCATATATTTTTTGTCGTTAAAGCAAAAATTTCTGCAAACCAAATCCTTTAGAACAAATTAAATATATAGCATTATTCAATTAAGGTCTCGTGATTCTTAACGTCACGGCTTAAGTAAGCATGTTCAAGTATATAAGGCCGTATGTTATACATAACATAATTTATTTTTCTATACATGTTAATTAAGTATAATTTTAAGCACCAAGTAAAGCTCTAGGTGTGCATTAAGGAAAAACTAGGATGCATAATCATACCAATGTTATAATAATGAAGGGCTTAATTTAATTATTATTATTTTTTAATTATTTGAACTTAGTATCCTTGGATAAAGCTCCAACTATAAAGCTATTGTTTCCTTTATCAATGGCATCGATCTATATATATCCCTCTAATCTAATTAAGTTTGCAATTAACATGATTAATTATAATTTAAAAGAGGGAAATGGGAAAGATTATGCTTGAAATCTAGCTAGTGCTCCATGGCTCCCAATTCTCCAAATATAATTCGGCACGTGGCTACCTTTAATTCTTAATTTGGAGGCAATAATTAATGTAGTATCACTTTGGAGCCATTGGAGAGCCATGGTCTCTATTATTTCCTGTCTCGATTTTAGTTTAATAACAAAATTAATTATAATGGAAAACGAATTAATGTACCAGAAATGACGAAAAACAATATAATAATAATAATAGGATATGTACTTCATTTCATGGTGAGGTAGAGCCGATTAATTGCTAGCTGCATCATTAATTTCCTACTCCACAAGGTCATAGGTTGTCTCTTTATTGATCCAGAAAGATGAAATAATAACATATAAAAAGATTGAGGTTTCTATCCTCCACGTTATTATTATCATCATTAGTACGTTGTTTGTCTTTCACATAAATCCCAAGAATGATGAGTCTTGACATCGTTTTATATAATCTTAAATTAAGATTGTGTTATTTCGTTAATTTTTTTTTATATAAATAGTGTTAATTTTAAAAAAGTCAAGATAATTTTTATTTTTTTTTATGGATTCTAGGCACTATTTCGAAGTAAATCAAAAGTGAATCTCGTATTTGAAATAGAGAAGTCAAAACAAAAGAATAGATAAATGTGTTTTAGGGCATGATGAAGTATATACGGGGTCTAATTAATGATACTCATGCACCGCCCCTTACATAGGCTCATGATTATTTATGAAGATAGATTGGGCTACTTAGGTTATTAATTTGATCTTTGATTTTGAATTGTGTATTTTATTTATTTGACATTTTCTAACTTTGTTGATTGGCAACTCCAAAGAGGTGATGAGGGAGATGGCCATAGCTAGCTAGGGTTAGTATACCAAGAATTCATATCCTTCCAAGCTTAGGAATCATATATATGCTCTCTTCAATCCTCAAAAAGGTACATTCTTAAGTGTAACAATTTAAAGCTTAGTGCCTTTACAAAATTCTCAAGAACTAACCCTTTTTTTTTTTATAGTTTTTCCCAAGTCTAACAAAAATCTATCTTATATTTTGTGGCAGGTAATTATAAGGAAGCTGTTGTCTATGATACGCACAATTAATTAATAGCATGGAAAGGTAAGTCAAATTCTTGATACATGGCTACAATGAGTTTTGAATGCAATGTGGGGGAAAAAATTGTGGAAGAGGTATATTTGTTGAATGCATACACGAATAGTTGCATATATACCAACCAGTTCCAGTGAAAAAAAAAATAGTTTTGTTATGGATAGTACTTTGCATTTGATCAGATTGAAAAGATAAATTTAAATCAATGTATAAAGTAAGTTAAAATAATATGCCTGGCTAATTACAAAATAATTGTTAATAAATTGTAGTTCAATTAACATTAACGCCTCTCTTCCCAAAATCTTTCTTTAAATAATCTCTTATATAAAATAAAATTACATGTGGGTTTTTTTTCTTTGATAATAAGTGATATTAATAAAGATTAAATTTTATTTTTATGTAAATTTAAGAACGTATCTTGTATTAATTTAATATATTTAGAATATTTAGAAGAATTTTCACCCACAAAAATTAAAAATATATTTAAAAAACTTAGATTAAAAATGTATTTGAAATAGTAATAGATATTGTTTTTAAAAATAATTTTTGCTTAAAAATATATTAAAATAATATTTTTTTTAAAAAATTATTTTTAATATCAACATATCAAAACAATATAAAAATATTAATTTAAAATATAAAAATTATAAATTTTTATAAAACTCGGTTATACCATCTTACCAAACAACCTCTTATTATTATTATTATTATTTTTTTAAGCTACACACGAGATCAAAGCTAATAGATGTGAAAACTTGTCAGCGTGGAGTCCAGAAGTTAAGTGATTAAATTTTTTTTATTAATTAATACGTTCTGCAATTATATATATATATATATATATATATATATATATATATATATATATATATATTCCATGAAAATTTGAGTTAATGCAGCAATATAAATAAGCACTTGAAAGAATCCTCTCCCTACAATGTGTGTGTTGGGTACCCGTGGTTCATTTGACCAACTATATTATTTAGATCCCTCGTGACTAAAATTTATAATCACACATTGTCGAGTCCTCAGTCCTTCTAGCACTTGAGTCCTTGTCATTACCTATTTTAATAAATTTAATTACAATGATTAGCATGAACCTCTTTGTTTAGATTATTGAGTAATATTTATTTTGTTTATAAGTCAAGGTCTTGTGATTTCGAACTTGACTTCAATAATGCATATGATTATATATATATATATATATATATATATATATATATATAGTGATTTTATAATTGGTACGTAGTTAATTTTTTGGAGAATTTAACGCAATAATTGATAAGAATCCACATTTGTATTATTCTTCTGACTTTTTGTAGATCAAGATATAAGCCTTATTGAATTTAAATACGCAATTCTATGTCACTAAATAAATTTAAAAAAGTTCACCCCTATATTGGCATCCAAGGAATTTTATAAATAAATAAAAAATGGTAAAAAGGACTCCATGGTACATGGCCTTAACCACCACTTTCTTCCATCTTTAATCATTTGATGTGACCAGAATATAAGTAATGATATATGCCAGCTTATGTCAATTTAATATCCACGTTGTTCTGTTTTTTTTTTTTTTTTAATGTAAGAGATTGATTTTATATTTATTAAGTGGGATAATTTGGTTATTTTATCAATCTCCATTTCAACAAGAAAAAGAAATTAATTTACTACTCTTGATAGTTTTTTATCTTTCAAGGCAAGAATACAATGATCAAAGCCGAACAAAATCAATACCTGAATTTCATTAATTCGATTCATTATGGAACTCAAAAGTGGCTCTCTATTTTATATTTATATTAATTTAATATCTCTATTTTATGCAAATCTTTTCAATTATTCTACATGGGATTGTATATAAATGTGTTGAGTTTGTCTATTTACACTACATAAAAAGATGGGTTTAGGAGAATATAAGAAATAATTGAAGTCAATGAATTCCAAAGCACAATGAGGGCATGGTTGCTTTCTCTTTATTGGCTCAACTAATTATGTGTTGACTTGAGAATTGCATAGGATAATAAACCAAATCAACCTCGGGTCAGCCTTGATTCTTGATTATGATTATGGTTAAAAGTTTGAAAGAGATTGAAGGTATAATGGCATAAAAATTCCCAATTAAGTTGATTCCTAATCATGTTCCAAGATTGATGATAGATCTCAGGGGTCCAACAAGCAGTAGAGATTAGATTATCACTAGTGGATATATCTTTCTTGAAGTTTTCAGTAAGATTCTTGTACTCTGCTAGCTTGACTTTGCCGATTGAAATTAATTGCAACTTGCATTTTGTTGATGTTCCTTCCCCTTTTCTTTTCTTTTTTATTCTAAAATTCTATCTGTAATTTCTTGAGTGCATACATTAATTATGAAAAAAATGTCGTATCTTAATTGAGAATAAGAAAAGAACAAATACCGTCAGGATTTATATATATATATGCATGGTTTGTTAGAACTTATAATATATATATATATAACACAGCCAGAGAGAAGGGAAGATTAACAGATCATGACCGGGTCATTCAGGCAGCTGGCCACCCAGCAACGGTGGAAAGTGCTGGTGTACCACGGAGGCGGCCAACTACTAAAACTCTGACATTTAAAGAGTCAACCATTTAAATATGCAAGAAAAAACAATGATCCAATTTTTTCTAGTCTCACCAAAAGTTATTAGTTTTCTTTTATTATTTGATGAATAAATAATTATTACCAGTGTTTTGATTCGATGCTTGTAACCAAGTGATTAAATTGTTATTTTTTTTTTTTATCAAGAGCAAGTACAATTCTTGAGTTTGATTAAAACAGATCATCTGTCTTGAAACTAGATTTGTATTTCAAATCATAATGGTAAAAACGGAAACATATTGTTTGATATTACCTTTTATTTACTCCATTAGATTTGTCAAAGAATTATTTCAAATTAATAACTTAAACTATTAGATGAGATTTCAGAATATGATTTATATTATTCTTTAATATACTCCCTTCAAGTGAAAACCCTTTGAATTTAAAACTTGCACATGCTCACATTACCCTGTGCTTAATTTTTTATCAAATAAATAGGGATGGTGAGATTCGAACTCGTGACCACTTGGTCATTAAAACTCTGATACTATGTCAAAGAACCTTCTCAACTCAATAGCTTAAGCTGTTAGGTAAGATTTCAGGATATGATTTATATTATTCTCTAACAAGATTTAATAATTAAAAGATTACTGAATAAAACTATTTAGTCCTTTTTTTCTTTTATTTTTTACATGGGCTGGATAAATTATAACACATGACTTTTTATTTATACATAAAACAATTCACATTGATATTTTTAGATGGTGTCTGGTTATTGTTTTAAAATAAAAAAATTTGGAGTCGATCGATGGATACATATTTCCATGTATATTCAATTTTGAAATATAAAAATTGATTCCAAGACAATTTCATAAATTTATGTCTCTTGAATTAAAAATGTTACTAACTTCTTTGTATATGTTTTTTCTATTTTGTAACATTAACCAAACACAATCTTCTACAGACTCCATGCATTATTTGTTCAAGGTTTTCAGTTTTTTGTTACCCTCGAGAAGATTAATCAATTATCGAGAGGTTTTATTTACCACAATATCAAAAAGAAAAGAAAGGGAGAAAAATCATCTCATAATAGAATATTATTTCTACAGCCTTGGAATTTTCTAGGAATCGGATTTAGAGTTAGAATCTAATCCGACATTCTTTTACTATGTAAATGTTAGTGGGAATCAAATGTAGCATTTTCCTTTGCAATGGTTGGTTACACCTTCTTTGGCCCTTTGCTACCTTAATTGCGAACAAATGCTACATGTTATTATCGAAGGTGTTTGACTTTGAAGCTTAAGATATTAAGGTTGAAGATTGACTGATAAAAACTTTGAAATTAGAAAACATTGCATCCTGAGATAGTTAATTCTTTTGTATAAATCTTAACTGGTGCAGTACTATACGAAGAATATAGTCTAGCCCTGTTCAAATTGAAGAGGACAAAATCAAGTACCATTCTCTTCTTCTCCTATACAACTTATAAGGACAAATGAAGCTAAAGACAAAAAGGATTGGGATTTTTTTTTTCTGGGAGTTAAACAGGTAAAGGTTTATAAAGATTATCTAATTGACGATCACCAAATAAATGTAAATAATCCTCCTTGATTTCAGCCTTAGGTGGCTTCTTTTCTTCAACTTCTAGGCTGTCATCAACATTGGCAACAAGAACCAAAGCATTTGTCAGCGCTTTAGCTCTTTTAGCTTCAAATTCCCAATCAGTCCTACCCAAGACAAACAACATGGTCACCGCACAGGACCCTTGTGCAGCTAAGAGGCCTAGCCATAACCCTTCAAAATCAAACTTTGTAAAGAATCCTAACCATACTGCCACTGGCATGCCAACAAGGTAGAAACATCCCAAGTTGATGTTTGCTCCAACTTTTGGTCTGGCTGTCCCTCTTAAGACTCCACAGCCGGTTGTTTGTGGGCAATTTCCTAGCTCACAAAGACCTATTATTGGCAAAACAAGTGATGTTAAGGCTATGATCTCTTTGTCCTGGGTGAACATGCTAGCCCACACCTTCCTGACCATAACTGCAAAACTTAGAGCTGAAAACCCAAAAATGAAGCTGATAGAAAGGCCTGCAATGGCTGCAAACTTTGCTTTCTTGGGCTGGTTAGCACCTAGCTCATTACCAACCCTTGTTGATACACTGAAACTTAGAGAAGAAGGGAATATGTAAATTAATGCAGTGGTTTGAATCAAAATGCCCATTGAAGCTACAGTTGCTTTTGGATTCAATAACAGCCCACATAGCAAGATCATGATCTCATACCACCACCATTCAAGACACACTGAGATGCAGCTTGGAATGGCCAAATTCAAGAGAGTTTTCCACTCTTTGAAACACTCCACTGAAAACCCTCCCCATGTCTTCTTGTGGACACCAGAGACAAGGATATAAATTATCAAAGAACCTACAAGAATGAAGTTCGTCCACACCCCACTAAGAGCAACACCTTTAGTCCCTAAATTGAGGTGTGTAACAAGAAAATAGTTGATAGGAATGTGTAGAATAATAGCTAGAGTGGCGCAAAATGTAAGAGGTAAGGTTATTGATTGAGCCCTAAGATAGATTCTCAATGGATGCAAAAAAGATTGAGCTAAAAGGTCAGGAATAGAGTAAATAAGAAATAACTGTGCTTCTGTGGCTATTGACTCATCTTGGCCACAAAAAAGAAGGATGCTTTTCATGTTTAGCCAAAGAAAAGAAATAGGCAGTGAAGCAACAATGAGCAAGAGTATTGTTCTCTGCAAAGTTTGGCCTAGGAGGTGGTGTTTTTGAGCCCCGAAAGCCTGACCACAAATCGGTTCCATTCCCACAGCCAGGCCAGAGAGGATAGAGTAACCAGTTATATTAGCGAACCCAACAGCAAGAGACCCACCAGCTAAGGCTAGCTCGCCAAGGCGGCCGAGGAAGAGCATGGAGATCATTGAGCGTGGATAGAGCAAAAGACCGGTCAGCATCATGGGGAAAGCTATATTGGCTATGGATATTGCTTCTCTGAGAAAAAGGGAGAGGTCGGTCTGGTTTGGTATCTGGGTTTCTTGTCGTCGTTCTTTTTGTGGTTTACATGTTGGGCTTTTAGGGATCAATAATGGGGAGAACATGTTGGGCTCTTGGTCTTTGATGGAGACAAGGAAAGGGAAGTCCTGATTGCATTTGCAGGATAGAGGAGACGAGTTCAGCTGGCACATTCTTGTTTCGTGTAGGAAATGTTAAAAAGAGTTAGCGTTAGAGAGAGAAAACAGAGTGAGAGAAGTTTCTAGTTTGAGGGGGGGTTTTTGGATGGGGCGAAGGAGGGTTTTTATAGGGGTTTGGGAAGACGGCAATAGCATGACTTTCGAACTTCGATACATAATGTAAATGTTTTGTCCCTTCTTGGTGGCTTTAGCACCGGCCCTCTGCATTAAGGAAACTGAATATAGAGAAAAATCCATAAACAATGAACTAAGATTTTTTATTAGGATGTAGCATGGCAATGGTTAAAGATTGGACATAGCAACTTCATTTATGCTGGTATTTAGTACCTTGATTAAATAGGATATAAAACCAGTTTTCTTTTGTTCCATAGCCTAATTTTCATCCTAGTTTTTTCTTTCTTTTTTTTTATTTAATCTTGTCTATTCTTATTTTTAGTTATAAAATCTGGATCTAGCCGGAACATGGCTGATCCAGAACTTGAACCGGTCTGAAAATAAAAGAATGATTGATCTAGCTTGTTCTGGTAAAAAATCTAGATTAATTCATGACTCGATCAACCCTGATAAAACTCAGTCAAGACTCATTAACTTGAAAAAATAATCAAAACCATGCCGTTTTGATTCTTTTAAAAAATGATTTTTATAAGTTAACCCAATTCCTCAATATTCTTTACATAAGTCTTATGCATTGTCAACTCTTGTATTGGATTTAAAAATTATGGTCCTTTCTATTCATCAAATACATCAATTTCGTTTTATAAATACACTGAACTTGGGAATTAATTTTCAATTCAAAGAGAAAAACCAGAGAGAAAACGAATTTTCTCTTTACATGTATAAACCAGCTGTTGCACTGTAAAATGAAGTCAAGAGTGATTCTTGAACATATTCTGTTGGCTCCCATAGGAAAAAACTCTAATGTGTTTAGAAAAAGGGACAAAATAGTTTTTTTTGGAAGGTTTATATAAAAGCACACCATTTTGCTCTAAACTCCAAAAAGCTTCAATTGGGCCAATCAATGCTGCCTTGACAAGGAAAATTTGTTTGCATCGATTAAGTAGAGACTTCACTAATTTATTGCCATTGCCAACTCTGAGTTTGTCCTGTTTGTGTTGCCGGACGGCTTAAGTGATCGTGTCACTTCAGTATTTTTTACATCACTAGGTAATGGCCAGGCCAGAAGATGCCGTCGATGATTGTCCTAGACTTTATTATCCGGCATTAATGATCATATTGGTCATGGTCAATGTACTGTATGCATCAAATTGTTGAGGCTTCTGTTTAAAAATAGCATTAAATCACGTGATATTTTCATGTTCATACGTTGGTCGACATCCCTTTCCCCTAACATCTCTTCAAAGGGGAAAAAAATCAAGGGATAACGACCTCATATAGGCGCTCAAAATATAAGTCAATTCTCAATTGGGTCCTCAAAGAATTTCTCTCAATAAGTTCTCCGTTCTATTAATACTCCTTATCTAGATTCTGTTTGATTAAACTTCTCAACCCGCTTTTTGAACAGGAAAAAAAACACGTTTAAAAGCATAAAAATTATGTTTTTTAACCTGTTTTTCCGTCCAAAAGCAAGTTGAGCAGCTTAAATAAATAAGCCCTGATCGAATCGTTGGGTCTAAAGTCATTGTAAGTTTATATATATAGAAAACATTAGTTTCTCTTCATAAAAGGTGGCGTTATAATGCATAAAAATGGTAATTCAGATGAAAAGGATCAATGGATTTTGATTTGGGGGGAGTTTCTATTAGGAACCAAACAACTAAGTGCTTTAAAACAGCATTTCAATATTTAGGCAGAATTGATTATATGTTCATGCAATGAAGTGGTAAAACAAGATTCGGGGCATGAGTCATTTCAGCAATATCTTAGGCTTTTGGTAAAATTATCGTGGGTTTTTTCAATTTTCAGCCAGGGTCTTTCTTTTACGCTAGATGAACTCACACCGTACGTCTATGCTTCTATTTAGGAACAAAGGCTTCTATTTAGGAACAAAGCCAATTGGATGGGAGTTTGGTTTCACACCATTTATTATTAGTGGATTGGTCTCGGCAGAGGGGAGATCACTCGAAGTCTCTCCAGCACTTGGGTGAAGATCTTATGAGCCCATGCTTGGGACCCTCTTGACTTGAAACATGCACATAGAGACAACGTCATCGCTTAAATGGTCATAAATGTGTAAAGAGAGTGCTAAGCAAAAAGAAAGTATGCCATTTGTAATGCTTAAAACTCCTTTCGTAATGCTTTACCTGACTCTAAATTAAGTTCCCATTTCACACTTGTTGAAAATTTGTTTCTAAACTCAGTTGAGAATTGATAGCTCGATCAAAGATCCCACAAATTCTTTGTAGTTATTACGAAACGTTTTGCAGTCTTCTCTTTCAAAGTCACCTTTCGGTGCTCTTGCATGCACGAAAGGGATTTTGGAAAACACTCTAATTAACACTGTTGATGACCTACAGAAAGAAAGGAAAACAAAGAAAACAGAACATACTAAACCAGTCACAAAGTTGGAAAGGAAAAACCCCAAAGGGACAGGTTATTCAATGCCGAAAGACCAGTGGTAGATAGAATTCTATGCTTTCACTCGAAGGAATTGTAGCAAAGGAGCCAATGGTCTCATGCCCCATTCAAAGGGGGGAAACAAGTTGAAAGAATAAAGAAGGGTCAATGTAAGATTTTGCTTTAGATCATGCCCTGGTAGAGATTTGATAATATTGATGATGGTAAATTAAATTGCTTTTGACATAAACACCATAAATGATTGCTTTATCTTGCCTTCAACATATATAAATGACGTCAATGTGTAAATTTTTTTCATCAAAAACTCCGGTGGTTATATATGTATATATTATTTTATTTAACATATTCAAGTGAAAGATTTTAAATTTGAAACTTGTATAGGTTGTTGTTCTCATTGCTTTATGATAATGTTTTAAAATTCAAAATACTGAGGAATAATTTTTTTAGTGGTTGGATTATGAAATAATCATAGGTTTTAACATGATATTCTATTCTCCATTATTTGTGAAACTTGTAACTTCTTGTAGAAAGCACGTAACCTGCAAAACATTCTCCTTTTGAGGGATTTGGAGACCCTTAAATACTGAGAAAACGAGCGTTTATTCTTAAAAATAAAAGTGTTTATTCTTATTTCTTATACGATAAACGCTATAAAATTAAGAATGCATTTTTATCGATAATAGAGATCATTAACTATTTACCTGTATGATTCTGGGGTTATTTATACTCTAAGAACCATGTAGGAAAAATACCTCTTAAGAATTTAAAAGGTCTCTCTACCCTTATACCACATATCAGGGGATAAGTATCCCTGAAATTCATATTAATATGAGATGAGATATCCCTAACATTAATATTAATGGGGGATGAGAGATGAATATCCATGATACTAATATTAATGGGAGATGAAAGAAAAATATCTCTTACATTAATATTTTATGTTAAAAGTCATAGGAATAAGCAAATGAAGCCTTATAGCCCAACTTGTGACCTGTAATTTTCTTTAGGTCTTTAGCCCTTTGTACTTGGCATACTGTCAGTGCATGATCAATGGGTATGGCAACAAGCTAGACGCATGCCTACTTGGGCTTGGCTGTGGTCGATGGGTCAAGAAGGCCACTAAATCCATACCCAATTAGGCTTGATGCATAGCCAAGCTTAAGGGCGATGGATCTAGCATTTCGCTAGACATATACCTAATTGGTATTGACACGTAGTCAAGCCTAAGGCGTTGGTTTTGACAGTTCGCTAAACCCAAGCTCAATTAGACTCGGTGCGCAACAAAGCCCAGAGGTATTGGGTCTGGCAGCTAAGTAGAGCCATGCCCATTTAGGCTCAGCACAGTGCCAAGCTCAAGGGTGATGGGTCTGACAACTTAATAGATTCATCTCCTCTTTGGCTTGGCCTGTAGCTGAGCAAAAAGGTGATGGGTCTGACAACTTGATAGATCCATGTCCTCTTTAGCTTAGCCCGTAGCTGAGCAATAAGGTGATAGGTCTGATAGCTCAATAGACTTACACCCTGTTAAGCTTGGCACACAACTAAGCCTAGAAGCGCTGGATCTAGTAGCTCGTTAGACCTATGTCTACTTGGCCTTAACTTGTAGTTATGCTTAAAAGCGTTGGGCCTGAAAGAGGGTTAAACCTAAATTATTTGGGCCTAATATTTTGTCAAACTTATGGGTGTTGGGTATAGACATAAGGCCCACCCACTTACTAAAAATTATCACCCTACCTTTAGACCTTCTAAACAGGGACATAAACTTTTTATAAAGTACCAAAAAGTATTGTCCCATCACTTTATATATACCAAAAAATTAGCAAATACAAATATAAACCCCGGTAGAATTTTTTTGTTGGTATATTGCGATAACCTTTATAGATATAATTCTCCATCCATGTATTTATCGGTAAACACCAACATAAAAACTTCATTGGTATACACTAAGGGAATTGCAGTGGGAACATAAGGAATGGGAAAAAAAATCTAAATAGTATGATGACGTGTAACTTTTACAGATAACATTACCAATTAAATTAACCCAACAGTAAAGTACATCCATAAATATGCTGACAAAAAACTTTTTTCAGTATATATCGAGGGAATTATGGAGGGTATTATAGTGGGATTCAAAAAAGACAAATTATACGGTGACATGATATTTTTACCGATAGAATGACCGATGGAGTTACTAATGGAATAATTTTGTCGACCATACTATCGTAATATTTAATTTTTGACCTGGTGATCAACCCTCCTCTCCCTCTCCCTTATTTTTCCTTTTTTTCTTATGTATTTTTTCTGCAACAAACAGTAAACCCCCTAATCTCAACACAATTTAACTTTTCACAACAAATCCGGCCACCACAACACTTAGTTTGTCAGCATCTGTGTTCTAATTCAAATTTTATTGAGGATTCTCCACTTTAAGTAATTAAATTTATCCTCTCTTTTTTTATTTGAACTCAATTTTAAAATGTTATTATTTTTTTTATATTTTTGTAGTATATGTAATTTGTTTGGATGTTTACTTGTTTTATAGTTTTTTCTCATTCAAATTTGTTGTATGAATTTATGATTTGTACATGTAAGGGTTTGTTTAAGATTTTGTAAAATTATATTTGTTTGTAAATTGAAGAAACTTATGTTGAATTTTATGATTTGTATATGTAGAGGATGAATTATTGTGATGAGATTCAGGGTTTTATAAATTACATACTATCGAATCTGAGAAATATTAGTTGAGAGGGTATTAGATGTTTATGCAAGAGGTAAAAAAATAAAAAGTTTCTCGATCTAGATATTGTAATGATGTATCTTCTAGAAAAAAAAGGATTAATGGAGAAATATTTGTGTTGGTATTTATACGGAGAACCATATATTCCTCACGATACCATGATAGAAATGATGAATGAGTCAACTTCTAATTCTAGCAACGAGCATGAAGTTTTAAATGACAATAATAATCTTTATAGAAACATGCTATAGATGAGATGAAAATGAATTAGAGTCATGTCAGTCAATGTCCAATCGTAGATGAAAAATCTAATGCAGACACGACCAAGTTTTTTAATCTTTTGAAAGATTCTGACAAGCCATTAATTATAGGATAGTTGCACAAATCACAATAAATTATCAGTTGTTGTACAAGTGTTCGTCATCAAGTCAAATCATGAATTAAGTGAAGTAAGTTATGACAGAATTATCAAACAGGTGAGAAGCATTTTACCTGAAAAGAACATATTGAAAAAGAACTTTTATGTTACTAAGTCAATGATGAAACCCCTCAATCTAGGATATCAGAAAATTAACATGTGTCCAAACTTCTACATGTTGTACTATCTTAAAAATATAGACCTGACCGAGTATAGGATATGTGAGCATTCTCATTATAAACTTAAAACTAGAAAGGAAATGACTCTTGTTGTTCATTTTATTCATTTTACCCATCATCATATATTTTTAATGAAACAACCAATAATTAATTAATTAGATTTCAACAATTAGTCTAGAGAACAAAGTAATATTGTTGCAAAAAAATAATAATGTTGGAAAAAAATAATTATTTTATTGATTTGGTTTGGTAAAAAATAATTATATATTGATTTATTGTTGAAATTTAGTAACACAATGTTTTTATAAAAGTAATGCTCAATATTCTAGGTCTCGAGCGGTCATCTTATATTTCACCTTTTTAGGCACAACGAATGATGTATATACGAGATATAGTTATAAAAAAAATATATAAAGTATTTTCGGATCCCTTAATGGTCAAGATAACATAATAGTTCGTAATGACCATTCTATAAGTACACTGAGTGTTTCGATAGGGCTAGCTAGCAAATTCAAATTGCAAAATCATTAGAATTGTATTAAAAACTAATTCTGTTCCTAGGATCGAGAGGAGAGGAAACTGGGGTTGGATTGCAAACATTCATGATGATTTAACAGATTTAAAATTGATATGAACTAAAAATTCAAAATCATGTTGGAGAAATTATAACTTTTAGCCATTACAAGTTAATTTTAAAGATTATTTTTTAAAATTAAAATTAAAATGATTTAATTTCTTAACATATATTTTATTCCCGATCACGAGCACGCCCAGGTTTTTTTTTATATTTATTTTATCTTTAATTAACTCTATCATAATCTTGAATCAACTTATCAAATTATTCGGATTCTAACCAAACTAATTCCTTCCATGATTTGATTAAAGATAAACTATTTACATCAGAACTAAAAAACTTACAAGAATTTTACTTTTGTTAACCTCAAGTGAGATGGTTTAATCTCCAGATGAAGGAAGGATAAAACATTAGTTGCTTGTTTTTCTTATTTTCCTAAGAAGGTCAAACATAGCTTTATTTTAATTGACAATAACCACACGAGGCACAAACAGTAGTTTGGCAGTTTTTCTTTTTCTTTTATAAGAACATGTTTACATGATAATTTTTTATTCTCCCTTTTGATTACTTTAGGACAATTAACTCAAGCAAGACAAAATATAGTTTGGTAGTTTATCACAATCAATGTCCCAACTTAATCACAATTAAACTTTGCTAGGAAAAAAATCTGATGTGCACCTTTTGATTTCTAGGGGAGATATTAATTATTAGTTTAATTAGGAAATCTAACTTGAAAACTATTGAGATTGAATTCGATTTAAGAGTAGAATTGTGTGAACTAGAGAATGATAAAATTCTTATTTGGGTATTTTTTTAGAACAGAAAATAGAAAGATAACAAAAATAAATGAGACAAGTTTCCATGTATTTTTTTTGTTTTAAAAATACAAAAAGTCATTTCAAAACTATCTCAAAAATATTTTTTTCTATTTTTATATTTTTTTTCAATCAAATAAACTTTTGTCTAATATATATAATCTTAAAATACTATTAGAATATCATTAATATTAAGAAAGATAGCGACATGAATTTTCTTCTTCTTTTATTCTTAATAACTAGAAGAAGGCTTTGAATTGATTACTACAATGGCACCATCATCCCCTCATTTCTTCCTATTCACACTTAAAAGCTCGAAGAAGACCAGAATTTTGCGAACAAAAGAATGATTACTTTCATTTTAGCTGAAAATAGAATGATTATTTAAAGTAGATAGCAGCTTTTTTTCTTTGACTAATTGCTAATTAAAAGTTTCTTTGAATTTATGGGTACATGCATTTCCTTAATTCCTCTCGCATTGTCAATGTCAATAGGATTTAATTCAAATATTAAGTTTACAATCATTTCTTCTTACACTAAAACCTATCCTAACTATTATGAAAACGATGGTCTCATGATCAATTCCTTAGAATCTTTAGCCTCCAATATCGCAACAAAATTTGAACTTAAAATCTCCAAGTTCATGTTCTTAATTATTTAATCATTGAATGTCAACTTTTTCCAGGACATATTAGCTGTCCTATTAATCAAAAAGACCTAAGCAATTGTCATTAACTAAAAATTCATTTCATAGACTATCAGACTTCTGGTTAATTTTTTCCCAAAACTTTTTTGTTTCCTTTGAAAAAAGACATCTCTCCCTATGTTTTTTCTTGCTTGCATCCAGGATATGAAGAAACAGTCAAGCCTTCCTACCTCATTATCCAAAACTTGTACAAGGCAGGGAAAGAATACAACAATTGTGCTACCACAGCACACTTATCTGTAGCTTGATAACTACAAGTCAAGCTCTTGTTTAAACCGCTAGAAAATTCCAGCATTAACCTAGCTCTTGGTATATCATTCCTGTCATCACTTCCTCCTATAAATCTCGATAACCCCATGTCGCAAAAGTACCCTATCAAGTCGATAAGCTTAATGAATTAAAGGATTATGATCAAGAATCATATTATTATAATAAAATCTCCTTTCACACACTGATTTTGGAAGTCTCCAAGTAGTCAAGACTTCATTACATGTTGATGGTCTTATGGATAGGCTCAAAAAGAATGAGGATGTTATCTAGATAATTTATTCTCTAAGTTTCAGTCTTAAGTGTGTGTTTTGAGGTGTTAAATTCGTGATTGAAATTATTAATCATAGTCTAAACACATCTTGTTTGTTTTAACTGATCCTTGTTCAATATTTTGAAAGATCCTAAATCCCTTTTAGACTACTTTGTCTTTGTCTTTAAAGCCTTTTATTTCTATTGATCTTTGCTTTGTTCTTACTTGTCTTCTCCACCGAAGGCCATTCCCATTTGATGTCCTTGCGTGGAAATGAGACGAGAGTGTAAATCAATGGAAGATTTGGGTTTTCACGTGTAATCATTGCATTGAAAATCCCACACGTGTAAATCTGCATGCCCATCTAATCTGCCATAAAAATAGCCGTACCGACTGGAGTTGATTTGCTGACAGCTATCTGTCTCTCCTTTTCATTAAATATGAAAAATGCTGTTTCCTACTTTTGTTGCCTTTTCTTTTTTCAAACATTGTTGTTACTTCTTTTGAAGTTTGAATATCAAGAAGAATATTTTAAATATTTTTTGATAAACATATTTTTAAGGATTTTTGAAAAGCACAACTAACATGTACAGTAATTGAAGAATTTTTCTAATTAGTTGAGAAAAAATTAAAAATATCATTCACACATGCAAAAAAATGAAAAAATAATTCCATGTTTGAGGATTAAAACATATTTTTTTATGTAGCTTATGAATATGTTAATAAAATTTGAATTGTCTTATGTTTGCTTTGGAGTTAAATATTAGAAGTTAAGTGTTAATGTTGAATAATATTTCATAAATTTAATTATGGTGTAAAACATTTTTTCTTTTTTGATTTGAGAGAGAGAGAGAGATTGAATTTTGGTCGTAAAGAGAGAAAGTCTCGTTTAACACTAATTTCAGCTATGAAAAAAATTAATTTTGATGTTAATGAGTTCTATTTAATGAGGAGAGTTCTAACTGGGTGTTTTTTATCCTTCCAATTGTTCGAGATGAGAGATCTGATGATACGATTTAAGCAATGTCAGATTCGGATTTTAGCGTAAATTTTTTTTGTTTAGTTTTATATTATAGAGCATAACTTTCAGTTTGAATTTTGGATTGAGATGAAACTTTTACAAGAGTTTCTAGACATGTTGTTACACATTGGCTTTAAATTTCAGGTAAACCAGAGTTTGGTAAGGAATTCTTTCATAGTATTGAATTTGATTAAAAGATCCTTGTCAAATTTATCTATCTGGACCTTCGTCTACTTTTTTGACTATATATAAAGATACAAAAGGAATTATGCTAGGATTCTAATTGGGTTGGAAAGTATACATTCTTACTTTTCTATTGATATATGGTAGGTCTGTTAATTTATCTAGAAGAGAGAGAATAATGTGTTTGAATTCATGACTAAAATTTGTCAAAAATATACAAATATTTTAAAAAAAAACATTGTTTCTTTATGTATTATGGGTTTCAATCAAAACAATGATTCTTTAATGCTCATGGAAACATGTGTGGCAGCTATAAATTTATTTATTCTATATGGATTTCATGTCCAACAAGGAGATATTTATGGTAGTATCTATTATCTATATTTTGCAAGGATATCATATCCATTATGAAATGTATATGGTGGCAAGAAAGCTTAGGATTCTTTTGTTGTTCTTTTTCTTATATTACAAGATTTTCTTATTCAAAAATGAGATTATAGAAGGCTATTTAAATGAGATATTTCAGTCACTTTGCTTCCTATTTTTTAAGGCATACTTTCAGCTAAACAAGGAAAGAAACTTCAACATTCAAGACAACATATTTCAAGCAAGAGAAAAAGATTAATGGACATCGCAAATGTACATTCTTTCATTTACATGTTTCAGATTCAGCTACAAGTAATCCAATACAAGGAGATATGGTTTTGGTGTTGTTTTGATAACGTGCAATAATCTAAATATTTCATAAGATTTATTCATTGTGTTAGTTAATATCTTGGATAATTATATTTCAGTTTTAGGGATTTTATTTATGTTGAGTTTGTTTTGACCCAAAATTAATGTTTATGCTTGTTTTAGGTATTAGGCTTGTGCTTAGCTAAGTTTTAGTTAATGCTTATTGGTTTGTAGCGCAATACGAGACCATTGGGGTTATTATTTTAGGACTATATTATGTATTGTTTTTCTGCAAGTTGGGCAGCCTTTAAACATTAATGAAATTCAATTTTGTTTAAGCTAACACCTTTTTCTTTTTTGGGATAAAGAGTAAATCCAACTTATCAATATATAACTGATCTTTTGGCATCATTCGCAATCATTCAATACCTCTTGTTCTTAGTTACAAGTTAACTCGGGGTCAAGATTTAGCCAAACCTGATTATTCAGCTTTTTTGGAAAAGTTATCATCTTTGATGTGGGTTGCATAACCACGAGGTTCGTATCACTTGGTATCAGAAAGTTTTTAATTTCAGATCAATTTTGGATTTTAAGCCTTTTGGGTTATTTGAAGTCATTGATGGGTATGCCAAGGTATACAAAATGTTTTCTGAATGTTTTAGGGAAAAACATGTTGAAAATCGAGTTTTTTTATTAATAAAAAAAACCATGGCCTGAAATTCTAGTGACTGGTGTAAATAATAACTGAAAGATTAAGTTTTAGGGATGTTTAGTAGATGTATAATGGTAAAGATTTAATAAAACTTAAATAAAAGTTTAGGTTAAGTATGGTAAAAAATTATGAATAATATATATTTGGAATCTCAAAGATTATTTGTAGATAAAAGAAAAGAAAAGTAAATTAAATTTTTTAAAAAATTATGGACAAATCCTAAAAATTTTCCTCTTGGAACATTTTTTCCTTAACCATCTAAGTTTTTGAAGATCAAGTGTTAACCAATCAACTTTCTTCTTTTTACCCATTTTGTTGCACATGCGCGGCGTCACGGCGATCATCCTTCCAGATTAGGATAGTCATGAATGATGTAGGTGGAAAGGACAAGGAATTCTTGTCCTTTATCAGTAGAAAAAAAGGATGGAAGTCACTATCTAGTATTTTGATTACTAGGAACCCTAACGGGTCTTAGAGTTTGGGTAAGGGGACTGATTGCGTAAGGGAATATATTAACACCCCCAATACGTCTTACTTGAGGTAATTTGTATTATTTATTTGTCTGATATAAACTAAGAAAATATTGTGTTTTCTAATTGTTGATCTGTTTAAGTTTAAAGAAAAGTTTTCTCCAATAAAGAGGTCTTTATCTTTTTAGATTAAAAACCTAACCGTTCTAATACCAATATAAAAATAAATTGTTTATTTATTAAATATCAGGAATGTATCTTATGTATAAGTTCATATTTCATATATTTTAAAAAAAATTGTTTTGGTATTTTTGAAATGAAGGCCAAAATCCTTTGGAATTTTATAAATTTGTTGTAAAATCCATGCAAAAGTATTTTATATTTTTAAAATAAATAAATTATTTTTAGGATTGTTGGGCGTATGCAATTAAAAAAAATTTCTAATTAATTTTTTTATCTTTTTATATGTTCTATCACAAAATGAAAATAAGTAATAATAAGAAAAAAGAAAATACAACACACATATATTCTTCTTTTTTACTAAATTTTACTCACGTACCTAACAATTACATGTTTAAAAACAATACATACTCAAAATTAAAAAATGAAACACATATAAAACATCTGCAAATGGACATCCTGAAATTCACAAAATAATATGGGGAAATCATTGGAACTCAGGGACAATGCTGGGAAGCTTCTAAGTTGCAGGAATAGTGGTGGCGTGTGGGTTTCGCGTACTATTGCCATTAGCGGTGCATGTGACCACGCGTTGTCACCGATGAAGACAAGAATGAGTGAATAGGGTAGCTCTCATTTTCTAGCGGTGAGGGGTACCGCCACATGCAAAACCAAAAACATCCATAAAAACAGTCAATTTTATCTTCTTTTTCTTCTCTTTAGATTTGTTTCTCTCTACTGATCCTCTCTTCTACATCAGGGGTTATTAATGTTGCTATTTCCACAAATAAAAAAGGAAATGGTTGGAGGTGGGTATGTTGGTTGGTGGCTGGAGAAGGGTGGATCCGCGATGGAAGAAGTCGTTGGTCATAGTGAGGTTCGGGCCAAAATGGGTGGATACCTGATGGTGGGTTGTTTTCTTGTTGTTGTTGGTTGTCGGTGGTGTTGTTGCTTTCAAGTTTAATGAATTCTTTAGAGAGTTGTTGCGGGTAAAGGAAAATTGGCGATGGGAAGTTGTTGTGCTGTTGTTGTTGAGGAGGGTATAGAGGAGGTTGTGGCTGAGAAGGGAGTTGTTCATGGTCGTTTGTCCTTGGTAGTGTATTATTTTTCTTTTAGCTCAAGATTTTTCTTTTGTTAGTTGTTATTGCTGTTATGGGCAGAACTGGAAGGGGAAAGAGGCATTTGTTACTAATGATAGGAAACAAACTGGAATTGTTGGTGTGAAACGCCGTATTGGTTTGTAGTGGGCTGGTAGTTTGGGTGTGGTTGGCAGCTAAGTTTAGGTATGATGGGTCTAGGGTTTTTTGTGTATGTATTTTGGGAGAAAGTGTGTGAGCTGGAGAGTGTTTTTTTTTGTAATGGCCTCCCCCTTCTCTCTTATGTGAGATAAACACCTTTTTATAGGTGAAAATTTTTGTTTTCTTTCCTACTTGCTTTGTCCAACAAACAGCCTAAATTCACTTTAGTCCCTTATTTTTTTCATTTTCATTTTGGTACCTTTATCCAAATGTTTTTTTCATTTTTTTCATTTTCTTATTTTTTTTGTATTTTGATTTAAAAAAAACAAAATCAACACCGACTCAATAAGAAAAATCAAAATTTTTAAAAATGACGCAATAAAAACTAAATGCGTTGAAAAGAAATTTGAAATTTGAATCATTTTGAGACGATGAAAATATTGAAAATAATGTAAATACATCAACAACATATTTTTTTTTAGTATGTTGAAAATATTTAAAAAAACAAGAGATCAAAAATTAAATATTACAACACATTACATTTATCATATAAAGTTAAATATTATTGGGGGAGTTATTCATTATCTCCCAACCCTATTCTCAACAAACACACACACAATCTCTAAGGCGATTATGACTATGCTTACACCCCTAAATCCACCATGGTTCCAACTTTTCTAGTTCTACTTGTTTAAACTAGTAACCAAATTAATTAAACATGGTCAAATTATACTTTTCATTTTGAAAAAGCATTGACTCAATCGATCAACATTAATGGGCTGTGTGCTTCCTATTCAACTCCCATCATAGACGTGTTGCTCTTAAGGTGCTAAATTTTCAACAAAGAAGAAGATTTATCAACATTCTTTAGAAAGTGAATGGAATAAAAGGTGTAAAAAAGGAAGAGATCAATATATATATATATATATATATATATGCTCTTGAAATTTAAAAGATGCTGACGATCGACCACTTTGCTTTTCATTCAAAAGATAGAAAATATTTTATAATAATATTACCCTAAACTAGTCGCAAGAAATAAATTCCAAGTTGCAAGTGAGAATGTTAAAATGTTTTCTCTCTTCATCAGGCAAGAGATTCATCTTTGGGGACTTGGAAGAATAGCATGATGTCATTAATATACCTAGAGCAAATTAACTTTTATATTATTTGGATATTTTTTTATGTTATATTAAAAATTGATTAAGCTTTTATATTTTATTGCGATGAGTTAACTTTATGGTTAATTAAGATTTTTATAAATATTAAACTTAAAAAACTTGGACATTACCTAGTTTTAAGACAATATACTTAATTATGGACAATCATCTACAATATAAATATTAAATACATGATAAATCATCATGTCTATACTCATACGTGTATATAAGGTCTTCTAAAGGATCTATCATACTTATTATCTCATTAATGATATGTAAGAGATATTTATCTCTCATTAATGTCGTCAAAAGTAAAGGACTTTTAAATCTTTTTTTTCTCTGAAAACTACAAGATTATGGAGATATAATACTCTTTGAACTATCCAAATAAAAGATCAAAACTTTTCATCTTTCAATATATATATAAGTATTAATCAATTTAAAACTCAAAAACAAATATCTTTATTTCTTAAATTTAAAGCTCTTTTAAATAATTTATTGCCTTAAATTATCTAATATTTTCTCTATAAATATACTAACTTTATCATCGATTGATAATTTAATATATTAATTAATTATCCTCTTAAATATTAAATAACTTTTTATTTATATATTTTGAATTTTGAAACATTATCATATTGTATGGAGAATAAAAACTGAATAATTCTTTAATATATTTGATGCTTTTTTTTTTCTTTTTATTATTCTTATAAAAAACGTACACCATACATGAATTGCTCGAATAGCTTTTAGTCTTTTACGGGACATAATATTCTTGCTCATCAATTTCCAAGGTCGACAACTTTGAATGGCTGCTGGGGACAATTAGTATCAATTCGTCCATCGCATGGAATCCCACTCGGATTTTCATGCCATAAAAGTTAGTGTATTCTGTGGGCTGAGATTCTGAGTTTTCAAATTTATTAATTCCTTTGTTGCTCCAATTAACTGCACTAACATTTGTTATTTTTTTAATATTAAGTGGGAATTTGAGATGTTTTTGTATGTATTTTAAGAGTATGTTTTACTTGAAAAAATATAAAATTGATATTTTTTTAATGATTTTTTATGGTGTTGATGTGTTAATATAAAAAAATAAAAATATATATTTTAAAAGAAAAACACTTTTAATGACAAGGTATTGTATTTTTTTTTTTTAAGGGGGTATCCCCCATTAGTACACATTTGATTTTATAGTATAATGAAAAGCAAATCATTCTCATAAAAATTAGATGGTATGTGAGAATTTTATTTTTCAAATTATAAACAAAGCATGACGAGAGAGTGATAAATTTAATTCATAGAATTCAGGTATGTCTTCAAATATCAACCTTTATCAACCTTTTTTCAAAAGCAAATATCTAACAAAATGGATTAAAAAACTGCAATTTGCAACGAGAGAGCGTCACCATTTTCTCTTTTCCAAAGCAGGAATGTGATGAGAGTCTGTATCTGTAAGAAATCGAAACGTGTATGACGGTGACGTAAACATGAATGGGAATACCAAGAACTCCAATACTGGTCGATGGGAGACACGAGGGAGAGATGCTTAAGATCTTGACAAGTGTCTGTCAACTAGTTGATCCAACGGTCATGATACGATATGTGGGGTCCAGTTATAAATGTCTCCTTTAATGTGACAGCCTACTTGGGGTGTAAAGCATTTTATCCATATAGTGATTTGCACCTGAAAAGGGAAATGTTCTCACTTGCTCTTGGTGGAAAGTGGTGTGCACCCAGCTTCCATAGTCATATCTTGGTAGATCACAACTTTCATAATAAATTGGATATTGTTGATTGATCTGAATCCCATGATGTTATATTAGGAGGATATGTGCTTGTTGTGGATGTTGAGTAGATTTCATTTCTTATAAAAATATGATTTTTTCGCATTTGAAATGTATAAATACTTGTTTTAAATAGTTATTCAATTTAATTGGGTATTCAATTACAGTTTTACTTAATTTATGATTCAAATGAAAAAATGTTGAGCTAAAATACTCACTCAAAATATCATTTACTAAATTAAGCGGTATGATTAGATTGAATAATTTCTTAATAAATAAAAACCCATCCGCCCCGCTAGTGAACCTTCAATGTTTGTTTAATTATTTTTTTTATATATAGGTAGGATATATAGTTGAGCTCGTGAAATGATATCTAGTTTACTTGAAAAAATCATATTCTTAAAATTCATTTCTTTCTTAGAAACTACTTGGATCAAATTACTTTTTTTTTCTCCACTTTCATCCACACAATACCATGAAATGAAGAGGGAAGGAGTAAGATAATGTTGGGAGTCAGAACTAAGAAGTGATGGTTGGGAATCACATGCCATGAGAGACTGAAAGAAGAGTTTGAATGGATTAGCTTCCAAACAAGTGTTTGTGGGGCCCAAAATGACAAGTTGGGGGCAACTTTTGAACGGTCGGGAAAAATTAGGCAACAGTCCATGAGGGGAAGCTTTTGCCCAAGAAGAGCAAGATTACTCTTAGTGGGGGGGGGAAGGAAAGAGATAAGAGCAGCAGCTTGCATCGATCATCTTCATTAGAAAATAGGAAAATTTGCGGTGGAAGCAACTTGCTTTGTTGATAGTTACTCTTTACTTTTTGGATGGAGATTTGCAATTAAGTATTATTGCCCACGTTTTAGGGTTCCTTGCACATGCAAACTTTGAGTCTTCACAATCAGATGGTCTTTTCCGTAGTCTCAAGATGGCAGCCATGTTATTGATTGCTCAAATGGCATGCAAAGCTGTATTCATAGTAGAAACAGCTCATGATGGGAGGGCAAAATCTCGGCCAAAAACAGTTGGAACATTGACATTTGGTATCTCTTTAGGTTTAGTAGGCAGGCAGGCATTTTCTTTATCTTGGAATAGTCGCATGGAATTAACAATGTAATCGCATGACAAGATTACGAGAGAAAAAACACTCATCTCTCTACATTTACAGGTTTAAAACACTACGTGATTAGGATTCGGAAAGGCACGCCAGCACGAATTCTTGGTATAGCAGCAACTGTGGCCTGGATGAGGACCAATTCTTCACAGGCCATTAGCCCATATTAGAGGACTACGTCGGCCTTCTGCTGAAAAGAATATCGTGATGAAGGACTACTGCAGATAAACTGAGCTCAAGTCTGGGATCAAATCAGAGACAAGTGAAGACCCAAAGCTAATCTGGGCCAAATCTTCTCTCTTATGTTTTAAAAATGGATGAGGAGATAGCTTGATCATTCATCTGGGGAAAACAAAACATTAATCTCGGGACCAATTACAGATTTTAGGAGTTCGGGAATGTAATAATTATTGTTTTTTAAAGTATATTTTGTTAATATTTTTTTATTTTAAAAACATTATTTTTAATATTTACATATTGATAGAAAACACAAAAAAATAATTTATCTCAAAGAAACACAAGAATAAATAGACGCAAGCTTATTTTAAGAAAAGCCAGTGATTCAGAGGAAGGGATTTGGGACTTCAGACAATCAAATGCCCACCACATAAACCAACCCAGCCTCAATTCAAGGGGCATCGTCAGATGGATACATCTAGTTATCTACTATTCTAGGACCAGAGTTGACAAATTCAAGGGCATAGTTCATGGGCTTCGATATTCGAGGGTGCAATATGGACAGGCAAACCAAGCGATCATTTCCATCGTATCACAAGGGGAAAAACAACAAAGACGACCAGCTATGGTCCTTCATAACCCAATATCATGCCCTGTGCCGTGGGGGACACATTCAAGCAAAATTGGTAGATGACATTTGCATAACTTCTAGGTGAAAACGCATCCACACAACCATACAACATAAGCCATCGAAGCAAAGGCACAAGCAACAAGTCTAGCATAAATGGTTTCTATCTAGTTCATAAAACCAGCAACAAGCGTACACCGAGTTTCCACATAGAATTTGAAAGCACAAGACTACAAACTGGACCCTGCATTACAAGTTGCATTTCGCCTACTGCAATAGTTGAGATAGAAAAGGCGGGCAGGCTTATACGGAGATTGTCAACCTAGTTTCACCAAAATGACAAACCGAGAGAAGCAAGGAGGACGCTTCAGGCCCATCAGGATCAAGCATCATTCATCAGCTGGGGGTGATTGGCTGCAACATTGTAAGAATATTGAGTGATGAAAAACATGTGGGATAGATACATTAGATCAGCAAATCAAAAGCACAGTATTAAGAAACAAACCTGTGGTATCTCTCCCGCAGGGGGCTTTCAGCTCCTCCATTTGGACTGTCCCTCTCATCAGGAATGGAGCTCGGGCTTCTTAGTTGACCATTTTCAGGGCTATCTCCATCTCTTTCAGTGGGGCTTCGGCTGGAACCACGTCCATTGTCTGGGTTAGGCCTTTCTCTTCCATATGGACTATGGCTGGAACCACGACCATGGCCTTGGTTAGACCTTTCTCTTCGATATGGACTACGGCTTGGACCACGACCATTTTCAGGGCTAATCCTTTCTTCCCTTTGATAAGGACTATCACTGGGGCCATGACCATTGACAGGACTAGCCTTGTCCCTGCGGTAAGGACTACCATTGACAGGACTAGCCTTGTCCCTGCGATAAGGACTACGGCTGGGGCCATGGCCATGATCACTGCCAGCCCTCTCTCTCCTATAAGGACTACGGCTTGTGCCCCGGCCATAGTCAGGGCTAGCCCTATCTCTCCTATAGGGGCTAGGGCTGCGGCGACGACCATAATCTGGGCTACCCCTCTCCTTGCGATATGGACTAGGGCCACGGCCGTAATCAGGGCTTCCCCTCTCTCTCCGGTAAGGACTTGGAGAGCGCCTCCTATCATGTCCTCGCCTATCTGGTGACCTATCACGACTTCTATCAGGACTGTATCCATCTTTCCTTTCATCATCATCTCGAACTGCATATTCCACTGAAATCACTCGATCCAGCAGCTTGCTGCATAAAAAACAAAAGTACAAATCAGCAAGTGAGCTGCTGCATTTGAACAAGAAATCAGAAGGATCCACTGCATATCCAACCCAAGAACTCTGGATGGCTGGTGGTCAGTGTGGTTTTCAACAGTTTGACAGGAAAAGTGTGGTTACACTGCTGAGAAATAGGGTAAGAGAAGTTTATGAATAGGAAAAGCACCATTTACAAAAGAAACGGGATAAGAGAAGTTCGCCAATATAAAAGGAAAATTAACCTTAAGTTTGTGGCGTCCAGTGCTTTGGTGGCATCCTCTTGTGCTTCATACTGAACAAATGCAAAATTTCTTCTTATCCTTACGCTCACTATCCTCCCATAAGGTTCAAAGTGCCTCTCCAAATCCTTGGTCCTTGTATGATGTGGATCAAAGTTGATAACAAATAGCGTCTTAGAAGGCCTTGTATTAGTTGATCTTCTTGATGTGCCACCAGGCCTTCTAATCCCACGTTCTTGCTACAAAATTAGTAACAATTACAGCAAGTCAGTTCATGAAAGATGCATAACTTGAGCACATAGAAGAAAAGGCAAAAAATACATCCATGAGAATCGTAACATGTTACCTTTGTCCATTCAACACGAAGTCTGCGGCCCTTGCGACCAAATTCTACACGATCAAGTCCTCGAATAGCATCCTCAGCATCTCTCTCATCTTCCATATAGATAAAAGCGAATCCTGTATCCAAGTACAGCAAAAAGACACTCAGTAAAATATAATACTGTCATGTTCCCTGAAAGGATTCTTTCATAATCAGATGGAATTTCTTCTTCAGCAGCGCACAAACCAGCTAAACCCCAACCCTTGAATAAAATTTGGCAACCTTCCTGAAATCTATAAACTAAGTGACCAGTAGAAGTAGCAACCGACCTTGTGTGAGATGAACTAAGTGATGTCAAGGAACTAGAATCCAAATGTGGATGTCTCATGGTGGGTCAATGAAAATAGAGTGCCTTCTCCATCTATTCTGCTGCCTCTGCTGTGAGGTTGACAATGTTTCAATGTTGAAACATGTCTGGAATTGAAGGCTGGGCAAAAGTCATGAGAAATGAAAGGCAATGGTGTCTGAGGAAAATTGGCATGGTTCTGCCATTGCGGATGAGAGTGACTCTTCTTGAAAACAAGAAGATGCTTATCACAGGAAAGGAACAGAATTCTGAACAGCCATCCATTAGCCGGGGAGAGTATGGATTTTCCAAGACAATCCTGCGCCAAAGAAAATGTTGAGTATGGGGGTTTATGCTTCAAAAAAATGCTGGTCTTTTTTCATTAATAAATCCTGAACCCCCACTAAAACTCAACAAAGGATGACGGCTTCCAGTGAGTCCATAGGCTGACAAATGTCTCAATCATGCTGTTGCACTACTGGTATGACGGGAAAGTGCAGGCTGACGAATGTCTCAATCATGCTGTTGCACTACTGGTATGAAGGGAAAGTGCCACTCGTAAGCTTAGGAGCCTGACCCCCACTGACTTGGATGGTTGTTGTAGGACTTGCCGATTTGTTCCAGAACGGTGCATGCATAATTTTTAAATGATGTTTTCCACATCCAGTGGAGATGCCTTAAAACATTATTCTCTTATTAGCTTATTTTAAGATTAAATATGCTTTGTCTGCAAAGATACAAATCAATTATTTTGATGATAAAAATTAAAACCTCTGGC
This sequence comes from Populus deltoides, assembly GCA_015852605.2. NCBI lineage: Eukaryota > Viridiplantae > Streptophyta > Magnoliopsida > Malpighiales > Salicaceae > Populus > Populus deltoides. The sequence goes on along the minus strand of CM027584.2, from coordinate 1,579,070 downwards.
AGATGGATGCCAACCATCTCTTACCCTACCATACATGGTAAGTAATTCAGTAATTGTTCTGTTGACGTCTTTGCTCACAACAAAAATAACAGCAGTGACAAGAGTTAACTTCATTAGCACCATGTCTACCTCTACAACTTCTCGAGCTGCCCTAACACGTCTTTTTTCCATTCGAGTGGAACAGAATCATATGCTATATCAACTAATACCATCATAGCATCAATTCAATTATACTTTTAAGTTTATTTTTTTCATATTTAAAAAACATTTAAATAAAACCTTCTCAATACTTCACCCAAGAATTCACTATTCAATTTTAGTCCAAAAGGGAAAAAACATTTTCTTCATTGCACTTAAATAAAAAGATCTCTTTATATAACACAAATAACCTTCACAATTCCCACAGTTATCAATTTTACTATAAAAATCAAAAACTGTAAAATAACTAGCCACATGATAAACCTTTTGTGGAAAAAAAGCTACGACAAAAGCTAATGGAAACAACTTTACAGACTTAATAGCCAGTGAGGAAAGAACATAAGCTTACCAGACTTCATATCCACCCGTTCAACTCTCCCGTATCGTTTGAAAAGCCGTTCCAGCTCAGTCTGTCTTGCATCATACTCAAAGTTCCCACAAAAGATTGGCCTCATTCTGCATGGCCACGGACATTTCACATATATGAGATAAATACTACAAAATCACTTCAATCAAATGCTATAGCAAACTTATGCTCCAATAAACAACATATTATAACTCTAACATCATTAATTTATAATGGGTTCCTTGCAAAACATTGAAAAAGTCAAGTTTTATTCCCAAACACTACAACTTTTAAGTTTATTTCATTATTTTGTAGGATAACCATGCCTTTAACCACCTTAGAAATTATGGGTCTCCATTTTCAAATATAAAGTCTTGATTTTTTTTTTGAAATCACACATTTTCAACGAGTTTCAAAGGCTGTTTCAGACTTAACTAGGGTTCTTCAACAAACCCTAAGAAAAAGTACCAAAATTTATGATACTCAACAATCAACAAGAAAATAGATAACAAATCATAATCAGATCCACAAGATCAAACCCTAAATAACAGATCTACAATAATGACAACCAGATCTACCGCGCGCAGAAAAAAGATCAAATTTTAAGCCAAGTTTCCAGGAAACCAAGAAAAATAAACATTTTCTCGCGCTTTCTCGGTAACCAACGGTAAATCATTGATTGATTTGATTTTGATTACCTGTTGAAATCGGCGATTTTGTCGAAATGAAGCTTTGATTGAAACCCTAGTTTGAAAGAGTCAACAAAACAACAGCGTTTTTGTCTGTTAAAGAGATATTTTCTTTCAAAACAAAGAAAGCTTGCGAGTGTAATAAATAGGCAGAGAAAGATATAATGAGTTTGATGTTTAGCAAACTGGTCCTTATTGTTTTTGTTAATTGAAAAGTAGGTCCTAGAAGTTTTGACAAATCTAAGAAAATAAATAATCCCTCACGTGCAAAATTAGGATACAATATATTTTGATCCCGTATTAGATATTTCTTTCTTTTCTTTTTTGTTTTAAACATGAGGATAGTTGTGAAACTCTTTTCTTTTTTCTTTTTTCTTTTTTTTTCTTTTAAACTCAATCGGAAATTGATCCAAGTAAGTAACTGGCTCATTAAATTATCGAGATAACTTAAGAGTTATTGGTCAATTATTTTATTAAAATTTTGTTGTTTATTCTTTAAAATAATTTTTTATATTAAAATTATTAGGTTTTATCGAGTCAACTAAATTACTAAGAAATTGAATGAATCAATTAAGTTTTATTATATCAATATCTAATTTATTTTAATTAAAAACTAACTCAAATTAGACTCTAAGTTTTTAGTTTTTTAATTAACATGTTAAATTAAATCGAGTTTAGTTATTATAGATATAAATATATCTTGGATCATTTATCTATGATTGATTTTTATCATTTAGAAATGTTTTGTAAAAAGCTAGATACATTACTTATTTATGTGTTGTTTGAGATAATATAGCAGAATAGCTATGATAGATTAGAAGGTAAAAATATATTGGGTTTTCTTGCTACAAAATATACTTGGATTATAATATATAAAGTAAAATACATTGTGAATCCCTTTAAAAGACATGTGGATGGTTCTCGTGTTTTTTTCATCCCTTTTTTTCTTTTTTAGTTTTTATTGGATCAAAATATAGGTCAATTTAGACTAATTTATTAACTAATGGTGAAGTTGAAGAAAGAGAACTAATGTGAAAACAATGAAAAGAAAATAGATGGCTTATTTAAACTTTGAGGTGAAATGCATATTTTGCCCTGAGAAAAATCAAGAAAAAAATGTTGCTAATGGTAATTTAGTAATTTCACAATGATTCAATTTTCATTCTAAAAATTAAAGGGGGCATTTATGTCTTTTTATCTTAATAATATATAGTTAAATGACTCTTATACTCCTGTATTCATAGTTTTTTAAACTTATATTCAAGGGTATTTTTTTTTTAATCTTTGATGAATTATAAAATGACTTGCATGTCATTAGGATTGGATTTTTTTATATTCAGGGCATTTTTATATTTTCACTTAAGCTTTTTTTGTGTAATTCAATAGCTTACATTCAAGTTGGTTTAAGGGCAATTATGTAATTTAACATATACAAATACTATTAAAAAACAATTTTTGACTTGCGCATTACACGCATCAGCACATGGACAGGCCTTACACCCTTCGGGTGATGCGTGCGGGGCTTTCTAGTGGTCAAGCATTGCTTTCCACAACAATATTTGAATCATCTTGGTGTCGCCTCAATGTAGAGGCGATGCGTGTGGCTAAAGATCATTCGGTTTGAAACTAGCGACCTTTTTTTTTCCCTTTCCCCTCTTGATTTTCACATTTACCCCTTCCAAATCTCAAAGCCCTTCAATTTTTATTCCCTTCAAATTTTGTCTTTATTCTCTTGATTACTATTTGTTTTATTTGCAATAATTTATAAAATTGAAATTTTTTTTTCAATTTCACCCCGTTCATTTTTTTCATCTTTTAAATCTAGTCTTCATTCTTTTGATTGCTGTTTATTTTATTTGAGATCATTTTAAAAAATGATTTTTTTACAATTTCATCATCCTTTGTTTTTTTCTGTCAAATTTAATTCACATTCTTTTGATTGTTATTTTTTTCACTTTGGTAATTTCTTAAAATTATTATTTTTTATTTCATCCTTCAACATTAAATTGATTTAAAATTAAGCTTCTTAATGGAGTCCAAATCTAAGATTTCATGAATTACAAGTTTTAGAAATTAACTTAGATTTAAAAGGGTCGCTTGGGTCATCTTAGTTTTTTTAAATTGATTTTATTTTTTAATTTCATCATTTAATATTGAGTTGTTTTTTAGTTGAACTCCATAGTTTTATTCAATTCACTTTCGTTAATGATTTTTTGTAATCTTTTATTGGCATGAATAATTGTTTAATTAAATAAAACACTTATTCTAAAAAACAAATTTATTAAATATGACTCAGTACATGGCCCGAGTTGAGAGGTTAAAAATCTTAATCTTAATTATCTCTTGATCAAATATCAATTTAATTAATTAGATATGCATATAAACATTTCAATTTAATATTGGAATTTTTTTTATATCTAAAAACAAGTTGGAAAAGCTTGTACATTTATTTATTTTTTATTGAACAAAAAACAATTATTTGACCTGTGAAGAAACGCGAGTTAAATAACCAGTTTAATTCTGCACAATGATGATTTCCTTAAAAAAGAAGAAGGAAAGTTAGTGACCGTTTGAGGTTTTGTTTTCACAAGAGTTTCAATAAAATTTGATTTTTTTTTAAATTAACTATATTTTTAATTTTGTATCGTTTTAATGTGTTGACGTTAAAAATAAAAAAATATTATTTTAATATATTTTCAATTAAAAAATATTTTAAAAAACAATCTTAACAATATTCTCAAACTCTCTATATCCATGTTTAACCGATTGGCTTGTAAATTTTAGGTGTTCATGGCATGGAGCAAACATTAGTGTTCAAATCCCAACAATTCCCTCTTTTTTTGGCTTTTTAAAAACATATTCTGAATTTATAGTTGTATGGCTTATACCTAATCATAATAGCATTTAATTACTGTTTTAAAATAAAAACAATATAAATATAAATATATTTGATTAAAAATACAAGAATATAAAATAAATATATATCAGAAACAATTTTAAGATGATTTTATGTAATTTTAAACTATATAAACTTTCAAGATTTTCAAAATATTTGATTGGTAATGTGAGATTTGCTCTCTACCGTTTTCCTTTTTTTCCAGCATGGATGAGTTGTATTATAATAACCTCTTTTTTCTTACATGTGATGTTTGAATTTTCATGTTTTTTTTAGGATCAAAATCAAGTTGCCCTAACCCATCAGTTAAGGCCCAGCCCATTGAGTTTTGGGTTTAGTTCTACTGACAACATGGGTTTCCGAGTCATCTATGCTGTCCTAACTTGCACCATGAAGAGAGGGAATTGCTCGAGGCACATTAAAAAGAAAGAGATAAGGAATTCATGATTGGCTAGTCTTATTAAATATTTTAGAGCAACAACTTTACATAAAGTGAGAAGAAATATTAGTGGAATGGTTAAAATGGTCAGCTGCATTGTCTTGTTCCAGCAAGAAATTATTGAAGCTGGCTTCTTCTTCATTTTCTTGAATTTGAGCAGGTTCTTGTGCTAGAGAATCGAGAACTGCGATTTCAGCTCTTGTTTTGTCTAGTTGGCTTTCTACACTGTGAATTTGTTGGTGTAGAAAAGAGATAATCCCAACACAGCCATAGACAGGGTCTCGAGTTCTGCATTGTGCCTCATAATGCAAAGAGTTTGCTGCTTCAGCTCTTAAATGTTCTGGGAGTTGCTACAAATAACCAAAAGGAAAGTATAAGATATTAAAATCCGAAATTGTTTTGGAAGAGTGAATGCCTTTTAATATAATTAAAACCAATTAATTAATTGCTTGAATTTGATGTCAAATTTCTCATACACTTGAAGTCACCATATTCTCTTGAAAAAAGTTTTCTGGCCTGATGGGGGAATTAGTCCTATTTCGAGAGAATGAGAGAATTTACAAGTAAATAATCCAACTCTAAGTTGCTAAAAAATATTGTTTTATTATAGAATAAAGAGAGAAAAAAAGGGATAGATTATATTGTTATGTTTATTATTTTTTTTAAAAAAATCATCATTAAATAGCCAAGATTTCTCAGTAAACTCATTTGGGACAAACTGCATTATTAAATATGGTGCGTGAAGATAGCTTTTCTCTATTTTATTCTCTCCTATATGGCTTGAGTGCAAATGATAATGAAACTACTTGTAGTTAATTAACTAATTATATTTAAGCACTAAAAGGAATGAAAATATATGTGGTGGATATGATGTATATTTGTCAAAGATCAACAATACCTGGAGCATTTTTGCAACATTACTGGCACCATGGATTCTGTGAACGCAAGCAAATCTTCGAGGATTATTAGAAGTAAAATAAGGCGAGAAAATGCAATCTGAAGGACATCTCCTTCTCAAATACTTGCAAGCTGCACAACGACCAGAAATCATTCTCAAAATCTAAAGAAAATCTAATGAAAAGAATTCAAAGATTCTCTCAATCTTTCTTGCTCTTGAAGAAGAAATCCAATTAAGATTTTCAATGTCCTATGTTAAATATAAGAGAGCCATCATGTCTTAGAGGTAAAACTAGCCACAAAGATTTTTCAAACGGCTACATTTTTCGAAATTGAGGTTGAAGAAGGAAAGTTGATGAGAATGGAATTATATTTTAAATTTTGGAGAGAATTAAGGATGGCGAGAGTGGACTTATGATCGAAGGCTTTGTTTCCTCTTCCATGCATGCAATCGCTTGCCAAAAAGATATAAAAGTCTAGCCGTTCCTTTTTTATAAGAAATATAATTATGATTGAAAAGTCTTGGGTTATAGTTCAGGCTGCATAACATATATACTTTTTTTAAGTGAGAAAAAAAAAATTTGCTCGGTTGAGATGGAAATATTTATAAAGAAATGTGCGTCTCTAGTCGCACTTCCGTGAGCTTCTGCGAGCGTCTCCTTCGTTTTTGGCAGCGGTTGGACCAGCCAAGCACCCCCTTTAAAATTAGAAAAGCATGAACATGTAACTGTTGCCAGCCATGGATATATATATATGGTATTCAATAACAAGATAAAGGAGTTTAAAAACATTCATACCACACAAATTTCCATATATATATATATATGGATAGCACACTCGCTTATTCACTAGATATGAAAACAAACACTAGAAAGTAAACCAAGTCTTTGCATAGAAATTGCAACAACAATGGCCAAGTCACAGCCACACAGAATCAAACTAGAAATCCAATCATCTAAAACCAAATTATTTATAATTCTGACATTGAAAAAAAAAATAGACATGAGAATAAGAGAGAGATTCTAAATATTTTTATTACTTTTAATGAGTTATAGATTTTGAATAATAGGATGTTATTGATTACTATAAAATTTCTCGATCCTTGCAAGGTTGCTAATCCACTGGGAGAGACTCATTTCCAAATAAAGATTCCAAGAAATCATCATCCCAAACCTGAAATATTCAAAATAAAAACTTATTAGGAGAGCCATAGAGTTATTTATGTGCTTGGATGCATGTTTTCGGATGTGTGTATGTGTTTGTTGTTGCTGACATGCCTGATTCCCTGTGTGTCCATCGTCATCTGGATAAAGGCTACTGAGCTCAGAATCCATGAGGTCACCATTTTCTTTTTGCTGCAAAGCATATCGATGTAAGCAAAAGGTTAATTGTTGGATATTGTAAATACTATTGAAAGTATGAGAGCAGGGATATTGGTATGTCTTACACTTGCCTGATTAAAGTTAGGAAAATACCCGTCCATTGAACTGGCATGGCCTCCGAAGAAGGGATTCATAGCTTCTTCTCCACTTTGAACCTACACAAAATAGGAATGATCGATATATATAAGCTTTTCATAAGCATTTATAGTTCTACGTATATCATGTATAATAAGAAGTAGGACATGTCCATACCTGGCTAGAAGGTTGTTCATTCCACGGAGTATTGTCATCAATATGAAGTGAGTTAAGGAAGTCTGGATGCAAGAGGTCATGCAAGGGAGTGCTCACTTGATCAACACCTCGTGGCTGCATACAAAGTAAGAATGAGTTGAAAATTTGATCAAAATATTTTGTTGCTAAGAAACAAAGAAGGTATAAAAAACAAAGATCTTCGTATACCTGATGAGCAGTTAAATTGTTGGTAGGCTCCAAAAGCATATCGCTAAAATTTAGTTCACCTTGACCAAATTGTTGCTGCTGATTGTAATTTCCACCGAAGATAGGAGGACTATTGTTCATTAGGCCAAATGCAAAGTCATTTTGCCCTCCATTCCCAAGACCAAGTTGTTGTTGTTGTTGTGGTGGCGGCGGCGGCGGCGGCGGCAGCAGCATAGGAGTATTCCCTTGATAAACAGTACTAGTGAATAATGTTGGTGGGAATTGGTTTGCACTCTCAATACTAGCCGGAAAAGACCCTCTTTGAGCCAAATAGCTTGATGATGCAATATTCATGTTGCCATTGTGAGTCCAATTCATCAAGCCACAATTACCACCGTTACCAGAACCATTTGATAGTTTATTCTTACAGACTTGCAGTTGGCCTGCTCCAATGAGTTGTCCATCGGTATTCACTCGAATTCCAGCATAATTATTATTGGTATTCAAGGAATTGTTGTTGTTTCCAACATTCCCGACTCCTGACCTGTAGTTGATAGCTTGAACTCCAACGGAACCAAATTTGTTATGTTCTGAGCTATCAAAATTCTGAAGATTTGATCTTACTTGATTTTGTGGTTGGTATATTTGCATTGGACTTTTGCCACGGGTGAGGCCATTAGGGACACTTTCACGAGAGGGAGGGTTTGTTCCTGTATTAGTATTCGATTCCAAACCTGATCTTTTTTTATTGGCTTGATTAGCATTGCCAAATGTTAGCTGCTGAAACCCTGTTGGATTGCCAAATGAACGAGACTGCTTGTAGGGTGATTGAAGTGCGGAGTAGTTGTTTGGAGCTTGCTGGTTTGGAGAGTGCAAGCTCCCAAAATTGGAACCACCATCAGGAGTTGGAATGGTATTCCCTCCAAAACCTGCTTGAACAGATGCTCTTAATACTTGTTGTTGTCTTGAAAATTGTGAATACTCTTGCTGGAAATTTTTGAGCATCAATGAGGGTTGGCTAGATGCAAAGTTTGACTTAAGAGCCCGTCCTGACAAGTTCTTTGATGAACTGGCACCTCTTTCTGCAACCTTCTTTAGGAAGATACGATACTTCTGCGAAATGTAAGTTTATTGTGTCAATGAACAAATTACTGCAATAGCATAAAATTATGATTAATTGATGATGATGTTGGTCCAAATTCGCTTTATATATAGCTGATCATTCAAGAGGTATATATTGTTTAATCCTCGACTCTTACCCGATGTGACATATTAACTAATTAACCAAGAAGCAAAACACTAGTAGAAAATTGAAAAACAACAACGAATTGCCAGCGGAAAACGTTCCGTCCCTAATTTCCAACAAAAATTGCGATGAAGAATTTTCATCAGCAATTTTTTGACAGAAACAATGACGGCGCGCTTCATCTGTAATTACTGACGGAATCGTCGATAAAATTAAAATTAAAATTAAAATCGGTAATTAATTACTGATGAAATATCCAACAAAATCTAGATAGTGCATTTTATTTCCTTGGCGCTAATATTTTATAGACCTTTCCATCGGGAACTTATAATACCAACAAATAACAAATCCTTGATAAAACTTCTTCTAGTGATGTGTTTCCATTGGTGATGTAAATGGCCGACGAAATGGTATTTACTTGCCAATAAAATATTCCGTCGATATTTTTTAATTTTCTAATGATAATTAATGAATCGTATCCTAATTACAACATATTGTATACAACTAGAATCTTAAATAAAATGGATAATATATAATTTAGAAGTCTTTTAGCTTAGTTAAATTAATTGAGAAGCATGATTTAAGGGTAAAACATGCAAATATATATAGTACTCTAGATAAACACAAACCTGTAAGTGGCTGGCAACATTTTCTCTTGACAGCCCTGGCACACTCATGAATTCAAGAATTCTTTTTGGAACAGCCTCTAAATAATTTTGAACATAGAAAGATCATGATCAAAAATCAATTTGGCAAGTAAAAAGTCCAATAGATGCAAAAAAAAAAAAGCTTCAAGAAGATTTTGCTTACTGTCGAGCCCTATGTGGTTTATAGCTTGCAAAAACCGACTGTGAAGTGAATTTGTCCAAACCACCTTAGGTTTTTTTGGGGCAAGCTGGCTATCTACTTCTTGATCTTCCTTTGTCCTCTTTCTGTTTTTATTTATTCTATCTTTTTCATTGCATATTTTGTTATTGGTGGATTTTGCAGAACTCACTTCGTCAACAGATATTTTCTGATCAAATACTGTCGAAGACGATGATTCTTGACTGCCTCCTACTTCCTTTATTGAAAGGGAGTACTTACCTGTTTTAGTTGCAACTGCATATTGCCATACATTCTTGAGATCATCCTTGTTAATTGGCTTCACTATATAAAACGCAGCACCCCCCTCTAAAGTTCTTAATATGACCTTTTCACTATCATCTGATGACATTACTGCATTAGAAGAAATTAGAAAAGCATCGATAAAAAAAACTAGAAAACCTAGTGTCAAGATCCATAATGTGAATGAAACTCTATTTGAAAAGTGAGGAACTTTGCACTAAACAATTTGTGATTTATATGGTAACTAATGAGATGCGGGGTGTTGTTAAAACCATAGTTATAATACTTATTGATCTGAATTTACCTCCAAAACATCAATTAAGATTTATTAGGTAAACTTAGAATTAAAAATAAATAGGATTATAAAAATTAAAAAAAAAATCCTTAAAATTTACACAGCTAAATCTCATCCGGATTTGGCTGACTTAACTATATCACAGATTAACCTATCAAATCATTCAAGTTTGATGAGATTAACTTTGAAAATAATTTAAAAAAATGACTTAGGTCAATATTCTTCTAGTCATCAAACCAACCCACATGACTAGGTTAGGTTTAATAACTATGATCAAAACACAACAATAAAAATGAAAGAGGAATGATATACAGTTCAAATCATAGTTATAAAACTCGGTTCGAAACAAAGCTCGGGTCACGGGTTGAAAGGGTCGATCCTGGTTGACCCTAGAAAATCTTTTTTAAAAAAATCAAAATGATATTGTTGTGATTTAAAAAAAAAAAAGGTTGATAACTGAGTTTTGGCAATTAGGTTTTACTCTGAGTCGACCCGGTTTTGAACTGAGTCAATATCTCAACCTAGCTATTTTTCCTTCAACTTGGACTGATTCAGATCCCAAGTCGACATGTCGAGCCCGATCAGAATTTTATAACTATGGTTAAAATGCACTTACTAATCACAGGAAGCTTGAATTCTTCATCCACTTGTTGTCGTAGCTCCATGCCATTCATCTCAGGCATATGAAGGTCAGTGACAACTAAGTCAAACAGACCCTTTTTCAGTCGAAGAGTTGATAAAGCATCAAATGGGTTCTTAACTGTGACAACGAAAAGTTCTAGCTTGCGATTTTCTGTCAACAAACAAGATAACATCATAAGAATAATTATAAATGATACTAGAAAAGCTAATGGTTTAAGAAAATAAAAAATAAAGGCTTGAATGCATTGAAAGAGATCAAATTATTTTAAGGGATAATTAAGGGGTTTAGTTTCATGCTTTAATTTAGAAGACAAGGGAAAGAAAAGGTTGAGTTTTTATTAAAAAAAATTATTATAAAACAAGGAAATCATGATTGGTGGCCTTACTTTTGGGGGGTAAATCAAACCTTAAACACAAAAATTAAGAAGGTTAAGGGTAAATTTTCACTTGTAGGATCTACAAAACAAGAGTAGAATGAGTATTAACTTCATATATACTGTTTGAAATTTAATGGCCAAAAAACCATACATGCAAAGACAAATCATCCAATTGGTAACATTTGTTAAAGTGTTGAATTTCATAAAATTATTTTTGCAAGTGTTGAAAATATAAAATAAACAATAGAAGTATGAGATTTAACAGAAAACATGAGGAAAGAATGCAAGGGTAATAATAATGAGTAAAAAAATAAATAAAAATCAATCTCTTAGCTTTATTGAGTAGAAACCTTTCATATAAAGAAAGATCCATTACGAACAGAGGAGAAACATCGATTAAAAAAATTGACTATAAGAACTATGTATGAATTTTGATTTTGATTTGTTAATGATATAGAAAAAAATATAGATATTAAATCAAAAGATGACTTAAATGGAAAAGGATCCTTTTTAATATTGTAGAAGTAAAAACAAAAAAATGCATATAAAGCCTTATCATATGATGATGGACATATGATATTAGCAAAAAAAAAAAGCGATTTAATTCATTTAAAAACTAATAAATAAATAAATGAGAGTGAGAAAAAATTAATTTAAAAACATTTAAAAAAACCTTAAATACAAAGAAAAAAAAGTTGAATCCTTTGTTTGTGTATTTACTGGGATAGAAATCTAAGAATGAAAAACTTTATTGCTAAATTATAGATGAAAATGGCATAAACTTCTTGGATTTAGTGAAGGAACCATGGATATATATAGATCATAAGAACATTAATCCATAGAACTTGATTTTAGAAAGACTTGCTAAGCAATAAGATCTCAATCATATACCTTTGTAACTACATGTTTTCAGCATTGCTGAAACAATTGAAAGAGATGTAGAATCATCATCTACAACTAAGATTTTGATTTTTAAGAGGGAGGAATTTTGGATAATATTGGAAGATTGACAGGATGCCATTCTTTCACAAGCTATGCTGTGAATAAATCCAGGCCTGAATTATGGGGGATTTTATAGTAGAGAGGAGCAAGTGCTTGTATAAGGTATTTATAGTGGGGCGATTCTACAGAAAATCAATTTTTTTCTCTTCAAATTTCATTCAATTTTAACTAAATTTTTTAAAAAGACAAAAGAAGAAGTAGTTTTGATAGATTGTAAAGATAATGGGATGCATTAGCCCACTGAATTGAACCTAATTAATGTGAGAAATCTAGTGTAAAATGAACCTTTACTGCAATTTACCAAAAATAATATATTCTTATAGAAGAGTTCTTTCTCTAGAAGATCTCACAATCTTTCATTTATATTCTTCTTTTTTGGGTTTTTATTCCTATGTAAGGATTATGACAATGTAAAATTATCTAATTTATTTTAATAATTTAATTATTATTTTTTAATAATGAATATAATTATAATTAGGATTAAAGGAAAATTATTATGTTTAGTTAATTAGTAGCTAATTGAATAATTAACTCTCAATTCTGTATAAATTTCTTATTCAAAAATCTTGCTCCGCCACTTGAATTATTGCATTCTAATTTAGAACACTTGAAGAACCATCATTACATTCAAAATGTCAAAATTAATTATACTATATATTTGTTAATAAAAGGGTTGCATACTTAAACAATAAAATTACTTCAAAATTGATATTAGAGTAGCATCTTTTTGAAAATATCTAATAATAAGATTTTATATAAATTTTTTATATAGCAATTACATCTGACTAAAATTTACCCAGTGTGTTTTACATGCTCAGTTCTATATGGGTCTATTCTTCTTAACTCGTTGAGATCATGTCCAAATTAAACTAAAAATTAAGATATTTTTTTAATTTTTCTAGATTTAATTTTTCTAGATTTCTTAGGATTATCTTTCCTCTTTTTAACCGAGACCAGTTTAACTTTTATTTAAATAGATTTGCAAGTTATTTAGAATAGATTCCATATTATGACATAAGTGATAAAACATAGATTTTCTCTGCAATTTATTTTGCATTTATTTTGCATTGATTCTTATGTTCAATTGTTCTTTTTTGAGAGGAAAAAAATGTTCAAATGTTATCTTAATTGTTACAGTTCTTATTTTATGGTTTAAAATAATTACTCTTATTACAATGAATTAAAAGAAATGAGCAAAACGCCCTTAATTTTGACCTTCCCAATTGTACACACATTAATTCCTTCTCATCAAAAAAAAAAAAAAAAATTGTTTGCAAAAAATCAAATACTTTGTCCGCTTTTTGGAGAGAAGTCTCTTTTTTTTCATCAATAATTAATCTGTTGTAAAACTTGCATGCAAAAACCCAAGTAGATCCAAGAGTGTGAGGAAACCAGTTTCTGCCCATGGTTTATATATAGAATCTTGTTTTTGGATAACTTCAAAATTATCTTTTGCATGCAAAAACCTAAGTTGAGATCATCTTATCAGTAATTACTAATTAGGCAATTAGTTTAAGTTACAGCAGTGTCCAAAAGGACTTCCTCTTTTTATACTCAGCAAGGCATATCTGGTGCCCTAGAATGAAGAGGGCTTCTAGCCCATAAAGAGAAGGAAACGTTTCCATCATGCTTATCCAAGCATCTGCATGGGAGAGATGTGACGAGTAAACCACCCAGAATCTAGAATTGTGATTCCACATCCCTATTTTATGCAGGATCAGTAATGAAAAAACCACAGCCGAATGTTTAGAATTATCGAACTCACCTGTATATATTAAGAAGACAATCCATGGGCTTTAGGAGGATGGATTTGTTGGCCTAATTAAGCTCAAGCTCATATCTATTTGTTTTAGACGAGTTAAAACTAATAATTGAATGAGTTGGTTCATATGGAACTCAACAATATTGTTTAGATTACATGGAGTTTTAATTGAAAACTGTATTAGAAATTTAAACAAATAAATCATAGCATGATCTTTAAGATTGTGGAATATCCTAACAATGATTTTCATTGTCTTCACGATTGTCTTGCCTAACAAGATGGACCTAGGAGTTCAATAAGATTTATTTTATTTTATAAAAGAAATATTCAGAAAAAAAAAAATGTTTCCCATAGCCAACAAGGAGATGGTTAATTATAGCTAAAACCTCCTTGGTAAATTTGGCCACCACACGATCAAAAGAAAAATAAATACCATGTATAAACTATGTTATTCGGTGAAGTTACTGTGTATTGTCTTTCGAATCAATGTGAAATAGAACAATGAGTTTTTTTTAATTTTGTAATTTTATCCTCAATTTTTTTTTAATTGCACCATTTTGAGTTCAAATTAATACTAAATTACCTCTTCTTTTTCTCATTTTTTAAAAAATAATGAAATTGAAAGACAAATGAACAAAGTAAAAAAAACAAAAAGAAAATAAGTAGAAACTTCAAATTTCATTCAACAAGTTTAGTTTGGCCTTCTATCTTTTTCAGTTGATTGGTAATCGGTTATTTTAGTTGTTGAAAATTCAATTTTGGTAACAAACATTATTTCCCTCATTTTTTTAGTTTTTTTTACGAGAGAGAGAGATGTTGGATTATAGTATAGAGAAAGAAAGTCATCATTAACACCGATTATAACCATAAAATTGGTTGATCTTGGTGTTAATGAATTTTGTTTAATAAGAAAAGTTTTACCTAGGTCTTGTCTTTTCCTCTCCTTGCTTGAGAAGATAAACTTGCATGAGGGAAGTTTTTCAGGTTACGTTGATTTCGGGTTTTGAACTATTTTTGGGTTGTTTAAGGTCATAAATATATTTATTAAGATTTTTATAATGTTTTGGGTCAAAATAGATTAAAAATTAGGTTTTTTAGCACATTGAATTTGTTTAAGTATTTTTTTTATTTTAAATTATTCTTCATAAAATATTTTATTTTGGTTTTTGTATGATTAATTGGTTTTGATTTTTTTATAGGGTTTTTTATCATCTTGATTTTTTTAGAATCCACACCATATTACTATTTATCGTCTAGTTTGTCGAGTTTAATGACACAACAAAAGAAAATATCCCAATCTTCACATTTCCAGTGTCTCGTTCGTGTATAAGAGGCTGCAGGAGTGATGGATATGAAAAACTGGGCTACTAGCTCGTAGAGCTGAAAGGTTCCATCATCTTTGCTTGATGCCTGCAATGAAGAATAGAAACAGGAAAGTGATACTGTGTGTGATAATTTGTATGGAAGTGATTACGTTTTCGGAATGAGGCAAGGCTTGGATTTCACAGACACAGTACATTTTGAACAAATGGAGTTGGGGGGGCGCATTATTACCTACTCTAAGAAGAAAATTATCAGGGAAATTGTAAATGTAATGGCATCCTGCTGCAAATGCCTGAAAGCCAGGCTCCAGGCTTCTGGTTATTGGGCAACAAGAACAGGCGCTACACTAGAGGCAGAACCGAATTCAAGAAACTCTTGTGGTAGATCATTTAGATTTCAATTGCTCATGTATCATAAGAACACAATCTGAACAGGAATTTCAGCATATATGGGGAAGTATAGACTGATCTTAGTAAGAGAAAAATCCTCGAAATTGTTCTTAGATATATGAGATGATGAGGTAATTCTGCGAACAACTGCAGTCACTAAACTGATCTTCTCATTCCATTTTAGAGAATTTCAAGCCCATTCAAGCTGCGATAACGAAAAAACAATATAAAGAAATAAACAATTTGTTTGTCTATATAACACATTACATACAAGCTGATGTTCCATTAAACAAAGGCCACAAGGATCAATCTCTCAAATCGAAATGTGCATACGGTTAATTCAACTGGCCTGTCCCCCCAGACTATTGGAGCACCAATCTCTTCAGCCACTTTTCGAGCAGCGCGAAACTGCAATTCTTAAGGAACTTCAAAATTTGAGATTCAACAGATTTCCAGTGTTCTGCAAGTAGTCAATCGACTACCTCATCGCCGAAAGGCTGGTTGACATGAGAAGAGATTTTTTATGAGAAAAGGGTTAAATGTAGACGCAATGCTAAAGCTGTCTGGCCTCCTGAAATGGACATAGCATTAAGTAATTTAACTTCACAAGCAAACAATATAAACCAAACAATTTCTTAGTTCTTACCCAAGTCCATGCTCCAGCTGAAAGCTCTGAAAAATCCAGTTCCTCTCAAAGAGAACACACTTGATCTTAATTGCTTGCTAACCTCACCTTCATTGGAAGCACACATAATTCCAGTTCTGCAAGTTACAATGTTGTTTGAGGACAAATTACCCCATCAAAAATATCCACAGCTTGGAAACATTGCTGTCAAAATATCCAAAGAAAAAGGAAAGAAAAACTTTCCAGCTTCTACATAGCTCAGCTACTACTTTATCAGGCTTTATACCCCTGACCACTCTCCCCACCTTCAGCAGAATGGCTAGAGATATGATTAGTTCCAGGCAACCATATTCCTTCTGGCTCAACAAACACAGCCCTCCAGGCAAGTACAGGACCAAAACGTTTCTTCTCAATCAACACGAAGGTGTCTTCATTAGCCAAGCCAAGCAATTCCGGTGTAGGTTCTTGCAATCGTGGCTCTAGATTCTTGCAAAATCTCTTACCTGAAATCAAAGTCTGGTGGTTGAGGTTCGATTGAAACTTCTAAGGGTTTGATGGGTTTCGTTGCGAGGATTCTTGGGTTCTTAGAGAAGATAGGGAATGGAAATTCTAGCAGAGTTTCCATGGATGCGGTCCTGTTCCGAATAAAAAATTTAGGTTCTCTCAAAAAAAAATTAAAAATAATATTATTTTAATTTCTTTTAAATAAAATAATATTATTTTAAAATTTATAAACTGGACTAATCTGTCCAATCAATTACTCAGGTTTAAACTAGACTTTGGTTGAATAACTTTGGATTTGAGTTTTCATGGATTTTTAAAATATGGTTTGTTGAGATTCTATTTACGCTCGAACTCAAATTGGTTTTCAAATTATCCCACATCTAATCATATATAAACACTTGTCAACTTGGTACCTAAAGTTTGGATTTTAAATTCTTGGGGACCCAATTTGTTGGATCTGACTAGGAATTCTGATTTGAACAGATAGTGCATCCTTAATTAAACGGGCTCGATATAGCAGACCAGCACCAAAAAGAACATTGCTTTATAAAAGTATTGTAAATATTAATAATAATAAATGTTGAGAAAATCTTTATAGTTTGACTTCATTTCAAGAATTTTCTTAAAAAAGAATGATCATAACTTAAATCCTAATCTAGTCGGCAGGATTGCTCCCTTTTTGGGTTAACTGTCTCCACTTAATTTTATCTCCTTTTCAATTTTCATCCCCCTATTTTTTACTATGTGCTAATGTGATCCTTGCAACAAATGCTCAAAAGAATTGTGTTGGATCATGCCTCATTTGCTTTAAAAACAAAATTTTCAATGTTCTTTGGTTTTCTTTTTTTTATCAGAAATCATATAATAGAAGGTATTATCAAATTAACTTGTATATTAATGGAGACGAAGGTGTTTGGGAGTGTGGTAGTGGTTACTTTTTAAAGTGTTTTTTATTCCAAAACATATTAAAATAATGTTTTTTTTAAAAAAAAAATTATTTTTAACATCAGCACATCAAAATGATCTTAAAAAAATCAAAAACATATTAATTTAAAATAAAAAATAAATTAAAAAAATTCAAAACTTTTTAAAAGCATTTCCCGACCGCAACATCAAACACTGTATGAGTTTTTTTTGGACAATCTTTAGAATACATCCCTCCCACGTATCCTTTTAATCGTATATCTTTAATAAATTTCTTTTTAACACTGGCTGGCTCTGATGTTTAAATCTAGAGATTAAAGAAGAGGGTATGCCTCTTTAACCACGAAGTCAATCCTCTGAGAGATGATATTAGAGATTAAAAAAAATAGTAAAAGGATCAAATAAAAACAAAATAGAGAGTTGGGGGACCAAATACGCCACTAACCTCTCATCTTCATAATAGATAAACATCTTTTAGAGGACTGGTCTCTCTCTCTCTCTCTTACATAAAATATCAGGACCTCATCTTTCTAAGGATGTTCTGTGGGTGGGCCACATCACTAGATGAGCAGTAGATTGATTTTAGAACTTCCCTTCATCTTATCTTCTGTTAGCTGTCCTGACTTTTTGAGACAATGTAGTGTAATTTTTGTACCATTTCTTTCATCCACTAGAGCTCTTCAAGCCTAGCTTGTTCACATTATCCAGGGGTTTAGATTCCCTTTGTTTTTATTTCTGTGATGAGATGTGGTACGATATTCATTTTATTATTATTATAAATTTAAAATATTTATTAATCAACACATACCATAAATTTTACATGAATCCCAGTAAAAACTCTCTCTTGGAATCTTAATTATAAAAAAGCTATTATTTGTATTTTTTTAAATATAATTTTTCAAATTAACTATCATAATGCCAAATAAACACTAAATTATGGTGAGGAAAGGCCTTAAGATGATGACTTCTTTACATTTGCTGGGAATGAAAACATATATATATATAATTGATGGGTCACCAATTTAACGACTATGAAGAAATAATCCTAAAAATAAACCACCATCACCAGTTCACCACCACCGTAAATTACAAGGTGATTATAAGTAGATGTACACTATGGTCCATATCAGTACAAAGGACAAGCGATCAATAAAGAATCTAGGTCCTATTGGTTTCAAAATCACAGCGATTTTAAATGGTTCTGTCACAGGATTGGGACAACATGCCTACCAAGAAAATAAATGAAAACTTAGGGCTAGGGCTTAGTGAGCCAGTGTGGGTTCTTCTTAGGATGTGTCAAGGTCGATGAAGAAGACCAGGCAAGTTCCAGCTACAGAACACAAATAGCTTTGCCAAGTTTTTGTGTAAAATACGTGTGCACACTGTAACCTCGCAACACTTTTTGGCAGTCCATTACATCAAATATAATGCTTAATTATCGAAATTATGACACAAGTTTTTTTTTTTTTTTTGGTCTTAGAGAGGCCCGCGAATCCCCCACGCTTTAGTTTAGCCCATTGTTTCATCTATACTTGTATAGCAAGCTCTCGTCAAACTTATAAACAAAAATCTCTTTCTCATTCTCTTATATGTCAAGAACCTCAGTGCCATTTTTCCATATAGACACGTCCCTTTCATTATATATATATATGGCCAGTCCTAAGCCCCAAGGTGACCAATTACCACCACTTCACTCTCCAATCCTGATCCCGTCTCCGATCAGATCTTCGGGTCAGCCCTTTAGTTCAAGGCATGATGAACATCCACCGAGGCTTATTCGATCGCCCATTGGGTTTTCGAGTCAGCCCATGAGTGGAAGGCATGGTGACCAATCACCGAGGCGCCCTATTCGACCACCGGGTGGTTCATCGGCTCAGCCCGCAAGCGGAAGACACCCGAGTTTTAAAGGTGTTAGGTTACGGAGTGGAAAATGGGTGTCCGAGATCCGGGAACCACGTAAAACTACGCGTGTATGGCTCGGTACGTATCCAACTCCTGAGATGGCAGCCACCGCCTATGATGTGGCTGCTCTAGCGCTTAAAGGCAGCAACACGCCACTGAATTTCCCGGAATCAATCCTTTCCTATCCAACACCAGCCTCAGCATCCCCTAGTGATATAAGGGCTGCAGCTGCTAGTGCAGCATCAGCCAGGTCACCCAAGCGTGAAAGTGGGCCAAACCCTGAGATGGGCCAGCCTGAAACAGAAGGCTCATCATCTATTATCACTGCTGATGTTCAATCAGGACAGGAAATTTTCGACGAGGAAGAACTTTTAAACATGCCCAATTTGCTAGTTGACATGGCAGGAGGAATGCTAGTAAGCCCACCAAGAATAAACACACTATCTTCTGATGATTCACCAGGGAGTTCCGCTGCTGAAAGCCTATGGTCCTACCACTAAAGCAAACCCAAACAGCTTCTCCATGGAGAATTTGCTTCTTGGTTTTGGTCAAAGGGAGAGGTTTTGGTCCCATGATGTAACAAAAGGTTGGCTTTTATTAAAGATTTTTCTATGGGGTAATAGGCAATGGAGTGTTGTGTAGATAAAGGTAAAACTGGTTGGTGAATCGATTTTGCTGCCACATTTGTTAGTTGTATATATTTAAATGTGTCAGCTAGAGCCAGAGTACGTCTCTCCTTCCATCTGAATGTTTTTCTGATAGACTTTTGAGAGAGACTTCCCTTGTAGTTTCCTCCGACGATTATATATTTTGTCCCTCTCTTGATATTTTATGGTACGGGAAGCCTCTCCTCCTGCCATGTTTTTGGGAACCTTTTCCCTCTCTCTCTCTCTCTAGTCTATACCCTTTGGTTTGCATTTCACAAAGCATGCCTAAGAGCTACAATATTATACAACTCCAACGAAATGGGCTACTGTTTTCATGTAAATCTATCGTTTGGATGGCATTGAATTTCTAATCACAGTACGATTCGATCCAAGCATTGGTTAGAAGACGTAAAAACATGTGTTTGCAAGTATTAATTATCATTAACTAACAATCAATAATAAGTCAGCTAACTCAACTAATATTAATTATATAGTAAAAAAATAATATTGAGGAGTGGAGGTTAAATGGTTAGGTTTTGGGTTTACTTTCCAGAGATTATCAATTTAAATCTTATAAATTTTATGGTCACTGGAGACTTACATAATCGTTAATCTTAAACCCGTGTGATTAGTCAAAATACACGCAAGCTAATAATATATATATATTATACACACACTGACAATATTGTAAGTCTAGGCCTTAGAGATGAAGATAGCATGATATATCCATGAGTTGCGCCAATAGAATCTTAATTAATTTTCAATTTGTAATAAGGTATTGCTTTTTATATATAAATAACTTTGAGAAGCAAATATGTATTATAACTAAACAAATGGGAGATAGTGAAGGTATTAGAAGAATGGGGGGCAAAAGAAAACATAGTTAATGCTGTTGCAATAGAGTAAAATAAATAAATTAAATCTACTCTATCCTTTTTTCCTTTTATTTTATAGCCCCACCCATGGTTGTAAAATGTAACCCAAAGCAAGCCCGGGTCACGACCCGGGTTTAACAAAAAAATCTACTTAAAGAACTAAAATGACTAATAAATTTTTTTTTTTTTAAAAAAAGATAAATTCAGGTCTAATTAAGTTAACTAAATTAGTAGTTAAACTAGAGTTTTTGACGAGATGAACCAAGAGTTTTTTTATTTTTATATTTCTCTCTGTCAACCAGCTCCTGAGTCACTGGGTCTACCCGCAGCTATGCCCTACCCTCGTTCTCCAGTTCTATAATTCAAGAGGTAATAATTTTGAATTTATATTTCTAATATTGAAGTGTGTGTGAAAAGAAAAATTAAAATTAAAAGTTCATGACTAGAGGACCCACATGATTAAAGTTGCAAGATATTTATATTAAACAATGATTAAAGCATTCAGGCTTGACAATCAAGCTCTCTGACCTGAACGTTAGCAAATCATGACGAGAGAATTTATTTGTGGAAAGTCCATATGGATCAGCGGTTTGTTTATTTGATTCACCTGCACAACCTTTGACTACCTGCTTCGGATGTTCGAGATATTTTATGTCTTTAAGTGTTTTTTAAGACTATTTTTGGTTTAGAAAAATATTAAATTATTTTTTATATCTAATTTTGATGATGTGATATTAAAAAAAAATTAAAATTATTTTAATATATTTTTAAATAAAAATTTATTTTAAAAAATATCCTACACGCTAATCTCAAACATCCTGTTTTAATCCTCAAATATTTTTCTTATATTTTTATATAAAATTTTATTTATAATAGTAATTAAAAAAATATTTCAAATCCACTCAAGTTAAATTCCATCTCCCTTCCTGGAACTTCAATCATAAAGTTGCCTGAAAAATTAGATTTTGACGTCCGCCGGTTATGGTATTGAAGGCAATTAAAAAAACAACTAAATGCATGCATGCGGTTAATTTAATTGTTCATAGTGAACTATGTTAATGTATTTATTGAATCATTTAATAATATTTTTGTTCCGTAACTCAATGAGTTACTGTGTGTCTCTAGTTAGCCAAAGGTTACGTGTTATATAGCTACATTTGGACCAATATTATATTTTATATGACAACAAACCTATCATTTGTATTTTTTATTAAATAACCCCTTATAAAAAAAAAATTAGCCGAGATGAGCACACCTGTCTCAAGCCCATGCTCTAGGGCTTTGTTGTACCTAGACTAGTCGTGCTTCACCATTGAAGCCCGCGTCTTTCAGATTTTTTTTATTTGCCATGTAGGTTTTCTATTTCTATTTCTTTTTTATTATTTCAATTTTATATTTTAATGTTGAGATTTTCATTGAATCTTATCCTTCGGTATTGAATTGATTATAAATCAAATTTTGTATTTTTTTATCATATAATAAAATAAAAAAACTAACTCAACCTCGTGGAGTCCATGACTTGGGTTATGAGTTTAATGGGTTAACTTGGATTGTTTCATTTTTTTTCTTTGATTTTTTTTAGACCTATCCAATCAACAAGGTCATGTCGAGGCAACTTTTACACGATTTGATTTAAAATCTGAGCTAAGCAAAGAATAGGGTCAACAATTTTCAAGTTTAAATTGTTATATTTAGTTTAATGACTATGCTTAAAAGTTCTCTAAGATCTAAATACTATTTTTTTATGTTAGTTTTTTTTTGTCCACTCTGTACCAAAAGTATAGGAAATAACCTAGTCCCGAACTATATAGCATTGAGTAAGCTTTTTGTTAAAATCTTTCTAGTCCCAAAACTTTTTATCGACAAGAAATTCGATCATTTATAGTCTGATGATGTCCAAACAAATCCAAGTAGCTTAAGATCAAGGCTTATGTGCTGGATAATCGGTTAATCTTTTGAATCTAGCAATTTGATTCATTCTCCCAGACAAGATTGCTGGTAGTTGGTGCTTGGAAAGCCAGTAAGGCTAGTGACTGATACTTATAAAAGGTCCTCTTTTGTAGATTTGAGGAATCTCATATGCTTAAGTAAATATATTTTTAGAGAGAGAAAGTGCAATAATATTTTAAAAAGATAAACTCTGAAAATATATAATGCTAGAAATATTAAAAATAAAAAGATTATGAACCTAAAGCTTGAAGGATTTATAGGGTATTTATAGTTCTTGAGTCTTGTTCTTTTATGGAAATGAGAGGTTAGAGTGTCATTTTACCTTGATAACAGTTAATGAGGAATAATATGGTAGATCATTAGGAGATTTTTATACATCTATGGGTATAAGGAGAGTAGGATACAAAAAGTAGCCGAGCCCATGGAGGCTGGGCTCTTCCCCTAAGTTGGACCCGAATGGGTCCTTTCTTTGGCTGAGCCCAAGAGAAGTGGGTCCTTACCTTGGCTAAGCCCAAGAGAGGTGGGTGTTTTCCTTGGTTGTTTCTAAGAGAGCTCAGTCTGTCTCTTAGTCGTGCCTAAAAGAGCTGGGCTCGTCCTTTAGTTAAACCCAACTATATTGAGTTTAACAACGTTCTGAACCCATGTTGCCTTAGGCTCGGTACATGGTTGAATCCAAGTGTATCGAGTCATTTCCTTGGCTATGTTCAAAGGAGTTAGGCCATTCTCTTGGCTGAGCTCAAAGAAGAAAGGTCATTCATTTATCCGTGCCCAAGAGAGATAAGTCATTCCTTTAACCGGGCCTAAGAGATAAGAGTCATTCTCTTAGTCGTGTTCAAGGAAGATGATGTTATTCTTTTGATTGTGCCTAAATAATAAGAGTCATTCTCTTAATTGTGTCCAAGGAAAGGGAGTTATTTCCTTAACTGTGCCAAAAAGAGATGACATCATTCCCTTGATCGTGCTCAAGAGAGATGATGACATATTCTTAATCGTGCCCAAAAGAGAATGGGTCATTCTATTGGCTAAGCCCAAGAGAGAATGGGTTCTCATAATTTTTTAGGCTCGTTAAATTATTTGTGTTTATCAAAGTTAAATTATCAAATTTTTTATTTTTATTTATTCAAATAACAATACAAGTTCCTACTTATTAAGAATTCATATATATCCTACAATAACAAACAAAAGATAAATAATCATGAAATATAGTAATTTTATATTATTAGCTATATTAAATAGAAGAAATTTCATTATGACTAAAACTAATACAATTTTGAAAAACTTTTAAATCTAAATTTTAAATGCTTCAAATCCTCGAATTACATAATGAATTGCTCTTTCTATATTTTTCAAAATACAAGCACACCATATAAAAAATAGTCTTAAAGCTAGGGGTGAGCAAAAAAATCAAAAAACAAATTAAACCGAGAAAACTGGAAAAAAATAATTGAAAAAACCGAATCGTGAAAAAAATCAATCAAACCGATTAAAATTTAAAAAAAATCGACTGGTTCGGTTTTATAAGCATGAGACTAAAAAATCGAACTGAACCGAACACAAACCGAAAAAAATCGAGTCAAACCGGAACTGGTCAATTTGAAAAGTTTTTTGTTCTAAAATAACCAAACCAAAACTGGTCAGTTTGAACCAATTTTGGTTTTAAAAAAAACCGGTTTGGTTACTTTTTTTATAAAAACCGAACCAAACCGAAAATGATCACCCCTTACTCAAAGCACATGATTTTTATTTTTTATTTTTGCCTATTTCTTTCCTTTTATGTTTATATTCAATATCTTTAAATTTTAGTATTTATAGGGATGTAATGGGATTCTAAATATAATAATAATAATAATAATTTTTTTCATTATTATAATTATTGAGCTTATTGAAATGAATTTTAATTTTTCTTTTTACCTGTATCTATATATCTTGCCCTCCAAGCTAGAATTTCTAGGTGTGCACCTGGATCTACACCTGGATAGACCTAAACAACTACAATTAATTCTGAATCGCAAACCCAAAAATTGGACACTTGGAAAATCGTGCTTGCAGGTTACCCATTCAACTTTATGCTTAGCTGGGGCTACTAGCAAAAAGAAAAAACAAATTGATTCATATTACTAAACTCATGTAATTAAAATTATGCAAGTCAATACCAAATTCATGTTCGTTATTCTGTATTTGATCTGGGTTTTCAAACATGTAGAGAGGTGGATGAATTGTAGACGTTTTAAAGGTACAAGAAAGTGAATAAAGGAGAAGATGGTGTGCTCCGCCCCCCTTTTGATTTCAAAGTCCAAACCTCATGTCAAATCAGGAGAAAAATCTCAAGAATCTGATCATAATCCTCTCTTAAATATAATGTCTTAATTTGACACCAGATCAAAGAAATTAACTTAATCTCGATACATGAAGACTAACTGCCCTATAAATATCCTGAATTATAAAATAAAATGAAAATAAAAGGAAATATAAAATTGAAACAGGAGAAAACAGAAGAAAATAAAATGTAGGCGAGGAAATTAAGTGGGATTAATCCTCTAAAGATTCGAGTTAAAGGGCTGGTTTTTGAGTTATTTAACAAACTAATTGTTGTCTAAATTAATTACATCCCAGAAGGATTTTTCTGCTATGTCCCAGGAACGACCGACGAATGGAATATTGAACTCACTTTGTAATTTGCTAGCTAGGAGACAATGACACTTAAACTAACCATGCCCATGTATACTATGATCTATCATTATGTCGGGTATATATTTTCACCTTTTAATTAACACCATTTTAAAAAAAATTAGTGGTCAATAACACAGGTAAAAGAAAGCTTTGGTAAAATAATATGGCTTGTTAATGTCATGCTTGAAAATAGCAACTTCTAAATAAATTATTAAAATGAGTTGATATAAATTTTTTAAAAACAGGGGGAGAAAGTTTTTTTTTAGAAATTCATTAAAACTAAGATAATAACATTATAAGTATTTTCAAAAAAATTCTAACAAAACAAATTTAACAACACCAATAAAAATCATCATTAAAGTCATACACTCAATTAAAATCAAGTGAGTCGCTAGAAGGATGTGTTTCAACTAGTTAGATTCTAAGATTGCTTTCTAGAGGTTCTTAGTTCAAATTTCACAAATCTCAGTATTTCTAAAGGTTTACATGGTTGTTAACTTTATGATTTATGAGATTAGTCGTGATAATGCAAACTATTCAAACACTTGTATTAATAATTAAAAAAAATTCAAGTGAGTACAGTTATCATTGATGATATACTTTAATATAATATCGTTGGATTTATCTACTATAATATTGAAATGAAAGTTTTGATATGCTTGTAGGTATCTTTCTTCTTAGTTAATATCTTTCACTTTCCTTTGACAGAGAGTTATCCAGGAATCATTTCCTTTGACAAATGCATATAGTACGGTTTCAAATTCGAAGCTGACGTCCAAGGTTGAATGATTTCTGGCCCTGCTTAGCAGTTCATCAGCTGGTTAGCAAACAAAATAGCGATTCAGAGGGCTCGCAATTCTTTTCTGGGTCGATGGAAACAGGTTCAAAAGTCGACGTATGTGTTGTAGCTTTGTAATCCACAGAAAAGGGCTGCATGAAAACAAGGTCCCAAGGCCAGGATTTCAAAAAGAGTGGCAAGAGGACTAGCTGATATATATGGGGTCCTTTTCGATTTGCATGTCACACCATTGTTTTTTCCACTTTCACTACCCACTTGAAATGTGAACATTCGTCTCCAGTGAGAGAGGCAACACGTCTAATAAATTTGCACTGACATTAAACCTTGTTGGTCGTTGAGCTGGTTATCTTTTGATAGTTTGGAAACACGGTGTAGTTTTTAAAATTTTATTTTTTTATTAAAAATTAATTTATATATATATTTTGGATCGTTTTGATGCGCTGATCTTAAAAATAATTTTTAAAAATAAAAAAAACATCATTTTGATGCATTTCGACACGAAAAACACTTTGAAAAGCAACCGCAACCCCACTCTCAAACAGACTTATTATAATTAAAATGTAATAAAAGTTTGTTTTATTTAAAAATATATTAAAATAATTTATTTTAAAAAAATGTTTTTGATATCAGTAAGTTAAAATAATTTAAAAAAATTAAAAAAATAATTTTCTTAAAAAACCAAAAAACCACCAAGTTAAAAGGAGAATAAAATTGAATGGCCAATTTTTAAAAGAAAAATAAATGAGGTTCTTGATCTACTTCAATCAAGCCAATTTTTTTAATGGTTTCCAACATGATTAATATTTTATAATTAAATTTTTTGATTTATATTTATCTCATGATTTGTTAGTTATTGTAAATAGTTTTTTTATATATTTATTGTCATATATGATTAGTGATTTTATTGAATGAAAGGTAGGCATGCATATTTAATTTTTCATGTTAAAAAATTATTCAACCCGGAAGATAAAGTAACTATATCTGCAGTGAAAAGGTGCGAGAATAAATTTATAAAGTACAGGGTAACCAATCAGAACAATCTCTTCAAATCCAAAATTGATGGGCCCCATTCTCTCTCCCGGTGTTTGGTTACCAAGAAAGTGCGGGGACAGGACAAGGAAACAAAAAGGAAAAGGTGACCCTTCCCTTGAAACGGAAAGTCCGTACGAACGCAGCGAGGCAACAGATGGGGATAGCCAAACTCACTTTCCCTTGTAAAATTGACAGCACGAAAATAATTCATGGTGCTCGTTGAACGGATGCGTGGAGGAGCACTTTGATCAATTGTGAGGTCAATATGCTTACAACCACGCAATAATTTCCCAGATATTTTACATCATTGTATACAATAGATATCATATTTTATATTTTAATTCACATATTATTATATCTATTTTTTTTTGTTTTTTCAACGCAAAAATAGGATGTAGACGTTGTTCTTGTTTTTTTTACCATAAAAAATCTTTAACTACAACCTCAAAATCTTTTATATATATATATATATATAATAAAATATATCTTGTGCTACTAAATTATAATTAATTTATTAATTCCAAAAAAAGATTGAATCATAAATATGAGATAACAATGTTATTGTTTTTGAGAAAAAAGGCTGGATATTGAATATTTGTTTTCGTTTTAGTGGGGCTCGTGCAAAACCATGGTTTGTGTTGATTAACAAAATATTTTTTAATACGTGGTTAAGGCAAAACACATACGCGCTATGAAAATATTAAATTTATATTTTAGCTTTTTGTTTGGTATTGTGTTTCCACTCGTGTTTGAGTGCGTTTTAGAATTTCATTTACCTTGAAAAAATATTAAATTGATGTTTTTTGATGTGCTGATATGAAAAATTAAAAAGAAACATTTTAATACATTTTTAAAATAAAATATTTTTAAATAACACCGTATTTTACAGTATCAAATTAACATGAGAAGTTTAAGTTACAGTAACCATCATCACGATAAGTTAAAAAATTAAAAAGCAATTTAACTGAGTTGAGGAAATTAACCTTAAAATAATATTTATTTTTACGTTTTTCAAAGTAATGGACAGTAAAGGATGATAAGTGCATTTCATTGCTAAAAAGGGAAGATCATGACAAGAAAAGGGTTCCACAAGGAAATAGCTATTAGTAGCAAGTTACATGATCGATGGATACCACCAACCAAAATCAATATCCTAATAAATATTCCTCTATTCACCCCAAAATAAATATCTTAGGATTAGATCAATGTTGCGGCAGTCCATACGTGTGCACCTCACCTGATTCAGTTAAATATCTTAGGATTACAAATACTATATATATATATATATATATATATATATATATATATATATATATATATATATTGTATATTTTTACTTGTTTTTAAAGTATTTTTACTTGAAAATACATTAAAATAATATATTTTTTATTTTTTAAAAGTTATTTTTAACACCAGCTCGTCAAAATAATTTAAAAACATTAAAAAAATTAAAATTAAATTTTTTAAAACATATAGTTTGGTTTAATCTCGTTGCTAAAAAAAAAAAAACATAATTAGTGATGCGAAACTAAAACAAAAACGCCCCCGCCACCCGGTGACTGTTTCGCCCCGCCTCGGGTTCGCCTTTATGTGCACGCGTGCCTACCTGCTCCCGGGCTTGCGGGATGCCGGGGATATTTAGTGATCGTGGCTGACATCACTAAGAAAACGAAGTAATATCTCCACCTTTGTCTTAAAATCAACGACAGCCCACTTTGACCCTTTATGTATATATCGCAGCCACTTGTTGTTTGGATACCCCGAGAAAATGCAGGAAAAAGACAGGAAAACAAAAAAGGAAAAGATTCCTCCTTCCCTTACCACCTAAAATCTGTGCGAACGCAGTGATGCAATAGGTGGGAGAGACACAGCCACCCGTTTCCTCGCTAACTTGTTTTGTAAGAAGATTGACATCGATCACTCCCCGTCTCCACATTGCTAGGCTGAAACACAAGCATAACTCATGGTGTTCATTGGATGGAAGCGTGGAATACTTTAATCAATTTGTGAGGTCAATACATTTACAACAATTCAATACTCTTTCCCTGTTGTATATGATAGACACCACGTCCTATATCTTAATTATCTTATAATTATATATAATTTATTTTCATTCTTTTGTTATCAAAAATGGACTGTGCTATATTTTTATAATATTCAATAAAAATTAGCATGTGTTTACAATTAATACACATCACATGGCATCAGGCACTCTTGAATTACAAATATTTCCCTTTTTTATTTTTTAATAGAATATTAAATTTCATAAGTATAATATACGTGTCTTTTTTATAAATATACTGCAATTTTCAGTTTTTAATTATTTTTAAAGGTGCAGGGTGGAAAAGGATACATGTGGGGGGGAGCACCGGAGCAGTGTACAATTAAACGCACGTGGTCCACACGTTTACGCGGGAAAGGCACCGGTTAACTGTAAAATAACGAACCGTGTTGTGGGATCTGTGTGACGTCATTCTGGGAGGACACTCTTGCAGTCTTGCTTCTTATCCAGATGCAAATGCCATTTGCCACCTCATCGCTCTCTCTTTTGTCTGCTCGTGTGGTTTCTCAGAAACTTCTTGGAGGTCTCCACTCTCCAATTACTCGCCTGGAGTAACGATTTTTTCAAGCCTTAATTAATCTTTGGATATTTTCATCAGATTCCATTTATAATAACATAGATAGAGTTAAAAATCTAGAAGAGATAGATACATGAATGACATAGATGCATTTGATAGGAGGGTCGAGAATATATATTTCCTGGGAATAATATAGATAGGAAGGACCAGAATATATATATATTTATATATAAATGTATATATATATATATATATAAATGTATATATTTGACGGGAACAATACAGACAGGATCGGAGGGACGAGAATATATACAAAAACATATTTTATGGGGATAATAAAGATATAATATAAATTTAAATTTATAAAAAAATCAAAATAAATTTTTATTTTTTTAAAAAAAAAAACATAGCACATATCTGAACTAGTTTCAACTGCTCTATCTTAATACAATAAAAACACTCTACCTTAATTTAGGTATAATCCAATTGTCTTTGTATATTCTATTTTAATATACTAACAAAACTCTACCGGTGATCATATATTATTGTATAAACATGAGATTTTAATGAAAGCAATATACAACTATATATGAAATCTATTATTTGTATTGTGTATTTTCGTAAATTTATTTTAAAAAACCTCGATGACAAATAAATGTTTTTTTTATTATTATATAGCTAAAAAAAAACTTTATTTAAAGCTCTTATCTGACAAACATATAAATTAATTAAAGTATCAATTTTATTTAAAAAAAAATTGATAACAAGAATACTAATTTCACCGTCACAACTGAGATGATTATGTGTGTAACGTCTGTCTGTATTTTTTAATTTCATATAACATTCTTCCTGCTCGTATAAAAGCATCATCAAGCTACATATTTATTACAAGTTCCCTGACAACGATTAAGACCATGTTTATCTACGCCGTTTAAGCAAAATAAAATAATAATAATAATAATAATAATGTATTTTAGCTTGAAAAAGACAAACGCAACCATGAAAATATCTTTGTGGCTTGAAACTTCTAAAACAGTGAGAGATAAACAAGCACTAACTCAACGAAGAAAACACGGCAAACAAAAACTCGGCGATCAATTGTAGCTAGCATCAACACTAAGCTCCCTAACCTGAACCCAACCCACGAGACCAAGTCCTTTGACTCTGACAGCCACAGGTTCATTCCCTCAAGTGGAAAATCACAATCCAAAACACCCCCCAAATGGTCAAAATCACACGTGTCACGCCAAGAACCCACTTGTCTCCATACCAAATACAGCTGGTCTTTGCCAAAGCGAGACTCAGTCCCACTTAGATTATTCCATATATAAAAACAAATCAAAATCTATGCGTGAATCGTGGTGACCTTAGCTGGCTCCTTATAACCACGTTGCCGTGTGAAAGGCACACCCCCTTATTGCCCTCCCACCATAACATATATAAGGTAGCCCCAGTCTAGTACTAACTTAGTGTGAAGAGGAGTTCTCAGCTAGAGCATATACAATACTTCACTAGAGTGCTTTAGTATCCAATAAAAGAACTCAAGAACATTACTTTATGGATGTTTTCTCTAGTTATTCTGATCAGAACCCAGTTGGGTCAATGAATTTGTTGTCAGTTCTTGACGAGCAAGAATGTTCTTATTCTTCTGTTCTTTCAGATAGTAGCATCACTAGTAGTGTTACTAAAGGAGTTCAACCAGGTGCAATT
This sequence comes from Populus deltoides, assembly GCA_015852605.2. Classification (NCBI taxonomy): domain Eukaryota; kingdom Viridiplantae; phylum Streptophyta; class Magnoliopsida; order Malpighiales; family Salicaceae; genus Populus; species Populus deltoides. Next base: position 1,547,425 of record CM027584.2, on the reverse strand, counting down.
TTTTCTGATGAGGAAGTAATATTAGCTTCCAGGAATCCGAAGAAGAGGGCAGGAAGAAAGAAGTTTAGGGAAACAAGGCATCCTGTGTATAGAGGGGTGAGGAGGAGGAATTCGGGTAAGTGGGTTTGTGAAGTTAGAGAGCCTAATAAGAAATCAAGGATTTGGTTAGGGACTTTTCCTACTGCTGATATGGCTGCTAGGGCACATGATGTTGCTGCTTTGGCGTTGAGGGGAAGGTCTGCTTGCTTGAATTTTGCTGATTCTGCCTGGAGGTTGCCTACTCCGGCTTCCAGCGATGCTAAGGATATTCAGAAGGCTGCAGCGGAGGCAGCGGAGGCTTTCCGGCCGGAGGGGAGTCTGGGAGTTGAGTTAACGAGGACGGGCGATGAGGTTGAGAAGGTTGCAGGGACGGCGGTGGGGGATGCGTTTTATATGGATGATGATGCAGATTTTGGAATGCCAGGTTTGTTGGCTAATATTGCAGAAGGGATGTTATTGCCGCCACCTAATTGTTGTGGTTATTCCGGTGGGGATAGTTTGGATAACATGGAAAATAATGACACTGACATGTCATTATGGAGTTTTTCTGCTTAATATTTTTAGTTATTAGTAGAGTAATTAGGATGATAATTAAGGTAATCCGGACTTATATTTTTGCCAGTACGGATAGAATTATCAAATATTGCCGTACCTCTGGTTTTCTGGGTTGGATTGTTTGGTAGAAATCTGCAGCAGTGTGAAAATTGAAGTGAGTAATAGGATTTAGGGTTCTATTAATGTTAATAAAAATTTGTGAAATTAATAAATACAATCATTATCATGTATTAATGACATTTAAACATGCGAAAGCTGTTTCAAGCCTCAGCTTCACCTTATGCTGCTTGCCCAGTTTTCTATTTGTTTGCAGCTTCATGTGCATGTTTAAATGTTTCAAGTATTTCTCACACCAGTCTTACAGCAGATAAACACAACAAAGGTTTCTGTCCAACACAACGAAACTACATCAAACTATCAGCTCCTGCCAAACCCAGATTGCCCTTCGAAGCTCCGTAAGTATTGAGAGTTTGAACCAACCAACTGGATGGAGGAGATCCCAGCTGATCAACTTCTCTACTCTGGTGCTACAAGTCATCTTTCCCCTTGTCAAACCATCAACGAACCACCAGATTTCCTCAGGAAAACTTCTGATATATATCACACACCGGCTGTTGCGGCTTAAGTCCTTTCCCACCAAAAACTACAATATTCCACCATTACCATGATTCCCAGATTAATAATGATACCAAACAGAAGTGGTCGAACTCAAAATAGTCCTCATCACCTTCTGCCTTTAAGTTCCTCATCAGCCACATTAAACAATTTACAACATAGAAGTCGGGTTCATTTTGGCTGGTGGGAAGCAGGAAGCCCCAAACCTGTTTGCAAACTCTCAGTGCATGAAGACACTCTTCCTTGGTTGTTTCCTTGCAATTTTTCCTGTTCAGCCATGGATATCATTTATTTGACCCTTTGGCATGGGCCAAAAAAGCCAAAGGAAGAAGAAATACACATCACAGCAAGGTTAGCAATGCAACAATATACGCTACCAGACCATTCGTTGCAGAACCAACTTCAACCCCCTGCAGGAATTACACAGTGCCAATCATCTATTCAGCCTGCCTAGCCCATCCAGACATATTCAACTATCAGTGGTACTTAAAAGTACCCTTAGCAACTAATATTGTCTGATGCAGCTTAATGCTTGATTTAACCTGATACAACTTACAGAAGCACCAAACCTCAACCAAATTCTAACGAAACTAAACATTATGGGGTTCAGTTTTACCTTCCAAGCAACACTTTCACAAACCATGATTTTTACAAGGCTAGAGAATCTTGCATTCCTCACATTGTTTTATGCACAGTGATTTTACTCAAAACAAAATTCAATTCGCTAGCAAGAGGATATTCCATTTCAAAACATTCACCAAACACATTGGAGAGTCGCGCCTAATTACTTGGTCTCAATTATAGTCAGTCAAATTCAACAAATAGACAACAAAAGTACTGGGCTCCCATATTCTTTCGAGACATTAAACAAACACATAGCTGACACACTAGTTTACTAGCTGCTAAGCCTACGGTTTCACTTCTTCAATGACTCCCTCGTCAGAATCCAATAAGACTGGATCACTTAGACTGCTTTGATGCTCTTCCTGCTGCTGCTGGTGGTGGTCAGTGTTCATCATCTGCTCCATGTCTTTTAGCCTGGTCCTTACCACACTTGTAACCAAAACTGCAACAATAAAAATCAATAAATAAATTCATATATAGGAGGATAGAGGAAATGGGTTTTTCTAGGTGGTGATCTTACTGCCGGCGGTGCCGATGGTCCATAACCAGAGGATCTTCAAGCCTGGACTCGTCTCTCTCGGCATTTTAGATGAAGAAATTGTGCCTTTTCTTTGTTTCTCCTTTGCCAATTACTGAAGGATGACATGCTATGGGGCTGGGGGTTGGTTAATGTAATTAGATGGGCTTCATGTAAGTTAATTAGTTTAATTGCTAAAATTAGAGTAAAAACTTAAGACAACAATGAACAAATCAACAAACAACATAATCATGCAATAAAATATGCATCTATATAACTATACAAATAGAGTGTTACGAATTTACTTTCATTAAATGTTTTTTTAATTCCAAATTTATTGCTGAATTATGGAAGAATCATCAAAAGAGACGAGGATAACTGATCAGAGAGATGACATATTTCTGAGTCCTTTCAATGATTATTATAGAATTTTTTTTATTTTAATAATTTTTTGTAGATATTGGCTTTTAGTATCTAACTAGATTTAAAGGTCTGGGCCATGCAAACGGCCGAAACATTTTTTTTTTATATAAGTAGAAAAAAATGTCTATTTTAACTCAAGTATGCTTTTAAAAAACACAACTCAGGGCAAAGACTTGACCTATAAAAAAGAGGTTGATCTATGAATCAACTTAAAAGAAGAAGAATAACAGGAACATGTGACAAAAAAACAATTAAAAATAAATCGATGACTACCCAATTAAATATTGAACAATAAAAAAATAATTAAAAAAAACAATCCAGATCAACCTGACCTAGCATGTCACGTATACAAGCCATGAGACCAAGATAAGCAAATAAATATCAGATGAAAAAAATCCAAAGTCGAATCCCAAACAAATTCAGCGTCGAAAGATGAAATTTAAAAGAGGATCACTTAAAAAAACAAAAAAAAAAACCCAAGCAAACCAAGCTCTTCGATCATGGTCAAGCGAATGAGACAATAAAATAGAAGGCAAATCGGGAAACATCACGTAGCTCAATTTTAAAACAACTTAAATTTAAAAAGAGTGACCCTAAAAACAATTGAGTCAACCCGTAAAATCTACAGGCTAAGTGATGGGACTGAGATAGATGAATTAAAAAAAATCAAAGAAAATCATGAAGTCTAATATAAAAAACACTCAACCTTGAATGATGGAATCAAAAAAAGAAATTAATTCCTAACCGATATATATTGCAATGTTTTTTTTTTTTTGCGTTTCAAAAACTTTTTTAAAACAATCTAAATTTTTTTCCCTTTGTTTCAAATTAATATTTTTTTAGTGAATTTAGATCATTTTGATGCGCTGATGTCAAAAAATATTTTTTTAGTGTTGAATGATAAAATTAGAAAAAAAAATCAATTTAGAAAACTTGCCAAAATAAATCCAACAAAAAACAACAAATAAAAAAAATCTAAGACGGCCCCGTATATTTTGAAAAATCACAAAAAAAATCATATAGAAAGCAAATAAAAAAAAACCATAGCCTAATCACTGATATAAATGCTTAATGATGAAGTTGAAAAAAACATCATCTTAAAAAAAATAAAAAAAACCAGTAAACTAGAGCGAACCTCTAAACCTAGGTAAAGATCTTAAATTCGAAACCCATTAAATCCTAAACTCAGATTGAATCAAGAAACTCGATTCCCAATCAATTTCATGTTGATTAGCTAAAGTAAATCCAATAAAGAACAACAAATAAAAATACTCGAGAAAACTTAGGTTATTTTTAAAATCAGTGAAAAATCATACATAAAAAAATAAATAAAAATAACAGAGCCTAGTCTCCAATTAAATAATGTTGAAAGATGAAATTTAAAAAACATGAGTTTGAAGAAAGGAAAAATAAAATAAAATAGGTGAGCCTCCTAAACTTGAATTAATCTCTAAAACCTAAAACTCATGAAATTGTAGACTTGGACTTAGCAAAGAAACTCAATTCCCAACCAATTTAATGTTGAATGATGGAATTAGAAAAATTTTCAATTTAAAAAATTTGCCAAAGCAAAAAAAATACTAATAAAAAGAACAAGGATTAAATTTGACAGGAAAGAAAAAACTTAAGAAGAATGAAATTGTAAAAAAAAAATTGAAATGTTATCTCAAATAAAATAAATAGCAATTAAAAGAATGAAAATTAAATTAAAAAAATTAAAAAGGAATGAAACTGAAAAAAGAATTCTAATTTTATAAATTGTTTTAATTTTTTTTTACAAATATTAAAAGATAGAATAAAAAAAATCAATTCAAAGAATTAGCAAAAAAAAAAAAAACCCCCAACAAGGAACTACAAATTAAAGACCCAAGATAGATGAAGTTATTTCAAGACAAAAAAAAAATCTACAAAAAACAAACAAATAAAAATAACATAACCTAATCTCCAAATGAATAAATGTTGAAGAATGAGAATGAAAAACATTCAGCTTAAAGAAAAAAAAATAAAAAACCAAGCAAATTCGACATGAAGCTTTTAAACCTGATGTAATCTCTAACACTCGCAAGTCATGAAATTTTAGATTCAGGTTCAATCAAAAAATTTAAAATTTAATTCCCAACCAATTTAACGTTAAGAAAGAAATCATGAAAAAACATCAATTTTAAAACTCGTCAAAGTTAAAAAAAAAATAATAATAAAAAGAGTGTAAATCAAATTTGATAGGAAAACAAAACTTAAGAAGGATGAGATTGTAAAAAAAAAAGTTTAAAAATGATCCCAAATAAAACAAATAATAATTGAAAGAATGTAAATTAAATTTAAAAGATGAAAAAAAAGGATGAAATTAGAAAAAAATAATAATCTAATTTTATAAATCATTCAAAATAAAAGAAAGAGTAATCAAAAAGACATACACCAAATATTAAGAAAAATAAAATTAAAAGGGCTGACACGAGATTTAAGGTGAGGAGAATAAGAGAAAAAAAAATGGTCATCGGCATCAAACCAGAGATGAGTTTAGCACGTGCAGCACCATAGGAAGCGTTGAGACTTTTCTAACGCTATCAAAAAACATGGCGTTTGGTGGCCATCAATTTTTTTAAAATATATATTTGAATTAACTTGATATTAAAAAAAAAAAAAAACAGTGATGAAAAGATGAAAAAACCCCTTAAAGAGAGTTTAGTAAATTTTGGATTTAAGAATAATTAAATCATTTTACCATGCTAAAAAAGTGAAAGACTAAAAAACTCCTAAATGTAAGTTTTTATTTTTTTTTTATTTTAGGGGTAAGTATTTTTATTGTGAAAAGAATAAAAAAATAATTTTAACCCAAAAAAATTAAAAATGACAATTGTATCATGATAAAATCATGGAAGGCACTTTTCTAAAATAACATTTGGTGATTGAATAACTTTTCAGTCATCAATAATTTTTTAAAAATATTAAATATTTATTAAAATTTATATGAAAAAATTTGATTTAACTCGGTATTAACAAAAAAAAAATGTGACAAAAAAAATAAAAAACTCCTTGAAGAGAGTTTAATAAATTTTGGATTTAAGAATAATTAAATCATTTATTTATTTTACTATGTCAAAAAAATAAAAGACAAAAGCTTTTAAATGCAAGTTTATTTATTTATTTTTATTTGAGGGGTAGAAATTTTATTGTAAAAAAATAAAAAGACAATTTTATCCTTGTAAAATTTGAAAATAATGATTATATCATGATAAATAGCTTAAGGGCAATTTCATCATCGTGAAAATTAAATAGTATTTTGTGTCAAACTCCTCCTTTAGTTTTTTGTAATGACAATTCAAAATGATAAAAAAGTTGCTGCACCAAACTTTAAGGGTCAAAATAAACTATAACCTCCAAATCCCTGCTTGAAGCAACATCACTTCTGTTACTCATTGAACTTAAGCAAAAACCATGAAACCCACCATATCTATAAACAGAAAACACACTTTATACAAAAATGTGGTTACCCCAGATTCTTTAGACAAAAATGAAAATGAAAATGAAAACGTATAGTGATCTAAAAGTTGAATTTCGTTGCAGAATCTATACAACATCATGAAATAATCAGATGATCACTAATTGAAGTGCTAATGAAAGGGCCAGCAAATGCCTAAGCATTTGGGAAAAAGGTATACACAAGGAACTGCAGTTCAGATGTTCAACAGAGAGGTACTTAATGTGCTTGATGCTGTCCAAAAAATCATTTACCACAAGCATTAGGGTAGAGAAATTCTAATTTGCTTTCTTGTGGAGACTTGATGTTCTAAACTCAGCATCATCCTTCGCAAAGCTCCACCAAAGATATGTAAGTGGGATGGTAGTGGCATGCCAGAGAGCATGAGCATCCACAAATCTGTGGTAAGGCGGGAAGTCATATATTTCCAAGAGCATGGCAAGTCCGCCTCCAACAACAGCCACCCACAACTTAGACCAGGAAGGGTGGTGAGTGACACCAGCCCAAACTGCCCAAATGAGAAGCTGGGCTACGCCCATGGCTACACAAACTTTAATGTTTAGACCTGCAAAATAATGGACCCGTTCAAAAACCACTTCCACTAGGCAAGCATATGATACCAAGTTTTAGACAGCAATTGTTCCTTCATTTCATCTTGACCCCCCACGTTTTGACCATCAAATGTCGTTTTCTAAGGCATGGGGGAAGGGAGGTTTAGGCATTTCGAGGGAAGCTTGTCCAGGAACAAAGCAGTTCCTTGGTCCAGGACTACCAAGTGGACAGTTGCATTGGTCACATTTCAGCCGCATAATGTAAAAGTCAAATATGTAAATTTCCAAAGCATGAATGAATTTACATTATAGATTTCATTAGCTCAGTCAACAGTTAAAAGAGACTACTTATTTGGTCTAGGTGCTAACAGATTGGAAATAGTGATACTACATAGCATGGAATTTAGCTTAATAGGATGCTAAGATGAAAAATGGCATGGCAAGAAAGGTTAGGCATGCGTGTAAATGCAATGGAAAAAACTGCAATGGAGATTATTGTAAAGTTGTATTCAACAAAACCAGTGCTTGGAGCAACAACGACAAAATTGAATGCAGTTTGAGTACAAAAAAAAAAAAAGAGTACGGCAGAAGAGGGGGGACCAGGACAGGAGAACAAGTGTGACAAGACAGTCCTAAATGGACCAAGAGAAAGCTTATTTAAACAAACACTTAAAGTCTGAAATATCTTAGAGCAATATGCCTTGTAGCTCCAGCATTAGTTTTAAATAAAGGTCTATTATTTTTTCTCGTAGAGCAGGAAGATTAGAAGACAGAATTACCATAATCAAGGTTGTAGCAGTTCAGATATAAGATATGTGTAGTAACAAATGCAATCACTGGAGTAGAAACCATGACCCTGGAAGCCTCATTTCTCACGCTGAAAGCTCGCAGTATTGCTAGGATAAGGGAAAACCCCAGTAATGCCACAGCAGACGAAAAATGTAGTTTCTCTGTCAACTCAACATCTCTGCAATGCAATGAATTAAATTAGAAAATCACACGCCTGATAACAAGGCAAAACAGAATGTAATTTTAAAATAGAAAGGAATGTGCATATATGCCATTGTCACATTACAGCTAAAACAAATGTTTGCTACCACGAATTAGCAGATTCAACGTCTTCTTTCTCAATGTACTCTTTACGGTAATATCTTTTACCATGCTACAAAGAACCCGAGGGTAATATAAAATCTAAAATAGCAGCTGAAGATCTATATTCCACCTTTCCAAATTAAGCACATATTCAAATTGTTGATAGGAAGGTTAGTTTGTCATGATTTTGAGAAGACAGCTTTAGGTCCTCTCCAAACAATTCTCATAATATTGCTTACCGACTGTGGAAAACAGCACTCCAGAACCAGGAGTTCATAGATAGGATCCCATAGATGTTCCACAAGCCAGTATATTCATAGTAATTCTTCTTACTAGGAGTCAGCGGCAACTTGTAGTATATAAGGATGAAAAAGGATACCCAACCATGAAACTGAATAGCGAGATTGAGTGCAGAGAGAGCAACAGAAACAGGTTCCTGAAAAGGCAAAAAAATATCAATGTAAGATAGGTGGATCAATTATTCAGCATGGGTAAATCTTAATGTTGAACTAGAAATTACACATAGGAACCTGAAAACCATAAGCACGACGAAACAGCCATTTCCCATGATACTTGACAGGCTTCCCACCAAGTTTCTCTCTTTCTTCCTCCCTGGTGAGCATGCAGTGGTATCGACAGTCACTACGACAATCCCATTGTTTCCACTGCAGATAGAGTGGCTCTTGTAGATACCATGGCCCACCCTCCGGCTTCCCATCAGACAAGAATTTACAGTGTTGGAAGCATTTTTCCCCCACACACCCAGTTTTCTCACACTGCTCCACACAAGCTCTGGTAATTGAGTAGCAAATGCATAATAAAAACTATAGTTAATTCCAATCCTAACAAAACCAAACTCAAACAAAATAGAAAATAGCACACAGGCCATAGTGGGGAATAGGGGAGCTGCAACCCCTCAAAAAAAAAATCTTAAACTTTATGAATGCTATTTATGCAAATGAACAGTGATTATGAACAACATGACGATGAATGGCACCCCCTGCAGCCCCCAAGGATTGTTTTTTTTACCTTCTGCCAAAGCAAATTCGCAACATCTCCTAAACATAGATACCCTCAAATTAGTCAATCCTCCAAGCAAAACTCTAAGACACCCTGGTTCTCTCTCCTTATAACTCCTCACACATTGCCCGAAAACAGCAGAGAAGCTTCAAGTTTTAAACTCCAACCACCCCAAATTTACATCCTTGTTATTAAAGACCTTTCTAATAAATAAGTCATCAGCAGTAAGGCTTCTCATAAGCATGAAATTATGACACACCAAACCATTATAAAAACTTAAAAGAACCCATTAATTGTAAGGATTTCTAAAAACCAGTAAAAAATATATTCCGATTGCAACCCAAAATTTGACCAAAAAAACATTGAATTTCAATTCATAAATCATTATTTCAGTACTAAATAGCCAGCATTTTTCACCTCTCAAATTCAAATTCACAGTCAAAACTGAACAAAAATAACTACTAATTACTAAATTCAGTCAATGATGCAGAATTTAAAGTCTAATTAACCATAAATATTACTTAATTAAGCTCATATTGAAATGCAAATGAATCAAAAGACAAACTTTTACTTGTAAATCGGATCAGCATCACCATCACTCGCGTGAACCCCATCCATTAAGAGGACTACTATCCAAGCAAAGAGCAGAATCCGATGAAACGGCGAACGAGCCATCTGATTCGTTGACGGAACAATAAAAGTCAACAGAAAGGGGGGGAAAGGAAGAGACTTTTTCAGATTTATAAAAAATCAACGGTTGCTGATCGCGATTGATATTGGAGTGGTGAAGGTTTGAATGATGATGATGGGTAGTAATAAGAGCTCCATGGGAGTGAGTGACGACCGAGTCAAGGGGAGATGATGATTGAGTTGAGGAGCGAGTTTTGGTTCGGGACTAAAATAAAGAGAGGGAAAGGAATCTGGTGAAGAGCTGAGCTTTGAGGGGATTTATGAGGAGACACGTGGATTTGTAAATGTTTTGATGTTACTTAGTTATCCTTGGATTTTGAGTTAATTACGGGGCTGTTGAGATGGTGTCGGCCAGTGCATGATTGTCGTTGATTATTGACCGTTGGAGGGTGCTCCTGGCGTGAATAATTGGGATTTCTTCCTCACAAATTGGAAAAGAAAAAACAAATCTTATTGTTCTCAATTTAATAATTAACATTTGAATAATTCAGATAAAAAAAATTCACTTTGGTAATTTTTGGAATTATCATTTTTTATTTACCTAACTTGATAATCTTTTTTACCCAATCGACAATTGGGCAACCCTAAATCTTCACTCATTACCTCCTTAATTTTTTTTTATTTTCTTTTTTACCTTGGACCCTTAAAACCCTCAATTAACTAGAAAACCTCAGGGAAAGTTTTTACCATGTAAAATTAGATTTAAGAAGGATCTCAAGTTCATTAGTTTTAAAAATTTATAATTTATTTTGTCTTAATCTATTTTGAATAATTTCACAAATTATATATTCTTCTAAAATAAACTGTTTCGAATAATTAAAGTTTTTTTAATAGTACTTATTTTTTATTCTCAACCACGTAAATAAAAAAAGAAGAAAATATAAGTGGAATTAGGTAAATAATTATTTTTCTAAATTAATTTGTATTAAGATAATCATCTAAAATAAGTTATTTTAGACATATCTTCATAGCTAAAAACATTAACCAACCATGATGGAATTTTCAAACAAATCAAATCATGATATTTGAAATAATTAAACAAAACATTTACCATGGAATTTTGTTATTTTTTCTCTACTCAATCATGCATAAAATATATTATGATGCTAATAACATGGAAATGGTGCGATTTTATAATAAAAATAATTCCAAGTGAATATTTTGTTTCCTTTTATTCAACACATTTATGAAAATCTTCTCTCAAATTCATATAAAATCCACTTAAGATAATGTTTTTTACATTAAAAAATCACCACACCATCTCTCAAATAAATAAATAAATAAACAAACAAACTATATATAGAAACAAAATCCACTATCTTCACATCAAATCCAATATTTTATCCCAATCACTATATTCTAAAATAAAATACTACCAAAATTGAATAATAAAAAATATAAGATAAAAAATCTCAATCCGCGTGTTAAATACGCGCTCATTATTTGATTCTCCTTGCATTCCGTCTCCTTCCCTGCACTTTCTTACTTGCTCTGCATCACCGAAAACCATGGCCTCTGCAGCTCCCCCTCTCCTCCTCCAAACACTCCCCACTCGCATCCTCACCCCATCTCTCCACGCGCCATCCAAACTCAAATTCAAACTCCCTCCCTCCTTTCCTCATCTCCACCAATCCCGGCCTTTCCCGCCATTACTAAAAAGGCACCGGACTGCAACGACAATCACTTCTGCTTACGTGACCGGACCAGCATCCGACCCGATTGTGACCGAACCGGACCACAAGCTCGACCCGACCGATAACGATTCGTCCGTAACGGAGAAGGTTCAGTCAACGGAACTGATAAGTTGGGGTCTTTTGTGGAGTCTGTTGGCTAAGCATAAAGTACGACTCGTCGTTTGTGCTTTCACTCTTGTTGGTTGCACCTCTTGTACTCTCTCCATGCCTATATTTTCAGGTAACCATCACTAAGTTTATTGCTTTATGTTTTCGTCAAGAAGGGTTTTGATCCGTGTTGAATTTTATTTTGGTCGCAGGGAGATTTTTTGAGGTGTTGATTGGTGCGAGACCGGAGCCTCTATGGAGGTTGCTTAGTAAGATGGGAGTGTTATACGCTTTGGAACCGATTTTTACAGTGATCTTTGTTGTAAACATGAATACAGTATGGGAGAAGGTTATGGCAACACTGAGAGCTCAGATTTTTAGAAGGGTCTTGATTCAGAAGGTAAATGAACTTGTCAAACCGGGCAATTGGTTTTCTTAATGTGTTCAATGTTGAGTTATACGGTCTTTTACAAGCCCTTTTGTTGTTTTTTGTTGCAATGCAGGTGGAGTTTTTTGATAGATACAAGGTTTGTTACTGATGCTTGAGAACTTGTGTTGATGTTTGTTAGTGATTTGGACGTGATTAAGGATTGTATGTTGTGTTGTTTTGTGTTTCTTGCAGGTTGGTGAACTTAGTGCTCTTTTGATGTCAGATTTGGGTTCGTTTAAAGATATTGTGAGCGAGAACATTTCGAGGGATCGTGGATTTAGGGCATTTTCTGAGGCAAGCCACTCTATACTAAAACAAAAGTGAGCTTTATGTAGCTAATCGTTTGATTTGGATGGAATTTACATACATTTTTGCTTTTAGAAGCATGTATTTCTGCAATAGTTTGTGTTGATTTAGTGCAATGCTGTTGCAATTGATACTGAAATTTTCTGAAACAAATCTTGCCTGTCCTATCGTTTATAAGATTTCCATTCATGATCAACAGTCAGAAGCTATGGATGTTTTACATCTCCTGTATGTTTGTTGCCTCAACAGGTCACTGGAACCATATGCATACTGTTTGCTCTGGCCCCTCAACTAGCACCGATTCTGGGGGTTTTGATGTTTGCCGTGTCTATTTCAGTTGGTAAATATTTTATTGTGAAAGTGATCAAGATTGCTACAGTGCCTCCTATATGTTCTTTAAGTTTACACCATTTATTCTTCATGACATAAATGGCATTATGTATAGTATTAGCTTTGATAAATTTCCCGTTTTTAACTTTTCTATTCATAATGGTGCCTATTCTGGACTATAATGAGTTCATCATTAGTAATCTATTGGCAGTGATTTGCTGACATTGATATGTGACGAAACCTATCTTGTCTTTCATATGCTTTGCTTTCACCAACACAATTACCTATGGCAATCCTTATATTTCTTTCTGACTTCTGTTTCCTTGCTTACTGCTAAATGATATTTAAATTCTCAAGCTGTATACAAGCGATCAACTGTACCTGTTTTCAAAGCTCATGGAAAGGCCCAGGCATCCATATCTGATTGTGTGACAGAAACCTTTTCTGCTATCCGTACTGTAAGTTGTTGGTAATGCTTTGTTACATGGTTCTTTTGACAGAGCTTGTACTAGTTGTTGACCCATAAAGTCAGTTTGTCCTGTATGGAGTGATGAGTGTGGTAAAGAAGAGGATGAATTTGTGCCCGATACTGAAAATAGCAAATTTACTGTCACAGGTGAGATCCTTTGGTGGTGAAAAGCGCCAAATGCTAAACTTTGGCAGCCAGGTAAATTGTAGGCTGTGGTTCTTTATGAAATTGGTGATTTCTAGATTGATTATTCTGTTATTTATATAAAAAATGTTGGTAGGTTCTTGCTTATCAAAGAAGTGGTATAAAGCTCGGGGCTTTCAAATCTGTGAATGAATCATTGACAAGGGTTGCTGTATATATTTCGCTGCTGACTTTATACAGTCTTGGAGGAAGCAGAGTAAAGGCTGTAAGCTTCTACCCTTTGACACGTCTCTCTAGCCTTTTAAATATGCATAATGTGATTCAGATTCCCAATTCAGATCCACTGATATTTACAGTCTACATGTAATATTAGTTTACATTCTGTCAATTTTTTGAGAAATTGATACACAATGTTGGTTTTCAAAATTGTTACTTTTGAAGAATCAGCCTTTGATGAGGAAAAAAAAAAGAACACAAACACTAACAAAAACAATAGAGGAGCTCATACTGTGCTCTGCTTCATGGATTCTATACAATTGGTGCACTTCTTAATGCATATTGCCTGCTTCATAATAACATGTTTGTTCCTTTACTAATTTTCCATTTGATATGCTCACTGTGAGGCTGCTGCCTGATCACATTATTGGGTATATTTGATCTGTTGAATATATTTTACCTTCAGTTTTTGTGTATCGCCCACTGCCTTGAAAGCAAGATGTTACTTTGATATCTTGACACAAGATGATTGAACTAAAAATGACTGAGCTGTGCTCCAACTTCAATTCATTTTGCAATCAAATCGCTCTGAAAACCAAATGGCAAGATAAGGAACTATAAGAATAAGTAGGCAAGCTAATTTATACAACTATCACATTCCTTCTACCTATAAGAATAAGTAGGCAAGCTAATTTGTACACCTATCACATTGCTTCTACCTCTATTATCCCTCTGATTTTATTCGTATCAAACCTAAATTGAGTTGCTTGTTTTGTTTTGCCTGCCATATTTTATTGCTTGCAGGGTTTACTCTCTGTTGGAACTGTTGCTTCTTTCATCGGATACACTTTCACATTAACTTTTGCTGTGAGTTCTATTTCACTCCTTCTCCAGTATGTTACAATTTTCTTCTCTTTGGTGTAGTCTTTGAAGTGATTCATTTCTCAGGTTCAAGGGCTGGTCAATACATTTGGAGATCTTCGCGGGGCACTTGCTGCCATTGAGAGGATTAATTCTGTTTTATCTGGAGTAGAAATTGATGAAGCCCTTGCCTATGGTTTAGAAAGACAAATCCAGAAAAAAGAAGTACATGATGAGAAAATTAGTTTGTTCTTAGTTAATGGTTACAGTGGACAGAATCAAATTTTTAATACACATTACATGTCAGCCCTAAAATCAGCCAACACCGTGTGTAGCTTTGCTGGGTCTGGTGATGTTTGTCTTGAAGGTATCTTTATTGCATTTCTCATTTATTTCCACACATTTTCCACTCTTCACTCCAACTTAATTGTTAATTATATTGATGCAGGCCTATGTCCTCTTATTACTGTATGTGAACAGACCATCTCTTATGGAACTAAATATAATGGCTGTTCCAAATTAAATATGGAAGTCCAAAAAGAAATTTGAGAGAACTTTGTGCTTTTTACTTGTTTAATTTGAAGGTTGAAAGTAGAACATAGATTAAAGATTAGACCCTACTTTTCAATCATCTCTACTCTGAATTCATGTTTTTTTTTTCTTTTTTCCAACTGATAATTTGTTATGCAGATGTGCACTTCTCTTACCCTTTACGACCTGATGTGGAAATCTTGAATGGTCTTAATTTGACTCTGAAATGTGGAACTGTGACCGCTCTAGTGGGCTCAAGTGGTTCAGGCAAAAGTACCATAGTACAACTATTGGCACGCTTTTATGAGGTTTAGTTTATTCTCAAAATTTTAATTTCAAAAATTAAATTGCAATTTTATTAAACCATTATAGAATGTTGGGAAATGATATACATGTCTTGTTCTTGCAGCCAACCAGAGGTCGGATTACAGTTTCAGGAGAGGATGTCCGGACATTTGAAAAGACTGAATGGGTGGAGGTCGTCTCCATCGTGAATCAGGTAATGATTTGAATCGCCATATGTTGACTCAATGCATTAAATTCACAACATTTATGGAATCATCCCCGCATTCTCAGCATGGAGACAAAATACTTCCCATTGAATATGATTAATGAGTGTTTGTTGTTGCTGAGATGCAACTTGATTTGGTTCTAACCCAAGAGGTCGAATAACCTAGACCTTGGATTGTCAGTAGCAGGATGTTTTTGACAATCAAGTTTTTAAGTGTGAATTAGGAATTGTAGATTGCCAACTATGTCTACAAGTCACCACCTAATTCAGTAACCAATTATGTGTGGTAACCAAAATATTAGGCTGCCATGATTCAGAGAATAAAAGGAGCTTTGTAACAAGAAAAGAATGGGCAAAGGAGGAAGGAGACTTGATTATTTCTTGTTGACTTTTTCTATGTATGCACACTTGTATCCTGTGTGTCTGTTAATGAGTACACAATTTCAGCATCTCAGTAATAGCAATGATCAGAACTGAAGTCATATTGATAGTAGGGCATTGTGGGGGACTATGCACGTATATAGTTAGTTGTTTGCTTGTGGCTTAAACTGTTCTGTTTGTGCCAAACTTGGAGTTGGGTCTGGAATGATTCTTCAGATCTTATGACAAGCAAACTTATGAGGAAATATGTCGTGCATGTTATGAAGGAACTGCTTTAAATACTTGGTTCAAACTTTCTCATTTTTCTCAAAGCTAAGCATATACTGTAAACAGGAACCTGTTCTTTTCTCGGTATCTGTTGGAGAAAATATCGCATATGGGCTTCCAGATGATAATGTATCGAAGGATGATATCATAAAGGCTGCCAAAGCTGCAAATGCTCATGAATTTATAATATCACTTCCACAGGTTTGGTATCTTGTAATTATGCGACAGCTCTACTTTTGCTTGTTTTGACCTTCATTTCTGAACCTTTATTTGGATTTTAAAGGGTTATGACACTCTAGTTGGTGAGCGTGGAGGCTTACTGAGTGGAGGACAGAGGCAGGTATGTCAATGAACTCTTTAGAGAGTGAGGAAGAAATAAGCGATTAACGATTATTTTCTGATCTACAATATTCAGTGAAAGAGAAAAGTGGTAAAATTTTATTCTCTGGTCTTTGTTCTTCAGAGAATTGCTATTGCAAGAGCTCTGCTCAAGAATGCACCAATATTAATACTTGATGAGGTAAGCTCTTTGTTTTCTTCTCTCTGCATATTTGTGTACTCTCCAGGCTTGTGTTGGGCATGCTTTGACTCATGATCCTTGAAAAATTGTCATATTGTTTCACTTATTGCTCTGATGTGAGGTCAGGTGTTAGAAATTAAAAAAAATTCTTGTTTCAAGACTTGATAAGACATCTTGTTCTTTTGTTCAGGCCACTAGTGCACTTGATGCAGTTAGTGAACGTCTTGTCCAGGATGCTCTGGACCAACTAATGAAGGGCAGAACAACATTGGTGATTGCTCATAGGTTAAGCACAGTTCAGAATGCTAATCAGATTGCGCTTTGTTCTGGTGGGAGGATTGCAGAACTAGGGACCCACTCTGAGTTGCTAGATAAGAAGGGTCAATATGCTTCATTAGTTGGCACTCAAAGACTGGCGTTTGAGTGACTGAAACTGCTAGACATAGATATTACCAATGGTTGAATAGAAAACCCCAGACAAACAATCATGTAAGTTTCTCGTGGAATTTCATCCAGCAGCAACAGTCTTGGAATTTTAAGTTTCTTCATTTTCTACTGAGGCACTAATAATTCCATTTTCAGAGAAACTGGTAGCAGGAAGTGGCTAAAGGAGATTTTCTGCCTTGAAAGTTGAAAACGAGCAAAAGCTTCTATTGATTCCGAGTCCCTTTTATTATTCCTCCATATGTATACATCATATGTCACTAATCGGTTGTAAAGAACTAAAATTCGTAAAGACGTACCATAGTTTTCACAGCTATAAATGATAGCAATCATCACAGCAGCTGTTCTTATCATGAGTCCATACTTCCTAGCCCATTATTTGTTTTAGTTTAGTTTGTGCTTCTGTTTGCATTAATTAATTTATTTGTGCATTTGGAATGCCAGGGATCCGATGATATTGCGCTCATGTCCAGGCACAGATCTGTTATGCTAGTAATGGAACATACAGGAGAGCCTCTGGTTGATAGTGTTCTATATTTTTCTGTATAAAGAGATGAGCAGCTCATGTTACAGCATGGAGGACTGAGTTCCTGACACCATCAAGGAGAGGTAGAAAAGGAAAAGACAGCACTGAGTTTGGCAAGGCATTCTGTGGGAAGACCAAGAAAGGTGTTCATGAACAGTTGCCACTCCAACCAGTCTGCATTTCCCTTCTCTTTCCAATCCTTCACCTTATCGTTCGTGTTGATTCCTCCCTCTGATGTTAGGACTGTCTGTCTTTACAAGCAGTGGAGGAGCTCTATAGATGGTCAAATTTTAAACTTGGTTAAAATTCTCATGATAATCATACATTGTAGAAAATACTTGTTTATAGTAAAAATCAAATAAAGGGACCGCAGTAAATTCTTGAAAGAAATCTAGGGACGAAGATGTATATGAGAAACATAATTTCAAGACGCCACGTGGGACACAACGTGGGACACAAACTGACAAGATAGTGAACAATATGACATATATATATATATATATATATATATATATATATATATGGATATTGCTTCCGTATATTTGTGTGTAACTTTTAAACACAAAAATACAGAAGCAATGTCCCGTAAACACCGGGTCAAGAAGAAAGTGTATTGTGGTTGCCAAAAATTTTCAGTTTTCATGTGGTAATCAAAATATTAGGGTGAACTTCATTTTTGCTTCATCAACTTTTGCTACCTCTGAAGTTTAAAATTTCCCAATGTTACCCCTAACCTACTTTTTGAATTTGATTCTCAATTTTTTTAGGCTTCTAATTGTTTTTTTTTAAAAAAATGTTATAGCATAAATGGGGATGTTTGAGAGGGAAAATCGGGATTAAAACAAATAAAATAAAAATATTTAAAAAGTCAGCTTTTGTTAAGAAAAATATTAGTAGTAAAGGGAAAAATCTAAACATTTTAGGAAATGTACCAATCCACATTTTCCAAAATTTGCAAGGTGGCAGGTGACCATTGGGATTTTGGCACTTAGCTAGTAGTTGAACTTGAACACTGAAGTCATGATTGGAAGCTTTGTGGTTATCAACTCTTGAAAGGTCAATTTCCTACCTTCTTTGTCACTTGCCAAAGTACCTCTCCTTGTCTACTAAGCTCCTACATAAATTGGGACCTGAAGAGTGAAGATCTTGAGGGCAGAGAGAAGACATCAAGCTTGAAATTTTGTTTTTGTCTCTTAAAATGGGGGGTTGCAGAACATGGATATATGATTGTGCTTTTGTGCTGAATGACCTGCTTCTTTACCCCATTGGACATGTAATAATGTCCTCTCCTTTATTTCCCAGGACAGGTGGCATCAAGAGACCTTTGTTGCCTGCCCTCCACTTTGGAAGTGGTCCATGTCAGGCTAGTGGAGAGTTGCAATGTTTTGTTGTCACCATGGCAGAGCAAAAGTAAAAGGATACTTTAAACTTTGACAATTATAGAATAAAGACTTTAGTGTGGTTATGTCCACTGTTGAACCTCAACTAGCCGTTTTCACAAAATTTGGAGTAATAACAAAACTGGGAATCTGGCCACCGTTCTACAAAATGTGGACGCATGGTGTTTCTAGTTAATTCATTTTGATTGATCTGATCACACAGGACTTCATTGTACAAGGAGAGTTGAAGTTGATCAGAGATAATGAAGAACAAAATCAGAAGCTGAGGAACAGGAGACCGCTACGTTTATAGAGCTGCTGCAGTCAGTATCATGATCTTGTTATTATAATACGATTTCCTGATGCTTATATTCAAAAGAGAGACTCGGAAAATATAATATGAAACCTGGAGAACTTCATCCTGTGAAAATCCAGCTTTTATACACATGGCAAAAGCCAATCACTCAGAGCATGTTACTCTTGCTTTTTAGTAGCGAACAGATTCAAGATTGGCTCATCAGAAGGACATCTGCTTTTTCATAGTTTACAGATTCAAGATTCGCTCATGAGAAAGACATTTGCTTTTTAGTAGTGAACAGATTCAAGATTAGCTCATCAGAAGGACATCACTCATCACTCGTTTGAAAGCTAGCCTGAAACAGGCTTAGGCACACAGGGACTCTCGGCAACAAAAATATGATACAAAACTATTACACACACATTAGCTATTTTGACTATCATGTGAGCACAGCACTTTCTGCACCTAAAATCCCATTCATCTCGTTGAGTCTGGCTGTCAGCTGATTTCTCTCTCTCAACAGACAAGAGAAGACCTTAGAGATGGTGCGGTTGGAAGGTGAGTGCAGGATGCCCAGCGGATGACTGATTCAGTCACCATGAGATCAAGTTGCTCACGCTCACCGAGACCAATAGTGCGGTTCCTCTTACTGTGTATGCCCAACATCCTGGACCCTATTGCTGCTCCTGCTCTCTTAACTTCAACTGGCTTGTTTTCCATTTCTCTGGCTTCACGTCCACAGCATTGAGAAGACTCTGGCAACAGAAGCATCTTATCCAAGCTTCCCTCTGACAGTTGATGACCTCCACAAACTGAATCTATCCTAGAAATGTTGCTTGAGAATTCTAATGTAGAACTCCCTTGCTCAATTACAGGACCAGGGCTGGAGAATGCAAAGCTCGGCATTGAGGATACAGGGGATATGAATTCCAAGGCATTTGAATCATCACTGCTGCGAAAAGAGAATCCACGAGATACAAAGCTAGGTGTTGATGGCTCCCCTAGGAAAGAAGAGAATGATGATCTGCAAGTGAAAGTAGGAGACTGAACATCATGAATGATAGGTGATCCAGTGCCAAAGCTGACGTCCTGATCCCTGGCCATTAATATGGAGAGTGAGCTGCCGCCTAAATCCCATTCTTCACAAATTTGCTTTTCACGTTGACTAGATTCTTCAGGATATGGTCCATCATGCTTCATCCAGGAATTATCTACAGAAAAGAAAATCCAAGACTAAATATTTGGAGAAAGCATGACATGAAAAAAAAAGAAAAAGGAGAGCAGTCTTTTGTAGCAGGCAAGAACAGGTAAAATCATGCTGATCAGCTAATGAGAAAGAGAAAGGGGGCGTTTCTTGACTTTTAGGCCCTACCAACGCCAGTCAGTTGCACAACTTGTATTTGTAATTCATATGAAGCCAGATAAGGCAAAACACAACCACATTGGTGTGTTGATATTGTGATTTTCTAAAACAAAAAAAAAAGAGAGTGCAATGACATAGCTCATCAACAGCAAAAATTATCCACCTGAGGAAAAACCAAGAAAGGACATAAATGTTACAATTGATGGGACCAACTAACAAAAGAAATATAGAAACTCACTCAGTTGTAAATGACCTGTCAGTTTAAAAGAATTAGGGAATGGAGCCCCGCCTCAACTTTTGGGATCTCAGCCAGATTTCTTGTCTTGTCAACAAGTTTTGTATACATAATCATGTAGTATGTGCATTGAGTTAGAGTTTAGATGCTTCTAGCAAGAAGTGATTTCGTTTTCAAGAAATTCATGTAGTGCTAGAAAAGACCAAAAAAATTATAACCATCCATAGTCCCAATGCCTACTAAGATCATAGAACAGGTTGATTGGATGAAACTATCAAAGAAGCTAAAGAACGCATATCCAGCAAGTAAAATATAAATTGAACCCACCTAAAACCTGCTGAGAAGTAAACCTTTGCGAGGGATCTGTGCAAAGCATACCCCTGACCAACTCCTTCGCTGATTCAGTTATGTGATCCCAAGGATCAGAAGGAAACCGCAGATCAGCTGCCCTCACAGCATCAAATATCCTTGACTTGGTCTTACCCCAAAATGGTGGCATCCCACTAAGAAGAATATAGAGAATCACCCCCGCACTCCAAACATCAGCAGCTTGGTTATAGCCTCCTGCCAATACCTCTGGAGCTATATAAAATGGGCTTCCAACAGTCCCATGCAAACTCTGACCTGTTCGGGCAGATCCCAAATATTTAATCTGTTAAACAACTCAAGCTTTGCAGGAGACGATGTTCAATATAACAAATTAAATGAAGAGCAAAAGAAAAAAGAAGAAGAAAGAAACTATACCCGGCTTGACATAGGTTGCAAGACCAAAATCTGCCAATTTAATTGGTGATGATGAGGATTTTGTAGCTAAGAGGATATTCTCCGGCTTCAAATCTCTGTGAACCACTCCATTTTCATGACAATAAAGAACCACTTGCATAAGATGCCTGAACAGAACCCTAGCCTCAGCCTCGGAGAAGCGTCCATGCTTTTCTAACTGGTGAAAAAGCTCCCCTCCAGCACAAAGTTCCATTACCAGGTGAACATAATCCTCATCCTCATAAACTGCCTTGAGATCCACAACATTAGCATGCCCAGATAACCTGGTCATTATTTCAATCTCAAGCTTGACACTCCTTGCATCATCTGATGTCACCAGTCTATCCTTGGAAATCGATTTGCAAGCCAGAACCTCTCTGGACAACTTATCAGTACACACTCTAATAACACCAAACTGTCCCCAACCTAATTGCTCTCCAAGAACATACCTATCTTTCAAATTAGAGATCTGGTGCGTGTCCAGAATGGTTTCAGTCAAGCTTGAAACTCTATAGCAGTTGCAGGGTTGCTTCAAGGATTCACGGCTGCTGTTGCTCTTGGCAACAGCCATACCACTTTCTATCTCCCCGTCCAGCGCCCAAAATACCAATCAGAATACCAGCGCACAATTCAATGAACTACCGGATTTTGTTTCAGTATCTCAAAACACCACCAAACCTCTTATTGATGCTTAAGTAAAAAAACTTTGATGTTTTTCCCCTCAAATTACAAAACCCGAAATAGAGGCCAAAATCCTAGCAGAACCCTTCTTATAACTGGTTCTTGGAAGGAGATAGTGACCCTTACCGTTGATAATGGGATGCTATGTATTTGAAATTTGCGAAACTAGAAGTCTAGAGCATAAACCACCTTAATAAAGGCAAAATCTTGACGTCTCAGCTAGTAACTTCTTCCGATCTCACCTTGATCAGCATAGATCTGAACAAACATAAAAAATTAAAAAAAAAAATTCAGACCCAAGGTGTCAACTTTTCTATAATTCACTAAAAAACACAGCATTAAAAGAAAACCCACTTGAGCAAACTCTCATTTATCACACATTTCATTCATTAAAAAAAGTTCCAAACTTTAGCTCAGCATACTAAAACCCTACCCTAGAATAACCCGTCAGCTAAGCCCCCCATCCCCCCCCCCAAAAAAAAAAAAACATAAACAAGATCAAAATTTAAAACCAACCATTATTTTTTACCTCAAAACAAGACAACCCAGAATTAGACCCTAAAAAGATCCCATCAACAACACCATCTACTCGTGTTAAGACAGAATAAGTACATAAAAGGGAGGGAGGGAGGGAGATAGAGGAGATGAGTAGAGAGAGAGAAATTGAGACCGTTGGAGCAGGGGATTTTTGAGCTCTTCAAGACAAGAGAGAGCCCCTCTCTCTCTCTCTCTCTCTCTGCCGTGTGACTGTCTGTCTTGTTCCCTTTGTGGGGGCTCTCTTAAGTTTTTGTGCCTCTCTTTTATTTATTTATTTTGAAGTTGAAAGTTGAAAGATTTGCTTTCCTCCCTCCTATGGTTTCCTCGGACTTCAAGACAGACTTTATCTTTGTTCAATTAATAAGTACAGCTAGCTGCCTAGCCATTATATTGTCGAACGACGGATCGTCTGGATCATATACTGCTATCTATTATAGAGACATTATCTACAGTACACATAATAATCAAACATAGCCGACTCATAACCCAGTCCAAAACTTGAATAACGAGTTGAATGGGTTAATAGGTCAATTTAAGAAAAGTTGTTTTGAAAAATAAACAACATCCCTCTGTTTTGAATAACAAAGAAGAAAAATTGTGTTTTTAAATTCCATTGCTTATTTTTTAAATTTGAATTTCAAAGTTAATATCTAATAAATAAATTTATTACTTTCAATACATATAAAAAAATATTAAATTGATGGCTGGCTTTAGTTTTTTCAACTTGAAAAAAATTGTTAAGACAATACGAGTATTTTTAAACAAGCATGAAAAATCCGAGACTCAAATCATTATCTTGACTTGACTCGATAAATATGGTTAATCTAACAAATATGATTAATAAAAGACACAACAATAAATAAACCGAACTAAAAGATATATGCAACAATTAATTACAAAATAAATGATTGTCAATATTATAGAAATATATTCTCCCAGTATTTGATAATAAAAAAAATAAAAACTCAATCCTTAGCAAATTAAATGTCGAATGATGAAATTAAAAAAATCAAATAAAAAAATTGCTCGAGTCAACCCCAGTCGCCTGCCAAATACATGATGTTGTTATGAGATCGAGATAACTTCATAGAAAGCAAAATAATTAAAACAATAAAGCTCAAGTCTCAAACAACCCCATATTGAAAGGCGAAACTGGAAGAAATATTTAATGTAGAAAAAAAACTCAAATCAACTCGGGTTAATCCACTAAGCTCATGGTTCAAAAAATAAGATCATGATAATTTTTTTTAAAAGGAATGTAAAAAAAAAAACCATGAGGCCCAACCACTAACCAACCTTACGATGGATAATGAAATTTAGAAAAAAAAATTAATTTTAAAAAAGGACATAGAAAGGGAATGAAGTCAATTGTATTTAATTTTCAAATCTCGTGATCTGTATCATAAGGTCAGGATTAATGTCACAAAAAACAAACCTAAAAAAATTACAAAGAGAAATCCTTGATCAGTTAAATACTAGATGATGAGATTGAAAAAAAAATCAATCAGAGAAGGATTAAACGCAAAATAAATCACAATCAAAATAATAAGAACCAAACTTGAAATAAAAAATATTGATAGATAAAATCAAAAAAATAATTAATCAAGAAAAAGATAAAAGAAAATAAAAAAAAATCAAGATAATAATGATCAAATCTAATATGAAAATTAAACGAAACAAAGTGCTAAAAAATAAAATTGAAAAACAAAATTAATAACAAGATATTTAAAACAAAATAAATAACTTTCAAAAGAATAAGAACTAGATTTAATACAATAAAATAAATAAATATTATTTTTATATTCTGAAAAGTCCATGCGATTCCCGAGGAGGGGATAGAAAAAAACCGGGAGCTCAACGATGGTGCCTCCACCAACACGTGTTAAATTTCAGGGGACCAAAATTAAAAAAAAAAAGACCAAAATAAAAAAGGGAAATAAACTTTCCCATTGATCTTGCAAATCATTCCCTAAACTTGGCATAAAAAGGGATTGAACATTTACTTTATATTTAAATTCAGTCGATGAAGCTCTAATTACTCTAAATTAAATTTTATTTTATAAAATCAAGAATTAACCGATGAACATAATATTTTCTCAAGACCCCTAGACGCAGATATGCAAAATAAATCAAAACAACGTAAGGAACCAAGTAAAAAACGAAATTAAGTGATCGAAGCAAAAAGAATCCCGGGGACTTTTGCTGTCGTTTTGTGTCAGGACTACAGTGTTTTTCACGTGAATTTCAATTTTTTTTTGTAAATTTTAATTTTAATAATGATATAAAGAATATATTTTTAAAATCGCTCGGATAAAAAAATCAATTAACATAGGAAGATATATTTTACAATCAGATATATGAAAAAGGATATACAATTTTATTAATTTGATCCCAAAATACTTTGTCAGGGGTCACATTCAAACAAAAAAGGTAACAGTGGAAATCATTTAACAAATAGGGGTAGAATCGGATCTTTGATAGAAGTATAGGGATGAAAATGAAGTTTACCCTAATAAAATTGTAAACCCTGTTCTTGTGTTGTGTCTGGCTAAAACCCTCCCCTTTCGACTCATCTTCTTCTTTTAATCCAAAAACAAAACCAAAAGAAATCAATCAAATCGAATCCATAAAATTTGTACCTCTTAATCCCAAATGAGAGGAACTACAATTGGAAGACGAATCTATAACCCCTGCAATTTTCTCACAAATCCCACATCCAATCACGCCCCAACTTTCTTATCCTACTCCCCTTTCTCCACCTCCTCCGGCCGCGGCCGTGGCGCTGGGAATGCTGGGTCTCCACCTGGTGGGCAATCTGAATACGGTGCAGCGGCACCAGGGAAGCCTGACTTGGACGAATCGAAAACTGAGTCATCTGAGTCACAGCCGAGTGGACTCGGTCATGGAAGAGGCAAGCCAGTTGGCACAGGCCCAGTTCTTCCCGCCTTCTCCACTTTCATTTCGTCTGTGAAAAACTCCCAAACTGGCGCTGGGCGGGGCCGAGGCACCACCGAGCCGGGACCGAGTCGACCCACCGAGTCGCGTCCCGAGTCAGAACCTCCCAAGAAGGCCGAGGCCAATCTGCCTCCTAGTATTCTATCAGGTCTAGGTGGTGCCGGACGTGGAAAGACGGTTAAACAAGAGGTGCCCAGTGAGCCTGCTAAGGAAGAGAACAGGCATCTCCGGGCCCGGAGCCAACCTCGGAGCCAGCCCCGGACCAGGCAGCAAAAAACCCCTGATGGAGATGATGCTGTTCCAGCCACGACGAAAATGGGCAGGCAGGAGGCGGTGAAGAAGGCAATGGAGTTATTATCACGCGGTGGTGGTGAAGGAGAGGTGGGGGGACGTGGAGGAGGGAGAGGGAGCTTTGTGCCTGGACGCGGAGGAGGGAGAGGTGGAGCTAGAGGTGGAGGTAGAGGTAGAGGTAGAGGAAGAAGGGGTTATGGGGATAAAGAGGTAGAATATGGGTCAGGGATGTCTTTGGAGGGCCATGAGGAAGATGAAGAGAAGTTTGCTCAAAGTGTTGGTGTTGAAACTATGAATACATTGGTTGAAGCTTTTGAGGAGATGAGTGGAAGAGTGTTGCCTTGTCCCATAGAGGATGAATATGTGGATGCCTTCGATACCAACTGTTCGGTGAGTGTAATTTGGTTTTCTGCCTTTTTCTTACATACCTTTATGACTGCATTCACTCCTTGGGGCTTATGTGGTCTTAATTCTGAAAGAAGAAAACAAATTCTAGTCTCCAACTCTTAACTTTAGAGTTTGTTTTAGCAAATGACCATTGGTTGTGCAAATACGATAAAAATGATAATCTATCTCAATGTATGTATGTATACATTTCAAAATTAAATTTCTGGCAGAGTTTATAGATAATTCACATGACTCAGTTAAAGAAGCAGTACCAGGTAGAACTTACAAAATGGAATCTACCCTTGTAGCTGAACGTTTTCAACATGGTCACTCCTAGCATTGCTTATGATGTTTTGGAATCTAAGAGGTTATTGTTGAACTATTTGTAAGTTGTTAGTGCAATCCACTTTAATTGACTTTAATTGTATAATATGACCTGACTTTATCGTGCTTGGTATTTGCATTGAAATTAGGCTGTTGAAATAAGAATATTAATAAATTGCTTTTGAAATTAAGAAGTTTGCGGTTCCAGAGTCATATGCAATTTTCTGCTTGTGAAATTTTTGAAACTGGGTGTGTGATGATGTATGGTTTTATTTGGCCTGTTTGCAGTTTGAGTTTGAGCCAGAGTACTTGATGGGCGAGTTTGATAAAAATCCAGATATTGATGAGAAACCACCTATGCCTCTTCGGGATGCACTGGAAAAGGTGAAGCCGTTCATGATGGCATATATGGGAATTAAGACTCATGAAGA
Source organism: Populus deltoides (assembly GCA_015852605.2). Taxonomy (NCBI): domain Eukaryota; kingdom Viridiplantae; phylum Streptophyta; class Magnoliopsida; order Malpighiales; family Salicaceae; genus Populus; species Populus deltoides. The sequence continues at coordinate 1,520,461 of CM027584.2, read as the reverse complement.
GTGGGAGGTACTTTCTGTCATTTTTTTTCCCTTGATACATGACTTCATTGATATCAGGAAACTTTACAATAACTATGCAAACATTTTTGTCATGTCATATATACTTGTTTGTGAAAATAACCTTTGTTTAGTTGAAGTTTATAATTTTTTTGACATTTCCATCCTACCATATTGACCTTCTAGTGTGCAAATTTCTTCCTAATTTGGGGTCATTACTTGCAACGGTATCCTAAATCTCATGATCATTTACCCTTTGCGGGCTTAAAAGGCACCCATTGCTTGTCATTTAACACCTTGTTGTCTTGTGCTTTATCTGCATCACTTTTGTTTGCTCTGATGTTAATGTGGTTGTGATACTATTTCTAGTGGCTAAATCATTGTTGAACTTTATTGTGTGAAAGCTCAGCAGCATAAATGACTAAATGTTTGAAATTATCGGATATTTAGAAAGATATATGGTGCAAAAGTTTTCATAATACTTTAATCATGGCATAATTGGGTTTTGATGTGCTCTCATATCCAGAAGTTACAATCTTTCGATGCATGACCCTCATGATTCTAATGATCGCGATGAAAGTCCTGGAATGTGTTTTGTGATTCTGGTGTTCTGGTTTCAGCTTCATCAACAAACAAAAGAAACTAACCGGGAAAGAGAGTGGCTGAGAGGTTTTAGAGTAACATTTTTATTGGTTGCAAAAACCTGTTTTTATAGTACTCTGTGAGAGTTTATTTTCACTCTAGTGACTGCTTGGTACATGGGTAAACTGTTGTTATGCTGACCCTTGCACTATTCATTTCTTCTGGGTTAATCCATCATCACTTAATTAAAAGAATCAATTATATTTTTGGCAGTACCTCTTGCATTGCGACTCATGTGCTTTCGATAACTGGCATGACTAGTTGTCAATTTATGGAATTTTTGCCTTTGTTTCAGAACTTCAGTCCATCTGTAATGGATGATCTTTTTTCATATTTTAAGGAAAAAAGGATTGGAGCTGTAACCTGTACCTTTCCTAAGTTTAATATCTTTGATCTTTCACATTTACCAGGAAATTGTTGAAGAAACGATGAAGGATGCCCCGTTAATGAAAAAGATTGTTGATTCCTACAGTGGACCTGATAGAGTAAGTGGAAAGAAACAAAAGGAAGAGTTAGAAAGAGTTGCAAAAACTATTCCTGCGAGTGCACCTGATTCTGTAAAGAGTTTTGCTGATCGTGCGGTTCTTTCTCTTCAGGTTAGTATTTATGTCGACCATGTTCCAAATATCATGCTTGGTGAGGTGATTCCATGAAGACATCGCATCCATTATCTTACTTTTAATTTCATGCAAAAGTTACAATGTTTGGTCCTTAACATCATTGTGCTAAAAGCCTAAAACTTTCAAGTAACTGCTTTGGGGTCTGTTAGCTTGTGAATTGTAATTAATCAAATGGCACAGTTTTGTGGTGTTGCAAAACTCCATTGTTTTGTGGCATTTGGGAGGAACAAAGCTTTCAGCATGTAAAAAACCATATGACACTGGTTTAACCGTGCTGCTCGCAATGTGCTTATTTGCATGATTACTATAAGCATTTCTACACGAGCATCTTCCCAAATGAGACTTTATATTGAGCCATATGTCATATGTTGGATATGATTTTGAATATTAATTGTGAACCTTTAGTGCCTTGTGTGTGGTTAGATGTCATACGCATGATTGCTTGGCGCACCCTGATGTAATGCCTTCAACCCTAGCAATTCTAGGAATCCCAGTAAAGTGCTACACTACTATTTATTTCCTCTCCTTTTGACTTTCTATTTTCAGTTGCTACCCTGTAGTGTTAACTACTTATTGATGCGAAGTGTAGAAGGAAAATTTTGTGTTTTCTTTGGTTGGTGGTGGAATTCTTTGGGATTCATCCAGCTCATTTGTGGGCAGTGCATCCAATTAGAGTTTGACAGCCTTATGTCCTCGCGACACTAAACAACATGATTGGCCAATTCCTCTGCCATCTTATGGTCAATTTGTATAGGCAGTAATGGAGCTATCTTTTGGGGTAATCTTTTTAGTTTTGTTGCTGCTACTAATGTAACCTAATCAAAATAATTTTGATAGATCTTTATCGTAAAAAATAAAGTGTGGTGAAGTGGGTGGAATGCAGCATGTATACCAACTTTTTTCTTAGTGATATCGAAATGTTAAAGATGTGTTGATCTGTAAAGACGCCCAGTGCGACCCACTCCTGAGAAATTTGCTTGAAGTTAAATATTTATGTGTCCATAGTTAAACCTGGTCCTGCTAGTGCATTGGAGCCTCATAAAGGTCCTGATGGTAAAGGGATAGGGATTGCTCTCAGCAATCTTAGGCATGGCAGCCTCAAATGTGAGGGAACTTTGAGCTATCTTTGAAGTGCTTGAGTTGTTTTTAGATATGTTTTAGAGGAGGGTTTGGGGCTGAATTTTAGGAATTCACTAATCATTATTGGTGGCGAAGAAGATGGGCTAGGAGCTGTACAAATGTTTCTGCATCACAATCCATAATTTGATTTTTTCTTTACTCTTTTTTTTTTGTAAGTATGGTCTAGTAATAAGAGTATACATGCTTATAGACTCTTTATGGTTGGGTATTGATTTAGATAAATTTGAAGTTGAATTTTCTTGGGTTTTGAGTCTTGAGGGAGTTTAAAGGTGCATGGGTTGACGCGTTTGGGCCTGTGGTCATTATATGCTGCGACCTCCATAACATCAACGTGTTGGGATAGTGCACAAGAGTGAAATTTTGAATGGCAATGTTTGCTCAGTTTCTGAATTTGTAGTGCTGAAAATAAAGAATCTTTTGAAGCTGTTGGGGAGGGAGGTTTCTTGCTAGGCATTTCATTTATATCTTTGTGTTGCACTGCATGATTTGAGTAAGATGCTTTTGGGGAACATGTATTATCTGTTAACAAAATTGTGCAATGCAGAGCAACCCTGGCTGGGGATTCGACAAGAAATGCATGTTTATGGATAAGCTTGCAAAGGAGGTTTCTCAGCACTACAAATAAGATCAAGGCTTTTACATCTCAGAACACTAATCATTTATTGCAGGCTTTTCAATGCCTGAAATGATGCCTTCTAGCGAATCAGGACCAAAGATTGATCAATATTTTACCATTTGTTCTAAACAAGCAGAACATTCAAAATAATTTGTTCTGTATGATCTGGTGCTGCAGTGAGCCTGGCAAACAATTCTTTTGAATGCTTGCATTAGAAAGTTTTGAATCTATGGAGTGATAACTTTTTCTTCCCCTTCCCTTAATATTGCTCCAAGGTCTGATAGTTGATTCTTTATATACAAATGGCTTTTGCTCTGGAGTCTGGATGCCATTATGCAGCAAGGACCACTCTTGTGAGAAACAACCAAATGAACTGCAAATGATAGTTCTTTTCTCACAATCCAGATTCAATGCAAGTGCTATCTTGTTTTCTACTTTTATTTTTTTTCAATCTCTTCATAGTCTAATTAAACTACACAAATGTTAGTAGAGTACACACAAAATGGCTCCTGGTTATAGCAGAGCTGGCCAAAACTTGTAGTTAGTGTAATGGTGCAACGCAACCATACAGTGGAAACGGACTCCAAAGCCTCCAACTTCTTGTTTGTATGAATGCTTTTAAATTGAAAATTATCATTATTTTTTTATTTATTTTTAATATTAATTTGTGAAAATTAAAAAAATAACATAAATTAAATGTATTATCAAATAAAAAACAATTAAAAAAATATTTTTTAAAAATAAGTTGAATCATTAAAATAAAACACGAGAAATAGTGAATTAGACGGTGAAGATAATTGAGCAACTAGGAAGAAGCATAATTATAAAAATCGGCTTGGAGGTCAAGATTTGATTTAATCTTTATTTTTTTAATTAAAAAGCTCTAAAATGATGTATTTTTTTAAATAAAAAAATAGGTTTTTTTTGATGACCTGGCCTGGGTTAAACCCGGTTTGGAAAGAGTTGTTAAAACGAAAATCCAAAATATGACATCATTTGCATATTGTTTTGATTAATTTAAATGACCATCATGTTAGAAAATCAAAATGTAATCTTTGAACAGTGGAGTCTTTACATTGTTTACTCCCTCCCCCACTCTCGAGTCAGCCAAGTTGGTGCCGTTGGTGAATAGAGAGAGGCAGAAATGGAGCTCGTAAAGCCTCTGGTCTTGAATTTTTAGGTAAACCCATTTCTGTGTCCTCTCTGTTTCTTGTCAAGTTTGATTCTTTTCTCAAGCTTAGTATCTCTTGTTCCTCAAGTTATGGTTTTTATGCGTATGTAATGACTACTGCATGGGTTCCTTCCCTTTTTTTGGTTTGGATTCTTTGTTTTGATTTGTCTTTAAAGTTTTCTGCTGTGCTTTTTTTTTGAGAAATTGGTGGAAGGGGGAAAGAAATTTTGATTTGTGACTTTTCATTTAAGTCTTAGCTACTGAATTTAATTGCTTATCTTTTGCTTTTTCTTCTTCTTCTTATTGTTTTTTTTTTTTAGTGTTTATGTGCTAAATGCCATATAAACTGAAATTAGAGTAGTGGTTTAGAATTTCACTGTAGAATTTTGCTGTAAAATTAGAGCAGAATTTGATGGCAATGCTATAGGGAAAAAGAAAAAAAAAATTCTTCACTGTAATCAATAGGTGAAGTTTGGTTCTAGTTTTATGAGCACATTGTCTTGGTGGTGAACAAAGAAAGTTTTGGTTTCATTTTAAGAATACAATTAGCTATCCTGGTGCACTTTGCGTAGGAACCAGTTTTTTACCAAGATCTTAGTAGTGAGGATATAATTTCTGCCACCTCTATTGGAGATGATTTTCAAAATTTTCACTAAGAGGTTAGAACTGCAGTTCAGGATACTATCACTTTCTTTGTTCATTATGTTTCCTCCATGAACTCTTAAGCATTAGCTTCAATTTACTGTAGTTGAGCTAAATATTAAGACGGAACAAAAAGAAAGCTCATTGTTCTCTCTAAACGTGGCATAAAAGAAATATCAACGCAACAACATAAATAGCTGCTTATGACAGAACCACATAATTTTTATGAGACAAATGCCATCGATATTGATTATAAGACTAGTTAACATTTGGATATAATTGGTTTTGAAAAGTAAATCCGCTAAGACATTTTTGTCATTCTCAGAACAATGAACTCCCAAATTTTGGAAGAGGTAAACAGAAAATAAGTAATTGCTTGAAAATCCATAAATGTAGAGCAAACTAAACATTTATGACCACATTACAATTTTTTTTTGTAACACTTCCTTCACTCCTGTCTTCAAGCATTTGTATTCTGCAGTGCCATGGGCAGCCTTAAGATAAGAATCATCACTGACTTCAAATTCGATATTGATAATAAGTCAAATTCTTATTTGGTCCATTTAGTGGATCTGAGATCACAAGGACCCAAATCCTGTTTTGTATTTCTCCCTTTTTTTTTATCCAGCAACATGTTTTTTTCCCCTCAAAAGGCCTTACAAGTTTTCATGTTCCCACATTTTTCCTCAGCAAAGAGGATAAGAAATGACTGCACCCCTCGATTTTTTGCAATTGTTCACTTGTTTTACTTTGCTGCAAAGATCTTACATATCTTGAGCCCTCACTGACACTGTTTCCATATTTTACTTTCCAGGATATGTTTTCTGATTGACCCCTTCAATAGCATAATATCTAATGGTGCAGTCTGTGAGTTTGATCAGTGCATGCCCCCTCAAATTGGGGTTTACTCCTCAGAGAAGAGTTTCCAGTGGAAAATATGGAACTGCTGTTTTCAGATCCTCACCCAGGCTCCTTAGGATCCAAGCTGTGCAAGAGAATGAAGGGCCTCGAAGACTAGTTGATGTTATCAGAACCATTCCCGGGCTCTCAAGGAACTATTTTTAAAGTCTTTCAAGATGGCGCTCTTTGGGGGAATTTCCTTGTTAGGTGGCTTTTACGTGGCACAAACAATATCTCTGTGATTTGGAGCTTTAGGAGTAAAAGATGTGATTGCTGCAGTGGTTTGTGTTCTCTTAACTGAGTACGCGACAAAGTTATATTACAGCCGGCTGAAGGTAACCCTTCCCCTTGCTCTTCTCAACAATTTCGAGATGGGAGCCAGTACTTATGGCCTCTTCATTGATGCTTTTAAGCTTGCTAGTTAATTATTCTCCAGAAACCACCAGTCTTTTGGAGACATTCTGGTTCTCGATCTAAAGTTCACAGGAGTAACTACACTAGTTAATTATGCTTTTAAGCTTCACTCAATCTTCATTCTTCATGATGCAGAACTACGCCTCTAGTTTTGTAAATGTGTAGATCCACCATCATGCCATTCCAGGAAAACATTTATGGAGATTCAATGAATGTTTATATAGTCTCCGTCAATGCACTCACCTCTACCCCATAAAATAAAATAGATATGTGCAAGGGAGTTGCTATCTAGATATTGAAACAAAGCGAGAAAAATGGATTGCAAACAACAAGAATGAGCCAAGCTAACCAATTGACGAGGCATGTCTTAATAACACTTGACTTACCAATGGATTTGGCGAAGTCTTCTCAAAAGATTAAGCTGCTCTCAGCTTCAAGGAAAGAGACTCCTGAAGATATCTCCCTCACTGAAAAAAGAAGGGACTTTCCCACGCCGCGACATGGGGACGTAGAAAAGAAAGAGATGAGCAACAAATCTTTATGTAATAAAGCTTTTATAATATTTATAGAATAAGCACTGAATTAGTAAACCTTGAAGATATGGAGTTTAAAAGAGAGATGGAGAGGCCATGTATATTATTCTTAGGTTTAGCTTTTGTAGGCTTGGACTGCGTTTTGGCAGGGGGCATATATATATATATATATATTTCGGGGTTTTTCTTTTTTTCATGATATCATTTTCTATTGATATTCAAGAAAAAGTACGCCCCTGATGAAAATAAAATAAAAATAAACATAAGAATAGCAAATTCTAAGAAGGATTTTGTTATATATTAGCATTAATATCACTGTTTACAAGACCAGCACGTATCCAGAATAACCCTAAAGAACAAGATAGCACTTGTATTGAATCTGGATTAATTAGTCTAAAATCTTCTTAATCCTTCATGTTTAGATTTTAATTTAGACACCATTTCCCTATGCAGCTGGTGCATCAAGCAAGAAATCCTTCAACAGAGCATGTAATGCTTTAGCCTTGGAGGGCTCCTTCAGCTCTACAACATGGTAGCCTCCTGTGCTAAAATGACCCACAACTCTCACATCTTTCGTCACCAGCATGTCCACAAATTCCATCTGGCGATCAATCATTGGATCCCCATCGCAGCCAGTCACCATTACTTTCCATCCCAGCAATCTCACATTCTTCCAAAGCTTAGATCCACCTTCAACCATTGGATTACAATACTCATGATCACGGTCAACGCCCAAAGGCAACGCCAAGTCCCACATGAGATCGTTAACACATAGTGGCAAGTGAGGTTCGTTGACTAACTTCACCTCTGACCCAGTCCTTTGGACCCCACCTATGAATGGATGATGCAATATCAGACCTTTGATCTTCAAGGGCACGAGATTGTCAGCTTCCTGACTTGCACATAAACCTGCATGGTAAGCAGCGTTAGCACCAGCACTACTGCCCATGAGAAAACATCTACTATAATCAACATATTCTCTTAGCCAATCTTCCTGGGTGGTTTTGATCCACTGCAAAACCTCCATAGCATCATCATAGGCCGCTGGTAGACGGTGCTCGGGTGCTAGACGATAGTCAACGGAGACAATAACAACATGGAGATCAAGAACCATGCTTGAACAAAAATCATGAAAAACCGTTGAACTTGCACTACAATTGATAAAACCCCCTCCATGGAAATAGACTATAAGAGGGAGCTTGCTGGTCGAAGAAGAATCAACTATGGTTTGCCTGGGTAAGAAGATGCGAACCCATGTTTTTTCCGATTGGTTAACGATGATGTCTTTGGAGAGGACAGGAGTAGGGTCTTTGGGGTCAGGTGACGGTGAGGAGTTTGGATATCTGTTGGGGTCACGGGTGATTGTTCCATCAGGGTTAGGGATGATTTGAATGTGCTGGTAGGGATCGGTAATGGTGGGATTGGGGGGTGAAGTTTGGCCAGACATGGTGGACTCTGCTAATGGAAGGGTAGCTGTGATGCATGCTTGGCTTTCTTAATTTATAATATGCTTTGATGGATCTTGAGATAGCTGTGTTTTGGATTATAAATCTCGTCAAGTGGGGAATTCTTATTGATTGGTGTTTCTTAGTATACATCTTGAACAGTACTTGACTTTGATAATCTTGCTTGGTCGCGAAGAAAGAAAATATAAAAATGAGCATATCATAGAAGTTTCGAATATACTTTTAGACTATGAATTTATTTATTTATGGAGGTTGCTTTTGGAAATGATGAAGACTTACTCCTTAAGTTGACATATCAGTACAAAATGTTAATATATATTTTTATTTTTTTAATATTTAAGCATTTGTGAGTAAATCTTGTATTGAAATTATATCTGTAATAAAATTACTTGCCTAATACTGAGGCACACTTATTTTTTTATATTTTATCAACCCAACCCATTATAGAAGCAGACCCGACCCGCTCAACAACTCCATATATCAATCAATCCACCAACCTCGTGTCGATGGTCCCAGAACAACAGGAAAAATAATATATCCTCCTAAAAGAGGATGATACAGTAAATTCCACATCATCGTCAGCTTTGACGCTTTCTCCTTTCTTCAAAATCCCCAAATCAAAAATAATTTCTCACACGAAATTAGGGTTTCCAATTATTAAACCCTAAATACCCGCTCAAATTCGATCGGTTTAGTATTTTTTTCATGATCAGATTTAGCTCGAAGATTCTGACTCGAAACACTCAATCTTGAATCAATGGATTTTGACTATAACGGAGGCAACACCACCAACACAAACAAGCGGGTTTTTAACCGATTAGGAGGGGGCCAATCGGCGAACGACACGTCAAATCACAATCACCTTCAGCAGAATCAGAAGGTCTGTTACCATTGGAGAGCCGGGAGGTGCAATCGATCTCCATGTCCGTTTCTCCACCGTGAACTCTCAGCACCGCCGACGCATGCGGCAGTGAATGGCGGAGTAGGAGCGAAAAGAGGATTTGTGGGGAATGATTCGTCGTCTTCGTCGTTTTCGGGGAGGAGGGGTAATAATGGTAATAATAGTAATTATAGTAATAGTTGGGGGCGGTTTGGGAATAAGGGTGATGGGAGAGGGGTAAGAGGGGGAATTGTGGAGAAAGTATGTACTTACTGGGTACAAGGGCATTGTAATCGTGGTGATACGTGTAGGTTTTTGCATTCTTGGAGTTTAGGTGATGGGTTTTCTTTGTTGACTCAACTTGAAGGGCATCAAAAGGTTGCCTTTTTTGTAATTTTTAGGGTTTTTTTTGTAATGGATTTTTGTTGTATTGGATTGGGTGATTGATTTTGTGGATTTGATGTGAGCAGGTGATTAGTGGGATTGCATTGCCATCTGGGTCTGATAAGCTTTATACAGGGAGTAAAGATGAAACTGTTAGAGTTTGGGATTGCCAGTCTGGACAGGTTGGATCTCTTACTTGTTTTTTCAGTTTAAATTTCAGTGAAAATTTTCCATGTTAAGTTTGTTTTTCGGTAAAAATGAATACTTGTATTATGAGTTGCTTAGGTTTTGAAAAAGTATGACCTTGGTTGAATTATAATGTTCTGTGTTGGTATTAGCAATGGTGTTTCAAATTGTTGTTTCTAATGTTTGTGTTGTATCAATCCTCTAAATTGTGTTTAATGCTAAAGGCATGCTTGTAATTCGAGCATGGTTTTGTTCAGAAGCAAGGCACCATATGTTTCAGTATTTTTCTAATGCAAATGTGCTTACTCAAAAGTTTTTATTGAATGCCAAATCATAGATTTTGCCTGTGGAATGTGGATGTGATTTTAGTGGATCCATTTTTAGTTGATTTTAGTGGTTTCATTATTTTTGTTTTAGATATTGGCAGGATAGAGGAATGAAGTCAAAGACCTAGTGATTTATTTTTATGTACATATTTTTTCCTCTGCTGAATGTTTAGTAACTGACTTGCTTAATGGATGTTCTTGTGCCTCTGTTATGTTTGCAGTGTATGGGTGTGATAAATCTTGGTGGTGAGGTTGGTTGCATGATCAGTGAAGGTCCTTGGATTTTTGTTGGTACTCCAAATGTGGTCAAGGTTAGGCAAGGCTTTTCATTGTTGTTGACTTTTATTTCATATAATTGTAAACCTATTTTGCTATAATGTGTACCTTCATGGGAATGGCTCTGACACATCTTTTGCAGGCATGGAATACACAGACCAACACAGACCTGAGTCTTACTGGACCTGTGGGACAAGTGTATACTTTGGTCGTGGGTAATGATTTGCTATTTGCTGGTACACAGGTAATGCTCATTTTCTTAGGATTATTCATGTTCTCACCAGATACTGCATGCCAGGTTATTTTTCAAGTTGGAAAGTGTCTTGCTCATCTTGTTAGTGATTTTGATTGCATTATACATACTCGCATTGAGTTATGCCTTAAGTTGAACTTTGTTTGGTGTATGCTGAGTTAGGATATGGTTTTTGCAAAATTACTGATAACCTTTGTTTATTTACCCCAAGAAATTCAATACCCACCCATCCAGGGTGGTGGGTGGGTGTTTGTGCATGTTATTATGTTTGGAATTGAGAAATAACTTTGACCCCTGAATTTTTGTTGATGCAGGATGGGTCAATATTGGTATGGAAATTCAATGCAGCTACTTACAACTTCGAACCAGCTGCATCGCTAAATGATCACAAAATGGCAGTTGTTTCATTAGTTGTTGGAGCTAATAGACTCTACTCTGGTTCTATGGATCATTCTATAAAAGTAAGTTGGTTTAGTGCCATGTGGAATTTTATCTTCTGATTTTAATGTAGAATCTTCAGTGGTTGTTAGACCATAGTAACTTGGCTTGAAGTTTCCCATTTTTCCTTCTTTCTTCCTTTCTGTAACTGTTATTTCTTGATGCACTTTCTGTTAGGTGTGGAGCCTTGAAACTTTGCAGTGTGTACAAACGCTGAAGGATCATACTTCAGTTGTCATGTCACTACTATGCTGGGAGCAGTTTCTTTTATCATGTTCGTTGGACCAAACAATAAAGGTTTGCTTTATATTAATATCATGCTTCTTTTTTCCCCTTTGACTGGTATAAGATTATTTAGTTGCTCCTACCACTGTTTTTTGTTCAGGTGTGGGCTGCTACAGAAAGTGGAAACTTAGAAGTAACATACACTCACAAAGAAGAACATGTAGGTTATGCAGTTCCAGTTATTCATTTTTCACTGAATTTCAATCTATGGATATAAATGGAACATTAATTAAATAACTTGGTGAACATTAGTCCCTGATGTCTATTTCTGGGCATCCGGTCCTTCACAATGCTACTAGAGCAATCGCTTTCATTCATGACCGTGATGCCCTTTTAATTTTGGGACGTTGTTGCTGCCGGTGGACTTCTAAAAATACCAGGTTTTCTGTGATGGGATTTCAAAAAATACCAGGTTTTTCTGGGATGCAATGGGATAGGGTGGGATGGGGGACCGGTGAAGTTTTTGTGGATGTTAATGGTCATTACATTTTGGCTTGCATCTCAATGTAGGCAGCTACTTAGGTGTAGTGTGTGTTTGGTATTCTGGTGTAGGGTGATTTTTAATTGAAAATGCATTAAAATAATGTTTTTTTCATGTTTATTTGTTTTATTTTTGACATTAGTACATTAAAACTACCCAAAACACTTAAAAAAGCATCAATTTGATGCTATTTCAGGTGAAAAGCAATTTGGAAAGTAGGTTGTAACACAAAAAAAAAAAAAAACACTCACGTAGATAAGGACACACACCAAGAACTGTTGGTTGTTCTTATAGTGTAGCTTTTTAATGTCTCACAAGCATGATCCATTCATCGCTTAGATTTATAGAGTGTTTTTTAATTGTCACATTGATGGTATTATGAAATATGAATTATATAAGCACTTTACTTTTGGGTTTTGAGGGATGGATGCTGATTACAGAAACATTAAAAACATCAATATTCATGATAAAATGGTCAAGCCATGAATAGGTCTATTTCCACCCTTTTAACAGTGATTTGGAGCTTTTCAATTTAAAATTTTGGACTAAAAGGATAGTTCATAGACTTACACACCTTGCCTGCTGCAGGGCCTGCTTACCCTTTGTGGGATGCATGATCTGGAAGGCAAGCCAATCTTGTTATGCTCTAGCAATGACTCTTCAGTCCACCTCTTTGATTTGCCATCGTGAGTTTTCAGCATTTCCTATGTGTTTTCAGCATTTTTCTTTTCAAATTGTATTTATATAAAAATTTGTAGTTTTGTATGTCAGCTTCTTTTTTGTTCCCCCACATATCTGTTTGTTGACTTACTGTTCTTAACTGTAATGCTTCTACCCATCTTCAGGTTTTCAGAAAAGGGCAAAATTTTTGCCAAACAAGAGATCCGTGCCATTCAAACAGGTCCCGGGGGCCTATTTTTCACTGGCGATGGCACTGGTCAAGTGAGAGTGTGGAATTCTGTTGCTGTACCAACTGCCACAACTTGATGGCCATTTCTATTTTTATGTGTCATCATGTATTTTTCCTTCTCTATTATTTAATTTTAAACCCTTTTCTTTTCATGGGTTCTCGTGTGATGTAAGTTTGCGGGAGGAATAATTAAGTAGAGATTGCCAGTTTTGGGTTCCTAGTGTTAGTGTGCCACCATAGTTCTAGAAAAAAGAAACACGTTCAATATCCAAGTTGTACTTGTATCAGTTGAGAACTCTGAATCTGGCTTAAGTAAATTCATAGCATTCGCTGCAATCTGATCAATCCATGTCAGTTGAGTTGATCCAGAATATCTTTGAAAGAATTGCTTACCTTTGGCACCGTCTCTCAATGATGCATCGGATATGTCTTCAGGAATGTACCATGGTGTGTTGTTCGTGTTCAAAATTTGCAAGTGCAGCCCTCTCTCTCCTGTTGCATACAGATCTTGTACATGTTTGTATATCTTTACCTGAAGTTGTATTTTACCACGCGGTGTTTACATTTCTTAGTGTGAGGTTCGATAGAGCAGCTATAGCTTAACATCAGAATTTAGAATGAACTGAAGTATTCCTGCTGCAGTTTTGTTTTATGAGTTTTAGCGAGCAGACTGTGTTGTTATAAGAAACAGCGTCCTCGTTCATATTTCAGTAGGTTCAGCAGAATAGAGAACAGCTGAACAGGATGACCGGATGCAATTATGAAATTGAAGCCACAAACCTGCTTTAAGCCTTGGCGAGGGATCCGGATTCCAGACAGAGCATCCCTGACTACTCTGCAGATTCAGATATGTGATAATACCTCAGGAGCTGCTCCCGAAAGTCGTCACGAACTCAGACCTGTTTGCGTAGAGAAAACATGCAAAACTTGCACTGCTGACTGTTTTTTTTTTTTTTGCACTGTTGACTGTTGCTTCAAGGAACCAGTGCTCTGTTGCATTGCTGCTACGAGTACTCATACAGCTGCTGCTGCATAGTCGCTTCAATGATTCATGGAAGCTGTGAATGATCCTGGCATAGGCCGTAGCCATTCTACGTTTCTCGAATCAGCCCAAGAAAAACCAATTAGAATCCCTACTTGCGATTCTGATCTGCTTTTATGATTTTTTTTCCCTCCTATTCTCGGAAGCTTTTGTTTTGTTTTGAAGCTTCAGCCAAGTGTATGTTCAAGCCAAATGTCTTGCTCTTATGAAGATCACGATCCATCAATTGCTGAAAGTTGACAGGAACGCATAACCTGAAAGGCATGACCGCGATTTGTCATCAACCTGTGAGAGCAGCTCAAAATTTATTTTTTTAAAATTGTTTTAAAGTGGTGATATTAAAAATAAATTTTTTTTAAAATATTATTTTAATATATTTTTGTGTAAAAACACTTTAAAAACAACCATTACTATAATTTTATTACCATTGCCAGAAGATAAAATAAAAGAAGAGAAAAAAAAAAGAGAAATTTGCCGCTATATAGGGCTTTCTTCCAGCAGCAAATGAAATTAAACAGCAAGAGAAAAGATAGGAAATGCAAAGAGCAAGTAGCCTAGATTATAATGGAATAAAACATAGATGATCATGATCGTCTCTCTCTCGTTGAAGAAGTTCTTGGAACTTTACAACTACATGTAAAACCTTATAAAAATACCACACACATTGCAAGAATAATTAAAAAAAAAAAAGACAAACGTTGTAAGAACAAAGAACAACTGTACTGGTACTACATTGCTATCACATTTTTATTTAGAACAAGTACTCATCATATATATATATAAGTCCACTACAAGATGCTTTTTTGCTGATTTTCCGAACTTACAATTCGTAAACCGAGGCTTTCTCCGCATAGCTTCATTCCATTCGTGCTTAATATTCTCAAACAAGTTTTGGCGTGTAGGAAATAACATTGAACATCCAACAGATCATTCATGGACAAGATCGACAAGTCCAACCTTAAAAAAATAAAAAAGTTTGCATGCTTCAAACGAGCTTTTTGATAGATCCGACAATTAGATTAGACTAACTTGTTGTCACCAATTACGATTGTTTTCATTAGGTTTCAAAATTTTATTTAGTTTTGGTTTCATTAACAAGATTGGTTTTAGATAATATTTAGGAATATATTATTATTATTATTATTATTATTATTATTATTATTATTATTATTGATATTTAGAATTGATCAAATCAGAGTTCTCTCTATAGTTTAAATAAATAAATAAAAACTCTAGTTTTCTATCTTTTCCATTAAGCTGTATCATTTTCCTAGCAGATTTAACATATTAAACATGATATTAATGGTAGTACTACCACGGGCACTGGTTTCAAAGGCTTCTTCAACCTTCTTTTGGAGAATCCAAACTAGTGGGTTATCAATGATTTTACACATTGATTTTGGGTGTTTGTTTTTGCAGAATTCGTGTTTTATAATTTTTTTGAAATTATTTTTTATATTATTTTCATATATCTTTAAATTGAAAAAACTTTAAAAAACAACACTCACAAATACTACCTGTACCACTCCTCGGGAACGAAAAGCACACAGTCCGTGTGTTCTCGTAGTGGAGTCCACCGATGACATCAACCTCCCTGAAATAGCTAACCTATGGTATGATGAGGTACTCCCATAGTTTCATTTCTAAATTCTTCGTGAAACACCCTCATCTTGCTTTTCTTTTTAGCTAAACCAATAACTATAAGCCTAGAAGGGAACCAAATACAAATACTGTCAATTATCTTGCAGCAGCTGGAGTAGGTGGACAGTCATGTCATTGTGGCCCATTCCTGTGATAAACATATCTTTGTTACAGGAATATATATATGTTTCCATGATGATGAAAATGAAGTTTGTATCTGATACAACTATGGCATCCATATAATGTGTACATTGACTGTATCCTCTCAATCAACATAGAGGTTGCAAACGATAATCAGAGATCATGGCAGCAATGAATAGAAGAGTGCAGTCGTGTCTGTCGTAATTGTGAAATTTAGGCTGGAATGCAAAAAAGCTCGAAGTGTGGTCGTGTCTGTCATAGATGTGACTCTGCTTCTGCTTCCCCTATATCACGCAGCTGTCTTGTGCTCTCAACAGCTCCTGCTTCTTCATTTCTTATCTTTCAATCGAATTTTTTAATCTATTAATTTTACGTGGTGAACCCTTTTATTTTTTCTTGTTCCTTTGTTCTTTTCAACGAGGGACATCCCAACTAAGCCAGTGAATGGAGAAGGACTGGTAGGAGGCCACAGTAGCTTCCTTCTACTAAATGAAAATGGAGCTTGCTGGGTTAGATAAAAATCCCTTTGGAAAGGAGGGAAAGAAAGAATGGCATTTTCGCCGAGGATCAAATCTCCTGCTCAAAAGAACATAAGTAAGAACCTCATCTGATAAAAAAAAAAAATTGATAATAGGAAGGGAGAAATGCACCGTGGTGATGTTATATGTCAGGCAAAGCAGCAGGAGAAGGAGAAGAAGAAGAAGAAAACAAAGCTGCTTGGCTTCTTGGAGTCAAAACCCTTAAAAATTCAGCCCTACCATCTTCCTCCTCTAGGTAAGGGTCACTCTCTATTCATGTCATGTAATTCAAAACACATGAACTATCTTGACTTTTTGGTATTAGCAGGCAAGAATCTCCTCGGACAATGCCATTCCTTTTCGGAGAACTCATCAGTGAGTGAAAAATATGATTCCCAAAATGGAAATCATTCACATGATTTTAAGATTGCAGTAGTGAAGCAATCCCAATTACTACTGCTACGGTTTTTCGGTGATAGGAAATTACAGCGACAGTCCTACAGTTTCAAAGCATACGATGCTTGTCTATCAGAATGTGCGTGTGTAGCTTCTGTTTGTGGCTTCATGATGAGAAGCTTTATTGCTGAATACTGGGGAGCTTAGACTTTCCCTGGATCCAGCTTGAAGGTTAGATCAAACGAAGCAATGGCCCCGGGTTGTCGTATGGATGATTCTCCTGATGAAACACTTAAAGCTGGTAACAAGTACCTGCAAGACTCGCTTGATTTGACGAGGGAGCTCCTGCTGCATCAGAGTCTGAAGGGAAGATAACAGGTTTTATATCCGTGAACGAGCAGTTTTATGGATGGATAGCAGAGTGCCCGAGGAGGCTTCAGAGCAAATATGACAGCAGCAGGTACGAATTTGCAAGTAAGTGCAAGAGCTTTAAGATCTTCTTCAATAATATCCCGGAGAATGTGACGCAACATACAGCGAAAGATAAAAAACTAAGGTTTCTCAAGCTTTAAAAATTATACTCCTAAATTATACAGAGAGACTAGAATTTCTTAAATACTAAAATAACAACTAAACTACAGAGAAAACCAGCTGTCACGCGTCTTGCGTCGGGATGGGTGCAAAATGCAAATGAAGGACACCATGATTTTACCAGAGAAAGACATCATTTTTTATTCAGTTTAGTTTTTGTTAAAAAAAAAACAACTAAATTAATTTTTTTTTTAAACTGAAATTGCTTCAAACCAATCAATTTTAGTTTAGTTTTTCTAGAACAAAAACTAGCTCAAATCAGTTTGAATTAATTTTTTTTGTTTGAGTTCGGTTCGGTTCGGTTTTTTTAGTTTCGAGCTTATAAAATCAAACCAAACTGGTTAAATTTTTCAAAATTTTAATTGATTTAATTAGTTTTTTTTTACAATTCAGTTTTTTCAGTTATTTTTTTAATTTTTTTATCACTCCAAATACAGCTGTTAATGTAACTAAAACCGTAAAAGAAGAGGACATTTTAGACTAATTTTCTCAAGCAAAAAATGAAGATCAACGAAGGATAAATGCCCAGTAGCTTAAACAAATTTCTCAAATTAAAGCTCTTTACATAACATCCAAGAATAACAAGTGAAAAAGCTCGAACTTATTATTTCTTTATTAAATATCAGTTATTCACAGGGATTCACGAGAAAATTACCTCTTAATTGTACCCTGATTAAAAAAAGAAAACAAAAAAAAACTGATGGAATACGAACCCATTTATTTACCTAATTCTAGTTATTTTATTATTGAATTTAGTTACTGTTTTAATATCAGAAAAGAAAACAAAAATCCATTTATTTACCTAATTCTTTTTATATTTTAATTTCCTAACATAAAATCCAAAGAATCTTCCCATAAAAAGGCAGTTGGATGAATATGAAGAATCTTAGTGTGAACTAAAAAATCCCATAATACTATTATTGCATATAAATTGCATGTTTGGTGACGTGGTAGCTTTTATTATTCAAAGTATTTTTATTTTAAAAAATATTAAATTAATAATTTTAAGTATTTTTTTGATAATTTTAATATGTTAGTATTAAAAAAAATAAAAAAAAATTATTTTAATATATTTATTTTTATTGAAACGCACCGAACACAGACGAATAATGCTAGTACTGTTGATGTAATAATCTTACTGTTGATGTAAAAATGAGGAGTTTCAACTACTTTCTGTCTAGAACCTTAGTTTGATTCGACTCTTACAAGTGTTTCTCTCTCTTTATCTTATCTCTTCTGGTTTGATTTAACATCACCAATGCTTTCAGGCATCGATTCCAGTTAGTTTTTAATTAGTCACTTCAGTAGAAGCTAATATTAGGCATAAAGTTTTGCTGTCACTTCCAAAAGATGTAGCCTTGAAATTTTGAAAATCAATGATATGCTTAGAATTAATGCACTCATCAATTCAATGGTGGTTATCATCTCATAATTCCAATGGGATATCTGGCCATTATTTATTAAACTTCAAATTAATTTCAATCCATGAAAAGACATGACAATAATAATAAAAAAAAAAAAAACCCAAGTTTTTAATGGATGGATGCTGATTGTGAAATGAATGTTTTTGTTATACGAACCCATTTAATAATTCTAGTTATTTTATTATTGAATTTAGTTACTGTTTTAATATCAGAAAAGAAAACAAAAATCCATTTATTTACTTGATTCTTTTTATATATTAATTTCCTAACATAAAATCCAATGAAACTTCCCATAAAAAGGCAGTTGGATGAATATGATGAATATTATTTTATACATATATAACCAATTATTTACACTTCCTTTCTTTGTTTTAACACTCCACACAAACTAGCACACACGCTCACGATCTGCCTTCAATTTCCTTTCCTTTTCAACTTTATCCTCTTCCTCATTTATATCTTTATAAATTATATATGCTTAGATCACTCGTGAGTTGGACGATTAGTACACACCAAACACTTTGTTCATTTAATATGATTGGGAGTATATTTAAGTTTCTGGTAGATGTAGTTTTTTAAAATAATTTATTTTTTAAAAAAAATTAATTTTTGATATAACAATAAATAAATAGGAATTGATTGGACTTAATGAACATTAATTTCATCCATGACCTCTTCAAAATTGGACTCAAGCTACTTTTAGACATTTTGGGACCTCTAGGAATAAGTCAAAGGTTGGAACTATCAATATGTGCAAATGTACATAAATCATAACTAATCCTAGAGGTCAGGTTGAGCAGGCATGGAGGGGACTACGCCCTAGCCCAACCCCTCACGGGGTCTCAATGTTTTGTCCACGCATGGACTCCGGCAGCACTAAATGTCTGATGATTTTTGGACGATTTTTGATGGCTACAGTTTCTCGAAAGGTAGTGAGAGGTGGGGAAGTCCTATTTCTTCACGCAATATCCCACACTAATTTCATCCCTTTGCGAGCCTCCTTATCCCACACCAGAATCCTCACTCCTTTTCTCCACCCATTTCTTGAGTGGATCCACCATGGAAAGTTCCTAGTTTGTCATCATCTATCTAATCATTAACAAAAATATTAAGGGATTTGAGGTGCTAACACTCTTTATATGATTTATATGAACATGAATCACCTAGATTTGTTTTTTGAGTTTTTTTGCTTCCTATTTAATAATTTAATAATTGGAGTTTGGTTTTGTAAAATTGATGATGTTTGAATTATGAATAGTGAATTGCCTTAAACTTTTTTTTTTCATTCACATAGTTAAGTCATAACTTTTTTTTTTCATTCACATAGTTAAGTCATCTTTTTTTTTATTATGTCATTTTTAATTCACATTCTTAGTTTTTATTAATTTTTTTTTGTTTTTTATTTAACAATTATAGTTCAATTTTTAAAAAATAACATTTAATAAATCATAAAATAGTATTTGAAATCATGATCACGCGAGAATAATACGAGAGGAAATGAAGGTTAAGAAAATAATACAAAAGCAAAATAGGAGAAAGACACTCTACTGTGGGTTGCAATAGTTACTCACAATGCTTTTTCTTTCTTTAATTTTTTTTATTCCTTGGCTTTTTTATGTTCAATTTAATCCTTTCATATTAAGTTGATTTGGAATTGAATTTCATATTTTGTTTTGGTTGACTTTATATAGGGTTATTATGATGTTAAAAATAAATTTCGACGTAGAGTTAATACTTGATTTGGCAAAATAAAACTCGATTTTATTTATTCAAACCACTTAAAACTTTAGGGACCTAATTTTAAAATGAAACAAATATTCAACTTATTTTATTCTCTAAGAAATAACATTTTATCTCAACTTCCTGATTCAATCTTATGATTGGAATCACTAAATTTATTATTATTTATTTACACATATAATTCCCAATTTATTTTATTAAATATAAATATCAACTATCTATTTGTAGTTAAGAATTTTCTTTACGGCAAAAAACCGTTAACAATGTCTGCACCCTTTTTTGCATTGAAAAAGAATCTCTATTCCACAACATAGCATGAAGAATTAAACTACTACGCATAATCAAATTATTAAAGCTTTATTTTGACTGTAATAAAGAAAGTATAGCTTGAGTTATTAATGGATGCAGTTTATTGCACTCATTGCCATATGAATATATAGAAAGTTAAAGGCAATGGATTCAATTATGAATTCGTCGGTTGGTCGGGCTATCAAACACACCAGGTAGCACACATTTCATCATCAAGACATTATATGTCAAAAAAAAATGATTGTTAAAGAACGTGGTCATGACATCACATTAGGAATAATGGCAACATGCTACATAGAACAAGTTTTAAATGTCCGAATTCACACTCTAAGACCCTAACGTCAAGTCCATCAGAAACTCAGAAAAGGAAAGAAAGCTGTGTTCAGACTATATATGTTCTTAATCCTTGAAATTTACCAAAGACAACAGATGGCAATGCCTCTCGGTGGAAATTCTGTTTCTTCAAACAAAACATTAGGTGAATCGTGGCTATTAATGGACAATAATTAATGACACATGCCAAGAAAGCTTTACTACGTACAGAGATGGTTCTAATCAATTTGAGTTCATATCTTCCCTGCTTATAACCTAAAACCTTTTTAGAGAATAATATAAATCATATCATGAGATTTTATCTAATAGTTTAAACTATTATATTGAGATGGTTCTTTGACATAGTATCAGAGCCTTAATGACCAAATGATTTCGAGTTCGAATCTCACCATCCCCATTTATTTGATAAAAATTAAGCACAAGGTAATATAAGCCCATGCAAGTTTCAAGCTCAAAAGAGTTTCACTTAAGGGGGTGTGTTAGAGAATAATATAAATCATATTATGGGACCTCATCTAACAGCTTAAACTATTAAATTGAGATAGTTCTTTGACAAACCAAACCCTTAAAAAAACATTGTCTTAATTAAGGTTCCAAATATTAGATATGTATTAACCTTAATTAATCATCAAAGTCCTTTTCAGTAATTTGATGGCTATGAAGATGACTTGTGTCTTGTGTAGCCTCTGAACCTTTCAAGCACGTCCAAAATACCAAGTTTACAATATCGCTGAATCCAACTTCCGCCCGACGCAAACGGCCAAATCTCTCTCTTTTTCTTGCTTTGTAAGGTCGACAGCATGCATTAATTGTCACCCCTCTGGCCCCCCCATTCTTGATTTTGTTTTCCTTTGATCCTTAACTTTTTGAATTCAATATTAAAACAGCATTTAATTAATGCTTCATCTGGTGGTGATGAGGTTAAACTTGCTTTTCTATATGCTTTTGAAATTGTTTTTTACCTGAAAATGAATGTTTTTTGGGTGTTTTTTAATGATTCTAATACACTAATATAAAAAATATAAAATATAAAAAATTATTTTGATATATTTTAAATTAAAAATAACTTTTGTAAAAGCTAGCACCTGTAGCATTTTAATTACCAATCACATATTTAGAGAAATTCATACACTAGACTAGTGTGGATGATGCATTCTTGAGGTTGTCTGGTAAGAAAAATCAATATTAGTTCTTGTCATAAAATTAAAAAAAAAAAATCTTTTCATTGTCAAAGTTCTTTAATTATTTCTACAAAATCAAGAGATTTCAGAAGAGTTTTCTCAAATGTCATCCCTTTACTTTTTATTGTGTTCCAAAACGATCCTTATCTTTGACGACAATTGATAAAAGAATTAGGAAATAAAACAAGAAGCTGGAATCTGACGTTAGGATAAAAGTAGTACAGGAACTAAACTAAGATAAAATTAAGAGTAGGGGGACCAAATAACGCCACCTATCCTTCTCACAAAATATATAAATACACACATAATTTATGCTCTACACAGCCCACATATACACTCCTTTTCCTTCCTGTTTAATCAAAAGATTCACACCCATCTCTCCTTTTTATCTTGTATGTACATGGATTTCTCCTCTTCAAAGAAAACCATGAAAATTTCAGTAGTAATAGCTGATGTAGCATCATGGAACTGTGCCATAGTCCTCTTATGCCTGATATTATTGGGGTCTATTAGAGAGTATTCCGTCCCAAAAGATCAGCCTGTCAAGGGAAGCCAGCTTTTGGATAGACCTTGTGATGAAATATATGTTGTCGGAGAAGGAGAGACCCTCCACACCATCAGTGACAAGTGCGGCGACCCGTTTATAGTGGAGCAGAACCCGCATATCCATGACCCGGATGACGTTTTCCCTGGACTTGTCATCAAGATCACTCCTTCAAAGCCAAGGAAGTTGCTGAGGTAGTTCTCGGAGATGAGCAATGGCTTTTAGCATGCTTGATTTTTTTTTGTTTTTTTCCCTTTTCAACTTCTTACACCCATATGCTTTCTAGTTTAGCAGTTTTATTACTTTTGTAATGAATAATAATACCATAGAGTTTTCGATAAGTTCAAGGCTCCAATTGGATCCTTCATGTCCTGTGTAGAGAAAGGTTTTTTCCTAGAAAAGATAAATTAAGGTTGCATGAAAGTGAGAAGGAATCTTTAAAGAATTTGGAATTCACTATACTTCCTTAATTTCAGCCTTCTTTTCCTCACCTTTTTGTATATATACTAGCTATGTAACCCCTTGCTTTGTCGCGGGTATGATAAAAACAATTTGAAGAAAAAAATAATGTTCGGCCAACAAAATAGCATTTAAAAAAAAAAATAACATTACAATATCGAATGATGAAAACAATAAAAAAAATAAGAAAAAAATAATATCTATGTGTGTTAATCTATCAAGCCCGTGACCCTAGTCATTTGATTAGAAACAACATATTATAAAACTCGTGCTAAAACCAATGTTGAGTAATGAGATCGAAAAAAATAATTCTAAAAAAAAATAGGAACCCATGCTAGCTAATTATAAAACCCGTGATCCTGGTCATTTAATTGGAAGCACCAAATCCAGAAAAACTATGAATCCCAAATTTAAAAAAAAATAAATGTTAAAGGATAAATTTGAAAATAAAATCACAAAAAAAAAGAATTCAAAAGAGAAAAAAACAACTAAAAGAATGAGGATAAATTTTTTTTATTAAAGGATAAAATTGAAAACAATCGAAAGTTTACAAAAGTGGCAAGAAAAAAATGAAGAAAAAAAAATCATGACCAAATTTGATAAATAAAAATTAAAAAATATAAATTGAAGGATTTAATTGAGAAAAAAAAACTTACAAAAAGACCAAGGATAAAAATTAACAAATTAAAAAAATAAGGATTGATACCCAAATGTACACAATTAAGAGGACTGTCTTGAAATTTTAAATGCTAGGTATGAAGCTCGAGGGAGGAGAGAGACTAGAAAAGGAAAAAAAAGGAAAGCGGCTTCGTCTATAATCCGCCCATAAGAACTCAACTTAAACCGCCTGGGGTGGAAGAGAACGTTGTGAGGAATCCAATGACATGGTGGGAAAAAAAATTTGGTCGTCGTATGAAGTCGCATACGCCGCCAAAGCGTGACGGCATCTCCCATGCACCTATTAAGTTCTTTTTTTTATTTTTTAATTACTTTAAAAGATAAATGTATCTCTCTGCTAATATGCTTATGAATAAAAAAAACTCACATAAAAATACAAAATTGCCTCTAATTCAATTCCAAGATAAAGGTTAATTTTGTGATATTTTACTATACTAAGAATAATGAAAATACAAAAATGCCTCCAAATCAAGCCTTAATTAATTCTGACATAAAGAATAAGCTAGTAATTATAACATGTAAAAAAATAAAATCTCATAAAAGCCCCTGACAACCAAATATGTATGTGTTTTTTTTAAAAAGAAAACAGTGAAGGTATTTCATTGTTCGTAAAAAGATAAAAATATATTTGTATCCCCACTAAAAGTAAGAATGATAATTGGATCACATGGAAAAAAACTATTTTACTCTTGAACTTGGTCGTTTGACCTGAGTTGATGATGGATAAAAAATTCATTTTACTATTATAATTCACAATAAATATCTCACGCAATGCATATTTTGGATAAATGTGAAAAAAGTATATATTTTCTGCTCATGCATCCTCTGAAGTACTCTTTGCATAAATGATTCACATCTATGGAACGTTTATGTGGGATTGATTCTCCTAATCTATTGATTGTTGGTGCTAATTATCAAATTCCTATAGTTTACTGTATTTTTTAAACGTATTTTGCCTATGATTTGGAACTAGCTCCATTAGATTTACATTAGCATAATTGAATTGATGAGGGAATTAACATCTTGATTTTTGAGAAGATTCTTTCTTTCTTTCTCTAATTTATTACGATACAAGCTTTTCTATTGGGATATTTTGTGAAGCAGCAGAAAGAAGTAGAGTGGTCTATATTTCTGTAATGGCAACTCTTGCTTCCACTACTTTTAAAAAGGATTCTAAATAATGGTTGGCCATGGAAGCTGGCCATTTGTTTATAACTACAATAACATTGTTGATTGAGCTTGTCATTTGTCTTGAAGTGGTTGGTCTCTCTCAAGACATTGAAGAATTATGAATCAAATTCCAGTGCCATGTACGTACGTTATTGCTTGTAGATCCTTTCTCTCTTATCCAACGAGCTTAGATATAAGAAGAACAGTCTGTGTCGGCATCAAACAACCAAATAATTCTGACAGCACACCCACAGGGACAACCATGCTGCAATTAAGACCATTGTGCATGCCATATAGTAAAGGAAAATGTTTTGTATCAATTAACAGAGATAGTGGTATAGATGTGCTTCTCGGTTTAGTTCGAACTCGCGAGACGCTGCAGGCCGGGCGCTAATTTTTTTCAAACGTTGTAAATTGATGATAAAAAGACATCAATAATCAAGTTTAATCTCAAATTAATCAGAACACAAGCGTAATTATTGAATCAAGAGTAACTTTTCTTTCCCAACATAACGAGTAGCCAAAACAAAATCAAATAAAATAAATAATGTAGTTTAATCTCGAATTAATTAAATGTAAAAGGATCAAATAAACAAAAAAAAACCGAAAAAAAATTGTTATAATTAACAGTGTATAACCTCGCAGTGAACAATATAAACATGAGAACTTTTAGTGTTTTTTATAATATAATGGCAAAGAGATTGGAGCATGTCCTCGAATGGGGCTTTGCCCAAGATTTTCAAATATTAGTTGAGATTTATTTGTATTTTTTAAATTCTATTAGTTGCTGAGCTGAAAAACCAAAATGAAATGAAATGAAATGAAAGAGAATATTAGGGTTGAGGATCGAGTGCAGACCGCCAATTAAAAAGAGTAAAATATTTGGTTTGATAGATAATTGTTTTTTTTTTTTTGTCATCAATCAACGATCAGCGTGTCATAACTGTTGAGTACTGAATTGTCTGTTTTTGATCAATAATTCAATATTATCAGGACACAAAATACAAAATGATTTGCTAACCTATACAATATATCCACACAAGCGTCCGTACGATTCACAGACCAACCAGATACAACCTTCCTTGTCATTCGCATTGATTAACATTCTTCCTTGCTCCAATAATTCAAGGAGGCCATAGCCATAGCCATAGCCATAGCCATAGCCATGGCCAAGAAGATTCGACCAAGGGTTCTCAAATCCAAAGATTATACCCTGAAAGTGCAGAGAAAATCCTCCATTTTGAGTTTTAAAATAAAACATAAAGTTGTTTGTGTAATAACTTAAACCTGTTCTTTCGAATCTGAACATGAATTAGAACTTCCAAGTAGGAAAATCAAGTTAAGATCCTGTAACTTAACTAGGATGAAAAATTCCTATGCAACTAATATAATTGATACAGCTCCTCCTGGATAATTGATTGATCATGGTGGATCCTGATTGACGGTCGGTTCTAGTTGACAGTAGATTGTGATTGGTCAATTCTAGTTGACGATGGGTCCTAGTTGATGGTCGATTATCAAAGAGAAAATCTTGTGACACTTCTATAATTTTGCTTGTGTTTTGCTTTATCTATCTAGTTTATGATTGAATTTACTAAACGCTACACGTTATTACTCTTTATTTGTGAAAGACTTGAGCTCAAGTCAATGCTCAAATCTAGATACAAACAACTCATCCCTGTAATAAAAATAGATATTATAAACATTGAAAGTAATAAAAATATACATAATTTATAATTGATCGATTATACAAACACTGTAATTGATCTTTCTAATTAATAATAGTCCATCCTGGTTGATGATATTGATCAATCATGATTGATTGACCTCGATTGATTATCATGAAAAAAATATGACACTTCTTCTTGAGTTTTGCTTTGTCTATCTAGTCTATAATTAAATCAACAAAACATTCCACGTCAATAATAATACATAACATTTAACCATCAACCTTGTCTGAAATTGAATGCCAATTGAAGTTCAGAGGTGAATGACTTTTCTTATGAGAGCTAGGAAAATGAGGCAACCACTAAAGGCTCCTCCTTGTAGCTTAGTGGAACTTGCAAACATTGAATAGCCCTCTTATTATGGCCTAAGCATAAGGTACTTGTGACTTGCTCATCTTCATAATATGAAGGAGCATCTTTGTTTTTTCTTGACCTTTCCTAGCTTCCAATCAGAGGACAAAAATGAGAGAGAATCTCTTATATGTTCTTAGCAATAGCTCTTTCAAGACGTGGATATGGAGAAGATGTCTGCCATAGTATTGTGTACTCCAAAAACAACCTCCCTATTTATCATAGAAATGAAAAGGGCCTCCTAATAAGGATATCCATAGCTTTATCAATGGCATATGCCATTGTTTCAAGGGTTTATGCCAACCCCGTCAAAGTGTTTATGACGCTTGTTCAGGGAAATCTGAAGAATAGACAAAATGTCATCACTGGATCGGAATCAGGAAGGTATATCATAATAACTATATAAAAACAGCAACAGTCTAAAAGGGTTCAAATTGAAGAAGTGATTCTATTGTTATATTCTTTCACAAAAATAACATAAATCCACTGATATGAATAATTCTAGTCAAAATGTTTTGATGAGCAGTGAGATGATATTAAACAATATGTTCAACGGATTCCCTCTATTCCAGGGGACAAAGGATTAGAATTGCATATTAGATCGACAAGTCTGATGCAAAATAGATAAAGAAATGAAAGAAATCCTATAATAACAAATTCTAGAAAAAAAACGAAAGCTTGAACTTTATATTGAATGAGTCACAAATTCAAAAGTGATAAAACTCATTAAGTACATGCTGCACCATGAAACATCAAGTTATTTAGGTGAAGCGACATTGTAGCAAGATAGGCATCTAGATCCCAAACAGCAACTTACTTTTTCTGTTTGGGAAAATGCAATTTGATCAGCGCAGGAAGTTCGACCAATTCAACCTGTTGTTTGCCCAGCAAGATACTTTTCAACTTTTCATCACAATTGACCACATTCTTGTTGTTTGGATCCTAAATGACATACACCACACAGTTTTGGCAAGAGTTAGTTAAAAGAATAACATTAATAAAACCGAAAGTAAAATAATAACAAAGATACATACAATTTGCACAATTAGAATCGGTTGAGACATGTTATGATGCAGCTCCTACATATCCTCATATTTTGTTCTCAAAATGACAAGAAAATTGCAGAATTTAAGTTATCTCGTTAAGGTTAATAAATAACAAAATGAGGCAACTTTTACACGCAATCAAATGATAGGTCCCATTTTAGCTGAAACACCGCAACAGTGAATTACATGTATATTTATCTATGACAACGCAAAGTTTGAAGAATTAGATGAACAGGATTAAGAATATTTCTTCTTTTTAAGAAAAAATGAAAAAAAAAATCTTTCTTTTGAAGAATTAGCAATTCATGTGATTGAGAACATTACTTCCAATTAGCATAAAAACATAAACAAAAGATGAGATTAAAAAAAAGTACCTGGAGGTTGTTGGTTTTGATATAGGACCAGACACGCATGAAACAGCCCAAATGAGAAATCTGAGACTGGCCCACAAAATCTCTAAGTGTAGAAGGTAAATTTACAAGATCAATTAAGTTGGCAAGCTGCTTTGGGTTATCTGTGATGGCCTTCTTCATCTTCTGCGGCAGCATTTTTTAACAGCCTATACAGCAGACTAGCACACATTAAGTACAAGTCCTAAATACGACAGCAACTCGTCCAGTGCAGTATGCATGAGTTTCTTTTTTTCAAGAACAGAAGATTGAGATGAGATGAGCAGTTTACAAAAAAACATTACTTTCTTGCGAATATTATCAAACACCTTCCATGCATGCACTTGTTGTTTTCTTGTTATAGCCTTCGCAAGTTGTAAAAGTTAAAAAGCAAGAAAACACAATTGTATGTGATAGGGAGCAGAAAATGAAACAAACCCTAGAGGTATAATGAAGACTCTGACTGGGAAATTGGAAGTTTTGGGTCCTTTTCTTTAATCGCGAGCTGCACCACAACACTCTTTCTTCTTCTTCGTCGATATGTGAATATAAATAAATACATGGAAAAATAAAGGTCTGATGTTGTTTTATCAAAAATATTGCAGCCCTGCTGGGTTTTTATAGTTTTATTTTACCCCCTTTAGCTTCAACAATGTTCATCCATGCCCCTACATTGTGAAATCTCCCGTGCATGTTCCCTTTATATTTTTTTCATTGGTAATTCTCGCCAAAATGAAGAGAATTAAATTAATTTAGATCTTGTTGTCACTTTAATTCAACAAATCGAGTAGCATTTGGTAGGCAGACGAGTAATGCCGAGCATAATTATTTGTATTATAAATATTATTATTTTTATTATAATTAAATATATTAATATTAAATATATTATTATTAAATATATTATTATTTATATGGTAAATATTATTAATTTTATTATAATTAATAGTATTAATATTAAAAATATTATTATTTTTATTATAATTTTGTTAAGTTATGTATCTAGTATAGTTTTTAAACTCGATTTGGTGATCGATCCCGTACAATGATCGGGTCATTGGTCAAATAAGTTGACCCGGATCAATCCAAAAAAACAATATTTTTCGATGCAACACTTATAAAAAACACATAACTAGTTACTACAACACTTATATAAATCAAATTTAAATTTTAAACCAACAACATAAATTTAATTCAACTAGGCATTACCAAATTTAAATTGTAGGAACTAATTAAGTTGGAATGACGTGCCAAATCATTGAAATCAACTAGGCATTTTGACCTAAGTAACAAGGTCTTCTACGTTGTGTGTTTGGTGTTGAGGTTACTGTTGTGGTTGTGGTTTGAAAAAAATTATTTTATAAAAAGCATTTTTAGTTGAGGTTAGTTTGGAAAAATATATGTTTGGTTAAAATTGTGGTTCAAATTGAGATTGAACAAAAAATAGTTTAATGTGTTTGGTAACCATTTGGAAATGCGGTGCAAACCGTGTTCCCAAAAATTTAGTGTATATTTTTTTCCCAAAAAATAATTTTATTTTTTAATATTTTCAGATCGTTTTCGTGTGCCGATGTAAAAAATAATTCGATTTCAATATGAAAAAAAAAATTATTTTGCTGTATTTGTAAGTGAAAAACACTATGAACCAACATCATTACCATGCTCTCAAACAGGCAAGCTTTTCAAATTGAGGTCATAAAATAAATATACAAGATATATATTAAAATTGATGTTTTTTAATTTAAATATTATAGATTTAACTACTGCTACTACTTTATAAAACAAACAATATTTTATAAAGATTATGAATTATTGTTCCATTAAACTATCTGCAATTTTGTCCTGTACAAAATTCATCCTGCCTTGACTATTGTTCGCATTGATTTCAGAACGTGCAACAACATCAGGTAAAATCTCATTAGGAACATCATTGGAATTGCGATCAAATTCTGCAAATATAGCGTCATCATGCAATCTCCTTCTAATGTAATTATGTAATGCCATTGATTCCACTACAATTTCAACTTGTGTTTTGTATGGATAAGCAGGCATATTTTGTAAAATCCTCCACCTTTGTTTCCATACTCCAAAAAAACGTTCTATGACATTACGTAGCGACGAGTGTGCTCGATTAAAAACTTCTTGCTGATTTCTTGATTGTCCACGACGCCTAAATTCTTGAAAGTGTTATCTCTCACTTTTATATGAACCTAAATAACCATACTCATTGGGATATCCAGCCTCAACCAAATAGTATTTACCTGTAATTACAAACAACATTCAAATTTGTCATGTAATTAGTAAATAAGAAACACATTTTTATACTTATAATTACATAACAAGTTCTACTGTATAACTACCTTCTGGTGTTTAGGAAATTTCATATTTCTATTCTCAATAGCCTCAAGAAAAATATGTTTATCATGGGCACTACCTTCTCATCTTGCCCACACAAACATGAACTGCATGTCAAAACTACAAGCAACCATTACGTTTTGAGTCGGTATACCTTTACTTCCGATAAATAGAATTTGATTTTCAGTTGATATGCAAGCTCGCACATGTGTTTCATCAATTGGATCAATACAATTCTACATGAAAACCATTGATAATATAATGTCATTCCTTACTAACATGCATAAAACAATTTTTAATTGAATACTGATAACATTAACAAATATTTTTTTTACCTTGAAATGAGACATATATCTTGGATTCATTGCAATTTCTCATGACGTGCTTGTAAAATCCAGGTCCTCTGATTTTATAAAATCTACTGCAAACAAACATACTGCTGCGAGGACTTCTTTAATGCATCTATTAACAATTTCACCTGAATGTTGAAATCGCTCTTGAACCTCCTTATTTGATGCTCCTAGTGATATTATATATAAAAATATAGCCACTTTTTCAATCACATCCATCCTTTTTGAAGGCTTTAACCCATACGTTGTTTCTAAATCACTGCACATGCTCTATAAAGTTCCAAACATGTTGACACATCGTTTTCAATGTCCTCGTAAAACTTCAGTTAACCAACACATGTCTGTATTGTATGAAACCATGCACGGTTCTTTATGCATATAATTAATATAATACATATTTATTACCACAGCTGCGCACACAACTAACTTTTTCTTATCAAAATCTTGCTTCCAAAATGATTCATCATCCGCATCACTATCGTCATCATCGTCATTTGCCCCATCATCACCATCTCATCCTAAGCCACCGTTGTCATCATCACCACCATAATTAATGTGAATAACAACACGATCCATTATATTTTCATAATCATCATCAAGATTTTCATTGAATATTGCATTCAAACACGCATCTGTCATATGTATAATGCTAAATAAATAAATAAATAAATAATATTAAACACTAGTTTTTCAAATAAAACATAATATATAATGGTAAACTTTATCGACAAAAATTTTAAACCACACAAATATTACAGTCTTCACACTAGATTTCAATATTGGAAACGGATGTTTTTATACAGTTTTTTTGACGAAATTTTTTTTGATTTTTTTTTCAAAAATTGGGTTGGACACAGTAAAATATTTGAAAATTTGAACCGGGAATAGTGGAGACTGTCTCCACTGTACACGTGAATAGTGGAGAGCGACACCTGCAACAGCATTCGAAGAAGGAGAAGGGGAAGAAGAGGCTACCCTGCGCGGCGGCGAAGTCTAGTTGGTGGTGGTGGAGGCGGAGGCCGCTGGTGAACTGAGGGAAGGTTTTCCTCTGGTTGTGCTCTTCTGCCTTCTCCATGTCTCTGCTGCGTTCCTTTCCTGTCTCGGTCGGTGTTCTCCCCAATGATGGTGGTGTTGCTGTTGTGGTTTTGGCTCCAGACGGTTGTTGTGGCGGCGACGAGGAAGGTAGCGGTGGTGGGCCTATTTTTTCCCTGCTGTTGCCTCTGTTTCCACTGTTTGTGCTCTTTTGCCTTCTCCGTCTCTGCTGCGTTCCTTTCCTGTTTTGGTCGGTGTTCTCCCCGATGATGGTGGTGTTGCTGTTGTGGTTGTGGCTCCAGACGGTTGTTGTGGCGGCGACGAGGAAGGTAGCGGTGGTGGCCCTGTTTTTGCCTCTGTTTCCACTGTTTGTGCTCTTCTTCCTTCTCCGTCTCTGCTGTGTTCTTTTGAACGTTGTATTCACAGTTTGTTCTCTTCTTTTTTTACTTATTTTTCTTCCACCCTGTTGGTTCGTCTCATCTCTCTACATGCATGTTTTTTTTACTCTGCAATTTTGTAACCCGTGTGCAAGAATCTAACGTAACGTACCATGTGAAGACCAGTATTGTCTTGTATTGTGACATAACATGTCAAAAGTTCTTATATCTCTGCAATGCACCAGTTATGACTTGTTGTTTCAGATCCTTTCAAATCCGTTCCATTGTTGTAGCCTGTGATGTATACTTTTTAAATTTTTTAATATGTTTAAAATTTGGTATATTCTTCCCTTCAACTTGTCGTTAATCCACATGAATTATGTTGATGCGAGGACACGAAAGATTTTAGTATTGGATTTCAAATTGTTCTGTCGGTTAAAAAACTACCCTTTATTTGCATCAACAATTTCTTTATAATTGGATTTCCTTGACATGAAATTTATGATTGAAAATTATTTTATCGATTAAGAAAATATCCTTCGTTTACATCATCAACCAGTGGCATTCATCTGCAAAGTTAGGTTATGTAAAATCTAAAAGCATTGTTTACATCATATGACATTAATATTACATAGTATTTTTCCATATCGCAATTCATATTACTTAGCAATTATCGAATAACACGACAACTTTTAACTGCAAATCCATAACATGAATATAATAAATATTAATGCTCCATAGGGTCCCATAATTGCAAATGATTACTCCATATCATCTTCAAATATTGCAAATTTAAATAATTGACAAGAATTTAAAAACATGTTAGATAACAATTTATATAATAATACTACCACCGAATAAATGAAAGCATGCATTTCGGATCAATATATACCTCTCAGTCTAAGGTGTCGTGTATACATTCTCTGCAACCATTTCATCTTGTTTTCAAGAGTACCCATAGTTGACCACATTTCTCTATTCCTTCTTAAACCTAAAAACTCAGAAGCAAACCCATGAAAGTCATCACCGATATGAACTCCTTCAATTGAGTGAAGCTCGGTCATAACATCATGAATACTACACCCTCTCTTATCTCTATTGATAGATGTTGAATCACTGTTGTTAAACATGTTGTCAATCATTTGATCCAATCGTGCTAGTAGTTGCATCCCAATTTCAACACTTTCTCTTTCTTTTCTCTTCCCACTGCTGCGTGTGTAGCTCCTGCTGGACATATTAACCCCTCTAACCATGTTGCAAACATCATCAATGAAATTTGGTGTTCCATCGTCTTCTGAATCACTACTTCCTTCTTCCAAATAAGGTTGTTCCTCATTGGCATTTGGATCCTCAGCAACACCAACATAATCATCATAGGGGACTCCGGACGATGGTGCCCATGCATACTTTCCAGTTGCAACAATATTCGAGAACATCCTGTCGAACTTCATACGTAAAGACGGTTCGATACCAGATTGCCTAAACTTTTTTGCTCCTCTTATTTCCTACACAGAACAAATGAAATTAAATTAATGCAACTTCAAATAATTTAGTAATTATTAAACTGAGATTGAAAACATCAAAAATTAATGATCACGACAAATAACCTGAATTTTTGCTTTCCACCACTCATCACTTGCAGAAATTGTTCCTAATTCATTACTCCATCCCACACCAGTTTCGGAAATGAGCTTCGTCTATATCCTCCAATCCTTTTTGCAACCATCCCATTTGTTCTTCAGTTGTGTCTTGGTGAATGCATGACCTGTTTGTTCTTTGAAAGCTGTCAACAAATATTTCCAACCAGCTTTGTCGAAATGCGTATTCGGTTTCATTCCCATGTCGATGGCCTTGATGCAAAGGTCGCAAAAGACATGCAACATTTCTTTAGTCCAAGCAGCTTTATCCAAATTTTCAGGCCCTTCCATTCCTAGTTGGATAACATATTTGAAAGAAAACATAATGAATTATAACATGCTAATAATTTGACTAATATTGGATGGAAGTGTAGTTAACATGCAAGTATGTAAAACAACCAACAGCGTACACAACATTGAAATTCAATGCAGAAGACCTGTAGTCCCAGAAATGAACTTAAACCATCAAATATATATGAAATGAAGTTCTCAAATCTCAACAGAAACCAGTACAGTGAGCATTGTGTAGCATAAAGTCCTAAAATCAATATAAAATGAATCAGAACAGTTTTGGAGTGCAATTATTTATAGCAGTACCCGACTTCAACAGAACAATGCACAAAGTTTCACTGTAGAGACAGAAATGAAAATGACCAACAAATACAGATGGTTAGAATCCTTACACAAACATGTATAGAAAAAACGATCTTGAATTATGTTAACTGGCAGCAAGTTCATCATACTCATCTTTGCCAACAATGAAAATGCTAACATCCCCAAGCACCGTGTAAACTTGGCAAGAAATATAGAACAAAAGTAATTCAAGTAGAATTCACTAAAAGGGCAAAAAATCCTGAGTCAAATTATATAAAAAACTATAAATTGCCGGTATACAACTATAACAGACATTCCAATTCTATACTATTACAGAAAGTAGAAGAACAAGGAATAGTCCATGCCAACACTACCCAACAAGCAACCTACAGATGGATTGTTGAAGAATTAACATATACTGATCAATGAGTCATATAATTTGCAAGAGCAAGCGTTGCCTATACTATCCTGTAGAACTGCCTCTTCACATAAACTTCAGTCACACAATATGCTTGAAACGACTATAAGATGAGCAAATCCAGGTTTCATAATTTGCAAAAACAAATTTTTTTGACCGTGGCATATATGCCGCACCACCATTTTAGTACAATGAACTCAGATAAACAGGAAACAGACCATGAACATGACAACGAAGAAAGAAAACATGTTTCATTGAGTTCCATTTTTAAGATCATTTTCAATTGACAGACGCAGTGCACGTACTCATCTTCAACTTAACATAAATCCAATTGGGAAAGGTTAATTTTTTTAGCATTTCAATTTCCAACTCCCAATTGACAAAGCAACCAATTTTGTTAATAGCAAATAGGTTACGGTAACAAAATCTGGCAGCAGAAAGCCCCACTACTATGATACTTGGACAATTATTTGCTATGGACAGAGGTTAACAACACAAACATAAACAGGAATTCAACTTTTGGTGCCGTGCGTGAAGAAGACAGGCACAAAAGATATACACAATTGTTAACTATGCAGGCAACAAACAAATGAAAAAATACCTTTTTATTAAGC
This sequence comes from Populus deltoides, assembly GCA_015852605.2. Lineage (NCBI taxonomy): Eukaryota > Viridiplantae > Streptophyta > Magnoliopsida > Malpighiales > Salicaceae > Populus > Populus deltoides. The sequence goes on along the minus strand of CM027584.2, from coordinate 1,484,847 downwards.
AGATCTACAGATCAAGAGCTTGGAAAGGCATCTCGGGACGAAAAAAGAATCTGCAATTATTTTTGACAGTGGTGAGAGACCAGTCGCAGGAACAAGTCAAACTTCAATTTTTTTTGTGAGAGAGAGGAGGGAGCTACAAGGAAGAAACGAATGCAATGTATATGCTGTGATTTTTTATTCTCCAACGACTTTTTTTCTCTCTGGAGTGTCGGTGGATCTGAAAATTGAGGTTGCTGCTGTTGCAAAGCACTAAGACCTGACTTTTCTTCAACCACTGGTGCAACCACGAATATGGATGGGTCCCACCAAAATAAAACACGGTTTTTGCATAACCAAACACTACATATCTGCGGCTTCCTTTAACCTCGGGTCAGGAACAGAAACAGTGCAAGAAACAGAGCCCAGATTCATAATACGTGCAAAGGAGTGACATATAAAAACAAGCAGTTAAACATCTTATGAAATTTCAGAAATTTGAACTGCCTTGCCCATCTAACATTCCAACACAGAAATGCCTTTCTATCATTTTCGATTATTGCATTCAACATAAAAAAGTACTAATGATGCTAATGACATCAAAATCTTGCACCAAATCTCCTAAACACAATATCTGATAAAGAAGAAGTCAGAATCAATTCACTCCTTTAAGAATTTAATGGATCTGGAGAAGCTGAAAAATACATACAGCGAACAGTGGGATTCCAACATCCTCTTAATATATCAACAATAATGTTACAGTTGCTTCAAGAAACACCTATAACAAGATTTAGAACTCCAACCTATCTTACATCCATGAAGAGAAACGAAACCAGTGAATACAAAAAGGAAAACTCATTTTAAACAGGTATGGATCAGCGTCCAACAGTATGGCAGATCATCTTCTCAATTTTCAAATGCCAAAACTATACACTCCCATTAAGAGACTCGAAACTGGGGAGATGCAGATAGAGAACTAATTCAGGAAACATGAATTACCCATGTAATTAAATGACAACAAATTAATAACCAGAAAAGCCAAAAAGCCACAATGGAGAAAAAATGGTAAAGAAGAAAAGGATATATAGTTTACCTGCAAAACGCGGTTCTCCAAGCGTATAGTTACTGGTTTGCTTAATCAATCAGTAAAGAACAGAAATCTGCGAGAGAAGAAAACTGAAGAGAAACAACTAATTATTTTTTCATGAGGCTGAAAAGGAGAATATTTCTGCTTTTACTTCACTGTGTTTTCACTTCATTATCTTCCTGCACTGCATCAATCACACTCAAACATAGATTATAGCTTAATGCTCTACCAAGGAGCCGAGGACTCAGGCAATATAGCAAAGTACTTGGTCTTATTCCGGAGAGTAATTAAACGACTCACTTGAAACATAATTAAAAATTATTCCATTCACCAAAAATTTATAAATTTAGTCATCATAATTAAAGGATTGAAGGTGGGAAATTCCATCACCAAAAAGCTTAAAACTTTCTTAAAGCTTGCATTTTTAAGCTTTATAAAACAAAAGAAAATCACTTTTTTGACCTTGTATTGTCATAACTAACGAAGGTTCTAGATCTCTACAACAGATGTTCAGATTGTAATATATTTCAAACAAAGCCAAGACGACTCAAATTGAATCCAACAATTCATAGACTGCTTAAACACTTGAAAAAACAACAACCCATTAAGAAAAAACGAAGAAAAATACAAACCATTTCCATATACATGGAAACGAAAACGTATTGGAGAGAGAGGGACGTACTTGAGAACCATGGCGGCGGCGGCTACTGATTTTTTTGGCAGGGAAGTAAAAAGCTTAGGGTTTAGGCCGTTTGTCTACGCGGTGAAAATTGCGTTTAAAGCAAAACGCTGAAGCCAAATGTTTCGTAAAGAAAAAACCATTAATTATTGTTTATGGACCTCATTATTTTCTGCGTTTGCAACGCAGGATTTGAAGAAGCAGTCAAAGACTGCTTTCACATGCGTCCCACTTGTTTCTATAAATAATTAAATTTTTATTTTTTATGGGCTTTACATGATAAAAAATTAAAACTAACAGAAAATGCATGGGGTGTCCGACCGGATAAAATAATTTATGCCAATACCAAGCCATCACTGGCTTTCTTCTTATAAATGATGATTATATACATGTTTGGATTATGGTTAAATTATAATTATTTTGTTATTTTAAAAAAATATTATTTTAATATATTTTAAAACATAACTACTAACTTAACCGACCCAAGAAAATAAAATAAATATTTTATTTTTTAATTGTGTTTTATTTAAAAAATTAGTGTTTAACATTAGTTAATGATTGTAGTACTTATCGAATGTATTTCATAAATAAAGGAATTGTAGATAATTTAATGGAACAATAAATAATATTTTATATAAAATATTATTTATTTCATAGGTGTAATAATAGCGGTAGTTAAATCTACAATATTTAAATTAAAAATCATCAATATTAATATATATATTTTTAATTATTTTATAACCTTAATTTCAAAAGCATTATTAACCAAACACATTAAACTACTTTTTGTTCAACCTCAATTTCAACCATAATTTTAATCAAATATTTATTTTTTCAAACTACAATCATAACAGTTATTGCAGTACCAATCACACTAACCTTTTGAAGAGATAAAAATTTGGTTAGAAAGTCAATGTGGGCTTTCTAATTATGGGCGCTACAATATACACATGAAATAGGCCGGGCCACAAATTAAGGGCCTGCTTCTTGTGCTTATGGGCCTATGAATTTACCTTCTTTATAGGTTTGAGATTTAAATTGATCCCATGTAATTTTGAGATTTTACAAATTCGTCCACAAATAAGCCTTTTTTTAAAAAAAAATCGGGTTATTTTTTGAACAAATTTTATTTATTTCAATAATATACTATTTTCTCCTTTTTTTATGAGTTTTATTTACATGTTTCTAATTAAGTTATATAAAATATGATTTTAAGTTCTCGAGATCAAGATTTTAAAGCAACTACATTTTAATTGTCTTGCTTTTTGAATTTTGCAACAGGGTGAATTATTTTTATTTTTTGTACCCTTTAATATCTTTTTTTGGAGAATATTTCTTATAAGAACTACTAGCCCTATTTGTTTTTTATTCTTTGGTATAAAAAGATTGGTTTGATTTTTATGTTGTTAGCAAAATGACTTCTATTTAAGACAATAAAAAAAGATTTAATCACAATAATCAAGTGTGTAATCAATGCAATTCATGTTTTTCCTTACATGTAACAGCATGCTACTTCTTATTAGTATAAAACCACAATAAAAATTTTCTTGGTTTATTTGTTTGATGTAAAATATTTTACATGTTTGTTTTTAAAAAATATTTTAAAAAAAATATTTTTTTGTGTTTGTTTTTTATAAAATATTTTACAAGAAAATTAGTTAAGTGACAAATATTTTAGAGTCAACCTTCAAACTTAATTTATATTTTCAATTCATGAAATTTCATAAAAAAAATTTATGAATAGTAATTCATTGATAATATTATTCAACTATTTTAACCACTATATTCATCTTATTACCATCACAATTATTATTTTATCATTTATTTCACCGCCACCACAGTTATCTTATCATTTATATCTTTTGAATCATCGTCATCTCATCATCATCATTAAAAAAAATATTTTACACATTAAATTTATTCTTTTTTTTTTTACATCATCCTTCCTCTCTTTTTTTATGTTGATTAATGAAATTTTGATCCCAGAAAGTAAGGCAATCCTAACGATTCGCTGTGAATTTTTTAAGAAATCTCGAATTCAATCTATAAGAAATCTCAGTAGTATCTGTCAAGAATCACCATCAATGAAGCACAAACTTAATTATTGGTCTTATTTTGTTTTACTGTGATGATCATAAGGAGAAATTCACACCTGAAACAGTGATATGATGGGGATCTTCTTCCAGCACATATATATATATATATAAAGCAGAAGGAAACCATCTGTATATAAAGTTATGCTGCTACATGCCAAGGCGACCCAACTGCCTTTCAATATTCTGAAGTGGAGGAGCATCAGCCGTCAGCTCCCCAGCTGCCCTTTGCCCCCTCGACAGCCGAAAAGTTTCGTGGTTGTTTGAGAGCAATTAGCGTTATTTTATACTTATTTCTTCAAAAAATCTTTTTTAAAAAATAAACCCACGGCATTAAAAAAAAAAAAAAAAAAAACCTTTTCGGGGATATCCCTCTAACCCTTAAGCATATGCCGATACTTCAATGGTTTATTCCATTTTCTTGAGCAACAACCAAGCAAATTTACAAAGCTATAAAGTGCAACAAAGAAGCAAAATGAACCTGTTGAGCTAGCTAGTGTGGTTGGGCACTTTTGGTTAGTTCCATAGGATAAATGTTAAAAAGATAGAAATGTGTTTGTCAAATACAAATATAAAAAGTAAATATATTTCCAAGACATTTTTGAAATAAATATATATACATCTAAAACATGAAATATAGAAAGACATGTCTTATTTATTTTCACCATCTTTGATTTTTTATTTCAAAATAGTAACCAATCATTACACTGAAATTCTTCGCAATATAATCATAATAATAATTTAACAAAATATATAAGGCGTTGGTGTTTTGGTGTTTTGGTGTAGCACTAGACACAAATTACTATTAATTATTATTATTTATCTTCTATTAATTTAAATAAATAAGTTTAATAAGCTTAATCAAGTAAATATCTTATTTTATGTGATTGAATATCTTGATCTATATTCATCTCTCAATGTCTTCAATTTTTCTTTTGGCTATTGTTAACGATTTTATTTATTTATTTATAATTATGGTTATTGATTTATTTAATTAGATGGTTGCATGGACTTTTCAATTTATATTTTGAATTTTTTATGTGAAAAAACACATCAAAATAACTTGTATTCCCGATATTTTTTTTTTTTAAAAAAATTACAATCCTCAGCAGAGCATGAGTTATATAGCTAATAATTTATTAATGGTGATGATAAATGTGATATCCACATGATGAATAATGAAAGACTGCTTGCTATATGAAATAAGAATCGATAGCCGCCATGGAATTAATTTAGAAAACATTTGTAGTCCGCCATGGAATGGGTCGTTGGCCTTAAACATGATCAATCCATCTCTTGTGAAATTTCTTATTTTTATGTGTCATTTTCATATAAAATGACATAATTAATTATATATATATATATATATATTTATAATTTGAAAAAACTAGTTGCCTTCCATCGCCATTGTAATTGTCTCATACCTGCCAGTTAACAAGAAAGGAACAGCTGACTCTTTCCTTCGGCAAAACCCACCAAATTCTAATTAGGGTTTGGGTTGTTTCTTTTTTTTTAATTTCGGTTCATCTTTACTCAAACTGGGTTTCGGATTGGTTTTTTAGATTTGTAATCCAGTTAGAACTAAAAATTGAGTCTTTTTATTTTATCATGTTTGCTAGAACATAAAACCTAATTAGTTTGGTTCCTAATCAATTTTAATTTGAGTCTTTTTATTTTATTATGTTTGCTAGAACATAAAACCTAATTAGTTTGGTTCCTAATCAATTTTAATTTTGGTTTGGGTTGATTAGACCGAATCGAAGTGGAGTTTTTTAAGCCGCAATCTGAAAACCCAAGATGGAGCAGGTAAACAGGAGGTTGGTGGAGACAGCGCAGCTTGGGGTCATGTAAGGCCAAGTGCATCTATAGCTTCGCCCTTGTTTCTGGGTAGATGGAAGCAATATATTTAATAATAACTTAAAAATGGGTAAAGCTCACATAGATCCTTCAGGTGAAATTGCATAGGCAATTTATGTTTTTTATTCAGTTGATTCTTCTTCTTCGAGAACTTGTGACAGGTAGATGCTTTATAAAAACTGCCCAGGTGGAATGAAGTTTGAAATCCAATTCAATTAGGGCATTGATTCTCAGTCCTCAAATCAACATTCAAATGTGAAGATGGGAGTAATCATGATTATGTAACTTCTTGGAAAAAGGTCTCACGCTGAGCTTTTTGACTGCTTTTTTCTTATGTTTCCAAGGACCCATAATGCCATCCTCACTTTCTTTTATCATAAAAAGGGAACTTCTAGTCTTCACTACCTGAAGGAGGAGGAGGAGGAGGAGGACCCCAAAAGCAGAAGAAAAAACTTGGAACAGCTAAAGCAACCATGGATGGCAATCATTGGCAAGGACAATAGGCACACATATAATGGACACAGCTCACCATGCGCTAGCTGAAGAAGAAATGGCCTGGCCCAATGGGGACAGCACTATCTACAAATCTAAGCCTTAAACACGAAGCAACTCACTTGACAAGCATAAAGAAGCTTTTTTTTCAGCCATGATTGATGCAAACCAATAAAAAAGCAGTTTTGTCTTCCACTTATGCCTGTTGCTTTCTAGTACACATTTCCTACCTTTCAAGGAGGTTAAGACAATTTGTACCGAAACAAAAAATATAGGTTAAGACAATCAAGGAAATACCTTATCACAACTTCCCTGTTGGGTGATTGCTGGTAACATTTTAAACACAGAAAGACAGCAAAACGTAATTAAATGGCATCATTGTTCGACTTGAATGCCCACATGGTGGTGTTCTACTCAGAAAGTCAATAGAAGCAATTTATGGCTTTGTCACGCCTCGTCAGAAATTAGTCTTGCGTGTATGATTGTATACAGTGATTTCCGGTGGACAAGGGAGGCATACCTGGATGATTTTAGATAATGATCGAGGATCTAATAGCTAGCTGTGTGGTTCTGAATGATTTTCCAATGATAATGTACGAGGTGATGGTATGAAGCATGCACCAAGCTAGCTAGTAATAAATATGGCGTTGGCGTATGAAAGCTAAAACATGGTCAGCTGTGTAAAAAAATGTGAGACGTGGACAACTTCAAGATCTGACTTGTTCAAAGTTTTCATACGTGCGATGCTAAAGGAGGCATCGTGTCCCTGTCAGTAAAGTTAAAACACCCAAGGTACTGTAAGCAAATAAAAAAATCTTCTTATAAACTAACCTTACAAAACTGATTACAGAGAAACTCACAAACAACAAGAGAGTGGAGAGGGAGCTACAAACGATGAGAAAATACCGATAGCGTTGAGAGGATATAGCAGAGAGAAGATGCAGCCTCGTTGCTTAAAAGAAGTCTCTCAAGCATGCCTTAGTGGCTGCTGTCCAAGCCCCGTCCTCGGCTTTTCTGAGCCTCTTAACAAAATCAGCAAGCCTAGAAGCACATCAGCAACGTGTCGCCAGAACTTTGCTAAGACGACGACTTCCTCTATCTTCCCAAACACTCATTTCACAAATCCCGAGTCTCTCCCTTCTTTGCAAGAATCATTCAATGGATTCATCGAGGTGTATCCACAGTACTCAGATACATATCAAGTTGATCAAACAAGAGCCCAAGAATACAATCATCTTGCACTCTCCAACCACACCTGCCTTGATTATATCGGCATAGGCCTGTTCTCCTATGCCCAGCTGCAAGAACTTGACTCGGAAAAACAAATTCTCCCTTCCGCTTCTTCTCCTCCGCTCCCTTCTCCTCCTCAAAACATGCATATTCCCTTCTTCAGTGTGTCCTACAAGACAGGGAATTTAAAGACACAGCTACTTCATGGTGGCCAAGAATCAGCTTTAGAATCTGCAATGAAGAAAAGAATCATGAGTTTTCTTAATATATCTGAAAATGATTACTCTATGGTTTTCACCGCAAACAGAACATCAGCTTTCAAACTTCTAGCAGGGTCTTACCCGTTCAAGACTAGCCGGAAGCTTCTGACTGTGTACGACTATGAGAGTGAGGCAGTGGAAGCAATGATCAATAGCTCTGAGAAGAAAGGAGCCCAGGTCATGTCAGCAGAGTTCTCGTGGCCTAGGTTAAGGATTCAATCAGCAAAATTGAGGAAAATGGTTGAGATGAAAAGCAAAAGGAAGAAGACGAAGAGAGGACTATTTGTCTTCCCACTTCATTCTAGAATGACTGGAGCCAGATATCCATATTTATGGATGAACATAGCAAAGGAGAATGGCTGGCACATCTTGATTGATGCTTGCGCTTTGGGACCAAAAGACATGGACAGCTTCGGCCTCTCTCTCATTCGCCCAGACTTCCTCATTTGTTCCTTCTACAAGATTTTTGGGGAAAATCCGTCTGGATTTGGATGTCTCTTCGTCAAGAAATCTACTGTTCCCCTCCTAGAAGATTCTGTGAGTGCTGGAATGGTAAGTCTTGTCCCAGCAAAGAAGATGTTTCGGTTACTGGATGAATTTTCTGGTACTGATTCAGACTTTGAACATCTATCCAAATTGGGATTACAAGAAGATGAATTAGACTCATCTAACTCTTTCTCTGGCCCTATATCCAGCCAGACAATGCATTCTGGAAGAGTAGAACAAGGAGAAACCTCTGAGTCTCAAACTACAAGAACAACTGCAAAACAGAAAGTATCAAAAACTTCAGAGATTGTGGAATCAGGGAAGTCTGCTGAAGTAATGCGACAAGAAAATGGGATCTTGGAAATTGAATGCAGGGGGTTGGATCAGGTTGATTCATTGGGACTGACACGGATAAGTAACAGAGCAAGGTGCCTTATAAATTGGATGGTGAATGCTTTGTTGAAACTCAAGCATCCAAACACAGGGGAAATTCCCCTTGTTAGAATATATGGTCCAAGGGTAAAGTTTGATAGAGGACCTGCATTAGCCTTCAATCTGTTTGACTGGAAAGGAGAAAAGGTTGAGGCCCCTCTTGTACAAAAACTAGCTGATCGAAGCAATATATCTCTTAGCTACGGATTCTTACATCATATCTCATTTTCAGACGAGTACGAAGAGGAAAAGGCAACTGTTCTAGAGAAGAGGGTGAATGGAGCAAAGGGAACTGTAACAAACAAAAGAAAAGAGAAAGCTGATCTTGGAATAACAGTTGTTACAGTTGCACTTGGAGTCCTGGCCAATTTTGAGGACACTTACAGGTTTTGGGCTTTCATTGCTCAATTCCTGGATGCTGACTTTGTGGAGAAGGCAAAGTGGAGATATACAGCTCTAAACCAGAAAACTGTTGAAGTTTAACACACCATTTTACTGTCTCTGATTATGGAATTCGCCATATTAAGCTATGCGCTATGCAGTCAAGTAAATTGTACATGTATATGAAGGGAATTACCAAAAGAAAAGAGAGGTAAGCCAAGTTATTCTTTCAGTTAATAATTTCAGAACTTTCCGGTCAGCTCATGATCTTGTCTATAACATTTTAGACATTGTACAGCATACACTGCAAATATTTTAGCCGAAGAACAACCATATAATGACTTAAAAATGGTAATCTAGTAGGTTAATGCCAAGTACACACAAACTTGATCACATTGTTAACTCGTTTCAATGGTTTGCATAACTTGTATCAGAGGTTCACATCTTATGAAGAGTTCCCACTAGGTTATCCAACAAAAAAACGTTTGGTATTTACTATAAGAGAAAAGATGATGCTCTTTTTTTGGTGTAAATGAAAGAGACCTACAAACCACTAATCCAGTTCCAATTTTCCAGAAAAGAGCCTCAATTCATCGTGCATGTGTTGAAAAATTAAACATTGATGCTGACGACCAATTAATGGATAGTTTGCTAGATAAGGACCGAAGCAAGCTCTTTCAATTTTTTTAAATATCTCCATCCTGCAAGGATTTCGTTTTCAAAGCTCTCATATCAGCAAGAAACAACTATAGAAGTAGCCAATCTTATTGTTGGATTATAATTCGGTAAACTTTGAAAATTTCAGAAATGAAAACAAGGTGCCAGATTGTAATTGATGAGTTAGAGAAAATGTATTACCATCCACTGCCATTCGCTCAGATCATATCTCCTAAATACCACATCATTCCTTCTAGTTCAGCATCACTCTAGCAAGTTGGCCACTTTATACCTTGTGCAATCATTAGAAAAGATAGAAATGCGAATTCTCCTGCACAGGAAATAACAACAACAACAACAACAACAAAATTAATTGTCCAATTAATAAGAATAGGAAAAACACATCTGCAAGGAATTAACTGGAATTGCTCATCACTTTCCATGTGACAGGGACTTGGCCATGGTTCATGCTGATCCTGAATTTTATTTGGCTTTCTCCATCTTTAATTTGATAAATGTGTAAGAAAGACATGGGCAAAAGGAGGAGCACCTAAGGACTCCCAAGTCTCTGAACAAAGCACAAAGAAAAGAAATGGGGTATTCACATAAATGGTTTGAATATCAATCATTTTGTTCTAACCTGCGGTGGACATTGTTATTAAAATGGGAGAATGAAAGCTTAATCACTCGATCAAACATCCAAAAAGTGAGGGATAAACATGGGTTGCAAGTTCAGCAATAATGCTTATATCAAACCCAGGAATCAAACTGGAAAACTTCATCGATAACAGTTACATACGAGCCTCATAAAGTTATCCTTTGCAAGCTTAATTAGCAAATATTTAAACTAACTTGGAACCATGCAAGGAGCCTGGTGTCCAATACTGCGTTGCTAAAGATCATGGCAACATGCTAAGAATATAATACTTCAGACTTCTTTTATTAAAGCCACTTTAGTAATGGCACCATTTTTATAGATTCCAATACTAAGTGAGAGAGTAACAATATGATTTTAACTTGTAAGATCATTCATCATGGCGATTACATCTCCTTTACCATAAACACTAGGAGGCTGACCACATATAACACGAGTGGGTGAAAAAATGCTTGGCCTTGTACCGTGAACAGAATTTCGATGATCTGTACCCGTAATTTGACATTTTTATCATCTACATAGCCTTCAAATCCACAATTCTATTGTGACATATCTATCCACATAGCCTTCAAATCAACAGTTAATAAGCTCAGCCCTTTTCTTTTTCCCTTTCTTGGAGGGATTATCTTCTTAAAATTAAAGAGTACCACAACATTTGTTCTTTTAGATATTTAGGAAAGCACCTTGCTCTTCCAATATACAATTACATACAAGAAATACAGGCCATGATCACAGTCCCAGTGTCCCTTAATACAAGTTAAGCAGTTTGTTATTAAGAAAACATGAATTAAATGCATCAGTTGTGAGAATTTGAAACAAAAACATGAAAACAGCACTTACCACAAAAGTGTGATCATGTCAAGAATGGCCGTTCAAGATGCTCTTTAAGAAAGATTTGATCTGACAGGGATTTTAAAAATAAACGAATGTGCTTGTCTTGAGGATACCTTATATCTTCAACAATAAATTCATGAGCTTTACCATCCACCTCTATAACACTTGACCCAGGGGTTTTTTCAATACCCATCTTCATCAATCCTCTTATTCTTGTTACATCAGCCCATCTTTGATTGATAGCATGTATATTAGACAGGAGCACATAAACCCCACTATCACGAGAGTCAAACTCCACAAGGCGGTCTAATATTTCTCGGGGGAGTTCCACGTTTCCATTTGCCTTGCACGCACTAAGAAGAGCTCCCATTATCCGAACATCAGGTAGCATGGGCATAGCCTTTGTCAATTCTAATGCCTCATCCAAGAGTCCAGCCCTACAAAGTAAGTCCACCATGCATCCGTAGTGTTCTAACCTCGGAGGAAGATTATATTGCTGACTTTTCATCCAATGAAAGTACCGACGCCCTTCACCTCATTTGGCCTCATGCCCTCGCTAACCATCTCTTCGAAAAGTTGAAGTGCCTTCTGGCCATGACCATGCATAGCCAAGCCATTTAGCATTGCATTCCATGTCAAAACATTCTTATGAGGCATTCCAATATTGAAGATCTGCATTGCCATCTCTATACAGCCACACTTTGCGTACATGTCAACCACAGCAGTTCCAATTTGAATATCGCAATTGATGGCCTTACGGTCGATGTACTCATGAACCAATCTGCCATAATCAAGAGCTCCAAGACTGGCACGGGCTGAAAGCACACTGGTAAGTATAATCCAATCAGGCTCAATACCAGAGCTTTGCACATCACAAAACAACTCCAAAACCTCCTTGGGAAATTTACATTGCACCATTCCACAAATAATGCTGGTCCAAGAAACAATATCTTTCTCAGGAAGCTCATCAAACACTTGTTTCTCTTCAGGCAAAGACTCACACTTCACATACATATCCATGAGAGCATTGCTAACCTCCAAACCTAACCCAAACCCACGCTCAATGATCAAGCCATGAATCCCCTTCCCTAAACTCAAATACCCCTTTCTCCCACAAGCAACTAACAAAAGTTGCAGCATTTAGCTCAACATCCATCCTCGAAAACAAACCTACAGCGCCTCGTCAAACAAGCCTGCACTTACATTCCCGGATATAACACCAGTCCAAGATACCGCATCTCTCACAAGCATCTCATCAAACACTCTGCTAGCATCATCCAAACTCCCACAAACGCTATAAAAATGAACAAGAGAATTTTCAACATATATATCACATACAAAATCCATCTTAGCAATCACCCCATGAACCGCCATAAACTTAGCACATGATTTCAAAACAGCAGGAAAAGTAAACATATAAGGCAAAAATCCATCTTCCACTATCCTTCTATAAACCAAAAATGCAGTCTTGGGCCTATCACAAAGAGCATAACCAGAAACCAATGAATTAAAAGGAAAGGATTCCAATCACTTTGACTCAAAAAATCGCATGCATAATCTGCAAAGTTTGGACCTTTTGCAAAAAACTCAGCAACCCTGTTGACAACCAAGTCATTAGAGACAACCCCTGATGTTCTCAACTGTGCATGGAATTTCTTGAAAATTTTCAACTTTTTGCATCTTTGAATGCTGTCTAAAAGAACCCATTTCAGAGAATGCTTAATCTTGCTCATATTATTACTTCTTGATAACTACATTCTTCTACGTGAAGCACAAAGAATGAAAGAAACAGTATCCTCAGCTGCCCTTTTAAAAGCCATTGATTTTAGCAAGTCAAAAAATATTGCAGGGAACATGTACTAAGGACACTGAAACTGGAGTTGGCATGTTTGACATTATCAATGCAGTGACTAATGTCTTGTCTTGTAATATTGAAGGACAATTTTTTTGACAAATCTCAAATTAGTCCTTCAATTACATAGTAAGTTTCACTTTAGTTCATAAAGTATGTTTTCTCTTAATTGAACCTAAAAAAGGTAAAGATTCTCAGTTATATCTTTCCATCTCAAATCATCACAGATTTTAGTGAAATAATATTAAAATTATTGAAAATCGAGAAAATAATTTTCTTAACAATTGTTTTCGGTGAACATAGTTTTTCATTAAAAATAAGTTGCGCTCAATGCAAAATTTTTAACAGAAACTCAATTTGCTAGTAATTAATTTTGTTGACAAATTTATTTGAGGTAGTTGATGAATTTTATAGTCTAGTAATATTTTTTTTATTTGTTAAAAAAACAATTGAATTCAAATTATCTTTCTCACAGGAAAAAAGTTTGAATTGTTAAATATTAGAAATAAACTGTAGTTAAATTTTCAGAGATGATTATTCTTTCAATCAATTTTATTAAACTTCGCTTAACATGTTAATTTAGTGACCCGTCACTCGTTGATTTAAGATTCAAATTGGATAAGTTTATATTAAACTAAGTGATAATCAAACTTGATTAATGTGGTCGATTTGATCAAAATCCAAATAAGATCCAGTTAGATTTTAAAAAAAATAAAACAATATTATTTGTTTAAAAAAATATATATTATTTTATATTAATCTAAATTATTTTGAGTTTACCAACCTATCCTAAACTTCAATCAAGTCTTATTAAACCAAGTCTTACTATGCTGAATCACGCTACATTAAATATTCAGAGAGTGTTTGAAAATATTTAGAGAGTTTTTGAAAATACGGAGTAAATTATATTTTTAAAAAATATGATTTTTTTTGTTTAAAATAAAAAAAAATTATATGATGTACTATAAATTTTAAAAAATATAAAAAAAATTTATTTTAATATATTTTTAAACAAAAAATACTTTGAACCGCTCCTACAATCCCAAACAAACCAATCAAAACAGTCAAAATATTTTAAAAAAAATTCAAATATCATGATTGTACCACAATACCACACTTGACCTCTCTCAAACTTGTGTCTTGTGTCTGGCTATTACATGTGATCTCAACATGTAAAAGAAATTATTAAAAATGAAACTGCTTTGCTGATCAATGCAAAATTATAAACTTAATTATCAGTATGTTTTACAGTGTCTATCCATCATCTTTCATCCTCTGAGATGTATAAACTTACGCATGCTTGGACTGTGCTGAAAATCACACTTCTATTCAAGCCTTTGAACAATCTTCTTGGCTCGATGAAGTTTTCTCATTTAGATCACAGGTATTAACCACCATATGCCTGAAAAATACTGCCCCCACCTGTTACAGGCATCAAATTACCATGTTGTAGCTAAATTGGCAACAGATAGAAGCCGATTACGGCGTCTTAAGGTCTTCTGAGTGGTCAAGGCCCTAAGATGCGCGTGTTCTTATGAATTAGCAAAACTTACGGATATGAAAACACTTTAACAACATGGTAACTCCTTCATTAACATTCAAGAAGAGCAATGGTTGTGCACTTGAGGGTATAACTGCTGTGGTCACTTGTGGACTTGTTCCGCTCCCCCTCCCGGGTTCGACCCTCTATGTGCACGCCTGTCACCCCCGCGGTGCCTTACCTGCTCCTGGGCTTGCAGGATGTCCAGTGGACCGTGGGGAATAGTCGTGATGCGCGTAAGCTGGCCCGGACACCCCATGTAAATCAAAAAAAAAAAAAAAAGAGCAATGGTTGTTCACGATGCCTTTTCCTGGAATCATGATTTAGATTACTGAATCTAGCACGTCATTTGGAACAAATATCAAGCTGGAAATTAACCAAATAAATAATCAAAAGCATGATGATATGATAGCCAATTTGAATGATGCAGGTGGTCCGCGGCGGCTTGGGTAGAGAAATCCCTTCACCAAATGGAAGGGCCATTCGGTTCCAAGAATCTAATCCACTCTTCCCCTTGTCCATATTGCTCCTCCTCCTCCTCCTCTTCTATGATGGACAAGGATTGCTTCCAGCACATGCTGGGTTCATAACCTTCCTGGGCTTTTGATTCGTGTTTAATTTCCTGCTCTCAAGGCCTCGGCCACCAAATTCAATCTATTTTGATCATCATAAATACAGTATACAGTAGTAGTTTCTAATAATGATAAGAACCCACATAAAACAATCACAAACATAACAATCAAGAACAATCACAAAAGAACCCACATAAATCAATCAATAACGATCACAAATAAAGAGAGAAATAACCCAGTAAAATTAAAATTCACAAGTTGCACTTTTGCGTTGTTAAAATAACAAGAAGGTAGAAAGATTTATTGAAACTTCAAAAGGGAGAGCTGTTCTTCAATAGAGCAATCGACATGACAAGAAGTTCGACAAGAGGAAGGTATAAGAATGAGACCAAGACAGCGTTGTTCCATTGGAGAAGGAGAGGATCGATGGGTGTTACGGTATTCAACTGCATCTTGGAGGATGATGTTGCCTTGTTTGTCTATGCAATGAAAGCTTCCTAAGAAAAACCGTCCATCCTTGATTCCAACTAGCATCCGTCGAAACAGCAATTTCCTAGCTCGAGATACAATATCAGAGGAAGAGCTCTCAGTTGCCCGCGTCGATGACGATATCTCCATCTCCTCCTCCATTTACTTTCTCTATTTCTTTTTATTAGATGGAGTTGATGGAACTGTATTTTTAGATGCAAGAACCCTTGAATCAATGGTCACGATCCTTCTGACTTTATTTGTTTATAAGAAAAAAAAAATCATTTTGTTTGGTTTAAAAAATCAATTCAAAAGAGAGAATTTTAAAATTTTTATGAAAAGACTAACCTTCCCACTCACATTTTATTACACGACTGGAATATTTTTTTTTATAAAAAATAAAATTTAGTTACTAAAATAAAATAAAAAATAACATAAAAAAATTAATTATGATTAACCTTGATTAGTATGATAAGTTTATAAACGATAATCAAAACCGAACCAATACGGGATATTTTATTAAATTTAATGCTCAAATTATTAGATTGCAATTACTCAATAAAAAAATTAAAAGGGTTACAAAGCTTTTTTAAAAAAAAAAGACATATTAACTTTTTAAACTTGTGACCCACGTTATTGGATTTAAAGTATTTAATTTGAAAAAATCATGAAATTTAATTTTCAATCAATCAAATATTGAAAAATCAAATAGAAAAAAGAATCTTAATTATATAAAAGAATTTAAAAATAAAAATTAAAAAAATAAAAATCAAATTTAAAAAAAAAATTATATTTGATTAATGAGTGAACTTAAAAAGAAAAATCAACTTAGTAAAGAAGCAAAAATATTTCAAAAAATAAAAATAAAAATTAACATAAAAAATAAAATAATATTTTGATTAAAGGGTAAAATTGAAAATAATAATAACTTTTACAAAAAAAATTAAAGAAAAAATTTAAAAATCCAAACAATAAAGATCAAATTAAAAAAATATAATATCATCAATTTAAATTGAATGATAAAATTAAAAATTAATAAAAATCTTGTAAAAAGATGTTAAAAAAATAAAAATTAAAATAATGAGTATTGAATTAAAAAATATAATATTTAATAAATTGAGATTGATTGATAAAATTGAAAATAAATAAAAATTTTGTAAAAAATATAAAATTAAAAATTAAAATTAAAATATCAAGTACTAAGAGGGTAAAATTATAATATTAGAGAAGGAGAGGGAAAAAAAAAGAAAAAAATAAATACGGAGCTGCAATGTTTTTTCAATAGGTTTTAAATCCTTTTAATTTAAATAATTTAATTAGAAAGGCTATTGAATATAGATTTTTGAGGGTATATTAAATTAGTAAAATTTAAACAATGAATCTACCCCACCCCAAATCTTCCCAGCCGTTGATTCTTCTTCGTCCTCAAATAAATACTGATTTTGAGGGTCCCTCCTTCACACAAAGATAAGTGGGGCTAGGGTTTCTAATTCCTCTCTGTTTCTTTATCCATTTTTTTCTCTTCTTTCCACTCAACAAACAAAGAAAGGCCATGTTGCTATCTCTCCGTGTCTTCTAATCCTCCACACAGTATATTATGTAGGAGACACTGAAAATTTTCAAAAACCCTCCTCATGCCTTAACTTTTTTTTTAATTGAAAATCAGAGTTTCAAGGAATTCTTGAGTTTTTCTGAAATTAAACCTGATTTTATCTGGGTTTTCATCAAACTTTTCTGGGTGTTGCTTAATTTTATTTTATTTTGGGTTTTCTCAATTTCTTGTTTGACTATGGACTCACAGAATCACCACCACCACACCATTGAAGAAATAGACCAAGAACATAGCATCACCGTTGCAAATGTATCTAACCAGCCTGATCCCACTACACTCCAACTCAAAGAAGAAACCTTGACAGACCCAGAAGAAAGCCGAGAACTTGAGGAACACGACAACAACATTAGAAGAATCAACAACGGTTCTTCAAATTCTTGTCTTGTTGTACATCAGGTACAAAGACAACAACAAGTAGTAATGGCACCGAAAAGAAACACAAAGGACAGACACACAAAGGTAGAAGGTCGAGGACGGAGAGTTCGGATGCCAGCAACATGTGCAGCCAGGATTTTTCAGTTAACTCGGGAGCTAGGTCACAAATCTGATGGTGAAACAATAAGATGGTTGCTAGAACACGCAGAGCCAGCAATTATTGCAGCAACAGGTACAGGTACAGTACCTGCTATTGCTGTTTCTGTCAATGGAACATTAAAAATCCCAACTGAATCACCAGCTACAGCAGCAGCAGACAGTGATGCTGATGGTTTGGTGCATAAGAAAAAACGTAAGAGACCTTGTAATAGTGATTTTGTTGATCTTGCTGAAGCAGCTCATCAAAATTCAGTTTCTTCAGGTTTGGCTCCTATTGCTTCTACAAGTCCACAAGGGTTGGTGCCATTATGGCCAATGGGGACCTTTATGTTCCCACAAGGGAGTAGTGTCGGTGTTGGTGGGTCTAATCAGGCTCAATTTTGGGCTTTTCCTGCTACTAGTACGACTCCATTTTTTAATATGGCTGCTAGGCCTATTTCTAGCTTTGTTTCTGCTATGCAGCCTGGGGTCCAATTGGCCGGTAATGTTAGTGTTGGTTTCGGTGATGCTGGTGGTGAGTCATTGGGGTCAGGTGGGTCGCCTCCTAATACTATTGGGTCAATGAGTTCTTCAAGCTCAGGATCAAGTGGTGGTGGTGGTGGTGGTGGTGGTGCACAGATGTTAAGGGATTTCTCTTTGGAGATTTATGATAAGAAGGAGCTTCAATTTTTGAGTCATCCTGTTAACCATGATCATCAACAGGCACCATGTTCAGAATCTTGAATTTATAGATGATGGGGTTGGTTGCTTTTGGAGGTTCAGCTCAACACAATGTTAATGGTAGTGGTGATAGCGTGTATGGAGCATGTGCCTTCTGGTTTTTTTTTAATAACAAGAACAGGTTTCAATTTGTTTCGGTTTTGTTTATGTTATCTTTCTGGGTTTTATGGATATTAAAGGCCTTTTGTCTTTACTTCGTGCCTTTCTCTGATTCTCTTTGGAAAGTTTGATTTCGTGAACCCTTGGTTGGCCTAAGGTTTGTTTGGTAAGTTGTGGATGTAAATGTTTTTTATATTGAAATATATTAAAATAATTTTTTTATTTTTTTAAATTTATTTTTATATTAACACATTAAACTATTCAAAAAAAAGTCTTCAAAAAAATAATTTTAAGCTGAAAAAATTTAAATAGTTGGTAAACGGGCGGCCAACCGTGTTGATAGATAGGCTGCTAGTTGGAATACAAAATTTTTATTGTGATATGCTTCTTATTATTATTAAATTAATTTCAGGACATCAACTTTATGATTTGATTCCTACCTGAATTTAAAAATAAAATGTGTGTTAATTAACTTTACGTAATTTAATTAACTTGGTTGGTTCAAAGATAATTTGGTTCATCAATAAAAAAGATATGAGGATGAAATTGATAAAAAAAATCTTTTGATCCAACTTTTCTTCTAATTCAGGTTTAAAATCAAATCGTGTAAGAGTTGTTTTAATATTACCTAGTCAACTTGGTCGTTTAAAAACATGTTTTAGGATGAAATTGACGGAAAAAACCTCTCAATTCAAAATTTTTCCTAAATCAAGGTTAAAATAAAATTATGTGGGAGTTGTTTCAACATGATATAGTTGATTTAGCATGTTTAAAGGCAGTCGGACCGATCTATACAAAAGGTATTGGAACAAAATTAAGAGAAAAAGGCTAAAATTAAAAAAAAAAAAACTATACTAACTCCTTGTCTAGTTTAGGTTTAAAATTCAATAATGTAAAAGTTATCTCAACGTTATTCAATCAACTTAGTTAGTTTAAAAAAAAACATAAATAATTTTTAAAAAAAATATGAGGATAAAATTGAGAAAATAAAATGATAAGATTAAAAGAAAATGAAATGACAAAAAAGGTAAATTAAAAAGAAAAGGAGAAAAATAAACTTTATTATTTATATAAATAGTAAAACTTCACTAACCTTCTCAAGTTTTTTAGTATAGTAGGGTAATCATATTCAAAACATTACTATTAGATATTAGATTAGGTTGAGGTTTGATTTGGTGCAAGAGATAGGTTATTGCTTTGCTAAGCTAACTTAAAATTACTGTTGCTTTGTTTTTTTTAAATGAAATGATGTTATTTTGAAAAAAATAAAATCATGTAATTTTTATTTCTTGGAGTTTTTTAGATTAATATTATCTAAATTCAGCCTGATTAGCTGGGTTTTGTCAAATTAAATTTAATCAACTTTTTAATTGGTTTGAAATGAAAATCAATCAAAGTTAAGTTCCCATGACAAGTCATCAAAGCTCCTTGATTTTTGCTTATAAATGACTTTTAAAATTTTATCAAACATTAAAAATACCCCACAGAGAGAGAGAGAGAGAGAGAGAGAGAGAGAAGACTTGTCTTTGCCAAACAAGCTCTTAGAATTCAGATTGATTAATGGAGAAGATCACGTGAGATTTGATTCTGCACGTGCAAGGTGGTCCGATTGGTTTTTGGGGTACGTGGTGTTGATTTGTGCGGGTCATTTAAAAAAGGGCCTGCTGGTGTTCTCACGTGCTAATGGGACGTTTACCTAGAAGGGTGGGTCCACACGTTGTTAATGCTTTTGGTGGTCCCTTCTCGAGGGCCAGCCTTAAGCAGACCCGTAAGGGCTAGACTGGACCCTCTTGGCACGCGTTATTGGTTTAGTTGATCTCGTGGGAAAATGGTTCGAGATGGTTGACACCGTCGATTTAATATTTAATAGCCCATTTCAATGATCCTGTGTAAATGATTCGTCTAAACTCAATTTGAGATAATAATAATAATAATAATAATAATAATAATAAATAATAATAATAATAATAATAATAATAATGTTTAATCTAAACTCTATTTAAATAAAATAATAATAATATTGGTTTACCATCACCACCATAAATATAAAATCTACCTCGATCTTACTAAAAGCTTCCTCAAATTAGATTAGGGTCCAGTTTTAATTAAATTAGATTATTTTAATTAAAATAATATTTTTTTAATAAACAATTGGATTAGTTTGCCTATTCATAAATTGCATTTTTTCAATTTCATTGTGATAAAAAATTAGTCCTATGATATTTTTAGTTTTTTTTTAGATTATTTTAATCTCATAAACTGAGTTATAGGTTTCCGGGTTCACTTAGGTATGCTCAAGTCATTTTATTATCTTTATTTTTTAGACTAAATTTTTTTCAATTTCATCATTCAATAATGAATTTATCAGAAATCAGGACTTTATAATTTATTTCAGTCTATTTTTTATTGAGTTATCTTGGTCTCATTAACTGGATTGCGAGTTTGGCAGGTTAACCTAGGTTAACTTGTGGTGCTATTCTTTTTTTGTTCTTTTTTTAATTGATTTTTTTTAAAATTTTATCCTTGAACTTTGAGTTGACTTGAAATTTGAAAAAAAAAATCGTTTCAATTTGCTTTATACAGGGTTATCATGGTTTCCCGACCTAGGTCGCAAATTTGACAGGTTAACCGGAGTTGTCTCAAATCGATCAAATATGTTGTTGTCTTAATTTTAAAAAAAAAAATCTTGGATTTTTTAAAGTTTATGTTAGTTGTTCAGGTTTTTTTTAGACCTTCAAAGTCGATCGAGTTATATTAGATCAATCTTCATATGATTTAAATTTTTTTCTATTAGAAAAAAATTATCAACATCTTTTTACGTTTAAGAAAATTTAAAGCATAGCGCACGAAAAACTCTCTAATATACATTATAGTTTTGAAACATGATCCTAGAATCGACCTGGTTCAGGTCTTCTTGGGTCATAAGTTTTGATGGGATCATTCTAAGTGGACTCTTTTTTTATATAGAAAGCAAACTGACATTGTCAACAAGCTTTTGATCAGGTTAATCTAAGATTTCAACTGGATCACTTGGGTTTTCAGGGTCAGTAAAGTCGCGGGCCGATCTACCAAACCATGATGGTTTTTAAAACTATCATATACATCTAAAATGCATTGCCACATTATGCTGATAAAGCGTTCACAGTGGAATGCAAAGTGTTGAATATAATGAAGAGAAGGGATTTTCAAAATTCTAACAAATCATCTTCACCAATCATTGCTAGTATTTGTGATTTCTAAAACTTTGATTTTGGAGGAGGTTAGGCATTGGTCGTGTTCATATTTGAAATGGAGAAAATATTTTATTTTCCCGGAATTATTTTTAATGGTTTCAATTCTTTTGCTAAGTTCTATAAGCATATGCAATTTGCTTCTGTTTTTTATTCTTTTGAAAACGCACGTTTGTCTTCAAAAAAATATTATATTAATTATTATTATTATTTTTATATTTCTCGAGGTGTTAATATTAAAAAAAAACTAAAAAAATTATTTTAATATATTTTTAAAAAATACCATGTGCCCACGTATTCAAACACTCAGTCTATATCACACAGATCATCTGTATTGGAAGGTTATTCAAGGTAAGAATTTTCTAGTCAAATGGCCCTCAATTAAGACAGAGAAAGAGGAATAATTTTGGGGCAATGAACTTGGCTAGAGAGGTAAAAATATATAGATAGACCAACAATGGAAACAGAAGATGAGATTTTCATCTGACAACAACATGAGAGACATTATTCAGTCCTCAAGTTCTCTAGCCATAGTTCTGCAAGAACTGGCTTTCCAACCTTGACAAAGATGTTGATAGAGGAAATATGAATTATTATGTGCTTGTTGTCTTCTTAATTTGATTTATTTATAATAGAAGACGTTCTGCTTCATGAGTGACGCCATTTGGCCTTTAACTTGACGATGGTTCGTCCTGTTTTAATTATCATTTGATCCAAATGTTTAGAGTTGAGGTATCCGCATGTCCGCTTGCTTTCGTGAATCAAAATTAAATTAAATTTATTTACAAAGTGTTAATAAACTTGAATCGAATCCCAACACCATTCTCTTCACGTTCGATCTCTGCTAATAACGAATACATAGGAAATAGAATGACAGGCGCTAGAATGACACAGAAATTCTAGTTTATGTGGTGATTGTACAAGATAAGTGGATTAGGTGGGATATGCTTGGTCTCAAAGTACAACAAAATCTGCCTCTATTTTCCAATTTCAGTTCTTCCATTGAGAAACTTGAAACGATAAAACATGTAAATGAATTCGTTGTTTGTGTTTTTTCTGTTAGCAACTATATATATGCTCTACTTCCATGAATGTTTGAATCATAATTAAGGAGAAACATTCTTCTATCGTCTGTATCTAAAGACTAAATATGGCTGTTTTTGCATCAAACTTAATGTCTTTAGCGATTAGCTTTCTCCTCCTAATCTTGATTTCGCCTTCGAAGGCTGTGCTTAATAATGCTCATTATTATGATCAAACATGTCCACAAGCAGAGAAGATAATTTTTGAGACGGTTCGTAATGCCTCCATGCATGATCCTAAAGTCCCAGCTCGTATACTTGGGATGTTCTTTCATGACTGCTTCATAAGGGTATGTAATTCCTGTCTTAGCACATGTAAGCATGCGAACAAATGCATGAGCAGTAGTCTTTAGCAAGTAGTAAATGCAGAAAACAGTTTATAGTAAATGATCTAACTGGAATATTTCTTGATACACAGGGATGAGATGCATCCATTTTGCTGGATTCTACTCCTGGAAACCAACAGAGAAAGATGGCCCTCCCAATGTCTCAGTTCGATCATTCTACGCATTGATGATGCCAAAGCTAAGCTTGAAATGGCTTGTCCACACACGGTTTCATGTGCTGATATCATAGCCATAGCAAGAAGAGATGTCGTGGCCATGGTAACAAGAAAACAAGCACTTCCAGCATTTTTCTACATGTCCACGTATATGATTAAAAATGGACAAGTATTAGCATAACTTTTCTTTAAAAGGCATTATATTGTTTTGTTTTCTTCTAATATCATCTCTCATGTGATATTGTCATCAGTCTGGAGAACCTTCTTGGAATGTGCTGACAGGAAGGAAAGATGGAAGAGTGTCTAAAGCTAATGATACAATTAACTTACCAGCTCCAACCTTCAATGCTATGCAATTAATTCAAAGCTTTGCTAAGAGAGGTCTAGGAGTTAAAGACTTGGTAGCTTTGTCAGGTGGCCACAATTTAGGGTTCTCACATTGCTCTTCTTTCGAAGCTCGACTTCAAAACTTTAGTTCAGTTCATGACATTGATCCAAGCATGAATACTCGGTTTGCTGGGAATCTTAAAAGGAAATGCCCTAAACCAAACAAGGATCACAGTGCAGGAGAATTCTTGGACTCAACCCCATCAACATTCGATAATGACTATTACAAGAGAGATATCGAAGGAAAAGGTATCTCTGGTTCATATCATGCATTGCTCGGTGATTACAGGTCAAGATGGATCAAAGTTTGTTCTTCAGAGAATTAGCAGCTTCAATGGTAAAGCTTGGAAAAGTCGGGGTGATAAAAAATGGAGAAGTGAGGTTTAAGTGCCGAGTGGTTAATTAATTGAGAGGGAAGTGAGTCAGTTCAAGGCAAAACATTTTCTTTCCTTTGCAGTCGATTTTTTTGGATTGAAAATGGTATTCTAAGTATGTTCTTGTGCTGAGATGCCTCCAACTTTGAATAAAATCAACTACTCCTGTTATAACTTCTTTATTTCTTGGTCAGACATACCATCATATTGTCTTTTTCTTTTTTTCACTTGTAGAAATTAAACAAAATTTCACACAACATTCAAAAATGAAAAATTAGGGTACAATCATTCTTAAAATGATCAGTAGCCTCTATAATTATCACCAAAATCGTGAGAAAGGCATGCCAAAATCTGCCATTCATAAAGGAAAGAAAAGACCCATCATCTTTATATTCGAACAAGTTCATTCATGTATGAAACGTTTGTCATCTATAGATATGAGGAAACCATTGTTGTTGCAAAAGTACTAATCATTGCCACATTTTCCAGAACTGGCTCATGAGAAAAGTCAAATATAAAAGGAGTATAAACTTGCGGGCAGCAAATTGTCTCAGGGAATCATTTTCAATTGCACTAGCACAGCCAAGCACTGACATTTGAATGCAGAGAGAAATGCAAGAACTAAAACAGACTTTCCACTAAAATTGAACATTGAATCTACAGAGAAAATTGAGTCACGGATTTAGTTATTATTCTGAACATGTGCTTTTACCTCTAAATTTGTTTCCAGTTGCTCTTATCCAGGCTCTGTCTTTATCACTATAAGCATACCCTATGCTTGAAGCCAACAGAATAAAACCTTCATTATTTTCTGTCTTATTGCCACTTTGGACTGTTGCTTGAAGCACAGGCTCTACCAGTAGCGAACGAGTTCCCTCAGGAAGCATCTCCCAAATCTCAGATTCTGCAATATTCATCAAACCATCACATTATTTCAGATTAGAGTAAACATAGAAGAACATAGCTCATACAAACAAGTTTTAGAACGTATGCAAGCAGCATTTTCAACATTCTAAATCATTGTTCACCTCAAAAACAAAACTTAAGATGTGCATATGGCAACAAAGGTCTGCACCATTCTATAGAAGACTGAAGAGAAGGGGGGGAGGCAAAAATAATAAGCAAAGGAATATCTATAGCTGACAAAAATTACAGACCTTACTCTTGGCAGAGAAAAGAAGGTTACAGAGCCTAGAATCCATCCTCGTCCATATGAGAAAGAATAATTACCTAATACTTCAAGTTTTCTTTTGTGCGGAGCACATTTATATTATAGAGATTATTAGAAATCTAAACTGCTATCTCTCTCAAAGCAGGATTATGTGGACTTCTATTATACCTCTTAAATTAAATTCAAGTTGCTGGCAGGATGACAGGAAAGCCAACCAAAAATGCCATTTTGTTTCTTGCAAATTCTCAGTTTCATGGGGTGGGTCCAGAAAAATGAGAGTAGCTACAAGCTAGTGGGTACTGTAACCCGATCAATGACCAGAACTAAACAGAACAGAAGATGAATCTTAATTTGGGATGCTAATACACAGAGCGGTTCACACACATAGCAAAGCCCTAGTAACAGTGGAAACTAGTCAGACCATAGCATCCATATAGGAAATAAGAACAATAACAAACTATGAACATTTTTTTTATTATTTCTTTCAGGAATTAATAATCCTTAATTGATGAATCAACGTGATCTGTTGATCTGCTAATCTTCTTCATTTGAAGGTTGCTCGGAGATGGGGAGAATTTTGAATACCCTTTCACAATATGTGAACAAGCTGCTATTGGATTCTTACACAATTGTTTCTATACAGAGTGAACTAATCTAGTATATGCTATATGATCTCCCTCCAAAGCAAAAATCGAATATTATGTTACCTGTAGTCTGAGGAAAATAGAGGGTGTCCTTCACGTCAGACAAGCCAATATTTTCAATCTGTTCCTTAAACCAATCAAGCACTTCATCTTTTGACATCTTATCTGGAGTCTTCCAATATCCACGAACACATAATTCACCTTGAATTGATATCAACTGAGAAATTGAAACAATAAACATAGGTTGATAACTTGAGGACATAAATTCATCATTTTCTTTTGAAACTGACAAACAATATGAGACTAGTAAATAGCAGCTCCCAACTATCGATTCAATTAGAGTAACATACCACAGCTATGGTATTTGTATTGCGCAATAAAATGTATGTTGCCCATGCCAAATCCTCCTTCTGAGCATCAGAAATATTCTGGGACATTGCAAAAATTTGCTCGGCATCTTGAGGAAGAGTTCCCTGATCGACTGGAGTAGCACCCTGTGAAAGCTTGCAAGGCATCATGTTAAAGAATCTCTCAACTGTCCAGCAGAAATTAAGAACACAAAGCCATTCAAAAACTGCAAAACCAACTAGAATTTGAAGTTCCGCATCTCATCAAGACAAATCTCCTATAAAACCAAAAATCAAAGTTTAAAAACACTTGACAAAAGAAAAAAGGTCCGTAAGTTTGGTCGTTTTATGCACGGCCTATTAAATGACTAAAAACTAGCTTTAACTGGCAGCACGAAAAAGTTTAATAACAAAAACCGAAATTACCACTTGAAGAATGCCAATCAATGTCTTGAAAATGAGAGCATGAAGCAACGCGAGAGTTAATACAAGTCACAAAACATGTTATGTAACTAGCCATGCGAATCAACAACAGCCATAAATATATAGTCTTTAAAGGCCAGAAACCAAACCTATCAACTGAAAAAAATCACTTCAATTCGAAAAGTTGACAACAACAAAGCAAACTTAACAAAACAAAACAACATCAAACCTTAAGAAACCTTCCAAAGTACGGAAGTGCAGCAGAGAAAGCAGCCAAAGAAAGTCCTAAAACCTCAGTTCTCTGCACCAAAATCCCAAAAAAAAAATCAGAAAAATAACAAAAACCCAATTTATAATTTCAAGAAACCAAAACTAAAGTTCAATAAATAAACAATCTTTAATTACCAGCTGTGCTTGAGTGGTGTCTGGATTAGACCCCAGAAAATGATTCAATATCAAAAGGGAACCAAACCCATATCCAATCCATCTTGGTAAGTAAGATTCATCCAGTCCAGGTATCCCTTGAGAAGAAGAAAAATTCTTGTCATATAACTCGAGATAAAGTCACTATACATTATCAAAAAGAACCAAAAGGAGAGATTTTTAATCTTTTTTCCCCCACCAAAAGTGAAACGAAGAACAGAGAGATTGAGTTGTTGTTGTTGTCTTTGGCTTTGAGGGTTATCACTGGAAGCATGGATAGCTATGGATTTTCTGGTTTTTTTGGCGCGAAATTGATGGTGGGTTTTTAACTGAATTGGTGGGTGGATGGAAAGACTGCTCATTTTTTTAAGGTTTTTCTTTTTCTTGTTTGGATATTGGGAAAATGTGGGGTTTTTGTTTATTATATAAAGAGAAATGCATTACGAGTCCATGGATTTTGGAAGGGTGAGTCTCTCTTTGTTTTGTGACAATTGAAGTTGGGTCGGGTCTGTTTCTCTTGCTTAATTAAGCAAGTTTCAGTGTTATGAAGTCCAGTGAGAAGAATTTACTTAGATTATTTTTAGTATTATAATTTAACTGGTTAGTTTTTAAATTTATTATTTTAAAATTATTAGTTTAAGTCTTATAAATAATAAAGTAACTGAAAATTTATATAATTATTAATTTTTAAACCCATAAAATTAATCGAAATATACATAAACCATTATAATTTAACCAAAAAACAGAACTTGATTGGTCAAACATGTTAATTACATGTGTAGGTTAATTTTATAATTTATTAATTCTTAATTAAATTGATAAAAAATCCAACTTTTAAAAAAAATTATAATTTAATAGGTTTTTTTGTCTTCTAGAAACCTTGAATTCATCGAAATTAATTCATCTTATCTATAACTCGAATCAAATTGATTCTCGAGTCGAATCTTATAATTATATTATATTACCATATATTATATCAACAAGAGGATAAATGGTCAGGTCAGAACATGGTTTATATATATTTACTATGTACTCAAAATATTCGGATAAGATTAGAGACTTTTTTCAGTCACGTCTACTCTAATTTTTCTCATGAAAAAAATCATTATTAAAAAATAAAAAAAATGCTTTATAAATAATAAATTTCCATTCGTGAATTACAGTAGTTTTAAAAAATAATTTTTAACTGAGTTCTATTTTTGTAAATAATAAAATCTTGCTAGTGCTTTTTTTTATTTAGGTATCTTCACATTTTTTTTAAAGATAAAACTATAATGTTTAGGTTCGTAGTTACTCCTCCTAATAAATATATTTATTAAAAATTAAAATTATATTTTTATTTTTATAAAAATATAGCAGTGTTTTAATTTCTAGACCAACATTTTATTAATTTATTAATGTTGTTTGAAGAAAGATAAAAGATAAATAAAAAAAATACTCTGGGAAATTAAGATTTATTGAATTTAGATTTTAATTTGGGATTCATTCTTGTTGCTTATATTTTTTTTTAATTCTTTTCTTATTTTTTTATTACTTTATAAAGCTTATCGTCACTTTAAAAAAATAAATCCTTGATAACCTTAATCTTAATTAATTAAATCTTGTTAGCAAAAAATATAATTGTCAGCTCTGGAAAAGCTGAGATCAGAGAAGTTGGGGAGTAGGGGTAGTAGGGCTGTGGATGCTCGTACTGTAAAGGGGCCCTGTTATCACCGACTATTCACAGTAAAGATAAGGGCACGTGTTGGTTAAGGTATGGAGGAACATATTCAGTGAACCAGTCGTGTGGTGGCCCAGCGAGCTCCGAAATAATGATTCTGAGGAGAAACATCTATTTAGTCCTTATTTCATTACCATATTGTCAATTTAGCATTAAAATCTTTGATTTTATCAATCTTGTCCTAAAGTTAATCGACTTTGCCCCTCTATATGTTTAAAATTGAATTTTAATTGGATCGTTCATGAATAACTGTGCATTGCATTTAAATCGATTCTCGTAATATTTAAATTTTATATTACTAAACAAGCTAAGTGTCAAGATTGTAATTAAAAACTATGGCCTGAAGTTTCCTTCATCCACTCCCCGGCAATAATTAATATGTTTATTCATTTAAAAATGTTTTAAAAAAAATTTAAATATTTTTATTATTTTTTATTTTGCTTTAAATTAATATATTTTTAGTTTTTTCAAATTATTTTGATGTGCTGATGTTAAAAATAATTTTTTAGAAATAAATAAATAAACATTATTTTGATGTATTTAACATAAATGCTGTTAAAAATAATTTTTAAAAATAAATAAATAAACATTATTTTGTGCATTTTCGAAAAGTTATTTAAAAAACAATTGCAACAACATTCCCAAATATTCTGACTAAATAGAAAAACTTGAAATCTTATTGATCCAAGTTAGGTTTAAAAAAATTAAATAAAAATTAATTCAATCAAATATATGATTATTTGACGGCCACCATAGTTAAAATTCAATTTAAGTTTTTAAAAAATAATATTATTTTAATTTAATATTGTTTTGATACATCCGAATTGAACCATGACGCACATGCAAGGTTTTTTATTCTAATGTCGCCTAATGAATTCAAGACAGCCCACTAACCACTATGGACAAGTATCACTTTACTAGAAGAAATAATATGCGTGTGGGCAACGTGCTTCTAGAACTAGACGAGTAAATTAATCGGACGGCTATGATGAATGAACTAGTTGAGGTACAGGCATTTGTTTTATGCTTGTGCATGCGGACCAAACACAGAAGCACTTTTAAGGAAGCTAGTTGTCGTGTTCAATTGTGTGTTCAAAGGCATCATTTGGATGCTTAAAGCATGATGCCATGTTAGCAAAAAGAACATTGTAAACTTCTTTTTTAAGCAAAAAACAGAAGGTAGCGTGGAGCCACGAACCCTTATTTTAAACGAGGACACAGTTGGAATTTGCTCAAGTCTATGAAAAAATGTGCTAATATTAATCAACTAGCTTGATAGATGATTTAGAACGGTTAATCTTCTTGTTTAATCTATTTCGTTTCACATCCAAACAAGATGTTGGTTGAGAAGATCAAAGATAATTTAATAATTGAGCTAATGTGTTGTATAATTTAGTATTTTCTAATTAGTTCGTGCATTATTTGAAATCATATTCACTCTTTACATAACTTGATGACTTGTCGATGCAGAGTCTTTTTCGGGTTGAGTTTTGTGTAAAAATATTTCTTTTATTGAGATAAAATTATTTTAATATTTTAAAAAAAATCACAGAAAAAAATATTATTTCTTGTTATCTTAAAAAACGATTCAAATCATGGTCCACGCGTTAACTCGT
Source organism: Populus deltoides (assembly GCA_015852605.2). NCBI lineage: Eukaryota > Viridiplantae > Streptophyta > Magnoliopsida > Malpighiales > Salicaceae > Populus > Populus deltoides. The sequence goes on along the minus strand of CM027584.2, from coordinate 1,454,412 downwards.
GACTGACTCATTCGTCTCACACTTAGATCATAAATCTGATTAAAGATCGGGTTAGATTTTAAAAGCAAATCTTTTATATTAATCTCGTGTATTCAAGCGAATAAATTAAATTGGATACTAAATTTAAGATTCAAACTTAAAAAATATTAAGTGAATGACCAAGCCTCTTTGAAATAAATGTGGTCAAATACAAGTGTGTTTTGTAGTACTATTAATGCTTAAAAACTATAATACTCAAGTCCATGGTGTTAATTTTCTTACTCGATGAAAACGTAAATTAGGCAATAATCTCACACATCACTGTAGTTTAGGGGCTACAATTTGCAAAAACAAACTTTTCAAGGGTTGATTGAAATTCAAATAAAAATTATACAGGGAGTGGGGACCAAACGTGAATGCTTGCTTGCTTGCTTTTTACCACACGTGTTAGATCGCACGTGTCAGTATGTCCATATCCATCCCTTAACCGTGTGGAGTAAATCTAAAGCTCCGATACTCTACACACTCGCTCTAAAGCAATGATTGCAACCACCCAATCAATTTCAAGCCACGTCACTTCAACCCTCTTTCAGTTACTTGTATCTTTGTATATCCATCCGTTTCTCAAATATTAGCTGCACCTAATTATAATAGATTTTTTATATATGAAATTTTTGCAGGTGAAGTGATCGAGAAGGTTTTCTCTTTCGTTATTCATCATATTTAATCATTGAAATTTGTATTTAAAAGAGGAGTGTATTCTTTTGAACATAATTATTAAATTTGTTTTAAATTGACACGTAAAATAATTGAGTTTCATGTCGCATAAATTGATTGAGATCAATTTTAAAAAATTTAAAAATATTTGAATTTTTAATACCTTACATGAATTTTTTTAAAATAATACATGTAAATATAGGTCATAAAAAAATATGAAGCATGAAGTATAATTGTTCTACTTTGAAAATCTTAATAAACAATTTTTATGAATATGAAATGTCATATACTTATTTTATATCAAAATTTTAGAAAACTATTCATATAAATGCAGCTATATATAGTCATTGCTCGTTGAAAAATTTAAAAACAATACATGAAGATATAGACCATATAAAGTATAAGGTATGAAATATAATATAGTTATCACATATTAAAAAGACAAGAAACAATTAATATGAATACAAGATATATATAAAATATGAAGTGTGTTACAATTATCTTACATAAAAAATTAAAAAACTTCATGTGGATGTAAGCTGTATATAGTTATTCCATATCAAAAAATTAACAAACAATTCATGTGGATATAAGCTGTATATAATTATCCGACATTGAAAATTTAAGAAATATTTTATGTTAGTGCAGATTGTATATATAACTATTCCATATCAAAAAATTTAGAAAAATTAATGTAGATATAAATTATAAAAATATATATATACAGAGCTGAGTACTTATAAATTGATTTTATGTTCTGTGGACTCATTAAAAAATATAAAAAAAGGATTCTATACGAGTTATGCCGGGTCATCTAAGTTTTAGATTGATCTGCTGAGTCACTTGGGTTTAATCAAACTAATTGCAATTTCAAGCTTTATCTGTTTAGAAGTCAACCAAACCCCGAAATGCTTGGGTTTTTGTTCAACTTGCCGGGTTAAGTTGAGTTTCACGATCATGCTTCTAAATAATATTAATGAATGAATATAAGATGGATTCTTAAAATTGTTTGAAAAAAAGTAGTTAAATTGATGTATAAGTTAATATAAAAATGATTCTTGATCTTGGAAAAAAACAGTATCAGAAAACTCTATAAAATTGCAATAATTTAATGACTTCTAACAAGCATTTTAAATACGCGCTTTAAATTTAATCTGCAATAGAATCAACTTGGTGTAATTATTCTATTCAAAGCTATGAAATATATTCTGTTAAAGTATTTAGTTTTTTTTTGGGGGGTTTTGTTTTAAGATTTACTGCTGAGAAAACTTTACTGGTACTTTTTTATTAAATTAAATGAGGTGACATTTTGTGATTGGTGTATCATTGATTTTTTGTTTTATAATTATGATTGTATCATATAATATAATAAAATTCACGACACATTTTTTTGAGAAAAATATATACGATATATACCATGTTATTTACAGGTCAATTTTAATAAAATATTTAAGGAAGATTATCATTATTTGGTAAGCCAAGAATTTAATAAATTTACAAGAACAAGTTTATAAAGTTTATGAATTCTCAATTTAGATGACGAGTAGATTCATTTTTAGAGATTAAATTCAACAAATAATTGCAAGAAATTAAATTTTCATAAATGCATTCTGGTTAAGTATGAAAGACTCGTCATGAATAGACTTAGACTTGACTTGGTCCTGCTTACATGGTCTGAAAATGCCCATGACGGTTAAAGAATAATAATAAAAAAAAAAGAAAATGTTGAAATTCGACACGTGTACGACTAACCGGAGCACAAAAATTTTAAATTGCTGTATCCAACCACACTAGATATTTGCCTCAAAGAGACCTACCAAAAAGCTCCACATCCTCATCATATACGATACTCAACCTCCGGGATCACCCGATAAAATCACGCCACCTCATTCCCAACCTCGAGTCGCCACCGCGCTTTATAAAAACCGACTACTTTACCCACTCCAAAAGCCAACGCGTGTCCATTCTTCACCGGCAAAACCAGTCAACACAACTCGTTCACCAGTACAGCCGGTCACTCCATGCTCTTCAATTCCCGCTAGGTATATAATCAGTTCCTTCACTTCTCTGCTCTCTCTCTGATTTTCCATTTATGAATTAGCCGAAAAGGTTCTGCGTTTTGCTTTATCCAGGTTGTCGTTTCAAGGTCAGTAGCTAATTAGTCTTTTTATTTCTTTATTTTTTCTGCAGGAAAAGAAAATATTGCTTGAATTTTTTCAAATTATTTTTGTTAAGTCTTAAGATTTTTGTGATCGATCTCTTGAGCTAAAATAAACAAAGTGTTTTTGCGTTTTTCTTTTCTTTTCTCTTTTGATCTTTTGATTTTTAATTGATAATTAAAATTAATTAAGAACTGGGTTTTAATTAAAGTAAGAATTTTTTTGAGTTCTCGATTCTGAATGTGAGTAATTAAGTGGTGGTTAAGCTTGCATAGTTGTCAATACATATAATTAGTGATTATAGGGGTTTTAAGTGATAAAGTTAGAGTCTTTTTGGGTTTTAGTTGGGTAGTGTAGTTGCTGTAGCTAAAGCTGAGAGCTAAAAAAATTAGGGTTTTTGGGGGATAATTTAGGAAATGAGGTTTTTTTGAGTTGTGATTAAAGGGGGGTTGATTAAAAGATAATTAAATTTGGAGTTCTTTGGATCTTAGTTAGTGTTGCAATTGTTTCTAAATTTAGCTAAAAATTAGTTTTTTTTTTCCTGCGAGGTAAGTTTGTTCTTGGAATTGTGTTGATTGAGAGTTTTAGTATTTATTGTTTTTCGTTTTTCTAGTGCTGATGTAGAGTTATATTGTTTGTTTTAGATCTCTACAAGAAATTGTTGAAAGCTGAAATCGATCACAAAAATATTGGGTTCAAATCTGGTTGGTGAAGCGTGAATTGTTGATTATATTGTGCAGTCTTTTGTGGTTTTTTTTTTTTTTTTTTGATGTGGGTTTTGGTTTTTTATGTTATTATGACTCAGGAGGTTAAGAATATTTAGTTTTGGAAAAATTGGTCAGGCCTGGCTCTGGAGAGCTACTTAGATTCTGGCCGCCAAGGGTCGGTGCCTGGTATGGCACCTTCTCTAGTGGCTGGAGGTTTAGCCCAATCTTCCTCAAGTTCAGGAATTTTCTTCCAAGGGGATGGGCAGTCCAAGGGTTTAGTTAACTCTCGCTTGAGCTCTTCGTTTGGCAACTCATCAAATTCTATTCCTGGAACTGGGCGACCCATTTTGGGTCCAGTTTCTGGGGACATGAATAATGTGGTTTTGAACAGTGTGGCAAACTCAGGACCGAGTGTTGGGGCGAGTTCTTTGGTGACAGATGCAAATTCAGCACTTTCTGGAGGTCCTCATTTGCAGAGAAGTGCAAGCATTAATACAGAGTCATATATGCGATTGCCAGCGTCACCTATGTCCTTTTCATCCAATAACATAAGCATTTCAGGCTCTTCAGTTGTTGATGGGTCCTCGGTGGTGCAGCAGGGCAATCATCAGGACCGAAATGTCCAGCAGGTGCTGCAAAATCAGCAGCAACAACATGGGGCTTCAAGTGCCACATCCTTGCCTACATCACAAATTGGGGGCATGTCACTCCCCTTGGGACCACGAGGTCAGGGATCCTTCCTTCAAGACCCTAATAATCTATCGCAAGTGCAAAAGAAGCCAAGATTGGATGTCAAGCAGGAAGATATTTTGCCGCAGCAGGTGTTGCAACAACTGCTGCAAAGACAGGACTCCATGCAGTTGCAAAGCCGAATTCCACAGCTACAAAACATTTTTCATCAACAGAGACTGAGGCAACAACAGCAAATTCTCCAATCCATGCCACCATTGCAGAGAGCCCAATTACAGCAGCAGCAGCAGCAGCAGCAGCAGCAGCAGATGCAGTTGAGGCAGCAAATGCAACAGCAGGCCATGCAACCAGCATCTTCCCTGAAGCGTCCCTTTGATGGGGGTATCTGTGCTCGTCGGTTGATGCAATATCTATATCATCAACGACAACGCCTTGCAGTAAGTTCTTGCTTTTGTTTGATAACTTTGTAGCATGTATCTTTTTTTTTGGTGTTGCTAATTTGCGTGGCATTTTTTTCATACTTATTCTTGTTTTCCTAGGTAAATATGTATGCTCATATATTTATGGCCCGATATATAAATTAATTTTAATTAAGTGGTTCCTGAAGCATAAATGAGTTTTTAATCTTGTAATGTACTTCTATTATTTTAACAGGAGAACACTATTGCATATTGGCGGAAATTTGTGGCAGAGTACTATTCTCCACGTGCAAAGAAAAGGTGGTGCTTGTCATTATATGACAATGTTGGGCATCATGCGCTCGGTGTTTTCCCCCAGGCATCTATGGTTAGGATTTTTTTTTGACAGTTCTTCTATTTGGTTTTTACCTAATAAGTCATTGGGCTTCATACTGATATAAGTGCATGGATTCCTTTTATTTTTTCTGATGTTGCATGTGTTAGTTTTTCCATTTCTTCATGGTCAAATGTTGGTTGAAAGCAAATGCAAAATATAGCAGCTTCAGTAATCACTTGTTTCTTTATGGACATTATGTTGACATAACCTGCATATAATAGTCCTTTTGTTTCTTTTATCTTATTTTTCAGGAGGTGTGGCAGTGTGACATTTGCGGCTCTAAGTCTGGAAGAGGTTTTGGTAAGGGAATTTAGATGCTTTGTAGTAATGGCTGTTGTTCCTCAACAAGATCATTCCCATACTGTAATTCTTGAAACGTGTTAACATAAAGAATGACATTGAAAACCAGTGACTTGATTTTAGTAGGAATTGCATGTTAGAGAATAATCTAGCACCTTAAGTTTATGGAATCCTTTTACTTTGTGCAAGAATTTTTTGTAATTTGAGTATGTTGTGTAAACTTGCTGTCAAACTCTGTCCACTCTTTGAGTTGATCAAACACAATTTTATGAAAGTCAATGCAATATGCATAGGTAAATAGAAGACAAAAAAGCGTGATCTCAACCTCAATTTTCTTTTGGGGAACTATTGCTCTTCTATTGGAGTGTTAATGCAAAAAGATTGAATAATCTTGCATCTTGACTTACATTTTTTTTTTCACATACAAATTGAGAATTCATATTCCCATTGGCCATCAAGTACTTGTGTTGACATGAAATGATACGATTCAGGCCTGGGTTCCAAATCTGGATCTCTGGGGGTGAAGAATTGGAACATGGCAAGACTGATACAATTTTGACACTTAACAATTGTTTCTGGTCTAATATTTTACATGTCCACCTTTTATCCCTTATTTTTATCTAGGTGTTTTCTCTTGGTATGTTCTTTTGTGCACTTGTATATTATCTATACAATCTGCTGTGAGGGAACATAATATATCATTCGTGAAAAGGAATGGAACATATCTGGGTGGTTCCATTTTCTGGATCTTTATTTTCCTTGGTTCTGGATAAGCCCACAGTTTTAAATTCTCACTGGTCTGTTTTAAGTTGACTTGTTTCAGAGATTTTATGGCGGTTTGTTGTGCTATCTTCTAGCCACCTTTTTTTAGGTCATTAAATTCAAATATGTAGATTTTGGTTGATGAAAAAAGTATAAACATCATCAAAGAGCCATCTGCAGCTTGTTAGCTACAAAACAAAGAGAAAAAAAAGAAGCTAAAATGTATGTTTTGGTTCTATTCAACAGATGTTCTTGATTGTAATGTTAACATGATAACATATTGATTCCATATTTTTTGTTAGCCATAAAAATACTCCTTTGGCCACTATCCAGATTCTGTTCAACACTCAACTTAGACATTACTGCTATAAATCAAGCATCCTTATGATTCATTTATTCTGGAGATATAACTGCGCATGTTATTGGGTATGTTTTGCAGAGGCAACTTTCGAAGTACTCCCTAGACTTAATGAAATCAAGTTTGGAAGTGGTGTCATTGATGAGCTTTTGTTTTTGGACATGCCACGTGAACTTAGATTGTCTTCTGGAATAATGATGCTGGAGTATGCAAAAGCAGTTCAAGAGAGTGTATATGAGCAACTTCGTGTTGTTCGTGAGGGTCAGCTTCGTGTTATATTCACCCAGGACTTAAAGGTCAATACGATAACTGTTTCTTATACAAGTATTGACAATTTCTAAATTTCCTAATAACATGCCAGTACTTCTATTCATTTTAGATACTGTCTTGGGAATTTTGTGTACGTCGTCATGAAGAGCTTCTTCCACGGAGGGTGGTTGCACCACAGGTATTCTGTTTGAAACATCATGTTCATTAAAAGTTCCACTAGTTCTTTGTTTTCGTGGAGGAATGCTTCCTAGAGATGAATACATCATTGTTACCCTGCCAGAGAAAAGCATGGGAAAACGAATAGAAAAATAGAGGGCACAATAATGTCTTGTCTCATAGCTTGGTTGTTAATTGGATTATGTGGCTGTGAACACTCTTAATCTGTGAAGCAATTCAAAAGATAAGTGTGGTTGATCATCTATAACAGCTATGAAGTTTTCGATAAGAATTACTGGATTCAACATCAGTTATCAGTGTGATTTGAGCCTCAGATTTTGAAGATTCTAGTTATATTTTTAACTTATAAATACCTGAACGCTTTTGCAGGTGAATCAGTTGCTACAGGTTGCACAGAAATGTCAGAGCACAATTGCTGAAAGTGGATCTGACGGGGTTTCTCAACAGGATTTGCAAACAAACAGCAATATGTAAGTAAATGAGCACTCACTTAATTCTTTCCTAATAAATTGGGTGCTGCTTATGCAATCTTTCTGGCTGAAGCTGTTTGACTGAAAACACAAGTGACTAGGTCCTCACAGATCACATCCTTGAGGTTTTATGTCCAGAAATAAAAAAAAGCATTTGTTATGTGCCTGGAGTTGTGATAGACAAGAACTTCCTACTTGCTAAGTTGTTTTGCTAGCTCAGCCCTTCTGCCTCTTACGATATAATAAGTGTTCGAGGTATCTAATGTTGATCCTGCTCAAATGGAAGTTGTCGACTGAGGAATTGATTATGTCCTTGAGCATTTTGGATGAAGTCTCAAGATTTGAATCTGTATACTAGAACTTGCAGCTGTGACTGTAACCATTCTAGACCGTGGCCCTCTTGTATCTTTATGTTTTGGTGGAGCATAAAATCATGTAGCTCTCCTTGGGCATGGCATTCATAAAACACCCTGTCTCAACTCTTGAATGAGCTTTAAATGCTAAGGGTACATTATTTTGGTAGTTTCATTTACTCTGTATTTTGTATTTCAACAGAAGGCTATATCAAATATGATGTTAATATTTGGTTTGCACAGGATTGGATTATAACTACGGTTAGTTAATACTAATCCACTGTTGATTTTTTTAAGGGTTCTGACGGCTAGTCGCCAGCTTGCGAAGAGTTTAGAGTTGCAGTCGCTGAACGATTTGGGTTTTTCCAAAAGATATGTCAGGTGTCTGCAGGTATAACTTTCACTCTTTCTGGATCTGAATTTCTGTATTGATAGAAAACTTTGATCTATGTTTTATGATTTCTTTCTCCAATTTATTACAGATCTCTGAGGTTGTCAGCAGCATGAAGGATCTGATTGATTTCTGCCGGGAGCAAAAAGTTGGGCCTATTGGTAATTTCCTTTTGTGGCTGGTGTTACTATATTTATCTGTTTTTACCTATATATTATGGCTTCATTTCTGGACCTGCCATATTCTAGGAAGTTCCTTGGGAATAATATACTGTTATGCATGTCAGTTCTTTCTCAAGTTTAATATCTAGTTATAGTTAAAAAAAATTAAAAAATGGAAGCGCTTGTTTGTTTTGGCTTCTACTTTCTTCTGTTATTATTTGTCATGGTTTGTGTTGTAATTTTCATTAGTTTCGAAGGTGTTTTCATGTGGGCATATTTATCCGCTGCTAGGAATTTCTTTTCTTTTCTTTTCTTTTTTCTTTTTCTTTTTTCATATAACATCTTCTAATGTTTGCATTTTATCAACATGAAGGTTGCACCTCCAATGATTTTTTATCAGACAGCTAAAAGTTCTGTTTCATTTTGATTTCATTTCTCTTATATTTGATCAATATATTTATTTTAGACAGCTAAAAGTTGTGGTTCATTTTTGTGCGCCTTGACTATTCTACTTTGTTTTTCTTTTGCCTGCTAATTTTTGCTACAAGAGAAAACCATTGTTTTGCACATAATGTGCATAGAGACCTGATGTGGACCATTGCCTGCAGAGGGCTTGAAAAGTTATCCTCGGCATGCGACTGCAGCTAAGCTTCAGATACAGAAAATGCAGGAAATGGAGCAGTTAGCAAGTGTTCAAGGTCTGCCAACTGATCGAAACACCCTCAACAAGCTAATGGCATTACATCCTGGAATAAACAGCCATGTGAATAGCAACCATCAAATGGTTGGTCGAGGTGCTTTAAGTGGTCCAGCACAGGCTGCTTTGGCATTAACAAACTTCCAGAATCTGCTCAGGAGGCAGAACTCAATGAATTCAAACTCCAGTTCACAACAGGAGGCTGCTTCACCATTCAATAATTCTAATCAGAGTCCATCCTCAAACTTTCAAGGAACCGCTAACTTCATACCTGGATCCATGCAGAACTTACCTGTGAGTGGCTTTTCTAGTCCACATCTACCTCCCCAACAGCCCCAGCAGATGCAGCAGCGCTCATTGAGCTCTAATAGCTTACTCCAACAGAGCATTCCACAGTCCTCCCAAGGCAACCAGGCCTTGCAACCACACATGATCCAGCTGTTGCAGGAAATGTCCAATAACAGTGGGGGAGGAGTCCAGCAACATTCCCTCTCTGGACAGAGTGGGAATGGTGGCATGACAAGGAGTGGATTGGGTTTTGGAAGCAACACTTTGGCAACACCTCCAACTGCTTCCACTGTGTCTGTAGGTGCAGGAGGACTTGCACCAAGCCGGAGCAACAGTTTTAAAGCCGCTGCGAACAGTGATTCTTCAGCAGCTGGTGGCAACAGTGGGTTTAACCAGAAAGTGCTAGATTTGCCTCCAAATCTTCATCTGCAGGACGACCTGGTTAGTGATATTGCCCATGAGTTCACTGAAAATGGTTTTTTTAACAGTGACCTTGATGATAACATGGGTTATGGTTGGAAGGCGTGACTAACAGGGTTGGACCAGTTGCTTGCTCTCAAATGAGCGAGTGTTGGCCATCTGTATTTGTACAGAATATTCAAATAGCTGCTTCCCCCCACCCTGTCTCCAGCTTTTCTAATGATGGGATTTGTTGCAACATACCAGGGACTTGTACTTCAGTAGGTAATTAGGTTTTTTCTATTTTTGTTTTTTTGGCCTTCTCCCTTTTCTTTTGAGGGTTTTTTTTTTTTAATCAAGTCACTGCAAGTGTATTCTATTGAACAAAAAACTGGAACAGCTAATGTGATATCTAAATGAGTTCTCCATATTGTATTTAAAGCTTCTCATGAACTGAACAGCTTATCTAAATGTGGTTCGTGATGATGTTCACATACCATTTTACAATCCTGTTACATTAATTATTGATAGGGCTACAAAGATGGTGTTTTAGGCAGGGAAACATAAAGAAGAGGGGGGATTAGGGCAGCTTCGGCTTCTTGCATGAAAACCCTAGAGAAATCAACCTGCACCTAAACTAATAATGATTCTTCTATCCCGGCGCCCTTCAAGCTCTCGTCGTTTACTGGTGCTGGAACAGGAGGAATCCTGGGCCACAAACCTTTATGACTTGAGCCGCTTCCCCTGTCTAGGTGGATTGCCATAGTCTTGCTAATTGGTGCTAAATTAATCGCAGCTTGCGTCGAACTATGTTCATTACTTCTATGATTGATCTATGGAGATGTGAAGGCCTTGGAAAGTGATTGTCATTTATGGGGGAATGGCCGCTGTGTTTGTCATTTGTGACCAAAATCCATATCAATCTTATCCCATTCTATTTATTTGAGTAAACAGGTTAAATTTTTCTTCAATATAAAAAAATTATTTAAATATTGTTAATATTTTTTTCTAACCATTTTTTTTTAAATCTTGTGAGAGATAACTAGATGTAATCTGATTGAATTTACAGATTCAAAAGCAATCCATAAAACTTATAAAGAAATAATTTGACAAAAAAAAATTTTGGATGATATGTTTTTTAATATTAATATAATAATGTATTGGATTGACTTAAGTCAATCCGGGTTAACATGTTAAATCCGCGATCTGGATTATGAGACTATGATAATCTTTTAAAAAGCAAATCAAAATAAATTATAAAGCCTAATTCTCAATCAAACCAATGTTGAAGGATGAAATTGAAAAAAACTTAATTAAAAAAGGATTTAACAAAGCGACCCGAGTTAACTAGTCAAACCCGCGATCTAGGTCATAAAACCGAGAGAATCTCATGGAAAACAAATCAATTAAAAAAAGAACATAAAAAACAACCCATGTCAATTCGCTAAACCTATGACCCGGATTATCAGACCGAGATAACCTCATAGAAAGAAAAAAATGACCTGATTTAACCTGAGTTAACCTACCAAATCTGCGACTCTGATCATAAGATTGAGATAACCACATAGAGAGCAAATCAAAACAAATTATGAAGTTCAATTCTCAAACATCCATGTCAAACCTAATGTTGAATGATGAAATTTGTAAAAAAATTTAATTAAAAAATAACATAAAAAATAAGTTAAGTCAACCCGGGTTAACTCATTAAGCACTATTTTCGATTCATGAGACCGAGATAACCTAATAAAAAAAAAATCAAAACAAATCATGAAATCTAATTCCCAAACACAATATTAAATGATAAAATTGAAAAAAAAAAACCAATTAAAAAAACCGATTCAATTGGGTTAACTCTCCAAACCTGCGACTGGGGTAATGAGACGAGGACAACCCAATAAAAAAAATCCAATATTAAGGGACAGGGGACCCATAAACCGGGTCATAAGATCGAGATAACATCTTAGAAAAAAAATAAAAAAAGACCCGATTTAACCAGGGTTAACATGCCAAAACTGGTGACCTTGATCGTGAGTCCAAAATATCCCCATAGAAAGCAAATCAAAATAGACTATGAAGCCCACTTAGTGTTGAATAATAAAATTTTTAAAAAACACTCAATAAAAAATAAGATAAAAAATAATCCTTGTCTATTCGGGATTAATCCTTTAAGTACTATTCTCGAGTCATGAGGTTAAAATAACATAATAAAAAATAAACAAAACAAATAATGAAATCTAATTTTTAATTATTCTAATATTAAATGATGAATTAAAAAAAAATTAATTAAAAAAACTTGGGTCAACCGGGTTAGTCCGTCAAACCAAGTTAACCTGCTAAACTTGCAATATATGTCATGAGAGTGTGACAATTTAATAAAAAAAATATTAAAACAAATAATTTTTTGTTAAAAAAATTGATAAAAAAAACTACTAAAATAAATAATAATATGTGAGAAAAAGTAGAATAAAACCCTTTATCTTTTAGTATACAGTTAATAATTAATGGCAAGATTTCTCCACGTGTAGATGTGATGGCCACATTATGTCTCTTGATGAGTATAAAATAAAATACTCATCGCCCTTTTTTCTTCACAAAAAAGAAGTTGCAGACTGACAAACTTCTTTCCACCTTCCGTTCTCAAATCAGAGGCTGAAAATCCTTCAATATTTTTTTAAAAAAGAAACACGATCGATGGAGTCTTCTAAAAGAGAGAGTAAAAGAGGGTCAGAATGATGTGTCAAATTCTTTTCAGAGGTGGAGTGGTGGGGACAAATGGCTAAGCCCTAACTCTTCTGTGGATAAGAACGGCAACATAGCATAAATGTGACGGAACAACTGTCTTCCTGCTTAGCAGTCAGTCACCACACTCGTACTCATCGCTGTCATGCCCAAATTTGAAGACACGACATGACCCAGTAGGCCTCGACTGCCCACCAAGCTCAGTGGAATCCCCTTGAAAACAACACAACTTATCAGATAAAGAAACCACATATATATATATTTGCTCCAGAAGGTGAGTTCATGATTTTGTTGCCTCAAATTCTTTGGCCTGTGAATCTTTTCACAACAAAAGTGCAAAAGAGAGCAGCTGGTGATTAGCACGCATGGATTAAGGGGTGTGAGGTATCCCCTTAATATATCTACAGCTCAACATAGTACTGTTCTGCAATACAACCATCCTTCATGATTTTGTCACAAATTAACAAATGAAGATCAATCCAATTTACATTGCCTTGCTATAGAATATTACAATACTCGTGGACTACAAAAAAAAAAACCCACTATCTTCTTTTGTTAGCTAGAGCTGTCCCCTAATATATATATATCTCGTATGTAAATCTCACCATTTCTATCTACAAGGATACAATTTGCCTAAAATTGCTTCAGCTTTTCTCTGAACTCACTAGGGCATATTAACACACAGTCTAAGCACACGCCACCTTTCGTATGTGTGCAATCAATCTGCATCATGGAAAATCTGAGCTTCAATGGCGCAGTATTTGTGCTGTCAACAACAAAGTCACCAGCATGGTAATGCCCCCAATTTCCTTGTTGATGCAAGTAGCATTCCGATGACGCTTGCTGGCCATTCGATGTCGAAAGCTGGAATCGAACCGGCTTAATGTCCCAACCATGAACTCGATCGACGTTGCAGGTTCGTCGGCCGAGTTTTTTCGAGGTCTTGCCTAGTTGAAGCCTGAAGAATAGGCTATATGTTCCTGCTGGAAACTCAAACTCTAATTCTCCCCCGACTTCAAACCACCATATTTGTTGAAGATATGCAATTGTGTTGAATCTACATGTCGCCAAAAACATTGAGTTATACATTAGCGCTTGCATTGATGCAACTTCCATGATCCATATACAATATTCCAAATCCTCAGGGAAATCACCACAGCAACATCATACTTGTCTAATCAATCATGAACAAATTAAGATGATAGTAAAATTGTTTATGGTTAAATATTTATTAGATTGAAAACTCTTAGTGGAAGACATGTTCCATACACACAAGGCATCTGCCAAGAAAAAAAGAAGGACAAAAAATATTTAATTCCTCAGAGCCCACAAGACAAGCAATCCAATAATTGAATGATTGGAATAAAGTCTTCAAAAATTTTTCATCTTTTGAATTAGTATTTGCAAGTCATTGTTACTTATTGGTCAACTGTTTGCATTATTTTCTGGGAATTAATTGGCTAGAAGAATTCAAAACTCACCCATCAAGGAAAGGTCTGGTCCACTTTTTATTTCACAAATAAAAAAATAATTTTATTTTCATAGCCGAGATTTTTATCTTGAAATTAGATTTGAAAGGTTGCCGAGCCAATAGCTGATATTTTTTTAGATATTTTGCAAAAATAATAATTTTATTGAGGCCATGAAAAAGACATGGCAATAATATTTCATCGATCTTCAAGGGAAAAAAGAGATACAATTCATGAATATTCAGTAAATAAAAAGTGTACAACCAATTATGGAACATGTGTGTGAAAATTAAGCATATTGTTTTTTTATGTGGGATTAATTAAACCCAAAAATCCCACAAGTTTTACTGATCATGCACCATAAATACCAAAGATAAATCTTGGAAAATCTTTTTATTTGGGGTTTTTTCTCAAATTAAAATTAATACATCTTAATAATATAATCAAGAAATACTAATAAACCCTAACTATCCAAAAAAAAAAAAAAATCAACTATGTAAATTCCATCCAAATATATATGTAGCTAGCCACAAAAGGATAAGAGAAACTAATGAAAAACAAAATAAATAAATCAAATGAATATATAAGTCTCTGATCACCTGGATTCTTCAGATGAAATATGATTCCAATATCTTCGATCATCAATCCCAGTTATCCTTAACGCCTTGTAAGAAACAGCAACACAAATCTTGCCACTACTTTTATCCAACCACACTTGCTGTAGAGATTAATCACAAGAAAATTTAATTGTCATTAAAAAAGAGATATAGTACATAATTAATTAATAAACTCCTTTTGCAGTATTTCTTTTCTTACAAAATTCTTTACCTTGGCGCCATTATCAAAGCAATTAGGTCGACACAATCTTGCATAGATCTCTTTCTTGCTCAAACTCTCTGGACTTTGGCCTAAAACTTTCTCGACAAGAAACTTATAGTTTGATGGAAGCTTAGTTTCCCACACAAAATCAGCCAAAGAAGCACCATGAAAAGTCTTGTTCAACTTGGCTAGTCTGCATATCTCAGGAGGATCCAGGTACATAAAAATGGAAGAAACGCAACTTTCTGGGACATCATCAAGACTAGGTCTTGATGGAGAAGAAACCGAACCTCCCTCGCTTCCCAAGGCCAAACTAGATGACCCAGCCCCCATAAAGAAAAACAAAGAATTCAAGAAAAAGAAACAACGAGATATATATGTCCTATAATATCAAGGAATTTGAAGTGTTTAAAGGTAGAGGAGGAGGTGATAAGTTCTTTGGGAAACTGGAGGAGAGATTGAGGAAAGATCATGCGTCACCATTTTCTTCATGTGTGAGGGAGGCAATGGATTTTGGGTTTTAAGAGAGACCGAGAGAGAGATTATAGTAGTAGTAAAAGGGGAAAAGAAGAACAGTGAAATTGAAAAATCTTTTTTCTTTTTTTAAAAGAATAAAAAAGGTTGAGTAAGCAAAGGATCAGAGGCTGTAACAGGGACGTGTACATGAGTGTGCATGGAATATATATATATATATATATATATATATATATATATATATAAAATAAATTGGGTGGGGGGAATAGGATATCATATTGGTGTCCACACACGGTTTTGTGGCGTGTGAGAAACCTAGCCAATCCATGCTCGGAAGAGTATTGGAATTTAAAATAGTACTGTATTTTTAATTTATTAATGTATATTTGTGTGTATATTCAAATATTTGAGCTATTAACTTTGAGGAGTAAGTTGTAAAACCTAGTTGAATTCTCGAAGGTTGAACCTATCCATCTAAGTTTATTCAAAACATTATTTTAAAATCTTGAAACAATAGCTTTTTATATTTTTTTAATTGCAAATGTCACTAGAATTTTAATTGTGTCACGCTATAAGCTTAACAAAATTAATTCTTATCTGATTTAATATAAAATTCAATTTGAAGTAGGTCCCTAATCAACGAATCATTAAATTAACATTTTGTTTTTTTATATTTATTGGCATAAAATGATTCTTAATGTATTTAATTAAATGCATGCATAGATTTTTTAATTTATAATTATTTAAAAAAATATTTGAAAAACTTGTATATTTTTTTTAAAAATAAATTATTCTACCCGCGATGAAACACAACTACAATAACTAGTGTGTGTATCATTCACGATGAAGGTTACCTTTCAAGTTAATTTCATTTCCTCATGAGGTTTAGGTACATTGTCATATTAATCCCAAAAGTTGATTTGCTTTTATTTAATATATAGAATTCTTGTTTCAAAAAATTAGGCCAGTCAAATTTTTAGTTGAATCAATTGAGATATTGATTCGACAAAGATGTTTCTAGTAACTTAATTGATTTAGTCAAATCCGATTCATTTTTAGTGAGTTGGCACTAAATTAAAAAAAATATTTTTGCTTTAATAAAAACAATTAACCCTAATTAATTAGTTAATAAATTTTTTTGTTTTCGAATCGAATCTCGCAACAGTACTCCCATTTCATGCCATGCGTCGTCTTTACGAAGGGATAGAGTGATGAAAATTACTAACTTTTGAATGCAATATCCAAATTAATGATTGATTTATCAACTACCCTATATTAATTAACATTTTGACCACCCCGTGGCTACTCTTAATTTGAAGACAGTTTATTTGCTAATTAATTAATTAGTATAATATTTACTTGATTTGATGGCAGGATATACATTTATATATATGTTTATATATGTTTAAACAATAATTAACCCCCACATGTCTAGCATTAATTATCTTCCTGACAAAGAATTCGTGCTTGCACGACATTAGTCTAAAATTAAACTACCATTACACGGTTGGACATTGGGGTGTTAGTCTCGAAGGCGACATATATAGATTTATATTTATATATATATATATATATATATAGGAATAATTTAATATCAAGAAAATAAAAAATTTTAGTAATTTACACATTATCTTCACTTGGTGTGGCTTTACCATGATTTCCCCTAAATTTCAACGTGGCCCAGCATTCCAGCCTACGTGTTTGATTGAAAGGTGACATTTCTTTTAATTATATAGCCATGAGGTTCACGATTTCTTGGATGCTATATTTATGGTCAAAATCATGGCAGCGTGGGATAAGATACAGAAATAATAAAAACAAAAATGTATTTGGTTGGAAAAATATTGATATAAATATAAAATAAATCTATTTTTATAATAATTTTTCATATTTTTATATAAAAATTACAAAGAGACATGCCAATCATGCCTTTTATATCTTTTTTTTTCAAACTCAAAACAATAATTTTTTTTATTAACATGAATATTTAAATCAGTTTACGTGTATTTTAAATAATTTTATATTTTAATTAATTTTATAAATTTTAAAGTTATTAAACTTGTAATTTGAAATATATTTAGCCCCTCGTAAAGACATCGCATGGCACGAAATGGCCAAGTGGGAATAATGTGTCTTAATTAAAGGAGAGAGGATTAGTTGTCTTCCATTTGGTTTGGAATCAATCAATTATTCTCAACCATATTCTTCTTCGTACATGCATGAAAGAAACTATGCCGACAACACTCCTTAATTATTTGAATATTTTTCAGTTTTTTATCTCGATTTAATTTTCACCTCTAAGGTATAAAAATAATAATCTATTTAGTGCTTTATATTAATGTTGTTCAATTTTAACAATTTCAAATCAACTAATTAAAGGAAAAACTTATTTATTCTTCATTTATCATTAAGCACAAGTATGAATCTTGTATTACAAAACTTTTCTTTTTTTTTTTATTTATCCTGGATTTTTAATTTAATTTTGTAGTAAAAAGTAATTTTTCTAATCTAATACAAGTAAATATCAGATTTAAGAGATCTAATCTTTTCATCTAATATGAATAATTATTATATATAAGAGATGGATGACGTGTGTATTTGATATTATGATAACTTTTACGGTTTTTTTTTTAATAAAATAAATTTAAGAAAAATTTTTAGTGCAATCATTAAAATAACAAATTTAAAAAATTATATTTAATTAAAACTGTTATTAGATGGATTTTTGAATGCAAAATAAATGAAAACCAACCTTTCATAAATAAAAACATGTTATTTTAACTTTTACAAAACTATCATGTGAAAACAATTTTGTGTTGAACTCAGTGTAAAAGGCAGAAAATATTTAGTTAATCAAATAGTTTTTATTAAAAATAGAAGTTTTCACACCACGAAATAAACTCTAAATTTTTATACACAAAATCTAGTGCAAAATCATCACCTAATTGTAATATATTAAAAAAATAAAAATAAAAATAAAAATAAAAACTTTACACTTCACTTATATTGATTAATTTCGAAATAATTTTACCCACGCTAGTATATATACTCACCACAGAGAAATTTAAAGTTTAAATATGATACTCATAAAATATAATTACTTTCTCCATCCTTCACCAGTCACCATTTACCACTACCTCTCAGATCATTTTCACATGCATGGCAAGCCGGTCTCCTAGCTACCTATAGTTAATTTTTAAAATAATAATATATATTATCAAGATGATTAAAAAATATAAATTTATTTTTTTTTTAAATTAAAAAATCTAAAAATCCGCATGACGACAAACAGTGCAGCACCAACAAGAGGACCATGGAGCACATAACTACTCCAAGTAATTAAGGCTGTTTTGACTAACTATTTAATCAACCTAAAGCACAAATCACGAGGGGTAATTTGACTGGTGGGCCCTAGAGATGGGCCCTAGCAATGGGCCGTCGTGCCCTCCATGGGAATCGCCAGATGGGATATAAACAAATAATAAAGAAAGAAACAAATCAAATAATTACAAAGATTTTGTAGCCTTAATTAACCATGTTTGAGACAGGAGAGACAGGCCGTCCATAAAACTAATAAGCCTTTCAATCTAAAGTTCAAGCAAAATCATACCATCCACTAATTAATATTATTAACACTTATTAATCATGTTTAGAAAGCACTTTTGAACCCTTAACCAGACGTGGGTCTGACTCAGCTCAAGTACATCGAGCTCATGCACATCTGGAACACACCTCTGTTCGACTATTTTGAACCCCCTGTTCAAAATTTTTTTACTAAAATGAATATGATTTGTATGTTTGATTGTTTTGTGTCTGATGCAAAATGATTTTTAAAAATAAAAATCATTGCATGCATTTTGCACAAAAATTATTTAAAAGCTCCCCCGCAGCATTTTCTGAAAATGGTATTAATTATTAATTTAATATTTTTTTATATTACCTTTATCATTCTTATCTTATTTTTTTTAAAAAAAAATAGATGGATAAATGAGTATTCTGATTAACCTAAAAGAAATTAACCCAAGGCTATACAGCTTGATACATGTGAGATAACAATAGATTGTCGCGTGCAAAGATGTTTTGATGGCTGCTTTCTTGCTTGGCAATCAGCCTATGGCACTGTGGGATAGCAAGAAGGCGTCTTTGCTCAACTTTTCTCGTCTAGTTTTCTCGGCATGTGCCCCACTTCTTTTGTCCACAAGCTATTTTAGTCCTTCTTTCTTTCTTTCTTCTTTGAAGATGTCTGATCAATTACATTGCAAGGTCTCATCAACATTCTTCAATATTAATTTAGATGCCATCATTCTAATTCTAGGCTTAAAATCATAGTTACAAGACCTTATCTTATGATTTCATGGTGATTGAGGCTCGAGTTGTTAATTGAATGAGTTAATCCGGATCAATCCAACTTTAAGGTCAAAAATTAATTTTGTTTAGATCGGCAGAAAATATTCTATTGACTTATTAGCCATACCAAGTCATATATCAATGTATAGAATAACTTGATATTTAAAAAAGAAAGATGCTGCTACCAAGTAAACGAATATAGAACTTTTTACTAGCAGATGCCCGCATAAAAAGATTAAAGTTCTTGGGTGGATGTTCTTTCTTGAAGTATCATATCAGCCCTAAAAAGATTTTCTACACCTAAACCAATACCCATGATTTGTGAATTTCCTCCATGTTAATTTCCCGGGATTGATACTTTTTAGACATAGCATATGATTCTGCTCCAACTAGGCCCCATCTCTGGGGAGTCCAACGTAGATTACATTTCATAAGGATCAAACATGACAAGTAATGATCTCAAATCTTTAAACATGAATCACATGGTTTGGTACCACATGCTTGTCTATCAACTGGGGTTTCATAAAATCATGAAGAAAATAATTTATGTTGTAATCAGTTGGTTGGATTGTGAAAGAGTTTAAGAGTAGATTTTCAAGAGATTAAAATAGATTTTTTATTAAATTTAATTATGGATTCAAAGTCAACCTTTCATTATGTTAAGAAACTCATTAAAGTATATTACAAAGCCAAAAACAACCATAATCAAACCATGCCTAACCCAATAATTACACAAGAAATGATGACTTGAGCTACGTTTCTTGCTAGATTGTTTAAGATGTTTCTTGTTAGATTGTTTAAGATGTTTGATTTGATTAAACAACCTCCTCGATGACTCGATCAAAACCTTATCACGTGTTCAAACACCTATCCATGATTTGAAATTGATAGATTATAAATGAAGAAAAACAAAAACAAAACATGATTTTCTTTAGAATAAGATCAACTTTTTAAAAGAAAGGAGGAAAAAGCTAAGTGACTGGCTAAATGTCACAAGGCCATTAGACGGGGGAAGAATTCATTAGGGTACTTAAATACACTGAACTTAAGATGGGAATAATTTCCATCTAAAAAGGGTAGAATATCTATACAAGATTTATTGGTTGACAGAGTTCATTGTTCTCCTAGAAGAGTAATTATTATATTAGAAAGGAATAGCCTCACTTATGATACGAGCATCTTCAGAAGCGGCAGCTCTAGTCTCAGCCATGCTACCATGTCAAATGCCAAAATGAACTATTCAAACAGACACCTCCTCCTTGCAGACACAGCAATCCTGCAAGAGAAAGAAAAAGAGAGGGTCAGGTATAACTTTACAAAGGCACAGAGAAATAACTTTGAGAAGATTACATTTAGTAACTGCTAAGCAGAAATCAACATGTCAAGCCAAGAACAAACAACTTACCTTGTGATCTTCAAGCCATTTTTTTATGCAATCCTCGTGATATTGGTGTGCACAGGGCAATGTGATCAAGCGATCCCCCCTCTTGTACTCCATTTTGCAGATGACACACCTAGATGCAGACATGAGGAAGAATTAAAGAGGAGAATAGCATAATCACAATTGAGAAGCTAGTTTTGGAAAGGTTACAGGTATCAGCGGCCAGGCACTATCAACTGCATAGCCATGGTCTTTTATTTGCATATACATGTGTGTCTATGTGCCCATGCTTATCACTTGCAGATAAAGGTTGTGCTGAATAGAACTTATAATTGAAGTTTATAGTTATCTTACTCTGTATCTCCTCCTGATTTGCCTTTGCTGCTTGATGGACTGTACTTGTGAATAGGCAACCTAGAGACTGCTTGCTGTGACACCCCTTGGTTCACACTGCCCAAGGATTCTTGGAATCGATTCGTTTCCTACACAAAATAAAAGAATCTCAAAGTTATGTCCATTTTATAAAGATGGCAGCAAGAACTTGAAAGTCAGATGATAAGAACAAGACAAAGGCCAAGAATTCTTGAACATCAACACATATGGAAGACCGACCACTTTGATTTTCATTGCATTTGAAGCCACAAATTCAAAGTTTTAACTGATGTTCCAAAAGAATACAGAGTTTACACAGAATAGAAGAAGACAATTCTTGCAATCCTTTAAATATTCTCACATGTGCATCATCTATTTCTTTAACAGGCTGAGCCAAAATGTTATCACTGGTTTTTTGAAAGCCTACCTCATATGACATATTATCTAGATCAACTTCAGGTCCAGCCTGTGTTTGAACATTAGACACCTGATTGAAAAAGTAAGAAAATAGAAAAACTTAACTCAGTAGAACATACAGAACTCGAAGAAAAATAGAAGAACAAAAAGAAAAGAGTAACGGGTTCATAATCTTACCCGGGCAGTTCTTCCACGATTATCCTCCCATGCAGGATCTGTAGAGTTTCACTGTTTTGGTCATATAAATAAGGATATAACAACATTGGACAAAGTCATATGCTATCCTTACTGAAAAATTCAGGCATTTTAAGATCAAGGATACTCTAAAAGGGTTTCAACTTTAAATTCAATGAGATTTGAGAATGCTAGATGGCTCATTCAATTGGCATGCTTTGCCCAACAAATTGTGCTCGAACTTTGGAGCTAGGTAATAACAGTGGAGGGTTTTTAATCCATTCGAAGAGAGCCAGAGAGACAAACATGAAGCCACTACAAGTTCCTACAAGGCCTATCTTTTATGCTGTGTAGTTACAAAGGAATGTTGTGATACTACGAACTGATGCTAGTTATGATTTGCAGGTTCCAGATATTGCAAGTCCAAGCCCTTGGCCAGCATGTAATTCAGTTCCATCTACAGTTATTTTCTATTTGTAGAGTTTTGATTTTTTATTTGAGCCTAAGAAGGTGTGTTCAGGACTGAAATTATTTGGATAATAAATAGCCGACTTATTTTGGTAGATTTTAAAACTTGCTGCACGAGAAATGTGAGTCTTTAGCAATCACACTATTGAGTCACACCCCGTCTAGCACTTGCCAAGAGTTATCCACGAAGTTTAATCAATCACCAAATACGATTCAATTAAAGGTCTAAAGTTTTTACCAGTTAGACTTCCAAAGTCCATCATATAAGGAAATACTCCACAAACTATCCTCCATCTCCTGCAATTCTCTAGCTAAAGCTTCATCATCTTCCAAATATGAATTATAACTCCCATGCCATGATTGTCCAATCATTGCCCCTGAGACCTGCCCCCAGTTACTGCTTTTATACATTGATAAAAGGCTCTAGTTATGTTAATTTTATCAGTTTGTATTTACTAATACAGAAATAGGTCAAATATATTATTAAGTGGCACCATCAATACAGCAGATTTCCTAAAGGGATTTCAAGTCACAACTTCTAAACATTGCTGTTGAGGATGCTGGATGGCTGACTGCCACAGCTTTTCCCCACCTTTAGTTTTTAATGGATATTATATTAGGCTTTGGACTTGGTACTTATAGTGAAGGTTTTTCTATTTCATTCAAAGGGATCCACAATAAACTTATGAAGGTCCAACTCAACTCAATGCTAAAAAGCAAGAACATTTACTGTTGTTATTATGATGTGTAGTCACAGTGGAATGCTCCGATATCATAAGGCATCAAGAGAACTGTTTCCATAACTCAAAAAATGTTCTATGTAATCACCTTTCTTAAATAAGAGTACCCTAAAACTTTGTATCCTATTTGATCTTCTGTTAAACCAGACAAGTACAGCCAGTAAAATAGCATAGTGGTGAGAGCTCTGCTCTTGATGATGTCTAGACCACAAAATTTAATTAGCCAAAATACTAGTTTACCCAGATTATTTGAAACCTACGAACTTTTCTCATGAAAGTCTCTTTTTAATCTTATTCAACTCAACCCGAACAGAATATGGAAAAAAAGTCTGGTTCTAATTTTATAATATATTTTTTTGGTTATCTTGAGGCGAGGCATCTGCATGCTCCGAAATAAAATCATTGGCATTCCTAGTACTCTAGTAGTCCACTAAGTACTGCAGATTTTAAAATATCAGTGCAAACTTTTCATCATGCAGAGTATAGAGCAAGGAACAAACTCTAGCACTTGCCAATAGTTAGCCATCAAAGGTAAGCAATCACTAAATAAAGATTAAAGTAAAGATAATGGTTTTTACTAGTTGCTCTTCCCGAGTGTCCGCCATATATGGACATATTCTGTAGTTTCCTAGTCATAAATTCATCTTCGTATGCTTCATACTGGGAGTATCTTCCCTGCAACATATTTAGCCAAAGAAGTGAAGCCTTCAATTTACAATCATCAAGAACACAATTGTCTACATAATTAAGCAAAAAGATATGCTGAACTAAAAATTTGAAGTACATAGTGCAGAAAAGAGTCTGTAATTCGGTCAGCGTCGCCAAAGAAACAATTATAAAGTCTAGATTCTAGTGTATCCCAAGAATTTGAATTTGAATCATTTCCAGATCGGTTTCCCTTCATGACTACCACACAACAGATTGGAAGCAATACTATTTAACTCCGTAAATTGAAGATCCCTTCTCTTACTTTACCTTTCACATCAAACTTCTCCTTGAACTTATATAGACGTGAAATTCATTACTCTCATGAAAAAAACCATTTATTATTATTAACAACACATTAACAAGAATCATTTGCGATCAAATCAACACTATATCGCATCAAAATACCCTCTTAATTCTCACTTTCATTATTAAAAGTACCAGTCTTTCTCAAAGTTAACCACGAAAGTTCAATACTTTACAATATTTCCAGGTTATGCCAAAGCTAATAATGAAATAAATTAATGGTTACTAATAAATCATAAATTAATTATCTTAGACATGTAAAACAAAAAAATCTTTACCTGAATCAAACCCATAAAGCATGAAGATGTTCATGGATAGATATAATTACTGAGTTTTAAAGCATACAATAAAATAAATACACCACATGTGCTCATGATTGAAATACTACAGATTATAAGCATGGAAAACAAAAATAAATGTCACTAAATCATAATCATAAATATCAATATCAAATCTTTTCTACATTTTGTAACTTAAAATCTTGAAAATCTGAAATGAAAAAATGGGTTCTTGAATTGAGCATTCAAGACAAAACTCATTAAAAGTTAAAGAAAATGATGGGTTTGGTTCTTTACCTTCTCTTAACAAGTTGGAGCAGAGTCTGCTTCTCCTCATCATCATAGACTTTGGTTTGGCACAGAGAGCTCGAAACATAACTGGGTGTCTTTGAAGAAGAGTTGATATCACATTTAAATTTTTATGGAGAAATATCAATTTAGTCCTAGATCTATATAGTCATTCTCAATTGTATCCAAATTCGATAAATTTTATCAATTAGATCTCCAAAGTTTTCTATATATTTCTCAACCGTATCCTTTTTTCAATTTCCGTCTATTATTTTATGCACTAAAATGGCATTGATTTAAGGAAATTTTGATAGAAAGGTTAATGAACATTAACATTTTTGGTGTAATGTGCATATTTATGTACTAAAATGACATTATTTTGAAGAAAATTTGACAAAGAAGTTGATGAATATTAGCAAAAAGATTTAATTGAGAATATCTTCGAAACATTTAAGACCTTATTGATAAAGTTATAGGTTTGGGATTCAATTGAAAATGAATATATAGATTGGGAAGGATATATTTGGGTTTTGTTAACATCCTCTTAATTTCATACTTAAATGCAAGGATCTCATAATGGTTAATGTTTCTTAAGGTAATTACAATAGTCATGCAAGTGCATTTTTCAGATTGTTTTTGGGTTTATCTAGGAGATTGCATTTTTTCTAAAGAGAGTAAATCACCATTAAGTGTAGTGACATGATGGCGGTTGAGCCCTGAGTGTGGCAGGAAGATGGTTAAGCTTCGGAAAGCTTCTGAGTAAGAGCAATCACTTGGGAATCCATCCATCTAGCCAGCAATAGATTCAGAGTAGGCAATAATTTGCGGTTGATTGGTAAATCCAAGAAAATTTCTCTTCCATGTCTGGCAGAAGTAGAATAGAATCCTTCTCAAGTCCCCTAATCGTTCATCCACCCAATTTTTTCCTTGGGAAACTTCATGGCAATTACTACTGTGACAGACATACAATTGTAGAACCAGAACGCACTTTGCACATAACATTTGAAATTTAAAGCACCCACATTCCTTTCTTTCTAGAAATCACAAGCATTTCTAGAGTTCAAAAACTGTCATGACACCACACATTCAGTTTAGTTTCACAGGTCATGTTCTGAGCAATTCGAACATTGATGTTTGGTTACATATCATACAAGGCTTTAAACTATCTCTCAATTGATCAAATGGTAGCATGAATCACCAAAAAATGATTGCTCAATCACCTCCCACTTGCCTCTTCCACGAGTCCTCCACAATTAGCTCATCAACTCCCCAATCTTCATAACTGGATAATTCCACAGGATGTGTTAAGGAACAACAAGAAACTAGAATGAACAGTAAACAAAATCAAAGGAGAAACATGCTGTACATTCCCCCCTTCCAGGGGTGAAATCAATTTGCTAAAGGATAAATTTAAGCAAATAATCTCACCTTCCATCAGGCAGGTAGCGACGGATGGTGAAAGGTATTTTTCGTTCACGAAGCTCCTTCATAGCAATCTAATTAAATGAAAAATCCAAAATATCAAATTATTAAACTATGAAAGACAGGATAATCTATGACCAGTCGTCCTATAGTAAATTGCTCCTACTCCAAAAACTTATTACCCAGATTCTCAGCAAACCCACATATATTATAGTGAGAAACAGATTTATTGTTACACATCACTCTGTTATGAAACATGCGAATGAAAAATTAAATCGTGAGTCAAACAATTGCCATCCGACAAAAAAGCCCAAATGCATTCTTATCAACTCAAACTTACCCTTAGATGGCAAAAGTGTTCAGAAAATAGTTTTGTGGATCACATGTACACTTATTATGACATATATACAAATGCTATGTCGCGCAAGCTGCAAAATACATCAATTGTAGTGCCTTTTTTAACCCAAAAATGATATAGAGTTGCAAAAATCTGTACACATACAGGTGTAAGGCACCAGAAAATTCTGTTCCCATACAAACCATATCATACATTGCAAGTAGCACACCAATAGCAACAGCATCATTCATCTCTATAAAAGCAATCATCTAATAATCCAACATATATCGCAGTAAAATAATCTTACCTCAAGTGGGTCAGTCTCACCCTCCAACTCAACCATCACAGGAGCATTCATGCTGCAGAGCCAAAGAAGAAATTAGCAACATAAACTCAATTGGATCAACCCAATTCCACAGTGACAAGGTTTGCTTGAGAAAAAATGAAAAAACCTGATCTGAAGTGCACGGGTACCCAAAATTCTGGCACGCTCATATTTTGTCATAAATTTCGATGTTTTACGAGGCCGCTCCACTGGTGCCTGTTCCTCTTTATCTTCAGTTTCAATCGGTTCCCCTGTGTCATCTTCATTGTTATTGTTCTCGGCGTCTTCATCAGCTCCTTCCTGTCCAAACATTTCACCCATATTTTAAAAAAAATAAGATAGATGCTTCAGTTACAGAAAGCAAATCACAATATCAACTACTTACTTCAATCTCAGGTTCTGCCGGCTCATCCTCATATCTGCAACAACAATTTAGAAAACCTTACACATGTTATTTGAACACCAGACAGAAAGGGGGGAAATAACTCCAAAAAGCAAGGAATTTGAACACAGAATTTGCATGATGCGTGTATTCTGAGCAGTCACAAATATTCAAGTGGTTTCCAAAATCTAAAATAACACACTCCGTAACGTCCGTCACCTTGGGACATTAACACAGAATCAAACATTCTATAACCTTTACAAAAATTAACAAAACTCCGCTTCCAGCAATCAAATAGCCAGCATAATCTTAGTCTCAAATATAATATCAAAATTATAACGAAAGCAAGCCAAACCATTGACCGCATCAACCTATCTATACTTCTACCAACAACAATTGAATCAAGCCAAACACAGAGCAACTGCTTATCAAATCAAAATTATTACTTCATGGGCTTACAATATCAACAAAGCAGAAAACTTTCCATCAAATAACAATCATATTGGCACTATAAACTCAAACTTCAATCATGAAAAAACAACCAAAGAGCATGATTAACAATATAAACAAAAAATAATCAAATAGCAGAAAATTACAAAGTCTCGGATGCAAAATCTTCCTAATGAACTCAAATATAGCAAAAATTCATCATTTCATTCATTTGGGGTGTGGGAAAACAGAAAAAAATTCATTCTTTGGACTACCAAAAGACAAAACCCTATTTCCCTCCGTTTTGCAAAGAGAAAAGAAACCGTAGCTCATTTTATATAAGAGATAAAAGGAAAAAGAGCAAACCCCATGTCAACATCATTGTATTCATCGTCTGCCATTGTAAATTCGTGAGGATGGAAGCAAAGCTTCTCTCTAGTTCTTTGAAGGTCTAAAGCCCGGTCTGTTGCTATGGAATAGGAGAGAGCCGGAAACCCTTGTTGGCTTCGCTTTATATGTCGGTCCGTTTATTTTTCTTAGTAAAATATATTTATTTAGTCCCTCATTAGTCCCTCTAAATCTCAATTAATATCACTTTCATCCTTAAATCGTTTACGAAATATTTCTTTCGTGCCTAGTTCTTGCGTTTTTTTTTTCTCTATAATTTTGTACTTAATTTTTTAATTCTTAGGTTTCCTTTGATCTCTTGTTGTCTTTCCTTATTAGCCAACTTTCAAGTAAGGATAGAAAGTTTTTCGTATCCTTTTTGACAGACCAAGAATTTTCTACTTCCAAGAATTCTTAACTTTTTGCTGCTTTATTCAACATTCTGTTTCTGTTTCAATCTCATGGCTTCAATTTTAGCATTAAAGATTTACATTTTCTCATCAGCTTCAGAACTTTTGCTGAAATGATCAATTTTAGGCAGATGACTCGTAACGCCTGATTCCTTCGACTGAAGAGCATTTACACTACAGACCATCCATGATTAGAGCTAGCTGGACAGATGAAGAAGTGAAACCTCATCTACATGAAGTTTCACGAAATATTTCCTTGTGCAATAGTCAAGCCTGCTAGGATTTTCGTAGGAGAATTATACGATAAGATAAGAAAAGTCAGAATTTCTTATGTTCAATGCCTGCATTTTCATATAAATGTATTAAGTTTGCACTAAATATAGCATAAATCCATATATATAACAGACTCCAAACTTTTCTAATAGAACTTCTATTTATTGACTGCCATTAATTTAAGTACTATAGCATGACTACTTCTGTAAAGAAGTTCTTAAAGTAGTTTACCACATCGGCGGTCAAGGACATTGCTATCGTAAGGAGCTGTTTTTGACAGATATCTCCCAGAGAGAAAATGATCATTATAAGTTTTGAGAATTTCAGTTGCTGCCATCTTAGATGATCCAAGCCCCAGTGAAATCAAAGGGCCATGAATTTTGGGCAGGTGTGTCATTGAGAGACGAGGCTTTTCTCCCACATGGAGAATGTTGCCATGGCTTAGGACCTGGTAGAGGCCGAGACTCCCTAGTTGAAGATGGTGACCTTGTGTGCTTGAGGATGATAAAGAATATTAAGAGGCAGAGAAAGAAGAAAGGGAAGGGTCAAGAGATTGAGCAGTTTTGTAAAAGATGCTCGATCCATGTCTTTGAAAATACTAAATTTGGTTTAGAAATGATCTAGCTACAAGAAATCCCTGTAGTTCTATAATTATCAGCTCCCTCCTCATGTTCCTTGTCCATTGTCACCATTTTCATATTTTTTTTAATTAACTTGATTAATTTTATATGTTTTGAAGTTAATAATTATTTAAGTTTTTATAGTTTTTAAAAAACTCAAACTTATAATTATTAAAAATTAAACTCAAAATCTCAAAATCTAATTAGTTAAGCGTTTAATAATTCATTAAATTTAATATTAAGAACTTGAAGTATGAGAGACATCAAGTGGGCTTCTACCTTGTGGCTGAGATGTGCTAATGGCCTGAGCAGTCCAAAATCTTTTGAGTGAGATACAAGTTAGAAAATCTAAAGAATATATTTTTTTTTTGATGGACACCCAATCTATATAATTGTCCAAGTGCTTAGTTTCCAAGTGTCAACTATTTAATTGTGTATGACGTTTAATAATGCTTTTAAACTGTTTTTAAGACTATTTTTAAAGTATATTTAATGTTTTTTTTGGATATTATACTATTTTAAAAAATTTGTTTACATAGGAATGTTAAAACCATTAAAAAATAATCATGTTATATTTAGCTCAAACATATTTTATAAAAATAAACAAATAACAACACTAATAAATAAAATTATTAAACCTGCTATAACTTATGATCAGATCTAGATCATAAATCAAATATGTTAATTTAAATTGATTCAAATTAATCTAAAATAATATTATTTAAAAAATTTAAAAATTAAATTATACTATTTTAAATTTTTTTAAATCAAATATTATTTTAACTTGGTCAGTCAAGTTTGGCATGTCTAACTCTTATTTAATTTAATTTAAAGCTTTGCTTGTACTAAGTAAATTATTAAGACCTCATCAAATTAATCATATTAAATTCAGTTTAATAACATTGTTAATAATGACAACACACAGGAAAGCTAGCACAATTATTAAGAGCATGTAATGCAATAACGTTATGGGCTATTGACTCTAAATAACATAAAAATCATCAATATCATCCACGTAGCATTTAATTTCAAGAAAGAAATTTTTTTTTTGTTGTGTTTAGATAGTGTTTCATAATAAAAAAATATGAAAAAAATAAAAACATGAGAGAAAAAAATAAAAAAATAAAAAGAATTTATCATTTAAATAATTTTAAAATAAATATATATATATATATATTTAAAAATATATATTTTATTTGTTTCTATTTTTCTATCTCGAAATAATAATCTTATCTTGTTAATAAAGGCCTTTCCTTGTTAGTGGCGGAGGCGGGGGTTGGTAGGGACCCAGCCGCTGCAAAGGAAAATGTTTTTTTGGATTCCTAGTAAAATAATTGAAATTTTAGCTTTTTTAAAATAATGTTTTTTAATTTAACCCCTTAAAATTTTCTTACTCCGCCCCTTGTTGTTTTGCATTATAAATTATTTTATTTTCTTGAAATTGACGTCAAGAATGTGGACTTTCCGACTATCATTGCTTAGAAAAAAAGTTTGTATAATCTTTTAAATAATTATTTTTATTTTATTGATTTAGACGAGATCGTGAAAGTAAGAATAAAAAAGTCAGGACCTCTTGGGTGGCTGCCAGCAGGTCATTTTCACTATGTATTTTTCCTTTTTGTTGATCATTATTTAATTTATTAGTAGTGATCAATTTGAGAAATCTTAATAACTATAAATTTTATAATTAAAAAAATAATTACTTATATCTTTTCTCTTAAAAAAACAGATAAACATAAAAAAAATACATTTCAATACCTTTTCCGGGAATCTTCAATTTAATTTTCTCTTTTATTATCTATTACTTCTGGATTCAAAGTAAAATTGAACAAATGCATAAATGAGCAATTTGCCAGTTTTTGATTTATAAGAGTGAAATCAAATTGCACAGAGTATCAATACATTGACGAATTTAAAGCCATAATCAACATTTTGAAACTCAAATTCTTCGTCTAGGAACAAGAAGTAGAGGCTGTTCCTTCTGTAATGTTATGCCAAACTTTTCACTCATGTCCAACATGGCAGGATCCTCACCGTTTGGAAGAGACCAATCGAAGTAATATAACGAAGTGGCGATAATCAAATGAACTTGCTTAGCAGCCATGGGTAGTCCAGGGCAAATTCTTCTTCCTGCACCAAAAGGTAGAAACTCGAAATCCTGCCCCTTGAAGTCCAGATCAGAGCCCAGGAACCTTTCAGGCTTGAACGATAAAGGGTCTTCCCAGAGCGAGGGATCACGCCCTACAGCCCAAACATTCACAATCACTTCAGAATCTCTTGGAATTGTGTAATCCATAACCTTACAGGTCTCAAGAGCTCTGCGTGGAATAAGAAATGGCACAGGAGGATGTAACCTGAGTGTTTCCTTCACACAAGCATTCAAGTAAGGAAGTTGAGAGACACGGGATTCTTTCAACGAATTTGTGTCTATTTCTCTCTTTATCTCCTCGCTCACTTTCTTCAAGACTTCTTTGTTCTTCAGCAGCTCCGCAATTGCCCACTCTACTGTCGTGGCTGTTGTGTCTGTGCCTGCACTGAGCAGCTCCTGCAAATCAAGTAAAAGAAGAAAGCAGACGAGCTTAGGCTAATAATCAGTTTGGTTTGTTTTGTTAATCATGTCTGGATTTGATTCGAAGTCTGCATACCAGAGCCAACCAATTGATTTGAAGATCTTCGAATCCGTTCGCGAGAAAAACATCCAAGAAATCGCTTCTTGGACCATCGTGGACATGCTTTTCTCTTCTTTCCTTGATGTATTTTCCCCATATGTCAAACATTTGATTAACACATACTGCCATCTTTCTTTTTAGACCTTGAGGATCTAAACCTCCAAGTATAGGATAAAAATCAGCAATATTTGGTGTAGCCCCTAACTTCATCATCCTCCACATAAGGCTTTTCAATCCAGTAGTAGCTCCATCATCTTCCAATCCAATCAAATCTACAGAGAATAAAAGGTTAGCTATTGTGTTAAAAACAATAGCAAGCACAACTTCTCCAATACCAACAACCTCCCCTTCTCTTCTTCCTATAAATTCCACCATCTCCCCCATCTTCTTCTCTCTCAAAACAGCTTGTGACTCTATTGCTTTAGCTGAGAATAGCTCATTCCTGCACAAGGCTCTCAAGGACTTCCATCCATCAGAGCACTGTGTGGCCCAAACAATTGATATGCGGTCAAGGACATGTTTTTCAAAAAGAGCTGCTTTAAACACATATCTAGCAGAGAGCAAACGGTCATGAGATTTCAGAATTTCAGTTGCTGCCCTCTTCGAGGACCCAACAATGAGAAGTTGTTTTCCTAGTTTTAGTGAGATTAAAGGGCCATGAGTTTTGGCAAAGTTTGCCGTTGAGATATGAGGCTTTTTTCCAAAGTGGAGAATGTTGCCTATGATAGGCCATGGCTTGGGACCTGGTGGAAGAGACTGGTTTTTAGAAGAGGGTGAGGAGATGCACTTGAGGATGAAGAAGAGAAGAGGTAGAAGGAGAAGAAAGGGAGGAGATAGGATGTTGAGCACCTTTGTCAACGATGTTTGATCCATAGTTTTGAGAAGCTAATTGATCTGATTCCCAACATAATGACCATTCTAAAGTAATAATCTACAAGATATATATCTGAAATTAAAGGGCCATGGCTTGAAAGCTGAGCAGTCCTTGTCACTTTTTATATCCAACTGAAGTCTGAACACCTACGGTTACTGTTCAAACTTTTCTTTTTTTCCCCTGCTGATTTCATATCTCTGCCCAATTTTTATTTTTATTATAGTTGTGAGATCTGATTGATTAAAAACATTTGTATCATTACATTATTGGATTAATTTATAGATTATTCAACCATTCTAGATTAATTATTTTTTTTAATTAAAATAATGCCGTTTTGATTTCTTAAAAAATAAAAACAAATTGTTAACTAAGTGGTTTTGGAATTGATTTAACTTGATCAATCAAATTAATATGAAAATCAGTTCAAATTAAAACCTATTTTGATTTTGATTTTCAATCATAGATTTTTTAAGTCGATCAACTAAAATAAATTTGGTTTAATAATTATACTTTGTACAACCAAATATTATAATTTCTCATCAAAGAAAATTAATTAGATTTAGAAACATAATCCCTATAAAAATATAGGGTTGATGTTCACATGAAATTTTGATAACACAATATACCTAATCAACTTCTCTTTTTCACAATAAAAAAGAATGCTAAGAAAAAAAATCTGAGACTCGAGTTGTTAGTTTAATTGATAATTTAAAAATACAATACTGATTAATAATATGACAAAACATATGATAATGAAAAAAAAGATAAAAAGAACCTGATTTTAGCCTACACGGATTATAAAACAATTAAATATTGAATGATGAAAATTAAAAAAATATATAATTAAAAAAAGGTTTAAAAAACTCAATCCAAGCCCACCTAGGTTAAGATGCAAAATTTTTTACTCAGTCGTGATACTAGGGTGACCACGTTTAAAAACAAATTGAATAAAATCATGAAACTTAATTATCGAACAACTTCATATTGAAGGGAAAAAAAAGTAATTTAAAAAAGCAATGGAAAAAATATGATTCAATCTAGATTAATCTATAAAACCTGCAACCATGGACACATGATCAGAATAACCTAATATAAAGAAAAGAGAAAAAAAAACAAAGACCAATTTCTAATAAATCAACTATTGAAAGATGAAATTAAAATTAATTAATTTAAGAAAGGACAAAAAAAATTAATCCGCATTAACTTTTGATACCGGTGACTTTGTTCAAGAACCCAGGACTAATCTCATTGCAACGAAAAAATATCCGAGTCGATTCAGGTTAAAGAAAATTCGAGTTAACTTGGGCTAACTTGCAAACCCTTCGACCATGGACATAATATTGAGATAACCCAATAGAAAGGAAATAAAAAAAAGAAAGATAGAAGGATCAATTTCAAATAAATTAAATATTTAAGGATGAAATTGAAATAAATCAATTTAAAAAAAGGACCAAAAAAATAAAAGTCAACCCACGTTAACCTTTGAAACTGGTGACTCTAGTCATGAACTCAAGACTAATCTTATAGAAGACAAAAGACTAAAAAAAAGATAAAAAAAAATTAGCTTTAAAAA
The DNA here is from genome assembly GCA_015852605.2 of Populus deltoides. Taxonomy (NCBI): domain Eukaryota; kingdom Viridiplantae; phylum Streptophyta; class Magnoliopsida; order Malpighiales; family Salicaceae; genus Populus; species Populus deltoides. The sequence goes on along the minus strand of CM027584.2, from coordinate 1,420,061 downwards.
AGGGGAAAAAACCAAGCCAATTCGGGCAAATCTTCTAAACAATCTCTAAAATTTACAGCACGTGAAATCATTGATCCAGGTTAAATCAAGAAGTTTAATTCTCAATCACTTTAATTTTTAAGGATGAAATCATGAAAAAAAATATTCATTTAAAAAACTTGTCAAAGAAAAATGATAGCAATAAAAAGAATGGAGATCAAATTTAATAAAAAAAAAATAATCCATAAAGGATAAAATTGTAAAAAAAATGATCCCAAATAAAAAATAGCAATAAAAAAATCGAGGATCAAATTTGAAAGATTAAAAATAAAAGGGGGTAAAATAAAAAAAGTTGTTTTATAGATTCTCAAAATAAAAAAAATAGTAATAAAAAATGGGGACCAGATTTGAAAGATTCAAAAAAAATAAAAGGAGATAAAATTGAAAAATATTTGTAATTTTATAACTTATTCTAAATAAAAATAGTAATAAAAAGGACAAGGGCCAAACATGAAAGAAAAAAAATTTGAAGGGGTTGACACTGAATTCGAGGAGGAGAGAGAAGAAAAAGGAAAAAAAAAATGATCGTCGATGTGAAATTAGAGACACGTTTGGTTCACGCCAAGGTTGTTAAAATCATAATTTAACTTATAAAAGCATATAATTTTATGAGTCTATATAAGCTTAACGTGCTAAATCGTTTATAAAACTCGAAAATAGATAAAATCAGGTAAAATCATTAAAATTAGATAAAATCCGTTAAAAACGCGATTTGAACACCGTTTTAACGATTTTGGCAGAAAATATATACTGCCCGTAACCCATTCCTCGCTCCAGCTGTCCAGCAGCTATTGGTCCATTGACTATTGCGATTTGCGCGTTCTTTCATCTTTCTTTCAGCTGTTGATACACATACACACACAGAACAAACAAAATCTAAATCCCTAAGCCTAAAATTGCCTACACAAAATCGTGCTTCTCTGAACTTCTTTGAACATCTCAAATTCTCAATGCTTCTGTTCTGCTGCTTCCGTTCGTCACTCGAAAACAAAGGTAGAAAACGAACTAGGAAACGCGAAACTGCGTGAGTGAGCTTAACTCGGGCAAGAAGGAAAGAAAGGCACCTTCGGGCACACAACCGCTGAAGTGGAGGTTTCAAGTCTCCAAACCGGCCAGGAGAGAATAGATGCACGAAGCAACTGGTTTGCATTTTAGATCTGAGAATCAACGAGTGAAGAAGCCAGTTGTTCTGAGCGATCCTGAAACAGGGAAGAAAGAGCTCGATATAGAGCTGGGTGAAGTGAACTTTCAGCATTTCAAAAAGGGAGCATGGATCCAGGAGATTGACTGAGAGAAGGGCCCGGGTGGAGGAGAAACTGGAGAAATTTCCAGTATTCGTTCATGAGGAATAGTGGATGAAATTTCTAGTATTTTGTATCCTCTCCCTGGTGCTGTTTGTTTTGGGTTAGTGGAAGGTAAGGAAGAAGATGATATTTATAAAGGCTGAGATATGGTGGAGATAGCTCACGATCTGATGGGCATGGTGTTGGTTTGTGTTTGAAAGGATGGCTATGGTGATGTGGGTCTCTGGATCGATAGAAATCTGGAAACATTTCCAGACTTCTTTGTTGGTCCTCTGTTGTTTTTTCTTGGTTTTTTCCCCTGGTTCCCACCATTTGAATTCCCCAGTGTCCACCATTTCTTTGTAGGAGAGAAAATCTGGAATTAATGCAGTATTGAATGATTTCTGGGACTTGATTCCTGGAGATGGAATTGGGAGATTAGAATTTGGGTTTATTTTGCTGGGATTTGGGGTTTAATTTGAATCCTGGACTAGATTGAATCAATTGGACAAACCAAAAACATGCTTTGAATGGGCTGAATTGAATTAGTTTAATTTAATTGGACTAAATTGATTGGAATGAAACAAATGGGACTGAAATGAAATTATAACTAAGATAATTGATCCTCAGAATGTTTCTTACTTTTAATTACAGTCCATAGCTTTTGAGTTTTTCAATTCCATTCAATTAAGATATTTAATCTTATAATTTTTTTCAATCTATATCCTAAAATGTATCAATTCATCTTTTCAATTTCAAATTTGTCTTGAATTATTTTTTGTGTTTTTTTTTAATCATATTTTTTACGATTTTACGATCCGTTTTTACGATCCGAGTTTATTTTACATTTTCTGTGCAGTGTCAAAAATACGTTTTTGATAACCTTGGTCCACACACTACGCCATCATGTAAGGGATACCAAGACCTTTTAAATGCCGCCCGAGAAGATGATGTTTGGTGGCCGAACGGTTCCACATGCGGTAGCATGTTTTTTTTAATAATATTTAATATATGTCAATTGTAAAAGTGTCCTTAGGTAATTGTCGCACGACCCCGCGTGGCGTTTGATTGACGATTTTTTGTTCGTTTGCTTGATTTGAGAGTCACCACCTAGTATTTGATTGAGGGTTATTAGGAAACCCGAATTGTCAGAGATTCGAGGGTAAGGGACTGATTGTGGTTAGGGAAGGTATTGACACCCCTAGCGCACCTTATATGAGATAAACTGCTTTGCGGTTTGATGTAATTTGAAAATTTAAAATATTAGTCAAATTTTTAAGGCTTTAATAAATCAATTATTAAATCTCAAAATATATGTAGAAACGTGTTCTTACATTTTCATAGGAAGTACAACATGATTTTATTTGTCCTTAAAATACTTGACCATATACAAATTAAAACGCTTAATTCTTTTTCCTTCTTATTATTATTATTTTTTAAATTTTAACATTAAAAGAAAACGTACATAAAAGAAAATACAAACACACACTAACATCATTTTTTTTACTATGCTCAACTCACACATTACAAAATATCAAAAGTTCAAAATAAATCAAACACTAGTAAATCACTTTTACATATTACAAAATATCAAAAATTCAAAATAAATCAAACACTAGTAAATCTAAATATACACAGCAATATCTGAAAATTATAAAAAAATAAATAAATTTTCAAAAACAGTGCTGGAACAATGACGGCGCGTCTCATCCCCGCATAGAAATACTAGTAACATTAATGCCATGCATTTTCTTCGTTATATATTCTATGCCTCACGACTACAAACTTTTCGTGGGAGGAAGTTTGTGCCAGAAAGCATTAGCCCATGAAATATTGTATACATGAGATTGCATGGAGGGTTAGAGATACCTCCACATCCACATAGCAACATCAAAACAAGGGGCATGAGCTAATAATAGAAAGCTAGACGAACTCCTTCAAGGGCTCCAATGGTTGGAACCTTTAATTTTCTAGTAATTTATTTGTTGAAGAAACAGGGAGGCACGATGTGATCAGCAGCTGGTCCAAAATGCACATTTTCCCCTTACCTGGACAGTATCTACTCGACTGGATTAGCCTAGCTAGCCGACCCACTTGCTCCCCAAATCCCACTTACAAATCATCATATAATTAATTATTTTATTAAGTAAACATTTATCAATACCATTAATTTAATATTCCAATCTCTCCCCCTCTAACTTTCCATTTCTCCACCAATTATTTTGGTTTATTGTCCCCTAATAATACCTTCCTCCCACGTCTAGGCAATTAAACATTAATATTACTATAAGATGTCTCTTTCCTTTTTTAAAACGAGAACACCTCTAACACTCATCGCCTACATGATCAACTTGATTCAAAACCTATCTCTCTTCAACCCCTTTCTCTCAATCCCTCCCTAACCCCAAACCACAATAAGTAGAGAGTTTTGTTGGGAGGAACCAACGTTAACCTAGAAAAAAAAAAAAAACTCAAGGAGGGGAGATTTCCCTAGCTAACCATGGCTGGTCCTCATCAACAATACCATGCCATCTCCAAACCCGTCACCGCCAATTTCCCTTTCTTCAAGAAGATCAACCTGTACACCTTACTCCCTATTCTTTTCCTTTGCACCTTCTCTTATCTCTTCGGTTCCTGGCGCAACACCATTGTTTCAATCCCATGCGACCCCTCAAAACCCACCACCACCGTAACCAAAGAAGGAAAATCTCTTGACTTTGCAACCCACCACAGTGCAGGTGATTTAGATGTCACGTTAACATCAGAAGTCAGAACCTACCCTTCATGCACCGTGAATTTAAGTGAGTACACGCCATGTGAGGATCCCAAGAGATCATTTAAATTCAGCAGGCATCAATTGATATACGAAGAAAGGCATTGTCCAGAGAAAGGCGAGTTACTAAAGTGTCGTATACCAGCTCCATACGGGTACAGGAACCCTTTTACATGGCCTGCAAGTAGGGATTATGCTTGGTACAATAACGTGCCACACAAGCACCTAACGGTGGAGAAGGCAGTGCAAAACTGGATCAGATTTGAAGGTGATCGGTTTAGATTTCCTGGTGGAGGGACTATGTTTCCCAATGGCGCTGATGCTTATATTGATGATATTGGAAGATTGATTGATCTCAAAGATGGGTCTATTAGGACTGCCATTGATACTGGCTGCGGGGTAATTAAACTCCTGACACATAATCTCTACTAGTATTTTTTTTCTTCCTTGATATTATCTTATTAAATTATTATTTTTCCATATTTTTAATTTTCTTTTTCATTTGTAATAACTGGAAAAATCTGTAACTATCCATAATAATTGCGGGATGTCTAAAATCAGGGTTAAGAGTAAATTTCAGATTTTCTTTTTATTTTTGGAATGATTTTAATGATTTTTTGGGCAAGTGAAACAATGGGATGGGATAAATACGGAATGAATATGTTAGATTTCGTATCATTGCAAATCTGAGTAATGAGATTTGATTTACTACTATATAAAGCGTCAAGAAACTGATTAAGAAATATATCTTACTTTCTTTTAGTAGTTAGCCAAGAAAATTCCAACTATCCACCAATTTCACAATCCCCCATAATTGTACATTCTCGATTTCCGATCACTTAATTGGGACAAGGAGAGCTTGTTTACTAAAATTCAATGGGAATTTCGGCCATTTTTTACAAGTTAAAGAATTTTGCATATACGAGTGAAAGAATTTTCCAGGCCCTGAAATTTGTTGCAACTAGTGCAGGTTGCAAGTTGGGGAGCTTATCTTCTGTCACGCAACGTATTAACAATGTCCTTTGCACCAAGAGACAATCACGAAGCACAGGTGCAATTTGCCCTAGAAAGAGGAGTTCCTGCCTTGATCGGGATTATGGCCTCAAAAAGGCTCCCATACCCATCTAGAGCCTTCGACATGGCACATTGCTCTCGTTGCCTTATTCCATGGGCCGATTTCGGTACATATACATACCTTGAACCAAAATCAATCATCTTTCAGGACTTGTCTGCTTGGCATTGTGGTGATTTGAATGATGAACAGGAGGGCATATTTCATGCAAAAGTTCTTATTAGCTTTTTTCCTCAATGTGTGTAACAGGAGGGCAATATTTGATTGAAGTCGATCGAGTTCTAAGGCCAGGTGGGTATTGGATTTTGTCTGGTCCACCAATTAATTGGAAGACTCATTGGAAGGGCTGGGACAGAACAGAAGATGATTTGAATGATGAACAGAACAAAATTGAGACCGTGGCTAATAGCTTATGTTGGAAAAAGTTGGTGGAGAAAGATGACATTGCCATATGGCAAAAGCCAATCAATCACTTGAATTGTAAAGTTAACAGGAAAATCACACAAAATCCACCGTTCTGCCCTGCTCATGACCCTGACAAAGCCTGGTACATACTCTTTGCAATCCGAAGAAATATACATTTTTCTTGTGTGGTATGGTTTTAATACTTGACTAATGGGAATTCCATTGTATTTTTTTTTTCAGGTACACAAACATGGAGACTTGTCTGACTAACTTGCCTGAGGTATCTACCAATCAAGACGTTGCCGGCGGAGAATTGCCGAAATGGCCTGAGAGATTGAATGCTGTACCACCAAGAATTAGTAGAGGAACTTTGGAAGGGATTACAGCTGAAACTTTCCAAAAAGATACAGCACTTTGGAATAGGAGAGTGTCATATTATAAAGCTGTAAATAACCAATTAGAAAAACCAGGAAGGTACCGTAACATTTTGGACATGAATGCTTACTTGGGTGGATTTGCTGCTGCTCTTATAAATGACCCACTTTGGGTTATGAACGTGGTTCCTGTCCAAGCCAGTGCTAACACTCTTGGAGTAATTTATGAGCGAGGATTAATTGGAACATATCAGGATTGGTAAGCAGAACACACACTGATGTTTTGTTGCTATTAAAATTGAATGGAGGTGTAATGATTTCAATTTCTTTTACAGGTGTGAAGCAATGTCTACTTATCCAAGAACTTATGACTTCATCCATGCTGATTCTGTATTTAGCCTCTATGACGGCAGGTAAGGAATTATTTAGTGAAATTTTTCTGCGGCCTTTTCTGTTCTAAAATATGCAGAATCATGGTCTACAACATTGTTATAGTAATATTTATATATATATATATATATATATAAATGCAAGAAATACCTAACACATGGTCATGTGGGGGCAGAAAATATTCGCTTATTAGTTTTTTCTTCATATATAGGATATAGAATTGTGTAAAAAAAAAAAAAGGAATTACTGATTTCTGACATGAATTTTTGTTACAGATGTGAAATGGAAGATATTTTGCTAGAGATGGATAGAATTCTGAGACCTGAAGGAAATGTAATATTTAGAGATGATGTTGATTTGTTGGTGAAGATTAAGAAAATAACTGATAGATTGAACTGGGACAGTCGAATTGTTGATCATGAAGATGGACCTCATCAAAGGGAAAAACTTCTTTTTGCTGTCAAGTCTTACTGGACAGCTCCTGCTGATCATCAGAAAGAGTCCACCACATCTTAATGAGCTATTAATTTCCACTTTTTTGTTTTCTTCTTAGATATTGTTCTTATTTTTTACTCTCAAATATGTTTCTTAGAATAGTTAAACCTTAACCAAATCAGAACTCTCCGAATTATGTTACTCCTCTTGAAGTGGACACAGAAGAGCCTTGCCGGCTAGCCCTCTTGATTCAAATTTTTTGTATTTACTTTTATCAGTGAAATGGAAATGTGCCGAAGCAAGAATATTTCCTGTACTGGCCAGTTTTTTTACAAATAAATCTGATGATCTAACTACATTGAATCCAACACAGTTGTTATGAGCTCAAAATTTGTATTAGGTGAGTCATGTAAGAAATCAACTCTATGCATGTGGCCAAACTTTTAACTATAAATTAAGGCAAAAGCTAGAAAAAATAAGACATCAAAGTAAGCTAGCAAGCACACAAGCATTTGAAATCTAATCAGTAGAAATTAGATAATCAAATATGGCAGCACTCAAATCTCTTAGCTCCCCAGTAGCAGTGCTTCTCTTGCTCACTGCACTAGCAGTGCAGACTCAACTGGCTCACTCGCAGCAATGCACATCCCAGCTCAATAACCTAGATGTGTGTGCACCATTTGTGGTACATGGTGCTGCTAACACCAACCCAAGTGCTGAGTGTTGTAATGCACTCGAGGCAGTGCAACATGACTGCCTCTGCAGCACTCTCCAGATCTCGTCTCGCCTTCCTTCTCAATGCAATCTTCCACCTCTCACTTGTGGTAACTAGTAGGTATGAACTTAATGAATCAAACTTTAAAAATTAAATTATTATAGATAAGAAACAGTATTAACATCTTAATTAATAGCAAGTGCCAATTTTATTCCCCAGACCACCAATTCCTAGCAACAAAAATATATGATATGATCCATCGTACAGGCAAAGAGCCAACGTTCATACCTAAGCATGAATTGTCCATTACTTAGATCATAATAGTTTGACTTGTATTTCTTAATAACATTTGTATATGATCTATTTGCAGGAACAAAACAAGCATGAAGCCCGCTGGCAAGAGAGCGACCGAAGAATACTGCTGGAACTTCAATCATTCTTTATCATTTCTCCTTTCCTTCTCTCTCTCTCTCTCTCTCTCTCTCTCTCTCCCCTTTAAAATGTGTCCTGAACTGCAACAAAGCAGAAAATCTTCATGCTGATTGATAAATAAAGCACATTATGAGTTGATTTAAGATAATTTGTGATTGTGATACATAGTTATATGCTCGTAGCAAACAAATATTATTAAATTTGGAAAGGTAAATTCAATAAGAACTTATTCAAGAAACATGTTGGAGGAAAGATCATCGATTTAAATATAAACATCTCGATGATTCTTTCTTAAAATAGTACAGCTTAATCAATTAAGAACTCTTCAAAATATGATACCCCTCTTGCATGCATGCATTGGACGCATAATTAAGAATACTGGCCTATTGTTTCAAATTTTGTATTCAGCTTTACCACTGAAATGGAACAGTGCTTGTGCCTAAATCAAGCATGTTTTTTGCAAAGACCTTTCACAACATAAAAATAAGATTGATGATCTAACTACATTGAACTCAACACAACTGTTATGATCTCTCATAACTTATATTTGGCGATCGAGTCGTGTAAAAATCAACTATATCTAGCCAAACATTAACTGTAAATTAAGGGAAAAGCCTACAAATTAAAACATTAAAGAAAGTAATCGAACAGAAGCACTAGAAACCTACGTACTCAGCAGAAATTAGATAATAAAAATGGCAGCTCTCAAGTCTCTTGCCCCCCAGGCTGCATTGCTTCTCTGGCTCGTTGCACTTGCAGTACTGCAGATCAACTCAACTAGCTCAGTCGCAGCAACACAGGCTAAATGTGTGCGCACCATTTGTGACGCCTGGTGCTAGCTACTAACACCAATCCAAGTGCCACGACTGCTTGCCTCTGCAGCATTCTCCAGATTTCGTCTCGCCTTCCTTCTCGATGCAATCTTCCACCTCTCACTTGTGGTAATTAACTAGTACGTATGGTCCTAAATCAAGTTTTAGAAAATTATTGGAAAGAGATCAAACAGTATTAACATCTTCATAGTAAAGATCCTATCTTTAGACTTGAGTCTTGGATTCAAGTTAGTCTTATCTTTCGATAGGTTGTAGTTTTCTAAGTCTTATGAACCATCAGGTGAGCTACAACGCCGATGGGAGAAGTGTTGGTGATTTTGTAGATAGAAATTGTTAGGTTTAAATTGCATGCAGTTTTATAGATTAAAGAAAGAATATTTAAACTTGTAATAAAGTTGAAATAAAATTATAGCAAGCATATTAAACATATTTAAAATTACAATTGAATTAGACAAGATTCTAGTTAATACAAATTAATTAATATATAATAAGTGCTAATTACTTTTTGAAGATATCTAAGATAAAAAAGAAAGAAAGATGTTTAAACTCTTTATTATTAAAACTAAAATATCCATCACTTTGTGTCGTCTGAGTATTCCAACAATTTAATTTTTTTTTATTATTAAAACTAAAATATCCATCACTTTTTTTTTAAGTACTAATCACATATACTTTTGATTTTATTCAATCCAATAGTTCACAAATAACTTTACTCAATTTACAAAATTCGCAATAAACTCAATTTTAATTTTCACTTTCTAAAACTCAATATATCTCACTAATAAAAAAAGGGGAAAAAAAAAACAAAAAGAGTTTTTGGATAAATTGCATCAACGTCCCAAAACTCTTACAAATTATACTTAGCCCCGAGCACTCAGGCACTTGGAGGGGGGACTTCACTGATGGGAATTGGGGTGGGATGGCTTGCTGTTCCAGACAAGAACTGAAGTGACTCATAAACATGAACTTTTCCGTACAATCTCAAATCCCTCTCCTCCTCTTCCTCTATATAACAAGAACCCTGTTGGATTTGGAGCTTTGGGACCTCGAAAACCCTACTAAAGGTACACACTGTATCTCTATCTTTCCATGTCCTTTAATTTATAGAAATGTAGCTTATTATCAATCAAGACTCTTGACTTTTGTGGGTTTCTAGTTTCATACTTTAGTTTAGAGAAATGGGTTTGTTTTTAGTGTAAAAACAATGCCAGTTTTGAGCTTTGGAGAACCTTTGTGTGTATATTGTGTCGTGTAGTTGTTAGTTTCAATTCAAGAGAAACTTTATTTTTGTGTGTTATTTGTATTTTTTATTATTATTTTTATTAGTACTGGTAAGTTCACTTACAGTGGCATTTTTTGGAGTATATTTTTCAACAAATAATTCAATGAATTCAGTGTTTAGTATTTAATTTCACAGGTAAGAGACTTTTAATGAATTTACAAAATTTAAATGTGATTATTAGGTTGAAATGAATGCAATTTTTCTTGTATTTGTCTCGCATTTTCATAGGCAGATGATGATTGTAGTTTAAGAATTTTGATGGATTTGTCAGTTGTGATGCCTGTCAAAGTGAAGTAATGATTGTTGTTTTGTCTTTGTTGTCTGTAATGTGTCCATGTTGTCCTTATTTCTTCCTGTTTCTTGAATATCAATGAGTAGAGATGGTGATTAATTAGGTACTCCTTATGATGCCAGCATGGAAATTGGACTTCCAACGTCAGATAAGATGGACTTGAACATAGATCAGGACTGTTGTAGTTCAAATTCTGCACTGGTAAATGCATCTCAACTCAGTGCTTCATCAAAAGATGATGCTTGTAGGGGTGGGTTACTAAAAATTGGTACAGAGTTTGAATCTGACGAACATGCTTACAGAATTTACAACAAGTATGCCAAAGTGGTAGGCTTCAGTGTTCGAAAAGATTGGTTAAATAGGAGTAAGGTGCATGGTCTAGTGGTCTCTAGAAAGTTTACTTGCTCTAAGGAAGGTTATCGGCGGAAAGACAAGAGAGACCTTAATGTGAAGAAGCGTCAGAAAGAAACAAGAACTGGTTGCTTGGCTCACATGATTGTCACTCGCCAGCCTGATGGTAAATACAGAGTGACACATTTTGAAGCAGAGCATAATCATGATAGTATAGAACCAAATAATGCTGACACACAGCTATTACAGAGGGAGTTATTTGTTGATCAAGCTGCCAAAGCTGACTTGTCTAGAAACTCAGGGACAGAATCAAGCTCAACCTATGGACTGATGAATAGACGAATTGAAGTTTGTCAATCTCTTGATTATCTGGCCGTGGATTTTGAAAATTCCCTACGGTCTGAAAGGATTAGAGATATGAAGGAGGGGGAAGCAGGACGTTTGTTGCGTTATTTTCATAGGCAACACATTGAAAATCCATCATTTATTCATGGCATTCAGGTTGATATTGATGACAAAGTAAGTAACATATTCTGGGCTGACGATAAAATGGTAGTGGATTATGACCATTTTGGTGATGTGGTTTGTTTGGACACTATTTACCGAACAAATAAAGATCTTCAGCCATTTGTACAGTTCATGGGAGTGAACCATCACAATCAAGCAATAATATTTGCTGCTGCACTTTTATTCGATGACACTGTTGAATCGCTCAAGTGGCTGTTTAATACATTTCTAGAGGCAATGTCTGGAAAGAAGCCAAAAGTCATTCTTACAGATCAAGATGCAGCAATAGCAGAAGCAGTCAATTCAATTTTACCAGAAACAAGCCATCGTATCTGTGTTTGGCAGATGTACCAGAATGTTCTTAAGCATCTTAGCCATTTAGTGAAGGATATTGAATCCTTTTCTTGTGACTTTCGAAGTTGTATTTATGACTCCAATTACGAGGAGGCTTTCGTTCATGCTTGGGAGGGTCTGCTGGACAAATATGGCCTTCAACAAAATGAGTGGCTAAGATGGATGTTCAGAGAAAGAGAGAAGTGGTCCATAGTATATGGCAGTAACACATTTTTTCTTGACATAAAAGGCTCACATGTGGTTGAAGATTTATCTAATAACTTGAGAAGTTATCTAAACTCTGACCAAGATGCGCTTCAGATTTTCAAGATTTTTGAAAGGGTGGTAAATGAGCAACGTGTCAAAGAAATACATGCTAATGATGAAATGACTAGATGCATGCCAAGGTTACTAGGTAATGTAGTTTTGCTAAAGCATGCAAGTGCTATTTATACGCCAAAGGCATTTGAAATATTTCAGAAGGAATATGAGAAGTGTTTAAATGTCGTAGTCAGCCAGTGCAATGAGAATGGATTTTTGCTTGAATACAAAGTCAATACATTTGGACGGACTCAAGAATATATAGTCACAATCAATTCAACAGATGACACAGTAGTTTGCAATTGCATGAAATTTGAGAATGTCGGATTTTTATGTGGCCATACTTTGAAAGTTCTTGATAATCGGAACATAAAGATGGTTCCATCCCGATATATCTTGAAGAGATGGACAAAAGATGCAAGGCTCGGAAGAGCAAGAAATAGCAATGATTTCGCTGCTCAAGAAAACCCAAAGTTGGTTGTAGCTAACCGTTACAAAGATTTGTGCCGCAACATATTGAAAATGTCAGCCAGGGCAGCTGAATCAGAGGATGCATTTCAGTTTTCCTTAAGAAAACTAGATGAGTTAATTGAAGGGGTGGAGAAGGTCTTGATGTTGAAACCTGATGAGGGTCAAGGCATCAATTCAAGTAGCACCATAGTGAATGGTCACGAAAGTGAAAATGCAGAGTTTTTCTTGAATGAGAAGGCAATCGAGGATCAAGGAGAAGACAACAGAGTGGAGGGATCAAAAGAAAGGGAGACTGATGTTCCTGATAGACATCAACTGAAAAATGTGGTTGGAAAAGGCTGTCAGAAAAAAAGATTTCAGCTTGCACAACCACCCTCCCCTAATATTATTAACGGCATTTCAAGTCCTCCACAAGCATGTGTTACTACTGAAGGCCCAACTCACAATCCTCTTCTGCAGGTTATTCTAACCATAATTTCTATCATAACTGTTCATAGTTAGACCCTTATTTTTCTTACTTGGATCCCCTCATGACTGAGCTAAAATTGAATGATTCTTTCATGTGTATCGTGCAGGGTGTGTATAATTTTGAGGCCAATCAGGTGGTTCAGTGCATGTACCCTCTGCAGAATCCAGTAGTTATGGACCATCAAGATAATCCTAACATGTACCGACAATCAAATTTTTATGCTGACTAGCAAGACTCACCCAGTCAAACTCCATTACTCCAGGTAATATTCATAAACTTTTAAATTCTCCATATACATCGAATTGGTACCATTTTATTTATCAGGCACTCTGGTGCAGGAATCTTTAATCCTTCACTAACAATGCTTAATTGAGGCAGGTAAATATTTCTTTTTAGAGTAATAGATGGTTAGGTGGGAACTTCTCAGAAAATTATGTTTCCGATATTATATAAGATTTCAAGTTCACCAACAACAACAATTTCAAAAATAAGATCATGGGTAAATGGTAATTGAGAGTGGAATATCAAATGGAGGCGAACTCTAAGAATTTTTTAAATTGAGCAGGAAATGTCTTCGCATCAGGTTCTTCAAGAGGTAAAGCTTTATCATACTAAACCAGATTTGAAGGTATGGACTCTTTGCAAAGATGAAAAATTTACAATGAAATCTTGTACCATTTTTATTCATAGCATAGAGTGTAGTGGATCATGCTCTTTTCAGATACAAGTTTGGAAGTCTGTGGCTCCTTCAAAGATTCAAAATTTTATTTGGTTGGTCATTCAACATAAACTGTGTATAAGATCTTTCTTATATTGTTGACATCTTTCATTCTTGGATCAGTCATTTTGTCCATTCTATTTAACGGTTATAAAAAGCTGAAATCATATATTGATTCACTGTCAATTTATATGGAATTTATGAACCAATTTTTTTTCGTGGTGAGGGGTCTATTAGAGTGTTCCACACATACTTGATAAGCTGCTACATCATTGACCAATGATGATTAAAGGCAAGTTTCAAAGGAAGGCATTGGAACTACTCTCTTTTGGTATTCCTTGGAGCATATGGTTAATCAGAAATAATTTGGTTTTCAATGATGTTAGACAAGATTTGGACTAATGCTTTTCCCTGACACTCCATCGATTATCTACTTAGTTAAGAAATTGTGAATCTCATTTTTCTTACATATGTAATGATCTTTATATTAGTGTTGACTATATTCGAAGCTGGACAAATATCAAAAGACAACGCTAAATGTTTGTATGGTACTATGTTGTAGGACTTTTTTTGTTTCCTTTTCTCTTCTGTTTTGGTACTTCTTTATGTAAAAACTTTATATTTTCATGGTGGCTATCCTCTAATTGGGTAGCATGAGTTTTTTTAATATATCTTTGGATTATTATGAAAAAAAAAAGACTTGGCAGAATGATTTTCATTTGCCTTTGAAATGATAGGTCGAAGAATTGAATGCAGGATTATTGTATTTTAAGGGTTTTGAAGGAGGCTCGAGACTGTGTTGTGAATGGCCATTTTTCTGCATCATGACTTGGTAACAACATAAATATATCAAGATCAGCATAGTGATTAGAAAGAGAAAACTGCCTCATAACTTCTTAGGTGAAGTAGATTCAGATCTTGAGAACATCAAAATAGATTCACACTAAAAAAATTAAATGTACTGTGTCTTCGATTTATTGAATTCAAGAATCTTCAAATTAATACAGTAATAAGGTTAAATTATTCGTACGTTGTCCCAACGTTTACAATAGATCTGCACAAAAAGGTCTCAAGCTGGAGTGGAGCTCTCAATGGAATCTTTCTCCGATTTTAAAAACCAGCGTCTAAGACGTTCAGATGCCTTGTTCACCTACAAGAAAGGGTAATTAAGTATATATAAGACGTTCAGATGCCTTGTTCACCTACTATATATATGTAGTAGTTTAAATTCTATAAATATTGCAGAGAAGGTTCACTTTTTATTAACAAACCTGCTCATTCCAATCAGTCCTCCAGATAATGTAGGAGAGTATAAGCGTTTGCACTACAACTCCACTCAATAATCCCATCCATAAACCCTGTATACGTAGCAGCCTTTATTCAGTAACTTCGAATCAAAATTTGTATAGAATGTGGTAGCAAACGTTATGAATCTGTGTTCATAAAACAGTGGTTTCCAATCGAAGGCAGGGAGAGGGTATGAAAAAATAAACAGAGACGTCTAATGCGCTTGATATTGGGTACAAGTCATACTTACTTGAACTTCAAGATGAACCACATATCCGAGTAGAATCCCGGCAGGTAGCCCAATTATATAATAGCTACCCAAGTTCACAAATGCAACCACACTTTGCACACCAGCTCCAACAGCCACACCTAGACCGGCGGGGGAAAAACAAAACAATAAGACCAAGAAATCGCTATTGTTAGAGACTATAAAATCGTTTTCGAAGTCCCATTTCACCGATTTACTAACTTGTCAGGTCAAAATAATTCCTTGATAAGGTTCAGAATCTTAATCTTTATAAATTATTATGAGTTAAGCAAAAAAGTAACGATGGATCATGGAGTTTTCTCGTTATTTACTTTTCTATCGTGAATCTCATGAGAATTGTTTCAAAACCTTTTTATGCCAAGTGCCATCACGACCACATAAGTGACTACACTCGGTCTGGGCCATATGTGGTTCATATCCATGAAAGGCCTCCCGAAGATGTTGTGGCCCTCTGGATGAGTGCACTGCACTTAGCATTAATCAAACTTCATATGCCGGTCCCCTCTCATGCTACCTTTCTTTTTCTAATTCAGCTTTGATTTGACACACCATTTTAGTTCGTCATAGAAAATAAGAAAGAAAAACTTGCCTGTGAGTACAGGTTGAACACTATTAAGTAAGATGGAGAAAGCAAGCAACACAACAAGGCTTGACACAGTTTCTGCAACTTCTTCATCACTTGTAAGAAAGTGTGAAATTTCTTCACCAAAGATTAAACACAGAACCCAAAACACAACTCCAATAACTATTGATGTACTGAGGATAATCTTGATAGAAAATTTTGCAGCTTTAGCGTTTCCCCTTCCCAACTCATTTGCTACCCTCACGCTGCACAAAATTATTACTCAAAGTTGATCAAGTGATGGATTTATAAGCGGCTCCATAAATTAAGAGATAGAGAGAAGAAGAAAAGTGTGGAAATCGTATGTTAGCTTAAGTGTACCATGCAGCGCCAAGGAAGCCAACGCTAAGCATGAATTCCCATGCAAGGATGTTGTGGCTGAAACAATTGAAATTAACATTAAAGCATCTTCTTTCAACAGTTGATTTTTGAATGTACAAACCCAAAGCAGCATACTCCAATTTTTGTAACAAAACTTACCAAATTGAGAAAGCAGATATTGCAGTGGTTGCATTCTTCATGTATCCAGCAGCTAAGATTATAATTGAATTGTACCATATTTCTAAGCTGTCAAGGATTGAATGTAAACATTGTTAGAGCAAACCAAGCTTTAGCTGCCAATATTTATGAATGCAAAGATAAATTACAATAACCTCACAAATTCCCTAGTATAAACTTATGATTTTTAATAATAACATTGTAAAGAGAATTCTTATAATATTTAAAAAATAAAATGAGAAGGGAGTTTGTGTGAAATTAAAAAAATAAATTGGATGATCTAATAATTTCATAATAGCTTAAGAGGTTCTAGTATTTTATCATAAATAGAAATGAAATTGAGATATGTTAGTGAAATTTAGAAATCACCAAATCATGAAACCGGATGATATGGAGAGCTTTACTACGGGCAGGATATCAGCAAAGGCAGATTTTGTAAATCCCTTCCATGTATTTGGACACCAACCTCCAAAGATGTACACTAACAATCCAATAACCAAAGACCAAGTAGATATGGTCAATGCACCCATGGCCCCAGCAGTTCCTAACTCAAGTTTATTCACAAATATCCAGGACAGAAGGATATGAAGAACAAAGGAAATAGCAGAAAACCATCCGACAACTTTGTTTTTTAGTTGAGCTTGTAAGTACATTTGAATGGTCAAGCTAAACACAAGATAATAGACGTAGGGAATGAACCATGGAGACATGTTTCCCGCTGCTATTGCTACATCCTCCTCTTGGCCAAGTAGTCTGAAAATAGGAGCTGCGAAAATGACGAGAGGGAGCAAGATTGTTGCAGATACACCATCAACAATCCATGATCGTTGCAAGTAAATTCCCATCATGTGGTCGTGTCTTGCTCCAAATGCTTGTCCACACAAAGTTTCGGTTGCACTAGACATGCCAATCTTTGAAAAGAAAAAATGAAGTTATCAGGAAAAAAAGGCCCGCATGTATTCTTGATTTTATAATATACATATAGATAAATTATTCATATTGTACTAAAATGCTGGTGGGATCAGAATTATCGTTAGGCTTGAGGATTTTTTGGGAGTTAGAATTATATATGAATTAGGCTTCAAGAATATCATTAAAAATTTAAGAATTTTGTAGGGCTTAGTAATACATTTTAAGGAACACATATGAAAATGAGCCTAGAATTTAGAGACTACAGTAAATTTTTAAAATTTTAGGGGGGCACGGCTTCCTCATATGTAGCCTACACGCCACCCTGTTCACCCAGTGGCATAAGCTTCAAGTTCGAAAGAATTTTGACATAGTTTTACAACGTAAACTTATTGAATATTAAATTTGAAATGTATTAGTTTACTGTTTTAAATGGATTTAGTTAAAAAAGAAATATAAGACTGATAGTTTTGAAAAAACTATTTAATAAAAGATTACAATATAATAATGGTCAAACTCAGGATTACAACTGATGAATTCTTTTCAACAAAAATGCATTTGAGAAGATTTGAAAGAACAGGAACTATAGGATGGATGTAAAATGGATGAACATATATAATAAAGTAAGAAAAAAATGAAAAATGAAATAAAAAGAAAGAAAAAAGATGCGTACATATATTCCTTCTCAGTCTTTTGGAGGACAGAGACCAGTGGATAGATGTGAAATGGATGGACATAAATAATGAATAAGAAAAGAGAAACAGTAATGGAGATTAGAAAGAAGATGCTTATATACTACTTTTTACTGTTTCGAATTATTCCGTAAAGCTCAAAATAGTAAAAGAGGCATGCATGCAGACAGAAAGAACCTACCAAAATGCCATTTATAAATCGCACTATGAAACTTTGTAGGAGAGCGTATGCAGCAAGCTCTAACTTGCCAATGTGTCCTAGAAATGCTTGGGTCACCACAATCATTCCAAATGAAGTTAATCTAGCCACCATGGCAGGAAATGCAATCTTCCATATCATCTTAGATTCCGTCCAAATTCTTGTCTTCAGATCAACATTGCTCAGTTCTTCCGGTACAAGAAGACTCTCTTGTATTGAGTTGTCCATGATAATACTATAGAAAGAGAGAGATAATTGACATCAAATGCTTGTTGTTAATTGATTCAACAAGGAGGGAACATGAACTAGTATTTGATCTGCAATTTATCAGTTTTTCTTTCTGTGTGTGTATTTGTTTTCAGCTTCAATTCAAGATTTTCACAAAATATGGAACAAGTTTCCGTAAAAGTATATTATTAAATTAATACTACCATATGTGTTTAATAATTAAGGTACTGGAACATAAGGAAAAAAAATATTAATTTACACAAGAGAGAACATTAATTATAAAGGAATATTTTCATATCTTCTAGAACAGAGAAAATATTTCCAACTCTCCTTGACAAAGTTATACTTTAGAATAACGTATAAAATTATTGCTATTTAATTTCACTTGGAAACGAGGCTATATATATATATATATATATATATATATATATATATATATATATATATAGCTCTGAAAATGGAAGGATATTACTATATTTGCATGCAATGTTTTATACCATTCATCCTTTCTTTTCATTCCTGAGCAAACCTTTTGTGTGTATAGTATCGACATAAGTTCTTAGACTGCTTTCAAGTTTGAAAGAGAAAGGAAGTAATTAAGAACAACAAAAAAAACACAAATACAGGAGAAGAAAAGAAACTTTAGCGTACTTTTTTTTCTGCCTTGAAATTAGACTGGCTGTTCTTCCGAGAGAGAGAGGCTGGTCTGGAGAGGGAGAGAGAGAGAGAGAGAGAGAGAGAGAGAGAGAGAGTTGATTTGAGGATGAAGGTCTAGTAAAGGACATTACTAAATCGGATGCCATTTCTTCACGTTATTGTGAAAGCGGACCTAGTAATTCTTTCTATCTTTCATTGATGCCCTTGTTTCATCATTATTATTATTATTGGCCCGTATAGGGCCTATGGTGCCAATACCACCACTTGTATGTAAAAGTAGGCCGTTAACGGCATGCTCAGGCACCCCTCATCACCTAGCAGTCATGCTATCCTTGCATTTCCGTTCAATTCTGCTTCTGCTGTTGATGTGAAATAATTAACCCGGATTTTATGAATCAAATTGATGAACATAAATGGTTAAATAAAGAAGTTGTTAAAATGCTCAGTTTGATTCAAAATATTCATAATTTTTAATCCAATCATGTATTCAGCTTAAAGTTTATAGGTGAATTCCTGACAGAAAGTCGAACTCGGGTTGAGGCTTACTTTCCAAGTCACCAGGGAGGAGACCGAGCTGGGGAGACCACAAAGGTAGTTGTTGACATAGAGAAAGCTATGGATTTAAGTTTAACACACATCTAAACCCTCAGATAAGATAAAATCATAAACAAAGTCGTAAAAGTCTGTAGATGTTTTTAAGCAAAAGTCAATTTTGCCAAATTCCACTCTTAAGGCCCTTGAAATTGCATTTGAAGTTTCAAACTATATTTTAAATTTTTTTTCTTGTTAATCTTGGATTTTAATTTCATTATTTTTCCTGAAAATATTTTATTATGGAACATATATATATATATATATATATATATATATATATATGACTATTCTAGTGTTGTAATCTTTACCTTAACCATTGTATATTGCTCTAGATATATAAATAGAAAAGGTTGATTAACTAATAGGTTAAGCCTCATATTTCTCTTCAACTTAGTATTAGAGCCTTAATATATTAAAACTCCTCTCTCCCTTATAGACTATGTTGGTGTTGACTTCTCCCTCCACCAAACCGGTGTTGTAGCACCGACGGCTGGCCACACACAAGCTGCTGTCGATGGCTCCTTCCCACAACAACAAGCCCCCTCTCCTGCAGAGCAAAACAATGGTTCCTCTTCTCATGTTTTTATCGTTCCTCTTCATATTATGGGGACCTTAACTCCAGCCATAGTTGCTTTGTCTACTACTCAGCAAGTTATTTTGTTGAAGCTTACGAACAACAATTATCTCTATTGGTGAATGTAGATAAAGCCATATCTGTTTTGTCAGAGTATCTTTCACTTTGTTGATGGCTTCGTGCTGTGTCCTCCTTCTCATATATTTAAAATTGACAGTTCTATTGGTTCTTCTCCACACATCAACCTTTCTTTTCTCTGTTGAAAGCAACAAGATCAACTTATTTTGAGTGCGTTACTCTCCTCTCTTTTAATGGATATACTGCATGTTGTGGTAGATTGTTATACCTCTCATTGTGTTTGGCGTACTCTTGAGCAAGCTTTTGCCTCTCCATCTAATTCTTGCATTATACAACTTTATGGGTCTTTTCAAGATCTTTGACAAGGTGATGCTTTTGTTGTTATGTATATGTAGCAAGAAAAATCCTTATTTGATGAATTGGTTGTTGATGGTCGGCCAATTTCTCTTGAAGATTTCAACCTCTATATGTTTTGTGACCTTCATAGTGAGTTCAAAGACTTGGTAACCAGCCTCACGATTAAGACAGAACCTCTATCGTATGTAGATCTTTATAGCCATCTCCTTACCCATGAGTTTCTTCACAAGACCTCCTTTCAATCCATGGTTGTCAACCCTCTTTTACTGCCTACAATGCCTCTGCTACCTTCGACCAATCTTGCCCAGTATCATAATACCCCCAACTTCAGTCGTAACAAAGGTCATTTTCATGGCAACTTGTGTCCCAATAGCAACTGCAACAGCCACCAACACAGGTCTAACTTTCATGGTTTTTAAGGGTCTGCTCACACTGACTGGAAGTAGAGTAACTGGCAGCATAACAGAAGGAACTCTAGTTCTTTGCAGTGGTCTCCTCAATAGTCCTTTGAGCAGAATGTCAAGTGTCAGCTCTGCTTCTCTTTCAGTCACACAACCCCTCAATGCGCTCAGTTTCGTAGCAATGGACAACAATCAATTGCCCATCTTGTTGTTGGTAATGTTTCTACTTCTACTTGGTCCTCGGACACTGGTGCAAACCAATACGTTACGCCTGATCTTGTGACTTTGCCTGAGTATGCACCCTATCTCAGTAATGATCATTTGCATGTTGGTGACAGTAAAGGCCTTTCCATATCCAATATTAGGCATACCATGTTACATACTCCAAAACACATTTTTACCTTATCTAACGTTTTTCAAGTTCCTCAAATTATCAAGTGACTACTTTCTGTTTAGAAATTTTATCATGATAATAATGTCTATTTTAAATTTCATGCATCTGTGTTTTATATAAAGGATCTCACCACCAAGGTAGTGCTTCTTTTTAGTTAGAATAACGATGGTCTCTATGTTCTATCTAAGTCTTCTGCCACGTCATTCCCTCAGGCTTACTGGTCTCCTTATGTTTTTGCAACTGCTGATTTGTGACATTGTTGATTAGGTCATCCTACTTCTCGTGTTTTAAATTTTTTAACTTCTAAAAATAAAATAGCTTGTATTTCTAGACATTCTCTTGTTCAATATCAAGCTTGTCTGCTAGGCAAGTCGTCGCATTTGTAGTTAAGACCTACGGGTCACAAAACTACTGCTCCACTTGATTTAGTCTTTAGTGATGTTTGGGGCTTCGCTCCTATGCTTTTCTTTGATGGTTTTTATTACCTTGTTATTTTTATCGATGCGCATACAAAACATATATGGTATTATCCTTTTGTTGCGAAATTTGATGTGTTTTCTATCTTCCATCGTTTTCAAGTACATGTTGAGCGTTAGTTTTCATGAAAAATTAAATATTTTCAACTGATTGAGGTGGTGAATATTGTAAGTTAAACAGTTTATTTTAGGCTATTGGTATTCATCACCGGTTAATTTGTCCTCATACACATGAGTAAAATGGCACTGTTGAATGTCGTCATCGACATATTGTCGAAACTGACCTTATCCTCCAAGAACAATGTAGTGCCCCAATACAGTTTTGGAATTATGCGTTTGAATCATCAATATATCTTATCAATCACATGCTTACTTTTTTCCTTTAAAATCAATCTCCATTTGAGTGTCTGTTTTAGCGTGCTCCTGATTATGATTTTCTGCATACTTTTAGATGTCTTTGTTTTCCTTTTTTACGTCCATATCATGCTCATAAGTTGAATTTTCTTTCATCTCCATATGTGTTCTTAGGTTATAGGTCATCTTATCTTGGTTATCGTTATCTTGATAATTTAGCATCTCAACATGTTTATGTCTTCGGTCATGTCTGATTTCATGAAGATGTGTTTCCTTTTGTAAAATCTGAATAGATAGCACAACACCCCAACACCTCTTCTCATCCTGTACATCCTACTCACTTGCCAAACTTGATTGCTTCACTAATTTTCTCCCCCATTGTACCGCATGTCTATCATACCAGCAGACCACCTAGCCAAACAACCCACCGCCCAACCATGTCAGCCACCATCCAACCGCACCTCAACCTAGCCATTATGTCATCATTTGCTTGTTTCTCTAATGATCATTCTCCAAGTACAGGTTTTCCTCCTTCAGAGTTTCATTTTTCCAGGTCTGCTACTGCAGAGACTCTTGGTTCTACTACAGTCTCACCAGGTTCTGCTGTCACGAGCTCCACGTCTCGTTTTGGTTCTCCAGCCTACCTGAATTTAATTATTGATCTATCCTCTTATCCTCTTCAACAACTTATAGGTTAAGGTTCTCCTTCATCTCATCATATTACTCGTCAGCATCCCATGGTCCTTCATTCATGGCTGCTCAAAATAGCACATTTGACGGCGTCTGCAACCATGGTTGTTGCACTTATCTGTCAAGTACTCTCTCCTCCCACCTATGAACTCATTGTATTATTTAATGCTAATAGGTATGAGGCTTAGCATAATGTTATGCAAGAGGAAATTGCTCTAACGACACTTGGTCCTTGGTTCTTTTCATCTTTTAATGAATGTTGTTGGCAGTCGTTGGGTGTACAAGATAAAGCCCCGTACGGATGGCAGCATTGAGTGGTATAAGATGTTACTAGTTATTAGAGGTTTTACTCAGCAAGAATGCATTAATTATTCTGAAACCTTTAGTCTTATCATTATGCAGGCAACTATCAAGTTGGTTATCTTCATTGTGGTTTCGCGTGGTTGGAAGATTCATCAACTCGATATAAATAATGTCTTCCTCAATAGAGTCCTTGCCGAAGAGGTCTACATAAAACAACCTCCAGGTTTTGTTGACTCTACCCTTCTCATGTGTGCTGGTTGTATTAGTCATTATATGGTTTGAAGCACGCTCTGCAAGTATAGTACACTCGTCTGAGTGATTTTCTGTTTTCTCTTAACTTTTATGCTTCCAAGGTTGACACCTTTTTAATTATCTTGTATGTGGGTGATGATATCTTTATTTTCTAGTTTATGTTGATGATATCCTACTTATGGGTAGAGACTATACATGCTTCAATGCCTAATAGAATTGCCGAGTTTAGAGTTTAACCTTTGAGACTTAGGAGACATTCATTATTTTTTAGGCGTTGAGGTTCAGTCCACCAGTATAGGTATGATGTTACGACAACATAAGTATACTCTTGACATCCTTACTTGAGCTAGTATGACCTCTTGTAAACCTTTTGATACTCCTATTTCTACCTCCAAAGTTACAGTGCTGCTTGATTTCTTGTTTTCTGATCCTACATGTTTTTGTCAAATCATTAGTGCTCTTCAATATCTCATCTTTACAAGACCAGACATCTGCTATATTGTTAACAAAGTCTGTCAGTTTATGCATGCTCCTATAAATTCTCATTGGGCTACCATTAAATGCATTTTGTGTTATCTTCATGGTACGATATCCTATAGCCTACATATCACTCGTAGTTCATCATTTGCTTTACATGGCTTTACAAATGCAGATTGGGCATGTAGCATTGATGATCACAAGTTTACGGGTGGTTACCTTGTTTTCTTTGGCCATACACCGATTTCATAGAAATCAAGCAAGTAACGCACAGTTGTCCGCTCCTTTACCGAGGTTGAGTATAAAGCCTTAGCAAACAACATTGTTAAGGTTATCTAGCTTCAATATTTATTGTCAAATCTGCAGATCACTTCTGCTTCTGCTTCTACCATTTGGTGTGATAATCTTGGTGCTACCTATTTGTCCACGATCCTATTTTTCATGCTCGAACTAAACATGTTAAGGTTGATTATCATTTTGTACAAGACATGGTTGCTAAGAAATAGATTAGATTCATTTTATCTCTTCTTAGGATCAACTTGCAGATGTTTTTACTAAGTCGTTTCTTGCTGCTTCTTTTACTGCTTTTTGGTTTAAGCTTCGAGTCGATCCTTCACTCTTAGCTTAAGGGGGCATATTATGGAATGTGTGTGTGTGTGTAGGACTACTCTAGTATTGTAATCTTTACCTTAACTATTGTATATTGCCCTACATATATAAATAGGAAAGGTTAGCTAACTAATAGGTTAAGCCTCGTATTTCTCTTCAACTATTTGACATTATTATTTTTTTAATTAGCTTTTTGATTTTTTTTCAATTTTTTTTATTAAGTTATCACAATCTCATTATAACCTAGGCCACATGTATGATGGGTTAATGTATAAATTACAACG
This sequence comes from Populus deltoides, assembly GCA_015852605.2. Taxonomy (NCBI): domain Eukaryota; kingdom Viridiplantae; phylum Streptophyta; class Magnoliopsida; order Malpighiales; family Salicaceae; genus Populus; species Populus deltoides. The sequence continues at coordinate 1,395,363 of CM027584.2, read as the reverse complement.
CAAGATTAAGCCTATCAATATTTTCTAATTATATAATTTCCTATAATATATAGAAGACAAATATATTCATTAATTAAATTTTGAGTGGGTGTATGAAAATCTAGATCAAATCTCTTTAGGTGGGAAAAGCTTATGATGCAACTAAGGTCTGTTATCTGGATTATTCATCCAACTAATGACATTAGAAGAGTCTGATTCAATAATAGTATGCTTGTGATGCAAGAAAGGGTTAGAGGCTGAGATTTCTATAGCTTTAACAACATCTTGAAGCTTGGCTTCATTGGGTTCTATAATACCAGTTGACATCGAGAAGATACCAAGAATAATTCCATAATAATTTTGCAAAACACCACCTATACCCAAGGGTTAAGGCTTTCCCAGCGAAGATCCATCCATATTCCATTTGAAGCTATTGCCCTTAGGAGGAGACCACATGACAACCAACTTAGGTTTTTGGAGATTAATCCATCTAAGAAGTTCTTTTGCTGATTTTAACAGATCTGAAGCCGTATAAGGGAAATCAAAATCTATAGCCTTCAACCACAAGTAGTATCTAATAATAATAAGGAAGAACACTCCTAATGGGACCTACTTTAATCTTCTTATATATATTTTTTCATTTACAATCTGAAATTTTATTCATTGTTCCTTGTTGAATACTTTTACAAGTAGAATTACTTTTTTTTTTCCTATTAAGCTATGTTTTTAATGGTTATAGGAACTGTTTGATAGATTATTTGTAATTTATCAAAAAAAAAAAAAAAGCTTGCTAGTTTTGGCCAGTCACATGACAAAGGGTCCATGCTCCTCTTAGTCAACCTATTATTTATCTTCTTTGTTATTAGCTGATGTTATAGGGTTGCTCTTCCCACATGAGTTTGATTTCTTATCTTTGAGCTTTGGCCCTGATTTGTACCCCCAAAAAAAAAAAAAGTTATACACGGACTTTTTTTGTGCCTACAAGCCAAGGAACAAAAGGTGGTAGAGTTTTCTTGCATGTTCAAAGGTATCCCAACTTTGATTTGTAAGAGGGAAATGTGTGGAGGGTTTTGTTTCTAAGGAAATTATTTTCTCAATTAAAGGCAAATCATTAATGTCAAAAAAAAAAAAAAAATTCATGCCTCGCCAATATAGCCTTGCTTGTGAGATGGGCATCATTCTCACTTCCCATTTATCTATGCCGATTCTCAAGGTTAGAGTGTTTATTTTGCTAGGCTTGGTAAAATAAGACTGAGATGGGTGTCATATTAGGTCCATAATCCATTTCAAAAGTAGGCTTAAACCAGTTGTATGGTATGTAGAAAGCTCAGATACACGGATATAAATTAATATTAGGTCCATACCAGTACTTGTATGGTATGTAGAACGTTTACAATAGATCTGCACAAAAACGTCTCAAGCAGGAGCGGAGCTCTCAATGGAATCTTTCTCCGATTTTAAAAACCAGCGTCTAAGACGTTCAGATGCCTTGTTCACCTACAAGAAAAGGGTAATTATATATATATATATATATATATATATATATATATATATATATATATATATATAGTAGTTTAAATTCTATAAATATTGCAGAGAAGGTTCACTTTTTATTAACAAACCTGCTCATCCCAATCAGTCCTCCAGATAATGTAGGAGAGTATAAGCGTTTGCACTACAACTCCACTCAATAATCCCATCCATAAACCCTGTACGTAGCAGCCTTTATTCAGTAACTTCGAATCAAAATTTGTATAGAATGTGGTAGCAAACGCTATGAATCTGTGTTAATAAAACAGTGGTTTCCAATCGAAGGCAGGGAGAGGGTATGAAAAAAATAAACAGAGACGTCTAATGCGCTTGATATTGGGTACAAGTCATACTTACTTGAACTTCAAGATGAACCACATATCCGAGTAGAATCCCGGCAGGTAGCCCAATTATATAATAGCTACCCAAGTTCACAAATGCAACCACACTTTGCACACCAGCTCCAACAGCCACACCTAGACCGGCGGGGGAAAAACAAAACAATAAGACCAAGAAATCGCTATTGTTAGAGACTATAAAATCGTTTTCGAAGTCCCATTTCACCGATTTACTAACTTGTCAGGTCAAAATAATTCCTTGATAAGGTTCAGAATCTTAATCTTTATAAATTATTATGAGTTAAGCAAAAAAGTAACGATGGATCATGGAGTTTTCTCGTTATTTACTTTTCTATCGTGAATCTCATGAGAATTGTTTCAAAACCTTTTTATGCTAAGTGCCACCACGACCACTTAAGTGCCTACACTCGTCTGGACCATATGTGGTTAACATCCATGAAAGGACGTCCCAAAGATGTATTGGCCCTCTGGATGAGCGTACTGCACTTAGCATCAATCAAACTTCATATGTTGATCCCCACTCATGCTCCCTTTCTTTTTCTAATTCAGCTCTGATTTGACACACCATTTTAGTTTATCATAGAATAAAATAAGAAAGAAAAACTTGCCTGTGAGTACAGGTTGAACACTATTAAGTAAGATGGAGAAAGCAAGCAACACAGCAAGGCTTGACACAGTTTCTGCAACTTCTTCATCACTAGTAAGAAAGCGCGAAATTTCTTTACCAAAGATTAAACACAGAACCCAAATCAGAACTCCAATAATTATGGATGTACTGAGGATAATCTCGACAGAAAATTTTGCAGCTTTAGGGTTTCCCCTCCCCAACTCATTTGCTACCCTCACGCTGTACACAATTATTACACAAATTTGGTAAGTGATGGATTTATATGTGGCTCCATAAATTCAGACATAGAGAGAGAGAGAGAGAGAGAGAGAGAGAGAGAGAGAGAGAGAGAGAGAGAGAGAGAGAGAGAGAGTGGAAATCGTATGTTAGCTTAGGAGTACCATGCAGCGCCAAGAAAGCCAAAGCTAAGCATGAATTCCCATGTAAGGATGTTCTGGCTGAAACAATTGAAATTAACATCAAAGCATCTTCTTTTGAATATTTCAGTGTACAAGGAAAAACCAGCATACTCCAATTTTCATAACAAATCTTACCAAAGTGAGAAAGCAGATATGGCTGTGGTTGCATTCTTCATGTATCCAGCAGCTAAGATTATAATTGAATTGTACCATATTTCTAAGCTGTCAAGGATTGAATATAAACATTATCAGAGCAAACCAAGCTTTAGCTGCCAATATTTATGAATGCAAAGATAAATTACAATAACCTCACAAATTCCCTAGTATAAACTTATGATTTTTAATAATAACATTGTAAAGAGAATTCTTAAAATATTTAAAAAATAAAATGAGAAGGGAGTTTGTGTGAAATTAAAAAAATAAATTGGATGATCTAATAATTTCATAATACCTTAAGAGGTTATAGTAATTTATCATAAATAGAAATGAAATTGAGATATGTTAGTGAAATTTAGAAATCACCAAATCATGAAACCGGATGATATGGAGAGCTTTACTACGGGCAGGATATCAGCAAAGGCAGCTTTTGTAAATCCCTTCCACGTATTTGGACACCAGCCTCCGAAGATGTACACTAACAATCCAATAACCAAAGACCAAGTAGATATGGTCAATGCACCCATGGCCCCAGCAGTTCCTAACTCAAGTTTATTCACAAATATCCAGGACAGAAGGATATGAAGAACAAAGGAAATAGCAGAAAACCATCCGACAACTTTGTTTTTTAGTTGAGCTTGTAAGTACATTTGAATGGTCAAGCTAAACACAAGATAATAGACGTAGGGAATGAACCATGGAGACATGTTTCCCGCTGCTATTGCTACATCCTCCTCTTGGCCAAGTAGTCTGAAAATAGGAGCTGCGAAAATGACGAGAGGGAGCAAGATTGTTGCAGATACACCATCAACAATCCATGATCGTTGCAAGTAAATTCCCATCATGTGGTCGTGTCTTGCTCCAAATGCTTGTCCACACAAAGTTTCGGTTGCACTAGACATGCCAATCTTTGAAAAGAAAAAATGAAGTTATCAGGAAAAAAAGGCCCGCATGTATTCTTGATTTTATAATATACATATAGATAAATTATTCATATTGTACTAAAATGCTGGTGGGATCAGAATTATCGTTAGGCTTGAGGATTTTTTGGGAGTTAGAATTATATATCAATTAGGCTTCAAGAATATCATTAAAAATTTAAGAATTTTGTAGGGCTTAGTAATAAATTTTAAGGAACACATATGAAAATGAGCCTAGAATTTAGAGACTATAGTAGATTTAAAAAAAAAAGAAAAGAAAAAGGGGCCACAGCTTCCTCATATGTAACCAACATGCTGTTGGAAACCAGTTGTTTTCGTTAGAATAAAGCTCCTGTCTTTCAGGAGCCAGTAAGTTAGTTTGTTAGTGCAAGTTAGTATAGTTTGTTAGTGCTGACTATGACTAAGTCATTGTTTTGTAATTTTTCTGATGTTCTGTTACCACAATCTTCGGCTAAGAAGATGTGGTTTGTTTTTCCCTGATTTCAAGTTGTAATGGCTATTTAAGCCAAAGGAACACTACTGAATAATTAGTATTTTCACAGTTAAATTGTGCAAGATCTTTGATATTAAAACAATTGGTATCAGAGCCTCTAACAAGGCCTGACTGTGAATACAAGAGTGAAAAGAAAGATTTGAGTGTTTCTTTGACAGAAGGAAGCAACAACGGCTATGTGCCTAAGTTTTTAGGACACTATGATCATTGGGCTGAACTGATGGAAAATCTGCTTCGTTCCAAAGAGTATTGGAATGTTGTAGATCGTGGCATCATGGTGGATGTCACAGGAGAAGCAAGGTCTTTCTCCTCAGTAGTATCAGAAAGTCGTCCACTCACAGATGTTCAAAGGAAGGAGTATGAAGAAAACAAGTTAAAGGATTTGAAGGCAAAGAATCTTTTATATCAAGTAATTGAACGAGACATGCTTGAAACCATTCTTGACAGAAGCTCTTCAAAGGCAATCTAGGACTCCATGAAACAAAAATTTCAAGGCTCAATAAGGGTTAAGAGAGCACAGTTACAATCATTACGCTGTGATTTTGAAATTCTTTGTATGAAGGAAGGAGAAACTGTAAATGCCTACTTTGCTAGAGTTTTATCCATAGCCAACAAAATGAAGGCTCATGGTGAAAATCTAAATGAAACAATGATCACAGAAAAGATTCTTCGATCAATGATCTCCAAATTCAACTATGTGGTCTGTTCGATTAAAGAATCTAACAACATGACTATAATGACTATAGATGAACTTCAGAGCAGTCTTCTAGTGCATGAGCAAATGATGAAAAGTCAAGGAGAAAAAGAGCAAGTTCTTAAAGTTACTCATGAAGACAAAGCAGGAAGAGGAAGGGGACGAGGAGCTTGGAGAGGTGGACGTGGTAGAGGAAGACATAGTTTCAATAGAGCTACTGTGGAATGCTATAAATGTCACAAACTAGGACATTTTCAGAATGAGTGTCCTAGTTGTGAAAAAGGTGCACATTATGCCGAGATGGATGAAGAGGAAGAACTTATACTAATGGCTTACGTTCAGGACAAGAAAACAAGTAAAAAAGAGGTCTGGTTTCTAGACTCAAGATGTTCTAATCACATGTCAGGAAATAAAGATTGGTTTATAGAAATGGATGGGCAGTTCAAACACTCAGTCAAGCTCAGCAATGGAGCAAAAATGATGGTGATGGGTAAAGGAAGTGTTAAACTTGTGACTGCAGGACTAACTCAAGTAGTAAGAGATGTATTTTTCATTCCTGAGCATAAGAACAACCTATTAAGCATTGGACAGCTTCAAGGGAAGGGACTTGCTATTATTATGAAGGATAAGGTTTGTAAAATATATCATCCTACGAGAGGCCTTATTATGTAAACTCTTATGGCAGCAAATAAGATGTTTGTTTTACTAGCCACTATGATTACTCAACCTTCAAACTATTTAATAGCAAGTATGGATGACTTATCAGACATATGGCATCATCGCTATGGCCATGTGAACAACAAGAGTCTCAAAACTTTGGAGAGCAAGCAACTTGTCAAAGGCCTTTCTCAATTCAAAGCAACAAACACAGCATGCACAGTGTGTCATCGTGGCAAACAATATCGAGCAGTCATTCCCAAGAAGAGTCAGTGGAGAGCTTCAAGAAGACTTCAACTAGTGCATGCAGATTTGTGTGGTCCAATCACTCCAACTTCAAACAGTCTAAAAAGGTACTTATTGTGCTTTATAGATGATTTCAGCAGAAAAGCTTGGATTTATTTTTTAGCCGAGAAAAGTGAAACTTTTTCCATGTTTAAAATATTTAAAAGCTTTGTGGAAAAAGAATCAGAATGTGATATATGTTGTTTGAGGACAGACAGGGGAGGAGAGTTTACTTCCAAAGAATTCAATGTGTTTTATGTTAATCATGGCATCAAGAGGCAACTTATGGCTGCCTACACTCCTCAACAAAATGGAGTGGCAGAACGTAAAAATCAAACTATATTAAACATGGTTCAATGCCTGCTTTCAGAGAAGGAAATGCCTAAACTGTTCTGGCCAGAAGCAGTTCGATGGGGATTGCATGTGTTAAATAAGAGTCTAACTGTGGCTGTCAAAGAAAAGACTCCTGAAGAGTGTTGGAGTGGAAACAAACCCAATGTTGAGTACTTTAGAATTTTCGGCTGTATTGCAAATGTGCATATTCCTGACAAAGGGAGGATAAAGTTAGATGAGAAGACTCATAGATATGTGTTTATAAGTGTTAGTGAAGAATCTAAAGCCTATCGGTTTTATGATCCTAAGACCAAAAAGGTGATTGTTAGTAGGGATGTAGTGTTTGATGAGAATGAGGGCTGGAATTGGAGGAAGAGTGATGATGGTGTGAGTGATATTTTTACTTGGGAAGATATAGATAATGATGGAGAAATTAGTGACTATGATGAGAAATCAGTAGAAGGAGATGATTTGGGTATAGAGGGAGTTGAAAATGATAATGAAATAGAAGGTGGAAATGATGATACTGTATCAGTGGAGAATGTTGAGGTACTGGAAGATGAAGATGGTGACACTTTAGGGGAAAATGGTCTTGCTGCACCAGAAAATGATACACCAGGGGAAAATAATTCTTCGATATCTCAAGGAAGAATTAAACGGACACCTAGATAGATGGATGATTATGTTCATGGAGCTGGTTTTCTTGACGACTCAATGTGTTTTATGGTACATGATGATCCAATATGCTTTGATGAAGCAGTAAAACAGAAGAAATGGAGGAAAGCCATGGATTTGGAAATGGAAGCTATAGAAAAGAATAAGACATGGGAGCTAGTGATTCCATCAGAAGGGATAAAAAGAATTGGTGTAAAATGGATTTTTCGAACCAAGCTGAATGAAAAGGGAGAGGTAGATAAATGCAAAGCACGCTTGGTAGTAAAAGGATATGCTCAGAGACATGGGATAGACTACAGTGAAGTTTTTGCACCTGTGGCTCGTTGGGACACCATAAGGCTAATCTTAGCTCTAACAGCACAGAAAGGATGAAATGTTTTCCAGCTAGACGTCAAAAGTGCATTTCTTCATAAGGAATTAGAGGAAGATGTCTAAATGGAGCAGCCAGAAGGCTATGTTAGCAAATGAGAAGAACATAAAGTGTTGAAACTTAAAAAAGCTCTCTACAGCTTAAAGCAGGCTCTAAAAGCCTGGTATAGTAGAATTGAAGGGTTCTTCATAAAGGAAGGCTTTGAGAAATGCAGTTATGAACACACATTGTTTCTTAAACATGCCGATGGAGGTAAATGCTTAATTATTAGCCTTTATGTAGACGATTTAATTTATACAGGAAATAATGTGGAGCTATGTGAGAAATTCAAGGAATCAATGAAACTAGAATTTGATATGAGTGATTTGGGGAAAATGAAGTATTTCTTAGGAGTAGAGGTTCAACAGAGCTGTGAAGGAATACATTTATGTCAAATGAAGTATGCTAGGGAAATTTTAGAAAGATTTGGAATGGGAGGCTGCAATCCAGAGTTGAGAATAATGGAATGTGTTGGGTTGTGCCTTAGCCAACCTTCCTATTTATATAGAGACAGCAGAACACTGCAGTAACTGTAATGATTACAACATCCTATATTAATTTTATATTCTGATAGATACATGAGTAACTGTAATGATTACAACATCCTATATTAATTTCCTATTCTGATAGATACATGATATACATTCTATAATATGCCCCCTCAAGCTGAGGGTGGGGGATCAACCCAAAGCTTGAACCGAAAAGCAGTAAAGGATGCAACAGGAAGCGGTTTAGTGAAGACATCGACAAGTTGATCACGAGAGGGAACAAAACGAATCTGAATTTCTTTCTTGGCAACACGGTTACGGAAAAAGTGATAATCCACTTCAACATGCTTAGTACGAGCATGGAAGATAGGATTTGCTGAGAGATAGGTAGCACCAAGATTATTACACCAAATGGTAAGAGCAGAGACTAAGGGAACCTGCAAATCTGTTAACAAGTATTGAAGCCAAATGACTTCAGCGGTACCATTAGCAAGGGCTTTATACTCAGCCTCAGTAGAGGAGCGAGCAACAGTGCGTTGCTTGCCGGATTTCCAAGAAATCGGCATCTGACCAAAAAAGACAAGATAACCGCCCGTAGACTTACGATCATCAATACTACCAGCCAATCTGCATCCGTAAAGCCATGTAGAGCAAAGGAGGAGCCTCGAGTGATATGGAAACCATAAGATGTCGTACCTTTAAGATAGCGTAAAATACGTTTGACAGCGGCCCAATGGGAAATAGGAGCATGCATAAACTGACAGACTATGTTAACAGCAAAGCATATATCTGGATGGGTGAAGGTAAGATATTGAAGAGCACCCATGATTTGATGAAATCATGTAGGATCAGAGAATGAATGATCCGGTAATAAAATGACTTTTGAAGGGGAGACTGGAGGATCAACTGGTTTGCAGGAAGTCATACCAGCTCGGGTGAGGATGTCAAGAATATATTTATATTGACGCAGCATTAAACCCATACCGGTAGACTGAACTTCAATACCCAGAAAGTAGTGAACAGCACCTAAGTCACGAAGCTTGAACTCAGAGCTGAGTAATTGTATAAGGTGATGGAGCATAGCAGAGTTGCTACCCGTGAGCAGAATATCATCAACATACACCAGGAGATAAAAGATATTAGTATGTTCAGATAAGATAAACAGGGAGGTGTCAACCTTGGGAGCTCGGAAACCGATGGAGAGCAAAAAATCACTTAGACGAGTGTACCATGCTCTTGTGCCTATTTCAAACCATACAATGATTTTTGCAATCTGCACACATGAGATAGAAGAGAAGAATCAACAAAACTTGGAGGTTATTTCATGTAGACCTCTTCAGTAAGAACACCATTGAGGAAGGCATTATGAATATCAAGCTGATGAATCTTCCAATTTCGCGAAACCGCGATAGAGAAAACCAATCGGATAGTGGCCTGCTTAATAACTGGACTGAAGGTTTCAGAATAATCAATACCTTCCTGTTGGGTAAAACCTCTAGCAACAAGGCGCGCTTTATAGCGCTCAATACTACCATCAACACGACGTTTGATTCGATATACCCATCTACTGCCAACAACGTTCATAGAAAAATGAAACAGAACCAAAGACCAAGTACGATTTGAGCGCTAAACAGCGATCTCATCACACATAGCATTATGCCAAACTGCATACCGGTCAGCATCAGAAAATGCAAAGGGCTCAGAAGAAGGAGAATGCAGTACCCGTGTGGAGGCAGAGGTGGCGGCAGCGGAAGCAGCCAGGTTTGCTGTCTTTGGCTGCCGCGGTCTGAGAGTCATAGGATGGCTGCTGCGTGGTGGTGGAGACGCAGGGGAATATGGTGGTAGTGAGGAGACCTGTGGCAGCTAATAAGAAGATAAATCAACCATAAATTGCAGACCTGCGGGAGAGGATGATGAAGAAGCAACCTCTAGCATAGGACTGTCAGCAGAGGAGGGGCTGTCGGTATAGATCGAATCTGTAGGAATGCTGGCCAGGGTGGGCGAAGCAGAGGAGGGGCTAGAGAGTGCCCCAAGACCATGAGGAGAGGAGATCAATTTACAACCTAAACCTGCATTATAAAGGTTAGATAAACAAGCATGTGATGATGGCCAAGGGATGGTCGGGAGCTGTGGTCGGGTGGCTATTTGGAGTGGCAAAGCTGTGTGTTGTGGCCTGTTTGGGTGGCTGATGGAAGTGGGTGGTGATGGGTGGTTTAACAAGTTTGGAAGGGTAACAGTAGCGGGTGGGATGGCGGTTGTGGTGGAAACCTTTGCAATCTGTTTAGAATTATCAAAAGGAAACACATGTTCATGGAAACGGACATGACAGGAAATATAAATACGGTGAGATGCAATGTCAAAACATCGATAACCAAGATAGGAGGAACTATATCCAAAGAACACACATGGAGAGGAACGAAAATCCAATTTATGATTATTATATGGACACAGAAAAGGAAAACAGAGACATCCAAAAGTACGCAGAAAATGATAATCAGGAGACCGGTGAAATAAACAATCAAACGGAGAGAAATGGGCAAGAACAGGAGCAGGCATGTGATTTATAAGATAAACAGAGGTTTCAAAAGTATAATTCCAAAATCAAAAAGGTGCTTTACATTGCCCTAAAAGAGTAAGACCTGTTTCCACAATATGCCTATGACGACGCTCTACTGTGCCATTTTATTCATGAGTGTGAGGACAAATCAAACGATGATGAATACCAACAATTTGAAAAAATATGGATAATTTGCGGTATTCACCGCCCCAATCAGTTTGAACAAATTTTTTTTTAACGAAAATTGACGTTCAACGAGAGTCTGAAATTGATGAAAAACAGAGTAAACATCAGACTTGAAAATGATAGGATAATACCATACATATTTAGTATAAGCATCAACAAAGATAACAAAATAACGATAGCCATCTGAAGAAAAAAGAGGAGCAAGGTCCCATACATCACTAAAAATTTTATGACCCGTAGGTCCTAAAGACAAACGTGATGATTTTTCTAAAGGACAACTTTGACATTGAAAATTAAGACGTTTGTTGTTACAAAAGATCTTATTTTTCGAGATTAACAATTGAAAAATACGTGTAGTAGGATGACCTAGTCGACGATGCCATAAATCGAAAGAGGCGGAAGTGCAGGGAGACCAATAGGCTTGAGGAACTGACGTGACGGAAGACTTGGTAAGGGCATAAAGACCATCTTTACTCTGACCTAAGAGAAGGATTTTATGGGTGTTGAGATCCTTGACATAAAACATATGAGGGTGAAATTCAAAATAAACATTATTATCAAGATAAAATTTCTGAACAGAGAGCAGAGGTTTCGTAATTGCAGGAACATGAAGAACATTAGATAAGGTGAAAGAACGATGTGGTGTATATATTTTTGTATGACCGAGATGAGATATAGGGAGGCCTTTACCATCACCAACATGCAAATTATCATTACCAAAATACGGTTCTGAAGCAGTCAAGGTGGCAAGATCAGGTGTGACGTGTTGATTGGCACCGGTATCCGGAAACCAATCAACAGAATCGGTTGAGGAGAGATTGCGCTACACCAGATTGGCAGTAGGCTGTTGGCTATGACCTCGCTGCTGGAATTGAGGGCAATGGGGAGCTGTATGGCCAAAATTCTGACATAGTTGGAGCGTGGATTCTGCCCCCTATTGCGCTGCCAAGAGCCCTGCCTATTGTCACCAAAGGAGGAGTTTTGGAAGCTACGGTGATCAGGTCTGGAGCTAGCAAATCGGTTGTCTCTGTTGTTGGACTGGTTGGGACGCCAGCCACTGTTAAAGCGGCCCCTGCTGCGGCCAGAATTGCCAAAAGTCTGGCGCTGCCCAACAAGAGCAGAAGATGAAATGCTGGGTGTGGGAAGCAGAGGAGCATGTATGGTAGCAGAAGATTTATGAAGAAATTCATGTGTGAGGAGATGGCTGTAAAGATCTGCATATGATAAAGGTTCAGCCTTGGTAATAAGACTGGTAACTAAGTCTTTAAACTCTCCCCGAAGACCACGAAACACATATAAATTGAAATCTTCAAGTGAAACTGGCCGGCCAGCAGCGGCCAATTCATCAAATAAGGCCTTCGCTTTTTGCATAAATTGAGTTACTGATTTATCACCCTTTCAAAGATCCTGAAGAGAGCCGTGAAGTTGCATAATATGAGAGTTGGAGGTAGAAGCAAGAGCTCGCTCAAGAGTGCCCCAAGCTGAATAAGAACTTTGACAGCCAACAACAAGATGCAAAACTTCCATAGATAGGAAGGAAAGAAGAGCACTTAGAATGAGTTGGTCCTGTTGTTTCCAGGTTTGAAAAAGTGGATTTACCTGAAGAGAGATACCATCATGGGCAAGAACATGTGTTGATGGACATGTGTTGGAGCCATCAACAAAACCAAAAACTCCTTGGCCTAGGAGATAAGGCAGCATCTGCATACGTTAATATAAATAATTGGTGTTTGTTAATTTAAGGGAGATGACTTGATGAGTGTGAGAAAAGGAGATAATGCTTGCGGCAGTAGAGGCAGCAGAGGCAGCAGACGTGGGCTGCAAGAGGAGGCGTTCACCAGCCATGACAGAGGAGAATCCAGGCGGTGACGCAGCAGAGGAAAGCATAGGAAGCGCTGTAAGAAAAGAGGGTTGCACTGCCGGAGAAGAAGAAAGCTGGACTGCTGGTGCTGCAAAATTTAAAGATGTATGTGGCGGCTGTTCCATTGAAGAAGGGAGGCTGAGAGGCTGTGAGAAAAGTAGGTTTAATTTATTTTAGGGTTTTATGGCTCTGATACCAAGTTGAGAATAATGGAATGTGTTGGGTTGTGCCTTAGCCAACCTTCCTATTTATAGAGAGGCAGCAGAACACTGCAGTAACTGTAATGATTACAACATCCTATATTAATTTCCTATTCTGATAGATACATGAGTAACTGTAATGATTACTACATCCGATATTAATTTCCTATTCTGATAGATACATGATATACATTCTATAATATCCAGTAAAAAATCCTATCATGCCAGGCACGAAATTAATAAAAGATGGTGGAGAAGACAATGAGAATTCAACCTTGTTCAAGCAAATAATTGGCAGCTTAATGTATCTGTCAGTTACCAGACCTAACATTGCGTTTGTTGTCTGCATGTTAAGCAAATTCATGACTGATCCTAAAACATCACATATGGCAGCAGAAAAAAGGGTTCTCAGGTATGTGAAAGGAACTACCAACTTAGGAGTGTTTTATAGAAGTGCAGAGAATTCTGAAGATGATCTCAAAGTCTACACTGACAGTGACTATGCCGGCGATGTAGAGGATAGAAGAAGCACGTTTGGTTATGTTTTTTTTCTAAGTGAAGGTGCAGTTGCATGGAGCTCAAGAAAACAACCAGTGTTGACTCTCTCCACAACAGAAGCAGAGTATGTAGCTACTGCTGCATGTGCGTGTCATAGTATTTGGATGAAAAGGGTGATCAACAGTCTTGGTTTCTCTTCCTGCAAGTGTGTTAAGATTTTTTGCGACAACAGTTCCACTATAAAGTTATCAAAAAATCCAATTCTCCATGGAAGAACAAAACACATAGACGTGAAATTTCATTTTTTATGTGATCTGGTAAAGGAAGGTGTTGTAGAATTAATTCATTGTGGGACTCGTGAGCAAGTGGTAGACATCCTGACAAAACCTTTGAAGTTGGAATCATTTACAAGGCTACGTGATCTGCTGGGAGTGCAGAGCATCAAAACTATAAACTGACTTGTTAGCAAGTGCAGTTTAGGGGAGGATATGTTGGAAACCAGTTGTTTTCGTTAGAATAAAGCTCCTGTCTTTCAGGAGCCAGTAAGTTAGTTTGTTAGTGCAAGTCAGTATAGTTTGTTAGTGCTAACTATGACTAAGTCATTGTTTTGTAATTTTTTTGTTGTTCTGTTACCACAATCTTCGGCTAAGAAGATGTGGTTTGTTTTTCCCTGATTTCAAGTTGTAATGGCTATTTAAGTTAAAGGAACTGAATAATTAGTATTTTCACAGTTAAATTGTGCAAGATCTTTGATATTATAACACACGCCACCTTGTTGACCTAATACTTCTTGAGTGTTTAGCAAATTTCTAGTGGTGATATATTATTTTTAATTGTTTTCAATTATTCCATATAGCTCAAAACAGTAAAAGAGGCATGCATGCAGAGAGAAAGAACCTACCAATATGCCATTTATAAATCGCACAATGAAACTTTGTAGGAGAGCGTATGCAGCAAGCTCTAACTTGCCAATGTGTCCTAGAAATGCTTGGGTCACCACAATCATTCCAAATGAAGTTACTCTAGCCACCATGGCAGGAAATGCAATCTTCCATATCATCTTAGATTCCGTCCAAATTCTTGTCTTCAGATCAACATTGCTCAGTTCTTCCGGTACAAGAAGACTCTCTTGTATTGAGTTGTCCATGATAGTACTATAGAAAGAGAGAGATAATTGACATCAAATGCTTGTTGTTAATTGAGTCAACAAGGAGGGAACATAAACTAGTATTTGATCTGCAATTTATCAGTTTTTCTTTCTGTGTGTGTATTTGTTTTCAGCTTCAATTCAAGATTTTCACAAAATATGGAACAAGTTTCCGTAATAGTATATTATTAAATTAATAACACCATATGTGTTTAATAATTAAAGTGGAACAAGTTTATATATAGTTCTGAAAATTGAAAGATATTACTATATATTAAACCTTAGTTGATGCAATGTTTTATACCATTTCTCCTTCTTGTTCATTCCTGAGCAAAGCTTTTCTTTGTATAATATCGACATAAAATCTTGGACTGCCACCAGATCAAAAGAGTAAGGAAGTGATTAAGAACAAAAAGAAAAGGAAAAACAAATATAGGAGAAGAAAAGAAACTTTAGCGTACCTTTTTTTCCTGCCTTGAAATTAGACTGGCTGGTCTTCCGAGAGCGATAGAGAAAAGGAGAGAGGCTGGTCTTGGGAGATACAGAGAGAGAGAGATAGTTGATTTGAGCATGAAGGTCTAGTAAAGGACATTACTAAATCGGCTGCCAATTCTTTACATTATTGTGAAAGTGGACCTAGTAATTATTTCCATCGATTCCCTTGTTTTATTGTTATTATTATGGGCCCGTATAAGACCTTTATCCCTCGTGAAGCAGCGACCTGCCAGTCATGCATGTTATCTTTTTATCTTTCCCTCCGATTCCGCTTTTGATGGTGTGCCCGAACGACCTTCGTGATCTCCTCCTCTAGCCAGCGCAGTTCCTCCATGGGACCCGAAATTCCTTAACTTTCATTCGGACTTTGAGATCAAAAATATTCTTTTAAATGAAGGTATCTGTGCTTGGATGATAGTCAAAATCAGTCTCGTGGAAACGCTATTTAATGAAACTTTAACTTCTAGCTGTCGTGACCAAGAAATAATAGGTTTCGTCAGCATTACAAGTGAGCTAATAGCTCACCTGGAAATAGTCAACTGATAATAAATCAATTAGAAAAAGATGATTTTTTTTTTTGTTTGAATGCCATCGTTTGTATTTTTTAAGCTACATGTAAATGTATAATCGGTCGGCATGGAACCTCGAGTTTACAAACGTTTTCCCGTGGTTTAGTTCTTGAAAGTAATTACTCATCCATGAATTACATCCAAGAATGTATCCATGATATAAAAATAAAAAAATTCACCAGAAGGTATTTAATTAAATAATTGAGTATGATACATTTAAAAGAGTCAAGCCTTAAAGTGAATAATACATCCTGAATTTTATGTTTTATTGTCGATCTTTTTTATTATTTATTCTATTGATATATATTCACTAACAACGCATCATGAAGACATTATTCTCTAGTGGTGAGAAACAATCACAATATTGCTCGGTATCTTTGAAATATATAGTAAGCTACTCCCATTTGAGCATGGTAATTATATAAAATGGCTTCTTGATGAAATTGTGGAGACGTTATTCCCGTACGAGTAGTTTTGTGATAGAGACTTTATTGTGTTGCATTCATTTTTATAAGAGCTTCTGATAGAAAAATGAGGGACTTTCTTGTGTAGGAATAAAGCCGGGGAGAAAGGAAGAGCGAGCATGGGAAATTTAGAAACGAACTGGAAAGCTGGGAAGAAAGGAAACGTAATCATCCCTTATTCCTGCCCTGTTAGACTGCCTGATCTTCTCTGTGTGTGCGTGGGAGGGGGGCGGGGGAGAACAAGGATATTGTTTTCAAAGGTGAGTACGGTTAGGGACAGGGATAAAGCCCAGACAGCAGCATATACAGATGTAAAATCTTTAATCTTTTCAACGTGTCCCACCCTCTGGATTCCTTCAAATCCTCTGGTTGTGTTAATGTCATAAACATGGTGTCGGTTGAAGCAGAAAGTGCATGTGTGATGTTTTGGACTTGGTTGTGAGCCTTCGAATATTACTGGAACTCCACTTTTAGCTTTTCGAATGATGGTGATGAGAGAGGAGAAGGGGGGAATCTAATGCTGTGAAGGAAAGAGTTGGCCGAGGCAAGGCGTCAATGATTAATGGCACTGGTGAGGGATGCCAAGGACTTTCAAGGACCCATCGCACATGTGCATTTCGTGTCATGAAGTTCCATATTGCTGGATATACAAGCATGCGTTCTTGCGAGTCATATCCAATGATTCTGCTCTCTCTTTATCAGTAAACGTTCAGGGTTACAATATAATCATCATCATCAACACCTTTGAGTTCAAAAAGAAAGAGCCGTCGCAACAAGTCGGGGACTACATTTATTAACCAAAAACTAAGAGTGGTCATACTTTGCTGCACCATCTTATAAGTGTTTTTTTTTTTTTCTTTTTTTTTAATTCATCATTGTATTTATTTTATTGGAGATTGAGCTTTATAATTTTTTATATGGTTAGCTCGGTTTCATTACCTGTATTATGGGTTTAGTGAATTAATCTAGTTGACACGAGTTTTTTTTTTTTTGTCTTTTTTAATTGAGATTTTTTTTCAATTTCACATTCAACAATAGGTTGATTGGGAATTAGATTTCATGATTTATTTTGGTTTGCTTTCTATGAAGTTATCTCGGTCTCATGACTCGAGTCGTAGGTCGCGGGTTTGTAGGGTTAACCCAGTTAACTCCACTTTTTTTAGTTTTTTTTATTGGTATTTTTTTTTTCAATTTCATCTTTCATCAATGAGTTGATTAGGAATTAGACTTCATGATTTATTTCGGTTTGCTTTCTATAAAATTATCTAAATCTCATAATTCAAGTCACGTGTTTTGTGGGTTAACCCAGGTAAATTCAGGTCGAGTCATTTTATTAAGTCTTGTTTTTAGATTGAATTTAAAAAGCAATCATCCTTCAACAATAAGTTATTGGAAATTGGATTTCATAATTTATTTTGATTTAGTTTACGAAATTATCTCAATCTCATGACTTAGGTCGCGAGTTTGGCAAGTTAACTTGAGTTGACTCAGGTCATTTTTTTGTTTGCTTTCTATAAGGTTATCATGGTCTCATGATCCGAGTTACAGGGCTGGCAGGTTAACTCGAGTCATTTTTTTTTCATTTCCATTCTTCAACAATACTGGGTTGATTAGGAATTGAGTTTCATGATTTGTTTTGAATTATTTATTTGGGGTTATCATGGTCTCATGATTCGGGTCATGTATTTGGCAAGTTGATCCAACATGTTATTGTTTTAATATTTTATTTTAAAAAAGATGTTTTCTTGAATTTTTATGAGTCAAATTATATTTTTACTAGTCATACGTTTTGCCTTTGGACCTATCAAGTTGATTAGATCACATCAAGTCAACCTTTGCATGGATTAAAAGTTTTTTTCTACTAGAAAAATGCTAGCAGCGCCTGGATGCTTCTTTTGTATGTTAAAAAAATTGATCCAACCTGCATCGTAACGCATGATAAGGATCTAGTGATTACTAAATGGAAGGAGGAGGGCACACCATAAACAACTTCTCATGCCATACCCATTTGTAAGCAACTCAAAGAAGAACACAAACATAATTGAACAAGAAAGCTGAAAACCAAAAGTGATGAAGTTGTGGAAAGTCTTCACAGAAAAATATTAACTTTCCCGGGTTGATTAGTTCTGGACCTGAGTCATACCTATAAAACAAGTCCATCGTGGAATGAGGGACACTCTGATGCTTAAGTCGGTATTTGATTTTCCCAAGTGATAAACAAGTAAAAAATTAAGACAAAAATAGTATTTTTGTGTGTAGAGAAGAGATATGTGTTCTAGATATGTGTTCTCTGTATAATGGAAAAGTGTAGAGGTAAGTGTTTAGACCTTCTTTTCTCTCTCAAAACCTAAGAATATATATAACTTAGAAAATTTATTGAAAATATCTAGAAAATATATGGAGAAATGTCCGAGAAAATTATCATTCATGAATAGTATGAATAATGATGATAGTCCATGCATGAATAGTACCATGCAAATTATACTATTCATAAATAGTAAAACGAGGTGATACAAGATAGCTCAGTCAGACCATGCAAAAAAAAACAGAGAAAGGGAGGGGAGAGAAAGGAGAATGAGCTACTTTATAGCTCAAATGGGTTGAAAAAGTACTATTCATTTATAATGAATAACCTTACCATATTTTCTCTCTGATACTAAAAAAGGATGGGGAAGAGAAAGGAATGAGAAAGAAAGAGAAGAAGGTGGAGCTCGGTCTAACCAAGTTTGGGGACTCGAGACTTGTTCTGAATGAGTTTTGCATAATAAACACTATTCATGAATAGTAAATATTATTCATAACTATTCATGAATAGTAAACAAGACTATACCGAGCTAAGGGATGAGAGAGAAAGGGAGGAGAAAGAGAGGAGGGGTGGAGTTCGGTCTGAATGACCATAAATAGTATGACCGAGCCTGGAACTCGTTTTGAATGAGTTTTGTATAGTAAGCATTATTCATGAATAGTAAATGAGATTATATCGAGCTAAGGGATGAGAGAGAAATGAAGGAGAAAGAGAGGAGGGGTGGAGCTCAGTCTGAATGATTATAAATAGCATGACCGAGCTTGAGACTCATTTTAAATGAGTTTTGCATAGTAAGCATTATTCATGAATAGTAAACGAGACTACATCGAGCTTAGGGATGAGAGAGAAAGGGAGGAGAAAGAGAGGAGGGGTGAAGCTCAATCTGAACGATCATAAATAGTATAACTGAGCTTGAGACTCGTTATGAATGAGCTTTGCATAGTAAAAACTATTCATGAAAGTAAATATTATTCATTAATAGTAAACAAGACTATATCGAGCTTAGGGGTGAGAAAGAAATGGAGGAGAAGGCCCAATCAAGCTTCTTCTTCTCTTTTTTTTTTTTTTTGTCTTTTTGTTGTGTAATAAAAAAGGATATATATACAAATTAAAGAATTGCAGGGAGTGAATAATATTCTGCTTTCATTTCACCTACCAGTAATGGTGTGGGTTAGTCTAAGCTTGATGAGCGGCTCCACCTGCCTTGCAAGGAATCCTCCAATGATATACTCCACTCAATGCTGCTCAAGGAGAGCGAATCATCCTCAACATCTAGCAATGCAAGGTTAAGTGTACCATACAGCGCCAAGAAAGCCAACGATAAGCATGAATTCTCATGAAAGGATCGATGTTGTGGCTGAAACAATTGAAATTAACATTAAAGCATCTTATTTTAACAGTTGATTTTGTAATGTATGTTATAACCTAATTTTTGACCATTTTTATTTTTATTTTTATTTTTTATTATTATTTTATTTACTGAAAATGATAAAAAATGATGATGATGATGATAAAAAAATAATAATAGTAAAATGAGATAAATGAAGAATGAATTAAAATTTGGGTTAAGGACAACATAATTAGAAGTTTTGGGGTTTAATTAAACTTTGAAATTAATCTAATTAAGTTTGGAATTAATTAATCAAATTAAAGGTTTAATTGGAGAATTGATAAGTTTTGAGACTTAATTGAGCTTGGAATTGATTTAATTCATCCAATCAAGGGTTTAATTGGAGAATTGGTAAGTTTTGAGACTTAATTAAGCTTGGAATTAATTTAATTAATCCAATCAGGGGCTTAATTGGAGAATTGATAAGTTTTAGACTTATTTGGACTTTGGATTTAATTAAATTAATGAAATCAGGGACTTGATTAAAGAAATAGCAAAGTTTGGGGTTAATTGGGGACACGATTGTAGCAGATTAAAATCCAAGGACCAGCTTGTAAAAAGCGCCGAAATACAGGGGTCCAATTACAATTTAGAAAGGGACTTGATTGCATGATTTCAGAATCCAGTGACCAGATTGAAAATGGTCATTTCCATCGCACAAACGGCGCCGTTTTGAGAGGCTGTTCATCGCCTTCTTCGCCTTCTTCCTCAGGAGCCGTTTTCGCGATAAATGGCTTTGAAGCCGTTTCAAATGGTTGGTATTCTCTGGCTATAAAGCCAGAGAAGATGAGGAATCAAAAGGGGGGGAAAAGAAAAAGAGAGAACCGGGGCAAGAACCAAGAAAAAAAGGACAGAACCAGGGGGGACGAAGAGAGACAGAACCGGGAAAATTTTGGTCCCTCAACCAGCAGTAAATCCTCATGCTTTTACCGCCATTGTCTTCGTCTTGAACGGAGAAGACTGGGCAGAGACACAAACAAGAAAGAAAAACCACGGAAGGGGGAAGGAATCACAGAACCGAGGGGCTGTGAGGGACACCGAAAAAAAACAGGGGAACAGAGGGAAACCAAACAGAGCACAAAACAAAGCAAAGAAAAAACACCGAAAGAAGAGAAAAATCAAAGAGCAACACAGCGAGGGGTATTGGTTTTCGCCATTGTTTTTGTCCCTGCAGAAAACCCAGAATCAACAACCAATTCACAGCAGGCCGGCCTCTCCATCCTCTTCTTGGTTTTGAAAGTCGCTGAGGAAAACGAAGAGGAAACGCAGACAAAGTGAGCACAGAAGGAAGATAAAAGGGAAACCATAGGCGAGGATCCATCAGCACCGTACGCCTTCGCTTCCAGCAGACCAGGTAAGTTCTACTCTTCCCGTTTTGCAAAATCATTTGACACTTTTGCCGTGAAATTTAATTAGCCTTTCCCAGTGCACGCACGCGTGGTGCGTGCCTTTGCCGCTAATGGGTCACCGGCTTGGGCGATGACCGGTGCCAATCGTGGCCTAGCCCGACTCAAGTAATTTGAACCGGGCCCGAACCCCAAAAAAATAAAAATAAAAAAAATAGAAAGTGTAGATATAAAAATTTTGCATATCTTAGAAAATTATATATTTTTTTTTCCTCAATTTATTCACTTATATCAGGATCATGAATAAAAAAGGAAAAAGAAAAAGAAAATATACTAATTTTTTGGTGACTACGAATTTTTACCAACGCCAGAGTTGTAATTATTTGTAGTAGAATTTTTACCAATGCCAGAGTTGGAATTATTCGGGGTGGAATTTTTACCAACGCCAGAGTTGGAATTATTCGCGATCGAATATTCACTGGCGCCAGAGTCAGGAATATTATAAACAAATCATCATAGCATAAGCGAAATAAATGTTTAGCAATTTAAGACAAAACCAGCAATGCAGTCTGCCTTAGGCAGAACGTTTAAGGGGTGATAATATCTTCCCTTTTACGTAACCAGTCCCGTGCCATAGAATCTCTGTTGACCAGTTAGGGTTCCTAGTAACCATAATACTAGGTGGCGACTCCTTAAACAAGACATTTTCCCTAAAAGAACATGATGCCAGAAATCTGTTCTTTTTCACAACTTAGATTACTTTTTAGGGCCACCGCGATGTCGGGTGCGACAATGTACAAAGCCAAACAAGCATACTCCAAATTTTGTAACAAATCTTACCGAAGTGAGAAAACAGATACTGCAGTGGTTGCATTCTTCATGTGTCCAGCTGCTAAGATTATAGTCGAATTGTACCTTATTTCTAAGCTGTCAAGGATTGAATACAAATATAATTAGAGCATTCAAGCTTTAGCTACCAATTATGAATTAATTATAATTATTAATTAACAAAAACTAAGATATGTGGTGAAAACATTGGAGCTAAAATCATTGTTCATCCTCTCATAAAGCACTGTGAATTGGAGCAATGATTTTTTAAAAAATTTTTTAATTTAATCCTTAAACTTTTTCTTTGTATAATTGATCCTTTCTGAACCCAAATTAGCATCCAATTGTATTTTTTAAAAGAAAGATTGGATAGAGGATCAAAGTGAAAAGGATAGGTAAAATAGGTAGCGGCTTCAAATTTCATACAAAAAGTTTATTTTGGTCCCCTATATTTTTTAGCTTACAAATGATTAATTTTGGTATCAAAGTTTATTTCCCTCATTTTTCAGTTCTTTTTTTTTTGTAAGAGGGAAGAGAGAGAATTGCTGGGTTCTAGTGAAGAAAGAGAAAATGGTTATTGATGACGATTCCAACCATCAAAAAAGTTGAAAATGGTGTAAATGGGTTCCATTTCAGGAGAGGAGCTTCACCTATGTGTTTTTTTTTTCTTGCCTAAGAAGACAGATTTAACCGCATGAATGTTTTGAATTCAAGTTGATTTTGGTCTTTTGAGCTCTTTTTTAGCTTTTTTGAAGTCATGGATATATTTATTAAGATATTTGAGGTTTTCTAAGTGTTTTTGATCAAAAATTAGTTGAAAATAGATTTTTAACCAAAAAACCTACACCATGATTTTTCAGAGATCTTTGGTTATCGGATTAATATCTTATTTCAAAAAAAATATAAGAAATTCAGTGATTTGTTAGCTACTCTAGAAAATTTCAGTGTCTTTTGTAGACAAGAAAGGGGAAATGTTTGTGTTAATTATATAATATTAGCAAGTAGTGTTTTCTGTTCTTATTTATAATTGCAAGTTGGATGTGAGAAGTTACCTACTGGGACTCTGCCATCAAGAGAAAGGTCAATGCTAAGTAAATACAAATTGGAAACAGGCAGTGAAGCCATCCCTTCTCAGGTCATTCAGACTGGATCCAATAAATAAATAAATCGGAGAAGGAAAAACTTTTGTTGTTGTGTTCGAGAGAGAAGCAGAGATGGAGTATAGAGGCTTGATCAACCAGCATCCATTGATGAAAAATGAGGTGATGTTTGTGCCGATTCGATGCGAAGCATGCGGGGAGTTCTTCCAGGGCACAACCTACACTTGCAGCGAACATGCGTTCAGCATACACGAATCCTGTGTAGAGTTGCCGCAGGAATTCCAAAATCTTTACCACCAGCACCGTCTCACTTTGGTTAAGACAAATGGGATGGATCACCTTTTAATTATATGCCTTGTCTATAGTGAAACTCATTTTGGGTTTTCTTTTCACTGTCAAAATTGCAACTTCGATCTGGATTAAAAATGTGCATTTCAGAAACTGGCCATAATTGAAGGTCAAGATCTACTTCACCATTTAACTAACTTTCATCCATTAGTAGCTACTCAGAAAAGGCAGGATAATGATGACAATGATGGTGATGGTGATGGTGATGGTGTTTCCTGCAGGATATGTGGAGAACCCACCTCTGGCGCGCCATATGGCTGCGATCTCTGCAACTTCTATCTGCACCGATCATGTGCTGAGTTTCAGTTGCCAACAACACTCCAGCACTTTTATCACCCTTGTCTTCTTACTTTGAGCATCGATAAGGAAGAGTCTAACTGCAACGCCTGTGGCAATTCTTATGATTTCTACTCCTACCTCCGTGAGCCTTGCAATTTCAGGATCGAGATCAGTTGTGCACTGTATCCTCTCTTCATGGAATCCCGAGGTCAGCAACAGTTTCACCATTTCAGCCATGGGCATCCCTTGAAGCTTACGGAGATAAAGCATGATGATGAAATTCTCTGCTCTGCTTGCCAGAAGCACTGCTCAGGTCAGACATACGTCTGCTGCAGCAACAAATTCAAGTTTTTCCTCCATAACTCGTGCTTTAATTTGCCTCAGAAAATACACCACCCATTCCATCCACACCATTCTCAAACTTTATACTCTCCGATTCAACGCCAACCTAGACCAGAATGCAAAGTTTGTTATCGTTACAATTTGGTTTCACCTACTCTTGTAACTTCTGCAAATTCGACATGGATGTTGAATGTCCAGTGATGATATCCGCCATAAAGTGTACGAAGGTCACCATCACAACATATTATTTGTCGATGGTGAAGATGTTAAAAGTAAACTAAATTTCATGATTCTGAAAAAATCAGAAATGATCGATAAATTTAGTTAGTAGAATATAATTTTTATTCATATTAGAATTTCCTTATATTAATGTAATTTCTTGATTGTTTATGATTTTATACCTATAAAAAATCTTGTAATTCAACATTATTTATAAGTACAAAAGAGAAAGAATAGTTAAGAAAGCTTAAAGAGAAACACTTAATAAAAGTTTACATCCCTCTCAATCTTCTTCTTATTCTTGAGTTCTTGACCTTACATTGTTGTGTTGATCTTATATCATACCTGCCTTACTTCCAACAAGTGGTATCAAAACTTAAGTTTGAATATTTGACATGGTCAACCCAAACTTCTCACTTTAATAACCTAAGCTGACAAAAGATAACTATAAAACTTGGTGTATTCTAGTAATAGCTTGGCTAGGTTTCTAAGATGCATGGGAGATGGTTGAAACAGACATTGAGGAGCCTATAGATGGAGCAATGTTGACTTCAGCCAAAAGGAAGGCCGTGCAAAAGGCACGAAGAAAAGATCAATAAGCACTAACAATCATCCACCAATGTCTAGATAATGCCACTTTTAAAATAGTAGCCAACACAACCACTGCTAAGTAAATATGAAAAGTTTTGCAAGAATCAAACCAATGAGCTGACAATGTGAAAAAGGTACGTCTACAAAAGTTATGTGATGACTTTGAAAAGTTACATATGCTTGAATCGGATAATATTTCAGAATATTTTGCAAGAGTATTGGTCATATACAATCAAATGAAGAGATATGAAGAGAAGATGGAAGAGACATGTGTGCTAAAGAAGATCATACGCTCGTTGCAAAAGAAGTTCTATTATGTGGTGGTCGTGATAGAGAAATAACAAAATATGGATGTTCTTTCAATACAAGATCTCATGGGAAAATTACAAGCTCATGAAAAAAGAGTCAATGAGATTCAAAAGGATGTGGGTGTACAAGCATTTTTTTCAAAACAATATGGTTTTGGATATTCTCAAGGGGGTAGAAAACATGGACAAAGCAAAGGAAGAGAAGTAAGAGGCAGATTTAGAAAAAAAAGGCTAAAGCAGCCTCAACAGGTCAATCGGTTAACCATATGAAGCAAACCAATCGACTAGTTACACTAATAGTAGTAATCTGAGATCCAGGTTTGATAAATCAAAGGTTAAATGCTATAATTGTCAAAAGACAAGTCATTATACTAGGGATTGCTGGAGTCCAACCAAGAGGGTTGAGGAGAATACAAATCTTATGATAGAAGAAAAGAATGAAGCCACCCTACTACTAGTGTATAATGAGAAAATGCAAGACAAAGAGAACATGTGGTATCTGGACAATGGAGCCAGCAACCACATGTGTGAAGACAAAGACAAGTTCATGGAGCTTGATGAAATAACTAGAAGTAATGTCATCTTTGTGGATCATTCAAAGGTTGCCATCAAAGGAAAATGTACAATTTTGATTAAATTGAGAGATGAAAGTCATCAATTTATTAATGATGTAAATTATATATCAATAGTAAAAAACAATATATTGAGCTTAGGATAATTATTTAAGAAGAAGTATGAGATTAAGATAAAAGATCGTACTTTGACATTACTTGACACTAAAGAAGTTATAATTGCAAAGGTAGTCATGATAAAGTATAGAAATATTCTTACCAAACATAGAGACAGAAGTGCCTAAATATAGGGTTTTTAATTATCAAAATATTAGGTGATGACTCTTATCTTTTTTTTTCCTGAGAAATGACAAGAATTTCTTGTCCTTTCCACTCGTATATCATTTCTAACAATCCTAATTCGAGAGGATAATCACCACGACACTATACATGAGCGACAATTTTTTTCTCTCAATCTTTAGGTATTTAGGAGGAGAATAAGACATATTAGTGCAAAAATAAGTCTGCAATTCAAAGCAATGAGAACTCCGATGTGGTGAACGAGATCTTGAGATACATATTGTCTGTAAATAATCAATGCCGAATCCTCCTGGCAAAGTTCAATGGTGAAGAAGCATTTCTTTTTCATTCTATGAGGCACCATAAACAGCATGCATAGCAAAAGGATTTCTGACACTTATGAAGATCTCCTACACAATCGGTGGGTCAAGTTGAAAAATCTGAAATTTGCAGGTTTCAAAGATAGTGATGGAAACCTAAAATCTCCCCTGTTATCGGACAGGTTGTATAAGCATTTTATGGAGAAGCTCTATTCTACAAAAACTTGATCACTCAGAAATTGGCCCCATTCTACAAAAACTCTGCCAAAAATTTGAGATTTCAAAGCTGAATCCACGCTAAGTCCAGGAGTGAAGAACTATTTCATCGCCATGCTATATGGGACTGTGCACAGCATGTGCAATGCCATGATCATTGACATCTCTGCAAGTCCACTTCTCAATTGATGGAACAACCTGAAAACGTTGGCTTTTGTACGATTGAAAGCTCAGTTTGCCTTGGACGTTGGGAGAACATCGCGCGCGCCTTCTTGGGACATGAGAAAAGGCTGACAGTACCATAGCAGAAATTGAGTGAAAGTTTTTCAGGTTTTAACAGAGATTTGAGCTTTGATCATCAAATATCATGTAAAAAAACCATTTTAAACAAAAATTAAAGATATTAAGTAAAGCTTTTGACATTATTCTTTTGACCGTTTACATCACAATCACAATTTACAAGCGTTTTGGTTAGACATTTCTTTGAGAAACAAAAATTTACGGAGATTTTGAGAAGTTGTTAGTCATGGAGGTTTTAGTTTCAAGGAAACCAACCATCCATCTATCAGAAGTCGGTTGTGTTTCGTTATATTTGTGTATCATTTTGGTTTTATATCATATGATCATTTAATGTATTTTTTAAAATATCAAATCTTGAAAGATAATTATTAGGGATAATTATTTTTTGTTTGGTTTGGTTTGTATCAAAAAAAAAGTAACCAAACTGAAAAAAAATTAAATAAAAACCGAAACAGGTTCAAGCCGACCGGTTTCGGTTCGGTTTTTTAGGACAAAAACCGGTTTGGCTCGGTTTTTTCTGGTTTGGGTTCGGTTCGGCTTTTTCGGTTTTAAGCTTATCAAACCGAACCGAACTAGTCAGCTTTTTCAAAATTTTAATCAATTTTTTATTACGGTTCGATTTTTTTAGTTATTTTTTTTTAGTTTTCTCGATTTAATTAGTTTTCAGTTTTTTTATCACCCCTAATAATTATAAATATAATTAAAATAACTAGGTAAGTTTAACTATTCATTAAATACATGTCTTTAATCATTTTAATGGCGACAATATTTCCTTTTAGGTTTGCATATTTTTTTCTAAAAATAGAAGGGGCGAACAAAAAAAAAAGTATTATGCCCGTGTGTCTAGAATTATTTTTTTATTGGCCCTTTAAGGGGTTTTTTGGGTTTTTATTTTATTTTTCTGTATTTTCTTTTAATCTTTTTTTTTAATGGAAGGATTTTATTGAATTTTATTATTTCGTATTGGGTTCATAATAATATGCTCTTATATTTTTTTATTATGTAATAAAATAAAAAAAAATTAATTCCATCATAATCATGAATGGATAAACAACAATATTTTTTCTTAATTTAATTTAAAACTTATATAAGTAAAGAGTTGAATATAATTTCTCAAGTTGTTTTATGTTATTTTTGTAATCCAATTGACCCTTTCCTTTATCTCAAATGTCAATAATGGTACCAAATAGTACAGGGACCAAAATAAAACGATACTGTAAGTAGGGATACCGAATGCTCCACTAACCCCATGAATTGACTGGAACAGGATTGGTCTGTCACCACTCTACAAGCAAACCTGTATGTTCCATGTAAAGTTCGATTATTTTGCAGAGAGGCAAACGTTATGAAACGAACGTAAGGCTTTTAGGGTAAAATCACAGCCTCTCCCATCTGATTCTTTCCTGTTGTTTCAGGAAAGCCGAACCATTTCAGACATTATTTATTATTATCCTCTGGAGTCTGGCAAGAATCTAACGTTAGAAGTCTCAATTTCCCAGGTATTTGCTGTTACCTTCTTCTGCTTACTCCCTTTTATGTTTCTGCAGAACCCAGATCCATTTTGGATCGTAGAGGATCATAAATTATTAATCTTGAGATAATATTTGGAGTGTTGTGATCTGGACAAGATCATTGTAGATGCACGAGGGGGGCTATCCAAATCTTTTCTAGTTGATCTTTTGTACTTGAATTGTCGGTTCTTTGTGTTTTTGGAGTTGAAAAGATTCGATTTTTGGGGTTGATTCTTGAATTCTTGTGGTTTTTCACGATTCCCTTTTTGTTTCTTTGGTTTCTGTAGGTTTTTCCTTTGTTTTGAAGCAATGGAATTTCGTGAAATAGAAGAGTGTGGAACTGTGAGGAGGAGATGGGAGGACATGGACATTGATATCTTGGTGAAGATATTTCAGTCATTGACTGTGTTTGAATTAACTTCAGGCATTGCTCATGTTTGTAGCACGTGGCGCTTGGCTGCTTGTGATCCTTTTCTGTGGAGAACTCTTGATTTGTCCATGTTGAAATCTAATTTCATCAAAATCCCATTAGAGCCTTATGTGTATGTGCATGGTCATTCTGATAAGACATTGACTCAATTATTGAAGATTTCATTGAATCTCAGCCGGGGAAATATAACATCGTTGTTCTTTCACTTCAATTTGTATGTGAGCGAGGACCACTTGACTTATACTGCTCAAAGGTAACTTTTTTTTGGTGGATTTTTAAGTTTTAAATTTTTGTTTAAGTTTCTGATAATGTCTGTGTCCTTTCATGGTGATGGTTTTATAATTGATATGCAATCTAAGAGTATAAGATGATGAATTTTGAATGCTAGAGGTTGTACTCTAGGTGAATCTAGGATCGGGGTAATTGATGATGATTGATGGGAGTTGCTGTGACCAATCTAATCAAATTTGGGAGTAGAGTTTGAAGATGAGATTTGTTAAAAGGTGGTGGATTAGATATTGAAGGACATGTGCTAATTGAATTAAAAATGGGGGAGATGTGAGAGGCAAAATGTGCATCTGATGGTTGGTTCGTTCAGTGGCTCAAACTTGTTGCAAAAAGTAATCGAGGGCCCCATGAAGGTCTTGTTAATATATTTATTACAGGTTGGTTTGGGGTAGAGAGGCTACTGCAAGTGATCTAAGGATGTTAATAAGAAGTCGGTGTGCCTGATTTCATTGGAATGAGAAGAGAGGCTATTGCAAATTCTCTGAGCTGAGGAGTGGAGGCATGTGGGAATCAGGTCAGGTGAAACCTGTCAACGGAGGAGAATGAGGTAGTCAGAACTCAAAAGTTTTAAGCTAGTAATGATGTCACAACTGGTATGATTGGATGAGTTGGATATGCCCATCCGGATCTGAGAAAAGGGATAGTTGCTCCTTGGCGTTAGAAGACATGTTTGGTATGAAAGGGCTCCTTAACCTTGTAAAATGTATAGCTGGTTGGTTATGGCTAAATACAGAAGTGGTTTTAGAGGTATTGTCAACTTATCAAGTTAAAGCAACCCGCCTTGAATTGTTGAAGTTGATACTTGGCTGGTGTAAATAAGCTGTTAACTTTCAAAATAGAGGCCAGAAGTGGAGTTGTTAAAATGCAAGTTATCACAGATTTGGACTTGAGTTGAGATGTGCCATGTTCAATGCAGCATCACACTCCAGACTCAGAGTGACTAAGTTATACTTTTTCGAATGCTTGGTATTCAGTAATTCTATATCTGGGTGCAGCTACTGGATAGAGATTGAAAGTTTCTTGTGACAATGTCTTTGGAGGTAGTAGTGGATTATAGATGAATTGAACAAGTTCGATACTTTAGATATGGTTGAGGATGATTTCTTTGACAACAATGTTAAAGTATGGAAACTGCACAGCTGTAAATAGTTATTTGTTTGGTCATAATGCAGAGAATGGTTAGTTTTTTGCTATATTATCAATCACTTTAACGGAAAAAAAAGGGGGTCAAGTGAAAAATATAGCTGCCTGGAATAAGGGGAATACTGGCCCCTTTGAAGTAGAGGTAATAAGGCAGTCTGAAGATATAAATAAAGGTCAAATGTATTGTTGAAACTAGAATTTACAACTGAATAGGGATTCTATAGATTTACTTCCTGGGTGCTCTTTTATAATCGATTATTTTCAGGTTTCTAGTGGTTGGACATGTGACTTTCTTGGGATGGTAAAGTGGTGAGTATGATGCTGAAAGTGGATTAGCAGATTTTACATCTGATTGTTAGCAAAGCAAATGATGGCGATTGGTTTCAGGATTCATATATGCATCAAATAGTGGCAAAAACAGGGAGAAACTCATGAATGAGGTTGAAGGAATGTTGTAGTCTTACAAATAGCATCCCTTATGTTGTTTTAGGGAATTTATATAATTGAACATGGTGAAAATATGAAGTGAATGGTTTCTAATGATATGATATGGCTTTTTTGAGGTAGAATGGTAGGTCAAAATATAATATGATGCTTCTTTTGCGAAAAGGCTGTGTAAGGTTATGGTTGATTAGATTCAAACTACTTAGTAATTTATTCTCCCTGGAGTGTCTGATAATTGGCATAGCTGCTACTAGCACAGATCCCATTGCTGTTAGCTATTGAGATTCTTAACTAGTAGACTAAGAATACAGAGGTTAACCAAGCTATCCACTATTGTTGGTTTCTTATGCAAAGGGGGTTCTCTGATTCTGTAGAGACTTTAACATAAACCTAAGATATGGGTACCAAGTTAAAAGATGTCAATAAAGTATGAAAAACTGTTTAATGATGTTTCAGCTGGGGCATTTATTGCTGGCGGTCCATTGGAAACAGCTTGTAAAAATAACACTATGGTTTGAAGGAGTGAGATGCTGAAAGAAGTTTGTGGAGTGCTTAAAAAAGTTTGTGGAATAGTATTGTCCAGCTGGATTAAAGTTTATATGCTAAATGTGGTGTATGTAGTTCTTAGTAGCAATTTATGCTGTAAAGGGAATCACTTACTTGTGATTGTACATGATCAATGTGGCATTATGGAACATTCATCATAAAATAATTTTTCATGGAAGCATCACCTTTCATTTGCATTTTAATGAGCACAAACTACTTTTTTCTGTTGCGAACATCTTTTTTTTTTAAATTATAGGACCTCTGTTTTATTGCCTAGGAACAATTATCATATCATAATTGTTTAGGAACCACAGATACTGCTAACATAATTTTAAGTCACATGATGGCTTGCAGCTTAGATGAAGTTTTATTTTTTTCCCCGCTCGGTGTAAGAATATAAATGTGATTTTATATGCTACTGGATGTTACAGGGATGTCTTTAGTATTTCTTGTCCTTTTGCCTTTTCCCCTTCTTTTTGGAGAATAGGCAACACTGTGCCAGGGACAATAACATTGATATAATTGACTTTTTCCTCTGTCCAGGTGCCCACGCCTTAAAAGACTTGTTTTGCCAGCATGGAATCGAGTAGAGACTGTAATGATCAAAGCTATTGAGCTCTGGAAGGATCTTGAATCCCTGACAATGCCTAGCATAGTGAATTCCCCTCGTCTTGTTCAAGCAATTGCTACTAATTGCAGGAAATTCAGTGAACTCAAGATCATGGGCCCGTTTGACATTTACTTTGCTTCCTCCCTTGTTACCTATCTTCCAACATTAAAAGTTTTGAGCCTCCGATGCTCAATGCTATCTAAGGACACGTTGATCTTCGTCTTGGATAATTTGTGTTGCCTAGAAGCGCTCAACATATCGCATTGCCTTCTGATAGAAGTCCCACCTCCTCCCGCGCCAAGAAGAATTGTTAGGCAGCTTGATAAAACTATCCTGGAGAAGACTTCTCATTTACACGACTTCTTAGCCTGCATGAGTGACACTTGCATCATGTGCCAAAACACAACAAATGACGAAGGGCTCATGCGGTGGTACAAGTACGACGAAGGGCTGTGGAAGGAAGATGAGGTCAGCTCTCTTGCTCTTTGATTTGAGCATTTTAAGACCAGACCAAATTATAGTGGGCTACAAGTTCCACCACTATATGTCCACGTATCCTTTTTCTTGGTTATTCTTTCACTGCATGCCAGGAACAGAAGAAGACAATGTTGAAGAAAGCAATTAAGGGCTTTCTGTCTATTTTATGTTAGTTGTGGTGATAAAATGCCAAACTCTGGGTGGTTGTGGAGGGGCTGAAGATTTGCTGTTACTGCTGATAAATGTATATATATACATGATAAATTGCATTTTTTTTAGTGGTTCCTAGGGCACCCTCTTTTTTTATTTATGGTTTTTGTTTCCTTTTTTGAATATATAATATATTTTGTACCTTTTAGCTACCTCACGAAATTATTTAATTCTTTCCCTTATCAAGATAGGAGTGTTTTGATGTGTTGCCTGATCTCTAAGAATTTCCCTGTCTACTTTTAACCTTAGATTTGTGAAATCATGAACCTTTACAAACACTGAATTTAGGCTCATCTGGTAATATAATCTTGTCAGCTTTGAATATAAAATCAAGTGATTTTTGTGGTTTGATCATAGATTTTTGCTCGTTACTTTATTCAGATGCAAGGGCTATAACTTGTGGCTTGAACTGGTCATGATTTCCTCCTACAATTTTCTCTGCGTAATCTTTGAATATCCAAGTTTTTGTCATTTTCCAGTTCAACAGTCAAATTCCAAACCCTTTAAAGTCCTCACTGTAACTGTATAATGGTGTCCATCTTTTTTGTTTCTCTCTTTTTCTTAGTCATGGATTGATGAGCAATATGCATTACTCGGTTTCTTTTTTTATAGGGATTCCCATTGGCACAAAAAAAAAAAAAAGAGGACATAACCACCATTTGGACAAACTTGGTTGGCATTTGGCAACTACCGGTCTTACAAGGAGTTTGCTTGACAGGTGATCGAAGGATACAAAGTTCAAAGCTGTGATGTGTTATTTTCTGTTCTTTGTTTTGGTGACTTTCACAAAAGTGTTTTTTAGTTTACTTTTTTCAAGTATATATTAAATTAATATTTTTTAAGTATTTTTAATAATTTTGATGTGTTAATGTAAAAAAATTAAGAAAAATATATATTTTTAATTAAAAAAATTATTCACTACAATACTAAATACTGGAGTTATTTGCTATCTATTACCTAGATTGTATTTAATGATATATTTGAAATTATTTTTCAAGATGCATTTAGATTTGAAAATAATGATGCTAAAAACATTGAAAAAATTGTTAAAAATTATAATTTGGTATATTTTTTACAATAAATAAATAAATCAGATGGATTAATCATGATCATCAAAGCATTAACTTAGATGATAAGATAGCTAGTGTTATTTATGATAAGATGAGTAGTGTTATCTACGTTACCGATTAAAATTAGAATTAAAAAGAATTATTTTTTGGAAATGCTGATTTAATTTCTTGTTAGAAAAGGGATTAGCGAGTAAAAGCAAGTCAAATGTAATTGTTTTTTAAATTTTAAAACTTCCATGTAAGAAACAATTTCAAGATCATTTATTTGATTTTCCATAATTTATACATAAAAAAAAATTAGTTTTAAAGTCTCCGAAAATGTGTACATAGATAGCTTGAAGACGTGGCAAAAATTAATTATTTTTTAGCACTTTCATTAAAAAAAAAATATTATCTCTAGTTATTTTTTTTACACAAAACAACAGATGAGATGGTCATAATAATATAACTAAATTTTACTAAATAGAAAAATTAAGGAGCAAAATAAAAATATGAGCTAAAAAAAAAAAAATTTTCTAGCTTGTGTGATATGCACAAGTGTCACCTGCACAGCTAGTCAAATTATATTAATTTGAGAATTATTATTTCAGTTGTACTAGATTAAATTCTTTATTATTATTGTGCTAGTTTTGGTAAAAAAAAACGCTTATTTCTCCTATATTTTAAGAATTTATTTTTTAAAAAATGGATAAAAGTGTCAAGGGTAAGAAACTCAAAATTCATAAAAAAAAAAAAAATCTCATGAGTTCAATTGGAGATTTCTAACTTTCTAGTTAATACTTTTTTAATAATTAAATTCTCTCAATTTAATATAAATATATAAAAATAAGCATTTCAATTCACATGTACAATGCGTCTACAGTAACCATATGATTATATTATTATTATTTTTTTTTTATCTAGGTGTCAAGTCTAATTCTTCTACCTTTTAATATTTATAATTAACCATTGATCTCATTGAATAAAAAGTGTTTACGATATAATTTTATTTAAATATGTGAAAACATTATGCTTTCTCTTATATGTAAAAAAAAAAACATCAAAAGCTTAACAATTTCTCAACTACACATCAACAAAAGGATAATTGTTTTGGTTAATTACAAAACCTTTCCAGTAGTTTTATTATTATTTTTTTTCACTCTATCTCGGTTTTTTAAGAAATTAAAACGACCAAATTATAAGAAATTTTTTTGTAATTAGCCATATTTTTTTAATTATAATTTGTACTTTAACTATAAAAATTAATCTTGTTTCAGATGAGTGCTCAAAAATAATTTTAATAATATATTTTTCATTTGATAATATATTAAAATATCTTATAAAAAATTGATATTAAAACACCATAATAATTGTAAATACTAAAAAAAAAACTTGAATAAAAAAATAATTTTTTATTAAAAATAATTTTAAAATATAAAAATAAACAAACTCTTAAAATAACAAATTAAAACAAAAGATTGAGACTAGGGAAAGTAGGCAAAATCTGTTGATGAGAATTAAACCAAATAATTCGATATGATCTACCTAACGAGGCCAATTAGGTAATTTTCTAGGTATAAGACATGAAATTAAAGGGAAAAAAAAATAGTCCCCATCTCAATCCCTTTCCTGGACGTGTAGAATCTTTAGTCATCTAATAGAACCAAAAAAATATATAAAAAAAAAAATACTTTTTAAAAAAAATATATGAAAAGAAATTTTTTTCCCCATAAAATAAAAGAATTGTTTTTTTTTATCTACCTAAAGTGATGTGATGGCAATCCTTAATTCCTTATAATTGATTATTTCAGACCAAACCCATAAGGCTCTGAAGTCTCTTTCTCTCTAAACACAGACAAAACCATGGCTTTGGAACTATGGGAAACACTGAAAGAAGCCATAACAGCATACACAGGACTATCACCAGCAACTTTCTTTACAGTTGTAGCTTTAGGGTTAGCCGCTTATTATGTGATATCAGGTTTTTTTGGTGGGTCTGATAATCATCAACATGTTCCAAGACAATATGAAGAGCAGATGCAACCTTTACCTCCACCTGTTCAACTTGGTGAAGTCACCGAAGAAGAACTAAAACAGTATGATGGTACTGACTCTACAAAGCCTTTGCTTATGGCTATTAAGGGTCAGATCTATGATGTTTCTCAAAGCAGGTAAAGGTTCAATCTTTTTTTGGTATTTTTGGTTGTTTTTTGCTTCTGGGCTGTGAGAATTTTTGGGTTTGTTTTCTTTTCTGGGGTGTTGGGATTGTTGTGTTTTTTTGGGTCAAAGGGTGTTATTAGCTTGTAAATTTTTGGTATTTTGGTTTGAGGTTTTAGTTGATTCCAAGAAATCACCCTTCTTTTCCTTTTTTGACTTTTTTGGTGTTCTTTGTTTTGATGGTTGATGCAACTTTTTTTTCGTTCCTGTGGTTGATGCTATTTTTTTTTTCTTGTTCTTGCGGTGAATCTCTAAAAAGGTGCTGCTTTTTTGTGAATTTGTCGGTGAAAAGTTGCAATTTTTCAAATCCTTTTTAATGGATTATGAGTGTTAAGTTGACGTGTAAATCTTCCTTTTTCTCTCCCTTTGTGATAAAGACTTGATTTTGAATGCATTATCTGGGTAATTCGATAGTTTGTGGTTTTCTTAACTTTTTGTTTGTGTTTCACTTGTTTGTCAGCAATTTTATGGTGTGGTTTGAATTTAACCAATGGATGAGGCTTCATTCAGACGCTGAACAATAAGTAAAAGACTAAAATTTTACTTTCCGGCAGTTGTTTTCACATTCTTTTGTACCTTGGATTGCTATAAACCATAAAAAGATTATGTATATGATCAAAATTATAGACTTGACAGCTCATTTGCTGCTACTAAATGAATGATAATGAGCATCATGAACATTGTGGAGGAAGGTTTATGTTGTGTATCTGTGACCTCGCTCTATATTCCATATTGCTTCTTTGTTAGTGGTGAGTTTTGGTCTATCCCTGTGCTTGCTATGAGACATTTGTGAATCTTAAGCATACCAATGTGCTCATCTTCAGCGTTGGTGTACCTTAATTGTTGTTATATGTGATGAACTAACAATGACTAGGACCCTGTTTGGACATGATTTCAGCAAATCTTCTTACCCTTAAATGCAAACTATAAGTACAATTACATCATGCATTTTTTAATCAGATGACCTGACTCCTTGGAGGTATAAGACCCAAAGGATCTGTTTGCCACCTTTTTTTTTCAGTGACTTGTAATGATATGCAGTGGATGTTAACAATGACTGAATTATAATCTCATTTCAGATGAGGGTTGGATATTAATCTAGTATGAGACCATGAATTCTGTGTATGAGGATACTCTTATGGTTTAACTATTCTTTCAATGTACATTCTCTACACAAATTTCGTGCAGAATCTTCTAAGCTTGCTGCACATATTTGTCACAGGATGTTTTATGGACCTGGCGGACCTTATGCATTGTTTGCTGGCAAGGATGCTAGCAGGGCTCTAGCAAAGATGTCTTTTGAAGACAAAGATTTAACCGGTGATGTCTCTGGTCTTGGTCCATTTGAATTGGAAGCCTTGCAGGACTGGGAATACAAGTTCATGAGCAAATATGAAAAGGTTGGGACAATCAAGAATACAGTTCCAGTAACTGATGGAACCTCCACCAGTGAACCTGCTGCAGAGGCTACAGAAAGTGATGCTTCTAAGCCAGCTGAAGATGGTCCAGCAGCTACTGCACATGTCGAAACCCCCGCTGTTGCTGAATCCAAGGAGGAATAGTGTTGCCTTCGAGTGCTCATTTGAAGTCGGCGAAACATCCCCAATGAAGAAAGAGTTAATGTTTGAACGCATGTTTTTGGTGGATCTTGCCACTTGCATTATGTTTTAGCATCTTACATTTCTCAGTCTAAATACTCCTATTATAAACTTGCTTTAATTTTCAGTCTGTTAACTAATAAATTGGTTATATAAAGGGTCAATTTTAACTTGTGTTGTTATGATTGTAGCTGTTGGTCAGCAATCACTGTGATGGATCATGTATTATTATTTAAGATACAGGAACAAGAAAATGAAAATCTCTTTATGCCAGCATAGTGTATTTCATAAATCCCAAGCTATGCTGAACTTTGAAGCTAAGCCTTGGAAAGAGGAGAGAAGCAAGTCGAAATGCCCGCTGCTTCTCGTATGCATGATATGGAATTACTAATGAACAGCTACACAATCCCATTACATTTTTCTCAACATGAACCTCAATTTCAGAAATGAAAACAGTTTTTTGGAAGTCTGGCTGTTCAAAGTGAACGCTTCCCATGGTTGGCAGAGGCTCATCTGTAGCACTTTAGACCTCTCCAAGTTGCATATCTCGTGCAAATTCAGCTAAACCCGTGAACCATGTGTTTGGCCGACAACCAACTGTAAGTTGATTATATACTGTGTTAAATGTCAAAATTCCAGCAATAGAAAATTTTCTAAGCATTACCTTAAAAACTAAATGACGTGGGTGTTTTAATGCAGTTTAATTCACAGTAAAATATAAAATATACCTTGAGCTATAGGAAAATTATCTTTAAACTTTTTGGAAAAAAAAAATTGAGTCTTTTAAGTGGGGGTGATGATGTTTATTTTATTTTTTTCATATAAAAAATACTCTTTTGCTCATAAAATCAATAAAATATAGAATTGTTAATAACAATTTTTTTTTGCTTTCCATAAACTACTTAGTAGTAAAAATATATACTTGCCCCTAGAGTAAAAAAGATAGTTGTATAAAAAAGATAATTGTGCTGCTGGATAAGAATATTTTAGGGTAATTGAATTTTAATTTATAGTGCAATTATATCTTTAATCTTGAGAGAGATGAAACATAAGATTAACATATAGGAGTATTTTCGTACTTTCATATGGGTATTTTGTGTAGTTGTCAGGGTTGGGGGGTATTTTGGTATTTTTATATTTTTTTCAAATTTCTTAATGCTTAAAGCTGGTAGAGCTGGTGTCTCCGTCATTTAGGCAACGCATGTGATGTCACCCGGTGGACGTAATTAACCTTTCGCCATCTTCCTAAATATGCCGTTATGTCTTCTTTCATTTGGAGTGACGCGTGATAGCTGAATGTGGTCATATTGTTGCCGGTGGTAGTTTGATTTTTTTTTCCTTCTTTTCTCTTTCCTAATAGGTAATGTATATCATTGTCTTATCTGTTTTTTACTTTTTAATTTCAGTCCTTATTATATTAATTTCTTATTTTGTTCTTTTTTCATTTATAAAAATTCTTATTCTTTTCAATTTAGTCCTTCAATTGCAATTTCTTGTATGTTTGGTTTTTCATTTCGATCCCTGTTTTTTTAAGTTTCAATTTTGTCCTTGATATTTTTGTTGATTTTTTTTTAATTTCATCATTCAATCAAATTTTAAGTTGTTTTTTTTTAGTTTGATCCTCATTCTTTTGATTTTTTTCCTTTTATTAAATCTATTTTTTAATTCAATTAAACCTTCCTATTGAAAAATCTTATTCCTCTAGTTAATGTTTTTCTCACCCTTATTTTTTTTTATCCTTTTGTGTAATTATTTTTTTCCTTGTTTGATCTTTTAACATTTAATTTGTTGGGAATTCAGTTTCGTATGATCTTATTGTTCTACATCAGTTTTTTTTTTAACATTAGTTTTGTGATTATCTTCAAGTTTTTTCTATGAGTTTATTTTGGTTTCGTGATTTAGATAAGGATTTTTACATGTATTTTTTTAATATAAGTTTTTTTTAGTTGTTCTGTTTTTATTTTATTTTTCAAGATATTATTCTAATTTATCTATATTTTTTTTACAAATAAAGTTTATTTTTTAAAATAAAAAATTTTCATGTTTAAATTATATTGTTGATGTGTTTGGCCTTACATAATATTTTTTATAGCGCGAGTTTATTCAGTCAGTTTTATTTGTATTAATTTATCTTTTAAGTCATGGTTTTTTTAAAATATAAATTTATCTTTTATTTATTTAAATAAATAAATTTAATCAATACAATAGGATATAAATCTTATTTTATATTATAAAATATCTTAATCTCGCTTCTATAAACCTTTTATTTATATTTTGAATTTTTTATATAAAAAACCACGTTGAAACAACTTGTATACTAAATATTTTTTTGAAAAACTTTACAACCTACTAGTTAAATGACTGTATACTGTAACTAGTTTTACCCGACGAACTTTAATCTGCTGCAGATGTTGATCCCCAGTGCTCTCAAATTTCTCCACCGAGACGAGCTTTGCAATTAACTTGAATGAAAGCAGGGCAACTGTTGGATCACAGTGGTAACTCTTAGAGGTAGCAAATTTCGCTTTCTTTGCGCTGGCAGCTTGAAGGCGATCATCGAGCTATCTTATCAAACACGTACACTCTATTTAATGCCTTGTCCCCTCTTTTGCAATGGCATGCCAAGATTTAATTTGTCTTGTGATTCGTGCCTTGCCGACTAATTCCATGTTTAATACCTCAAATTGATTTTTATTATCAGATTTCAGCTCTAAACATGATGAGAAACACATTCTTGTGAAAGAAGTTATGGACAGATCATCTACTTTTGTCATATGAAGATTTCATGAGTTTTGAGGAATATAGTGGACAACAAATTTACACAGTTGAGTTCATCTCTTGAATTTTGAGGCCATTCATTTCAATCCTAGTTACAAGTCCCTGGAAAGTTGAGTTGATATGATATTTAACCAAATCAAGGTATGAAATGGTCGAGATTGGAAGGGCTTTCAGCCTGCATTCATTACTCCATCAATCATAGGGATCTGAGCAGTCTGAGATAATTAATCGTTTTGCTCCTTGAAAAACTTGGCCTTTTCTCTTAACCCTTTTTTAAGGGCACCTGTTGCTGTCAATTATATGGGGTAGGGCTACCAAGTAATAGAAAGATGGGTACTGTTCGTGTTTTTCAAATAGGATTGGATTGTTAATTTGGCCCTGTCTCCCTTCCCATCAGGTTGCTTGATCCCCTTATAAAGACATTAGACCTACTAAAAATTACTCAAAACATCCTTTGTTTCTCTACTTGAAAACCATATCTTAGAACCTCTTTTTTTCATCATCTCATCAAGACTCAAATCATGAGAATAGCTTATAGCCCTTTACTCCCACTTCTAGTTCTCAGCACAATCATGCTATCTTTACTCCATCCTTCTACTTGCAGGCATATCAGCCGAGCTGCCCATGAAGAAGAACAGCAACTTAACACCGAGTTCTCTCTCCCACTCCCTCAGCACCTGCCGGCTATTGCTCACACTGTGAAATTCAATAAAGACGACAAGGTCC
The DNA here is from genome assembly GCA_015852605.2 of Populus deltoides. Classification (NCBI taxonomy): domain Eukaryota; kingdom Viridiplantae; phylum Streptophyta; class Magnoliopsida; order Malpighiales; family Salicaceae; genus Populus; species Populus deltoides. Next base: position 1,354,591 of record CM027584.2, on the reverse strand, counting down.
AGAAGTTGTATGCTGCATCTCATAAGCTTGTCCCAGGTGGACCTAATCCACTTCACAATTGATTGGATTTGTCGTTTTTTGTAATTATCTGTTTCCATGAGAAATCCTTGATGCTGCTTTGGAGACAGAAAATCCACTTGGTTCCTGGAAAGAATGAAAGATGGCCTCCCTCTCTGTAGTTCTTTCATTCTTCCCAGGAACCGAAGTTAGATTGAGTTGTAAAAGTACATCATGTATTAATTACTATGCTTAGTTTGTGTCGTAGTTAATTAAGCTTTTAAGGAAAATGTAAGCTCATTTTTTCTCCTCGTGAGTGTGTTGCGGTAATAGTCCCACTTGACTGTATAATTGTGACATGTGAGCTGTGCATCATAGCTTCAAATGACCATGTAATCCAGTCAAAGTTAGCCACTGTATGGTCACTTATTTTTAGTTATCTTGAAATGCTTCAAGAAAATTACCTAGCAAATAAGGTGTGTTATATAATGAAGAGGAAGCCAGTGATCAAAGCATTGATTACTGAGAGGACCGTGCAGCCAGTAGGGACACTGAAGACATAAAAAACTACAAACACTAGGCTGGGGTTGGCAGCTGACTTTATAGTTGGAAGATTCCAATCTTTTTTCTTCTCTTCTTATCTTTATGTCTTTAACCTATAAAATCATGCGTCCATACAAATCTACTTCTTTTTACAGCCCTGTTTGGAACGCGTACATGGCAGTGATTGTATCAGCGTTTGGAAACGTGGACGTAACCACAGCCGTGCCCATGTTCTATATAAGGCCTTAACCTATATATTCTAGCTATGAACATTGCACTTCCTAGACCCTATTTATTGTTGGTATAGGATGACGGTCAATTAATGTGCTTGATATATAGAAAGAAAATTTTCTAAATGTCTGACTGAAATTATCTTGAAATTGATCACATGGATGGCTAACAGAGCATAGAACAGAAGGATTTGAAATCTTCATATCGAACTGTGCTGTTAAAACCAACTTGACTAGCTAGTTAAGCACAATTGAGGAGTTGTTTAATTCTAATACATTCCCTTTCAAGAACATATACAAGGAAAGCTCAAGGCAGTGAGTACGCAGTTAACAAGATGGATTATAACAAACCCTAATTAAGATGTATGCTTGGTGATCAAGGAAATTTGCTCTCTCTCTCTCTCTCTCTCTCTCTCGACTTCTTCAAACCTTGAGAGTTGAGACCACCATTCAAGAGGATTTTATTCTCTTGAATACACCAAATCGACATCGATATATATAGAGGGTGTGTCTTTAAAATCATCTGTGAAAAAGATTTATAATAGATGGTTGATAAGGAAGCAGTTCTAAGATAAAAAAGAGGGGGAGAGGGAGAGCGAGGGAGAAGCATTATAATAGATGGAGCTCAATTCTTGACAAGAATTTTAGCTGAAACCAGGCTGGTTATGCGCTGACTTTTCTTATTCAAAGGAGACCAAATTATTATAGATTAATTCAAGTGTCATGCACTGTTCTTTCTGCATCATCTTCAGTCTAGAGATTGGTTATTTCATTGTTTTTCCTGCAGAACCCTATCCTATGTATAGCTGGTGCCCACCAACTCCCTCAGCCATCCTCCTGCCTCTCAAGATTCCAAGTTATGCTTCGTGCTTGATGAGCCCAACCTTACAAACCTGTCACTACGCACAAATTTTGAAAATATTTAAGGCGCTGATCAGTTTTTATGCTATCTCTTATGCTTATTTCATGCTCAATATCAACACCCTAACATCACTTCACACGGCAAAATTAATAAAAAGATGTCCATTCATTTAATCTCTAGCTAGCTATATCCATCGATCCACACGTCATATTTGCCTTAGATAAATTGGCGAAGCCTGCACGCTGATAGAGTCAACTTGGATTTATCAGTTTAATAAACAGGAAAGCCACCTACTCTACTGTTTTTTAGTCTCCATGGGGATCAGGCAATGCAATTTGGCAGCATTGCATATATATTGCCTTTTTGAAAGACAACTACAGAATGCATATTCTATTCTTTTCCTTAACAAAAACATTCTACTGTAAGAGATTATGCTATCTGTAATAAGAAACCTGTGGCGTGGAGGGTTCAATTCTTGTGGCGTATGCAATCCGTACGTAGGCAGCCTCATTATGGAGAAATGCTTTGTATTCAGGAATTTATATTCAGGACAGGTTGTAGACTTTTTCTCAAAAAACTATAAATAATTATTATGTGAAAGTTATGTAAAAATATATATTCTTCCAAACATAATTATTAAAACCTGTAGCAGGCCCACGTGTCAATTCGAGAGAGTTTTATTTTGAATTATTTTAGATATTATAATAATTTTTCGCAAATTCAACCTCATTCGAAAATTACTTGTTACCTGTAATTTTATTGACAAGCAAGATGTGCCCTCAACATTCAACATTCGAAGAATTTTGGTATTTAGATATTATTATTAGTTTTGATTATTAGGGTTACTAAAAATTTATAGAATTAATCGAGATATACATATTAAATCAAATACTCGTATAAATATAAAAATAAAAATTCTGAGTTGATAATTTATGAATGTTAAATGGAAATAAACATAAGGTGGCCTGGCCTGACATGGCCAACCTTATAAATAAACTTCGAAGCTGCCTAATTAACCACACAGACAAAGTACAAACAACAAACCTACCATATTCCCCCTGCTCTAAAATCCATTTTCCTATCTATCAACCTCTCTGGTCTCTATATCCCCACCATTTTCATCATGAGGAATAAAAATCCTCAGCTGTTCCTTGTTTTCCTGATAGTGTTCCTGGTACTCGTTCATGGCACCACTTGCCGCGATGCCAAAAGATCTACTAGCAATGGAGAAACAGTACAAGGGTCGAAAACCAAACATTCTTCAATGTTTCTACAAGCGCTTTCTTCCATTTTTAAGGCTTCAGAATCCAGCACTAACAACATCAAGGCACTTCACACCGTCTCGCGCAGGCTTGTTCCTTGTGGACCAAACCCACTCCACAACTGATCATCGAATCAACAAAATTCCAATCTGTTTCCATTTGTTGAAATATATATAGTGTTTTTAAAATATTTTTGTTGAATAATCTATACATATTTTCCCTATACATCCAGTTTTGAAGATTGCTGAATTAAAGTTTATTTTTTTTTTTTCTGCGAGCACTAATTTGGACAGAGTTGTGTGTTATTGTCTCGATACACAAAAAACAGAAACAATCAAGGCAAAGAAAATATATTTATGTTTTTTTAGTTTAGAAGACATAAATTCACTTTGAAACCCTCATTTTTATTATATTTATTTTTAATTTCTTCAATTAAACATATTTCTATGTTTTTTTTTTTTCTTATGGTAAAACATTTGCAGGACTGTTTTTTATACCGCTAGAATGATGTAGTTGAAGTTCTGGTTTGTCCAGAATTATTGATTTTGTATTGAACTGTTTATCAATAGCAAGTTAAACAATGATGTTCCTTTGCAGCAAGATTCTCTGGATCATGAACAACTCCTGAATTGTTTTGTTTTTCAAATGCTTACAGCCATTATTCCTGGCCTCCTGCCCACAGTTCATGCACACAAATTACTCACTTCTTCTTCTTTTTTGTTCATATTTTTTACATTGGAGCTAGCTACACAAGGGCCCATTATGCATTGGAAAAATAATCAAATATGCTCACCCACAAATTTCCAAGAACAGCATTTTATCTTCAACCCTAGAATCCAAATTGCCCCAGGTGCCTCCTGCATCAAATATCATGAATTTAGCACAATGTTTTGATCCATGGAGAAGAGGGCTTTTGTTTTTATTGGAGAATATGATGAAAAGAAAATTATGGAGTCCTTGTAATAAATCAAGAAGGTGTACGGGAACAATCAAATGAGACAGTCATAGAAAAATCAACCAAAAATATATATGAGCTCTCTCTTCTTCTTTTTTCATGATTTATTTTTTATAAAATACATTTGTGTCCAAATTCACATAGCCCGTGGCTTTAGTGATATCATCACAAGTTTAATTTAATTGAAAAAAATGCACAATTACGAAATATTATTTTGACTTTTCCATATATTATTTAAAAAATGCGAATTCTGTATAGTAATCACTTAATTTAATTGCCTTTATTAGCTGTTTAATGTGATGCACTTCTTGGAGGCATTGCAGCAGAATGCAGGTCTACTGGTGGAGGAACGGGCGGATCAGCTTTAATTTTATCCCATTTGACAATTAATAAAATTTGACTTTTGGTAGTGCTAAATAGCCAGGATTATTAGCAGCTACTTAGCTTGTTTTTGCTTCTGATTAAATAAAATAACGGTTTAAGAAAAATATTTTAAGTTATGATTTAATAAAAATAGATTTAAAAATTTATATTTAATTAAAATTGTTATAAGATGAGTTTTTGCGTGAATAATAAATGAAAAAAAAGTTTTTATGAAGAAAAAATAGGTTATTTTAGTTTTTATAAAATCAGAGTTTTAAATATAATTATGGACCGTATAAAGAAAAAACTATTTGATTAACTAAATAGTTTTTGTTCCTGTAGTGAAGTAAAAAATAAAAGCTATTATAATATCAAATGATTTCTTAATGAGTATTTGGTAATTTGATGTATAGTACTTTTCAATTTAAAATATAACAAAATAACATTTTTTAAATTTTTTTATATTAACATATTAAAATAATCAAATTACCTAAAAATATTAATTCCTCTCATGATTCATGCCATCAAATGTTAAAATTATGTCTTATTCAATCCACTTGCACAAATCTTGAGCTAAAAAATTTATAATCGATCTATTTTTTAATAATTAAGATAGATCCTTTTTTTAATCTTGTTTTAAACCCTTCATTCGAAAACCTTATTCTTAAGTCATACCACTTCCTTAACTATTGAATTTATATGGAAATTTGGTCATTTACAAAGTGAAATTGTGTTTTTTTTCATTGAAAATTAAAATTACATTTTATTTTTGGATAATTTTAGAAGCACACCTGTCAGTATACTTTCATCATAATTATTAAACCCGATATAATTTGATGGGTCAACTCTAAACTCGACCAACTTGACCTTTGACTCGAATTAAATTTTTTAAAAAAATCAATTCAGAATTAATTTAATTTGACTTGAAGAGTTAATCTACAATCCTAATGACTCGATTAAAATCTAATTTGACTTTAAAAAAAATATTATTTTCAAAACGATATTGTTTTAATTTTTAATAAAACAATATTATTTTGATTAACCCAAACTAATTTAAATTAAAATATGTAACTTATAACCCAAATTCTGAGCCATATCGGGTGACAAGCCGGGTTTATCAATTTTTCCTTTTACACTGTTATGATCATGGTGATAAATTATTGAAGTGGTAGCTAAGCTTTGTTACAACCCTCTCTCACTTAGAAAGCTGTCCTTCCCCTAACCTCAAGCCCGCAGGCCCAAAATAACATGTAGGTAAATACCAAAGGCCTGAAGCACATTTTCAGGCCCGAATTTAATTACCTGAGGCCCATTAATAAAGCTCATCTTGAGTTTATCCAAAACCCTAAACATCTCAACTCAACAAGGCTAAAGGATCACATGAAAGTCTTCAACACCATCTTGAAGTCTTGCTAGTGGCAAGCTTGATTGCTAGCCGAAACTAGATTCCTATAGGGTGTTTGATCATCCGTTCAAAAAAAAAAACATTGTTTTAAAATTCCGACGGAATTAACTCGAGATCTAGATATTATTTTGAGTTAAAAACATAAAATAACTTTGGATTAATTTAATAATATGTTCATCATCAACAACACCTAATAAATTTATCAGTAATTTTTTCTTAGGTTATTTCATTGAAAGAATCTAATTTTAATTTTAATTTTAATTTAAAAAAATAATTATTAAATCAACTTAAATCAAATATCTTAATCAAGAATAGATACAAAAATCAAGTTTTAAAATCATGAAAAGATAAGGTAATGGATAAGATTAACGGTAATACTTCCAACAAACAAATCCAAGAAGACCATAGAGTCGTACAACGTTGCAAGAAACATCATCCTCCAGAATCTTAATCAGATGAGCAAAATAGTAGAAGAAAAACAAAAGTCCACACTCAGCATGTAAAGTAATCCATAAAAATCACACACTAACAGAGTAATTATAGCTTAAAATCCTTTATAGCTAATCAAAATCAATTTATTAATGTTTATAGTTTCAAAATAAATCAAATAATCATTTGGTCAGCATAAACCATCATGGATTTGGTAAGTTCGTCTTTGTCGATTTTTTTCATCTTTTTTCTATTTTCATTTCTCAGAAACAGGATAAAATAGATAATAAAACAAAAAAGAATGCACCATTAACTAAATAAAAATTTCTCTTATAACTAAATTTCTTTTTAATTGGATTTTTTTTTAATAAAAAAAACAATCAAATTCAAATCCGAGATGTAAATGTGAGAAACTGGGGTGTTACCTACTGTAACACATCAAGACTGGTTAAGATACCGAGGACAGTAGACAAAACAAATACTAATACTGTGATGGGAGCGACAAGTTTCATGCTTATGTTGTATGGTCAAATAAGAACACTAGAAGTTTGGCAACACGTGGGATCCTGCACACACTCATTTTGTCCTGAATTTTCCCATATCTTCCTTCTTCTCAAGACCCTTGACTCTCAGAAAAACAAAGCAGTTATTTATTTAGTACAAGAAAAAGGTGGTGGTTGTGGTTTTCTCAGTTGCCGGTGATCACTGCCGGGACAAGACAACGGTGGACGAGATGGGGGATCCTAAATCCGATGACTGGTTGCCAGAAGGTTGGAGGGTAGAAGTTAAAGTGAGAAATAGCGGTAAAAAAGATAAGGTAATTGGTAACTGTTTAATTTTATCTAGTCTTTTGTTAACTCAAGATTTGGTCTTTCCGTGTTGGCTTTTTCTGTTTTAAATATGTAGCTCTGGGTAAAGTTAAGATCTTTGCTTTGTTGTCGATGAAGAAATGACCCTTTTGGTTTTGCTGTCCTTTGTTTTTGGATCTTTAGGGTTTTTGGATTTTGTTGGTGAGCTTTGTGTAGAAGTAATAGAAGTGAATTTATGTTTTTTTTTCTTTTTAATTTTTGTTGAGGTAAGTTAATTTTTAGCTGATGCGGTAATTGGTAATGTCCAGTACTGTGTAGGAATGGAAAGTTTGGAGTTGAAGTTTGGATATTATGAGATGCATGCCCATTTGCTGTGCGTCTAGAAATTGGTTTGTAAATTTGTAAATGAAAGATTCAAACTTGAGCTGTGTTAAGTGAGATGAAGAACAGATTCAGCAAAGTGAAGTTCTTTTGTGTTGTTGGATTGTGATACCATGAAGCATTACAGTAAATTTATTTTCATGCTGTGACATGAAAATGAATTTTGAACTTTCCAAAAAGTAAATAGTTGTTGATTCAATTAGATAGGGCCTTGGACCAATAGCCATTTTCTATGGCTTCGTTTCTCTTTTGCTCCCTTGAGTGGAAGCTGGAAAATAGAAAGAATATATAATTCATGGCTGCATCAGGGTTTCTTTCTTTCTTCTTTCTTTTTTAATGATTTTGGAAAGCCATTTACAATGAATACGATAAGTTTGCACATTTTAATTGTTCGGTTATACAGAAGATGTTTATTTGATTGTATCATATTATTCAAAAGTATGGAGTATGTGAAGCCACCAAAATGATTCCTGGATCCAGTTGCTAAAGACTTGCTATTGCTTTGCTTAGCTCCCCAATGTTCGCTACTCCTTGTTGAAATGAAAGGGTATTCTCTAGAGTAATGCTAAAAGTCTTTGGGTTACAACATCTTAAATTGTGATGGCTTTTTTAACCAGTGCCACTTGGCATAGTTTTCTTATGCGAGCTTCACTCGCCTCTTATTTAATGGAGGCATGACCATGTCTTTCAAGATACGATTCTGCTTGTCTTTGATTATCAGTTGAAAGTTACTTAAAGTAAGAGTGCAGCAATAAAAAGATGTTAAATGAAGCAACAACTTTAAATCATCTTTCAGCTGAAATTCTTATCTTAAATCATTGTATTTATTGCAGTTTTATTTTCCTCCCACGGGTGGATTCAGATTCAACTCCAAGATTGAGGTATCTCGCTACCTCAACAGAAGCCATCCTAAATCTGAAGAAAAGGAAGGAAGCAATGACCAGTGGTCCTCAAACAAGGTCTGAGGAAGCATGCTGCTCTTTTGGGCCTTTTTTTTTTGTTCTATTTTTCTTGGTTATATTATCAATTTATTGGAAAAAGCTTCTAATGATCAAGCAATCTAGGTTGTAATCGAGAAGACTGTACCAGAAGGGTTACCTCTGGGATGGACCAAGGAAATCAAAGTAACAAAGAAAGGTGGCAGAATCAGAAGAGACCCGGTATGGAACCTGTACTTCCTCTTATGGCAAAACTTCTTCATGAGCTCCTTAGTCCCAAATATGAACATCATCCCATATCCCCAATTCTCTCAAATCTTGTTTCCAGAAATACTTGTTTGTCACGTTAACTTCAATTTGCATGCTACTCATGCTCTAAAGTTAATGAGTTGCTAATATAGCTCAGCCTCTAGGGATTCATATATTATTTAACTTGACCTTATTTTCTGCAGTTTTACACTGACCCTGTAAGTGGATGTGTTTTCCGCTCCATGAAGGAAGCACATCGCTACATTGAAAGTGGTGTGGTAGGAAGGCTGGCATTCAAGAGAAACCGCAAAGGCAACTATGTTGTAGAGTTGAAAGATGATAAAACCTGTGTGGGTGCATCAATAACTAGCTTCTATTCTCACATCTTTATATATTTGGTTAATCAGATATTTTCTTTAATTTCACCCTCCAACCGTTTCCTTATATAGTTTTATGTAGTAATTAATTTTTTTTTGGTTAGTTTGGTCAATCTCTCTTTTGTTCAGTTCAGTCCTAGGATGGCCTGTCCATCTGAGATTTGTCAAAATGTCCAATCTGCGACCAACCAGGATAATGAAAATACACACAACCATAATCAGACACTTTTATTGGTAAAAAAAGTGTTATTTATATACTCGACACTTATTTAACCACCGTTACTCGTCTCCAAAATTGGAATACTCTTTTGGTATGTGGGTTAGGCAATCTCATCTAGCTCTGCTATCTTTCTTTCAATGTGTAAATAGTTGATTGGAATTAAAAATGCCTTACCCTTCCCCATTTTCCTTTATAAGACGGAGTCAAGAAATCTAGTAGCACCAACCTTTTGCCTCCGACATCAGAGTAATCTTTTGGAGTCTAACTGCTTGTTCAAGTAGCTCTATCCCCTTCATATGCATGTGTATGTCTAAATAGCAGCATAAAAACAGAAAACAACCTTCTTTTTAATTTATCCAGCTTTTCGTGCGTCTAAAAAGCTATTGTGCTTCTGTAGTGTCAAAGTGTATTAGCTTTCAGGTAACCCCAATCTTCCACTCTTTACATGCTCAATTATCTGCTTAGCAAGAGGAAGATTTCAGTGTGGTCTCAGATTTTGAAGGTTGAGGCGTTTAGTTACCACTTAAGCACCATTTCTTGCCTAAGAAATTTGAGTATTCTTTTGAAAAGTGATGGTCTGCAAGTAGTTTTGTGCTTCTGCTTTCTAATCATGTTTGAACAGATCCACTTTGTATGTTCTTACTTCTGAAACTGACACTAAGGTACAAGCTACTTTGTTGTGCATGACATCTTGCACTGATTAGCGCTTTTAGCAACATTGATGGTTGTCTAACTCTATTTTCTGGTGTTCCTTAATTGGAGTGCCAATTGAAACTATTGATTAGATTAAATTTGGTAATCTTCAATTTGTTAACTTTTTTTAGTACATTTTCTTTTTCTCTTGTAGTCACCAGCTGTAGCCAAGAAACAAGATTTGGAAGTCAATGAAACACCAAGTCCAGTTACAGGTGACCAGAGCTTGAAGGGATGTGAAATTGCAAAACATGAACAGATACTCAATTCGGCCTCTACAGGAGAGTGCATAATTGTCTCTGAACATACTTCTGATCAGTACGAGTCAGTAGCCAAGAAACAAAAGTTGGAAGTCAACAGAACACAAAGTTCAATTATAAGTGACCATAGCTTGAAGTCATGTGAAATAGCTAAAGATGAACAGACACTTAACTTGGCCTCTGCAGGAGAATACACAGCTGTCTCTGAGCATGCTTCTGATCAGTGTGTCTCTGTAGCCAAGAAACAAAAATTGGAAGTCAGTGGAATGCCAAGTCCAATTATAAGTGACCGGGCCTGGAAGTCATGTGTAATTGCTAAAGATGAACAGATACATGATTCAGCCTCTAGAGGAGAATGCAAAACTGTCTCTGAGCATACTTCTAATCAGTGTGTGTCTGCAACTAAGAAACAACGATTGGCAGTTGACAGAACTCCAAGTTCAATTATAAGTGACCTGAGCTTGAAGTCGTGTGAAATTTCTAAGGACAAACAGATACTTGCTTCATCCTCTACAGGAGAATGCACAGCTGTCTCCAAACATACTCCTATCCAGTGTATGTTCATAAATTTCCTATCCTTGCCAAGAAAAATTTGTGTGTAGTTGCTTTCTTACTATTTTTTTTATCCTTGCTTTTTTTCTCATCGCCTCTTTCTATAAAGAGGTGAGTGTAAGAAGATGGAAGGGATGAGATTGGGAAAATAGTTCTACTTTTGAGTATTTGATAGTTATTTATAAGAGTTGGATGTGTAACTTGACAACTTGCTGGAGGATGTACACTTTCTACAGGATTCCTGAGTGGGGTTTTGTTGGGTGAATTTCTGGGGGTTATTACTCTGAATCTGCATACTAAGACCTTGTGATCAGTATGAGTTTTCTTAATGATGCAGGTGGAGTAGGAACTGAATCAAGCAGCTCAGATTTTCCTGAGGATAAGGGTTCCAACCAAACAGAAGGGAAGTGTGATTTTGTTAGGGCTTCATTTGTTGAAGATCCTTCACGTGGTGTTCCAGAGGATAAACTATTATTGGAAGTTGGGGAGACAAGAAAGGAAATTAAAAGGGCTGGATTAAGAAAATCCAAGAATAAAAATGATATCAACCTTCCTCGTCGGGCCTCAAAGCGTCTTGCTGGCATTCCACTAGCTCCAACACCAGAACTGAAGGCAATAACTCGAGTTCGTCGAGCTGCAGTTGAACCAGGTAATGAGATAATTGCCAGTACAAGTGAGCAGGCTTCCTGTGGTGAGCTTGACACTAAGCTGAATACAAAGAATGCATTTGACACCTCCAAAAGCACAGAAATGCCAGTGGAGTCAAATGAAAGCAAGCATGGTATTGTGGATATGGAGCATGCTGGAAAGGCAGGATCAGGAAAGGAGGGGGACGAGAAGCATGAATGTGCTGTTGTTTCATCTCCTGGTAAACTCACTTCTGCAGAACATGGGGGAAAGATTGAAACTGCCAATAATAGTGGTGAGAAGCCAGTACTGCCTTTCAACCTGCCACTTGAGGAGTTATGGCAAGATCCATGCATTGCCTTTGCAATAAAAACTCTCACTGACGCACCTGTTGATTCTGATAGCATTAAAGTGTCACCAGGTTCAAGCAATAATGAATTTTTGGGCATGGCTGCTTTGGATGAGCATGCTGGGAGGGAAGACATTGGGAATAATGGAAATCTGTTTATTCCAGAACATGCTAGAGGGGTTGAAACTAGCAACAAGGCTGACGAGAAGCCTGTATCTCCTCTCAACTTGCCTTTTGCGGATGTGTGGTCAGACCCCTGCATCGAATTTGCAATAAAAACTCTCACAGGTGCCATTCCACTGGACTTTGATGTGGTTCAGGATTGCCTTCCGCAGCAAGCTGGCTCTTTGCAACAGCAACAGAGTAGTGGCTTCACCTTGCCAAAAGTAGGTGAGTTTTGCCAAGCTGAATTTTTATGCCAGCAATTTGGCACTTCAGAGAAGCCTTCATTTAATCAAGCAACTTTGGCAGGGCCTGCATTGCCGCACGCTAAACATGTTAATTTAGGATACTCAGCTGGACCTAGTCGAAGGCAGCATAGCGAAGAAAGAAGCAATAAACATCGAAGATAAGCAGTCCCCTTGTTTTGATTCAATTGTACAGATCGGAAAACTTTTCTGGATGTGATTATAATTTTCAGAACAAGATCATCCAAAGTTCTCTTGTTAGGTGTACCAATTCACTCTTGTACTAATGTAGTTGTAATCAAATTTTAACTCAATAACTGCTGTAACTGTTAGAAATTTTCAAGTTTAGTTACCCTCTGTGGGATTGTTGTTGCTTGTAATCCATCTTAGTTCTTAGCCACCTAATGGTGTTTCACATGCAGAAGTGGCAGGCCGCATTACCGAGCAAACTCAAAGTCTGTTCTAACAATGCTTTGGGTATGATTAACCTAACTCTAAGCCTGTCCTAATTTCGAAGTAGTTTGCCTGCATTTTTGAAATAAGCATGAGAGCTCGTTAGCAATCTGAGCCAATGTTCAAAAACCAAAAGAGGAGGTCCAGACATGTTTCCAATAATCCATGTTGCAGTTGCTGCCTTTCCTGGAAACAAAGATAAAGGGTACGTTGACTACAGTCTACGGAAGTCCAGGTTGAAATAACAGCCATGAATATACTGAATTTAAGTCCTCGTGTGCCGAAGAAGCATCGGAGAACTCCACATTCAGTAAATTTAAACTTCTCATTTAGTAAATAACATGTAAGATAATGGGGAGACTATATTTTCGCCCCCTATAGATTCATCAAGGTTCTAATTTGATAAAAATAAGCCATGCTTAACATGTTGTATAGGTTGATCAACACTTGATAAAATAAGCTTGTATAATCATTTATTCTAAAAAACATGAGTGGTGTACATAAAATTAAAATTTCATAATTATTCTTGGATGGAGGTGAGAATTTATTTTTAGTTATTTTTTAGGTTGTGTTTAATTAATATCTTGGAACATAAACGACAAAAACTTGTTTAGTTAGATAAATAATAATAAAAATATAAAATAAATCTTTCTGGAATATTTTTGGATTGAATTTCAAAATAATAAGTACATAGAAACATGATATTTACTTCATTGTCTCTGTTTTTTTTTTTATTATTATTATTTATCTCAAAACAATAATCGATTATGAAGGGGTTGGAAAAGTAGATTTTATTACTGTGTATACTTAAGTTGATCGAAAATACTACTGACGTACTAAATTGTGTTTAATATATATATATATAACCTTAAATAAATAAAAAGAAAAGAACCGCCAAAACCCATCCAACTTGCCGCCAATTCGTTGCTTTTATAAACCCGATTTCCTTTTGTTGTCCACAACTTGTTTGGTGAAATTTCTCACAGCGAGAAAGAACCCAAACTAAAAGCAAAAACAAGAAAATGCAAATCCAAGTGAAGTGTAGCTGTGGAGCAGAGAATTGTCGAGAATGGGTAGTGGTTGAATTACAAGGCACAGTTGAACTTAACCCTTCTTTTTTTCAAACCCACCTCCAAAACCTCCAAATTGGCCAACTTTGCAGACTTTCCTCTTCTTCTCAGGTTCACATTAAAAAACATTTCAGAAAAGTTTGTGTCTTTTCACTTTCTTTTGATTCTGCAAGTGATTTTTTTATCTGGGTTTGTTTTTTTTAGTGCAAGAATCTAACAGTTTTAAGTAAGTGATTTTATGATTCGAGTTTTTGTTGTTTTGGTGCAGGAAAGCTATACTTTCACTGTTGGGTATCATGAGTTGACAGGGTCTAAAGTGACCTTGAAGAAGCCATTGTTGGTATTGAAGAAAGTTAAACGCTTTATGGATGTGGATCAGAGTGATGACAACAACAAGGGTGACTTACCGTCGTCTAAGGTTGAGTTAGATGTTATTGGGATTATCAGGCATAAGATTTTGTTTAAGACAAGACCCAAGGCATTAATATCCAGTAAGTTAATATAAGAACATGTTGCTGTTTTATGGTTTGTTCATGTTAATGCTCGAAAAAGGAAGTGGGGATTGCTTGAATGGAAAAATGTGTGGAAGGGTGCTTGTTATTACATTTTCATGGCCTTTTGGATTCTTTGTCTTGTTGAAATCTGTCGAATTTGCTGCAATTGAAGCTTTAGATCATGAGCTAATTATAGGTGGGTTTGTGAGATTCCAATGGAAAGGGGAAGTAGCAGTACTTTTTACCATGGATAATCATTTTATTTGAGCATTTGATGTTTTACTTATGGTGCATGCTTGTGGATTTTGTTGGAGTCTGTATGAGGAATGACTCAGAATCTGGTTGAGAGGTATTGTGCTTTGAGCTATTTCATTCTGGGTGTATCTAACTTTGAGGTGCCTGTTGACTAGCCTATTCTGGTTCATTTCTTAAACTTCAGGACATCACAAGTTTCCCTTGATCTTGTTTTTCAAGTTCTTTTCGTTTCGAACGAATTAATGATCATGTTTTTCTAGACATTTCTACTTGGTTTTAGCTTACTTTTAAATGCGCTCATTTCTTTTTTGTCCTTCCAATTTGCCAAAGAACCAGTTGTATTAGGCTATTGGCATATTCTTTCTTATTGTCAATACAGTAACTTCCTGGGGTTATCATCCCATGATCCCAACTTTTGTCATTCATTGATTTCAAAATTCGATCTAATTGCTGCCTTTTCCTCTCTTCCCTTTTTTTTGTCCTACAGAAGTGTGAACTTAAAAAACATTGATATTTTGTTTTTTTATAATAGACTGAATTGTAATCAATATAATCTGTTCTAGATTCAAAATAGACAAGGAAAGGAAGTCTAAGAGTAAGTTGAAATTGCTGCTGGGTTCTTTTTTTGGCTCTTTTACAGCTCTTGAGAATTCGTTACCAGCCTAGATGAGCTGACGAGCAGTAGCTAGGATTTTGGCTAATTTGTTTGATGTGGCTGATTTGGGGTAGTTGTGACTCTGAAAATGAGTGGCTGTATTTATCTTTATGGTTGTTTTGAAGAAAATTATTATTCCTGAATTATATTACGTACCCCCCTCTGCCTGAATGAGTCTGTCTGCTGATTTTTTGGTAATTGTTGTCCTGCTGATTTTGTTGATACCTCTTCTGTTCTTTTGCCTTTCCTTTTGGAACTTATTGTTTGGTTGTTCTATCTTCAAGATATTTGTTCATCTTCATATAACTATTCCGCTGCACAAACTTGACATTTCTTCTTCCTCCTTTTGTCTTTCGTTCCCCTTAGAACTGCAACCGTTGGTGAAGGAAAGAGTCAGACCTGCAGGTCATGCTGTTCCAAACTAATCGGCAAGCAAGCATACATGTCCATTTGCAGACTCGCCAAGTTGAAGCAAGACGCTATTTTGGTGAACTTTGTAATTGTTCATGAAAGAAAACCAGCTTAGGATGTAGATTTTTATCTTTCATTGCTTATTCATCTCAAGTCTTTTCTATCAGGATGGAACTCTGAATGTCTGATATATGAATGTAACCTTGTATCTGAATTCCAATACATAATTTTTCAGCATTATAAGAACAAAGACATTCTTGAGGTTAGCGTTTTCTGAATATAAGATCCCTCCGGCGTACTCAGCCCTCCTGCCTGGATTAATCAGGACAGGGAAAATGGGAATATCATGCATGCAAAAACCATGGCTAGTGCCTTGCGGGACAGCCTTCCCTTCTTCAACCCACGACCAATATTAGCTTTTGTTTTTCGAATTCCATATTTCGTTGCCGCTGATTTTCTTGAACTCAATTCGTAGCATTTATTTTGCTCAAACAAAATAGCGAAACAAAATCTGTCAAGGTTACCTTGGCTGAGTGTCGAGCAGAACCGTGGAACTTATTAATATGCTACTCATGAGTGCCATCTCTTTTTGACAGCTCACTGTGTAATGCTAGACTTTCCTCATTGATTAATGGCTGATTTCATTATAAATATAAGATAAAAATAGGAAAATAAAACAAAGAAAGAATCTCGCATCTCTTGTAAGCTTCATCTTACTCCCATCACGAAAAAACAAGAGAAACTCCTTAGGATTGAATAGAACTAGGCAACTAGACACACATTCTATAAATTTGCATCTCTTAAAAACATCTTGTGGGTCTCCACTGATGAAACAAAAATCAGAATTCTTTGATAAATAGAGCAAATGATATCTTAAACTCCTCTAATATCATTGAATGAGAAATTAATGCACCTCAGCAATTTTAAAATTTGGTAGTAAAAACATTTCAAGTGGCAAATGTAGTAAACATATCACGCCAGCAACCTTGGTCACTCCAGCAGATATGGAGTGTTCTCCCTCCTCTGACTTGCTCCATTGCAGTACAAGAGTAGAAGTATAGTATACTGAGCATAAATGAGAAGGCTGTGCTGCGGCAGGGGAGGGGAGGTTGAAAAATGGATTGACTTCTTCATGTAGACTCAAAGTTAATCCCTGTTTATTTACAGCTGCTACAAAACACAGGGCAAACAACTGCATCAGACACAGTCTCTAAGCACCAGGGCCTGTTACACCTGCACGAGCTCTTAACATCTCAGTTCTCTTGCTTCGTTCCATTACCTCCAAGAGCCACTCTACACTTTCTTTGATCCCCATACTGCAATCAAATATCAATCTGTGATGTGGTGTTTGGATGCTGAGATTGGTTGTCAGATTTCAACATACTATTTTCTGAGCCTCTATTGTTCAGGCAGAAATGAACCTAAAGTTCTAGCATGTACTTACCCATCATATGCTGAAACAGCTTCAAACATGTAAACCCTTTCATCCAACTTCTTAAGGTCTAGATATCGATCAAGCTCATCTGCCGATACAGAATCAGGAAGATCCTGCCATAAAATTTATGTCTAAGAAACAAAAACTTACATTTTGCTTAATTACATGCAAGATCAACAAGTAATATGACAATAGAGGCACAGTAGGTCATACCTGCTTGTTTGCTAATATCAAAAGAGGGGCTCCCTGCAATTCATCATGCCTAAGAACTTTTTCTGTTAAAACAAGTTCAAGGTTTTAGTGCATCATTCTATTACCAATAGTAAGCTCTTCATTACGATTAAAACTGTGGCCATATAATACATCAGCACATTTTCCCTAATTTAACCATAGAATGTCACTTACCCAACTCAGATTTTGCATCTTCAAAACGGGATGGGCAAGCAGCATCAATTACATATATCAAAGCATGTGCCTCTTCATAATATTTTTCCCAAATTGAGCGAAGACCAGGCTGGCAAGAGAAATGTGTAGAGATACTTCAAACATTGAGCATGTTGCATATACAGTGTAACACATCATATAAAACCAAAAACCAAAGAATATAATCACTCTTCTAATTGAAATCTCACGTTATGTATAGCCTGTTTCTCACATAAAAGTTGTAGTAACACCTAGACAGAGCTTGTGCATAATTTTCTTTTAATTAACAACAATAAGCATGACGTAATATATAACCTGGAGTATTTGTATGAAACATAAGACCAAGAATTTAAAATCTGATTCAAAGCCTGTTGTTCAGCAGAGTGCCTCCATTGCAATGGAATTGGCACAACCACAACGATGTAAAAAACACTTAGGCCTTGCCAAGCAACAGAAAACCCAACCTGTGTAGATTTTAGACAGTTTCAGAAAGTTGATAATTTTTTATCAACTTTACATACCTGACCTCCTAGATCCCAAAACAACAGTTTTGAATTTTCCACTTCAATACGACCAATATTAAGTCCAACAGTTGGAACAATTCGATCAGGAGGGAGGCCTTCCAAGTTTGAGTATACTGACTTCAGTTTCTCCAGCAATGTCTACCAATTCAAAAACAAAACTTGACAATAAGTGAACTCTCTGGCAGCTATAGATAAATGAAGAGAGCAATTCTGTAAAGCTTATGATGGATTCAAGTATCAAGGCAAAAGAAAAGCATTACTGTCTTCCCAGCCTTGTCGATCCCAATAATGAGCACATGAAGCTCTGTCTTACTAAACATATACTTCCAAAGGCCATAAAACAACGAGAACATCTCTGTGTTGTCTAATCTTATCAATCAGTTGTTCCTTCCAACATTCAAGTCTTAGAAGGAACAAACTTCACAATTCTAAATAGATTCCTCTCCTGATCGTTGATTAACAATCCTGAAATACAATGAGAAACAATCCACGTTACAGAGAATTCCAACTCAGTCTACTTTATCCACATACCGTATCCCACTGTATATTCACTAATAATTTGATTTAGGTTTCTAACACCACTAAAAGTTATTGAACGCATAATCAAACATCACTGTTAACAAACACGAAATTCGGCAGGCAATTAACCTTTCCACTAACCACTCTCCATATGCTCATATTGGCAACTAACACTCCCCTAATCTCTGCACATGCCATCATTGCAATTGTCACAAAAAGTGGCAATCTAATCAAATCAAATCACATTCCCGTTTTCTTTTTATTACATAACTAAAAATCTTAACTTCCATCTTCAAAAACCAGAAAGATAGATTAAAATCACGATCTGGATTTGAAAACACTAATAAGAAACTGAATCACATGTAAATCTCAAGTTCCCACCTCAAAAACCATCAAAGTAAAAGTGACCCATAATCAAAATTGAACAAAAGCTTGAAAATTGGGAGAAACCCAGTTGCTTTTTAGCATTGAAAATCATAAAAACTTGACCCAAAAAAAGCAAAACATTTTCTTTTAAATAAAGTATGTTATGGAAAAAATCAAAGGCACATGCATGTGAGAGTAAGGAGTCTTACAGTTTGGTGACAATTGAAAGAGAATAATAATAAAGAGTAGTAGTTGCTGATGCTCTGCTCTTCTCCTGCTCAAATCTACATGCGATTTCAGAGCTTCTTTCACTCTTTTTTATTTTATTTTTTGTTAGGTAATTTATTTATTTATTTATATATTCAATAATCTTAGGTTATGTTTGGATGGTTTTAAAGAAGGGATCGTCAAAATCGATAAAAATAGAAGTTCTTCTGTTTAATAAGCTGTAGCTTAACTGACATTAATGAATTTTTTTTAAGTGATCTAGAATTTGAATATATTTTTGTGATATTTTTTTTTTAAAAAGGTTAATGTTACTTTGTAAATTTTATCATATTAAACTCTTTACTTTGAGTTGAATTTAATAAATTCCTTCATTTATAATTAAATCTCAAATCCATCACTTATTATTTTTGTATCCACTAATCTAATCTCAATCTAAATCAGGTTTTATAATAAATCAAATAGCAGTTTACGCTTAATAAATTTATTTAATTTTATTTTTTTAAAAATTGAAATGTTTTAGGTTGAGCTAGTAAAACCGTGTTTAATTACTTTTGTTTTTCTGGATGCTTCCCTTTCTTTCTACTTGTCCAAATTCCAAACACGCCGTTAAAGGTATGAAAGGGTAGTTTTGGAAACAGCAGGAGAGTTAAGAGATGATAAAAAACAAAGTAAAAGCCAAAACGAGCAATCAAAAAAATTGCTAGCAAAACAAAAGTCAGAAGAACATTTCACAAACAGGTACCGATCTATCTTCTCTTTCTCTCATTTTTCTCTTTATAATCACTTTTATTACTTTCTATAGTATTTATTTCCTTATTTTATTGATTGATTACCATTAAATTTACAAAAATCATGCTCAATCTGTCATTTTTTCTAAACCCAGAAAGAAATTTTGAATTTTTTGTTTATTTTTTTAATTCCAATGATCTGTTTTAATATTTAAGGTATGTTTAATGTGATTTTATCAAGAATTTGACAAATTTCTTTGTCTTTGTTGAATCAGGTCAATCTGCAGCTGTTTCGTAGCCGCCAAAAAGATGAAGTGATTTTTTCAGTTTCCTTTTGTTTGCATTCTTGCATGCTAGTATTCTTAATTATCTTTAATAAACAAAAAATGGGTTTTCTTTTCTTTAGTTATCTATGGATGTTTGTATTATGATTGTAATGCTAGGAATCAGCACGTTCTTATTTAAAGAAAAATGGGTTTTGGGTTTTCTCCTTAATGATTATAGAATATAGTTTATGGAAGTTGTTTATGTAGAGTATTATTATTGATGGGTTCTTTGTAAATTCCTGTATTTTGATTGCTCGAGTGAGAAATTGGGTTTTCCTGTTTGTTTTTTTCTTAATGATTTATACCGTCTTTGCTGTGTAGTTTACATCTATGTTTTTATTTAGTCGTGAGTTGTAAGATTTGTATTCATGTTGTTCATATGTATTGGGGTGATAACAGGGGAGTAAAATGGAACGAGGATAATCTTGGTGAAATTGAAGCAAATAAGCCTGTGAGGCAGAAAATCACCGAACCCAAGACCCCGTATCACCCCATGATTGATGTCGATGATGGTATGTTGATCTCTCTCTTTTTTGCAATACTGGTATTTGCTTAGCATTTGAATGTCCATCAATAGTACAGTAGTGTTTTGCAGGTTTTAACTCTCAAGAGTACCTATATGATGGAGTCAAGCCTTTATGATTTGAGTTTTGTCTAGTATTTCCCAAATTTTGGTTTGAGTTTTCTTTTTGATTACTGGATACTGCATAAAGGTTTTTTTCACTAAATTTGCTGCTTTAAAAGATTGGATAGAATTCCTTGTATGCTCTTTAATTTTTGTCGGTAAAATATGCCATCTTCCTAGACACTAACTGTAGTTTCCATGCTGTTTTTTTTTTCCTATTGTAGATTCTCTTTCTCCAAGGGGGGGCAGCTTTAATGAGGTTATTGTGGATGCAATGCGTGCAGAAGATCTGCGCTCTGCATTGGATATTATGGCATCCTCAAGTAGAAACCCAACTAAACGATCTAGTGGCTGGACATCATCTGAGGATGAGGCTGATCCTATGGAACAAGATGAAGAAGGTCCATCATTGCATCTTTGCTCTTAAGTTTAAGTTGAAGTTTTTTTACTTGAAACTTAAACCCATAGATTGCATAGACAACCATACAATCTTTGAATCAACTTTGTATTATTGCTTTCACTATTGTACTGGCATGCCATTATCCAGTTTTGATCACATGAAAGTGGGACTCTGTGAGAGAATTCGGAAAAGTCTGTTTCTTCTGCATTTTTTGCATGAAGTGACTGCTCTGAATGCTTGACCCTGCTCCCTTGTGGTTGCAACTTGTGAGAATTTAGCATTGCACCAATCATTTTTATCATGTATATTAATTTCATGGGAAGGGATCTGTGAAGAAACAGAAGGTATTGGATGCTTTTTGATCTTCTATTCTCCCTCACAATCTTTTGTTTAACAGACATAAATTTTTAGACTCCATCAATCATCTCATCAGCAACTGAAGGATGTACATGTAGCTCACACACGAGTTCTCTTTAGTTAGGGTTTCACCTTCACCATTGTATATAGCTATGATTTTCTTTGAAGCTTAAATGTCCTTGATTCTTGTGCTTGCGGGTAGGTTTGTTTGCACTTTTCCCTTGTGCAAAATTGTTGCCATCTTTTTGGCTCTCTTAGTATGTATATTTCTGTAAGTGCCTCTCTTGCTCAAGATTACCAATCTCTCAAAATCATTGCCATCTTTTCTTTCTTTCCCTCTAATGTAGTTTTTATAGTTCTGCTTTCATCAGTTCATTTCCCAGCATGATTTTGATGGACTTTCTTTGTTCCTCCACTGTCAGATTCTGAAACGGATAGATGTTCAAGTTTTAGGGAGCTTAGACGAGCACATTATGATGAGTTTCGGAAAGTGAAGGAACTAAGGCGGAAGGGTTCTTTCCTAGAGGACGAAGATGATGAAGAGAATGGTGTTGAGAAGGAGGGCACTTCATCATTAACTGCTGGTGTGAGAGATATAGAGATTGAAGAAGGTACTGCAACTTCACATAAAAATTCTTCACCTCCAGCTAATGGGGTTTAGAGGCTATCAAACCAATCTGACACTTGAGAAGCTGACTGTTTTGGCACTTTCATGGTATTTTGTTACAAAACAAGATGTATCTTACCTTCTCTCAAAAACAAAGATGTAACCTTTCCTGATTTGTATGTTTTCATGTGTGATTTTACTTGAAATTTGTAAATAGATTTTGAGCCTTGCATTGTCAATCGTCATGAGACAACTTTTTTGTTGCAGCTGCACCCTTGTTCTCCTCCAATGGAAATAAACCTGTGTTATCTTTTATGGATAATTGAATCTTTTGTTACTGTTGGCTATGGTTTTACTTGGTGTATATTATCTTGCAAAGTGCATGGGATGAGCTCAACTGACCATTTTTCTTCTGTTTATGAGAAGGTCAGAGTTGCCCTAATCCTTTTGATGGCAAGCTTTGCACGACATTGCCTTTTTAGAAGTTATTATGAGATGGCAAGTAAAAGATTGCGAGAAACAAAGTTTTGTGGCTGAAAATTCAGCAAGTGAAAACTGAGTTTTAGTACTTAAAGTACTCGTGTTTCGGTGACCGAACACTTTTCTCTCGCTACTGAGAGTAACCTATGGTAACGTGAGGTCCCATGTTAGGGTTCGCTTTTGATAGAAGGTTGGACTGTATGGTAACGTTAGGTCCCCATTGTCATTGCAATTGGAAGCTGCTTATGGGTCGTGCATTTTGCTTACTCTGTTCACTTCCTCACTCAATCCAGTCCACACACTCTTCCTGATAGATATCCCTTGATGTAATTATACAACTTAAAAACAAGAATCAAAAGACAAAACATACAGCGGAAAACAATGGAGACCGAAACCCCTTCAATGTCCTCTCTAGCCTCACGAATATGCAATCACATGGCCTCCATCTTTGCCAAACCCACTGGCCCCCACCCACCACCCTTAGACCTCATGGTCACCACTCTCACTTCCACCGCAGCCCAAAACGGTCGTGTCTTCCTCTATGGGGTTGGTAGGGAGGGCCTGATGCTCAAGGCTCTCTGCATGAGGCTGGCTCACCTTGGCATCTCTACCCACTTTGTCTTTGACATGACAACCCCACCAATCACTTCAAATGACCTCCTCATAGCCTCTGCTGGACCTGGAGGATTCTCTACTGTTGATGCTTTATGCTCGCTCGCAAGATCGTATGGTGCTACAGTGTTGTTGTTGACGGCTCAGCCTGAGACAGGATCCTGTGTGAAGCATGCTAGTGTGGTTTGTTATGTGCCAGCACAGACCATGGCTGATGATAAGGGTGATGGCGATGGCGGGGAGGAGAAATCTAGGCCTTTAATGCCTATGGGAAGTGTTTTTGAGGGGGCCTTGTTTGTGTTCTTTGAGATGGTTGTTTACAAGTTAGGTGAGGCTTTAGGACAGAGCCCTGAGGTCATTCGATCTCGCCATACCAACCTTGAATGAAAAAAATGGTATGTTCTTGTTTTTTTTGGATGGTAAATTGTGTGTTTGGGATCGAATGTTTTGTAATTTAAGAAATTACAGCATAATGAATGTTGTAGAAGTTTGCTTCCCTGTTTACTATCATCTAGTCCTTTTCATATGCCTTTTATTTCTCTTTGTTTCGAAACTGCTAGTTTGTTTTTGTGGCGTAAGCAGAAGAGCTAAGAACCCCTTAGTTTATACTGCAAAACAAATACAAGTGGAAAAAGGGGATCTTGTTAGCTTGGATTGCACTTGCTATGGAAGGAAGACATTGAGCCAGTCAAGAGCTCGACTTCCTTGTAATCGCAGCAGGGACACACAGTGCAATACAAGGGTTTCCATGGTTAGACCAGGTCCCAGCCCAATTAGAACACCCCACTTCAAGCCCTTCCCTGTAGTGGCCTAGCCTTCCATGACAGATCTCTCCCTCATCTCATCAAGTACAAGGAATACACACAGGCAATTGCTACATTCCTATGCTCACATAGTGTGTGCCTAGCAACACCAAGTTTCTCTTCTTTCAACCCAAGTTTCGATTCTACCTCGTCAAGAATTGCTCGCCCTCCTGCATGTACAGCCCAAAATAACGAGTTCCAATCACTTGAACCACCACCAATTGGGGTAAAAACTTCCTGTAGAGCCGCATCAACGTTAATGGTTATCAGTTTATGCGCATCCTCTGATAAATGGATCGATAGCTCCATTTCGCCAACATGGTCCTCGATTGCCTGCTCCGAGTCAAGAATCGTAACCTGTGCCGCAGAAACGAGTTGCAATATAGGCTTTTCTATCAACGTTTCAGGATCTGAGCCTATGATTGCTGCTCCATCACCAAAACGTGCTTGTCCGACGAGGCAACCCACCTTAACTTCATTAGGAGAATGAAAGGCATTACTATTTAGTATCTTCATTATTGCTTTCGAGGATTGATATTGTTTTATTTATTCTTACAGGGTTTCTTTCCAGCAATTTTGTAGGCACTCCAAAATCTCCATCTGTTGAGGTTATTTATGGCTGCCTTTGTTTGTTTTTATGGGGCGGTCTCTCTTTTTGGAGGTTCTTCGTGAATGCCAATGCGCAAGCTTTAAATTATTTGCTCATAAACAGTTTCTGAGTCGAGGCACTTTCTCAAAGCTTATATATATGTGCTGCCAAATGCAGCAAAATCACGTCAGTCTTACCTTTCTCTGTGAAGAGTAGTTGATCCGCCTCCCATGCCGGATTATGGATTAGATCCTATCATCTCTTCAAAGTCATCGTCGTGTTTACGGAGCTGTACATGGAAACTTTCCATTAGAATGGGTGCCCGTGCCTCTCAGTCACTTCTTCAAGGTTAGAGATGTACATGAAAACCTCACTCTGAATTGTTGCTTCACTTGCAAACAATATTTGTTATTTGTTCTTTTCATAGTATTTTGAAAAAAATTAAATTTTATTTTATTTTAAATTAATATTTTCATATCATTTTAATATATTCATATCAAAATTAAATTTTAAAAAATAAAAAAATTAACACGACATTAGCCCGACATCATCCACCCCTCTACAGTCTTACATGTTTTCATTAAAAAAAAAAAACGGATTAATAAGGAATGTTGCTTAGACCGAAGATAATTTTAAATTATTCATGTTTTAATAATAAAAATAATAATAAAAATAATCGCCCTTACTTTAATTCAGAAAACATGTTACTCATAAAATAAAACAAAATAAAAATAAATCAGGAACATTTCTTTCTTTCTCTGTATTTCAATCCTTGACGTGGCAGACCGACCCCTGCTGCTCGCTGTTCCTGTCATGGTCGCCGATGATCACGAGGTCAGCAGTCAATTCAAGTGGATTGCCAGATGGATATCACCACATGGCAGTCTGCAATTAGTGCAGGCATCGAGCCCCACGTGCACGGGGGGTTTCCATCACGTGGTCTTGTAACGGCCAGGGAAATAATCAAAAGAGCATGGACTTTGCAGAGAGGCTTGTGTCTCTGCTGGCTCAACACACGATGAAGGTCGTCTTGATTAAGCTGTGGGCTGATTGAATATATGATTAAACTTTGAAGCTAAAATTGTTAAAGATCATGGGTTGGAAAAATTAGCTAAAATCAATCCAAAACAACGTTATTTTAATTTTTTATTAAAAAAATTTTAAAAATCAAATTAAATTTTAATCAAATCTGACCATGTTAATTTCCACACGACCTAACATTCAAGATTCAGCTCAACAAGTTGATCCTAATACCAGAACAAGTTAAATATTCATTATTAAATTAAGCTTACTTCTTTTATTTCCCTTCTCTTTTTCCTACTAAATCCAAAAAAAAAAAAACAAAAAGCTAGATATCACAAATCATTTTACTTGAAATATAAATGAATATGTTTGTTATTGTGGTTATGATTTGAAAAAAAAATTATTTTATAAAAAAAACTTTTAGCTGAGGTTGGTTTGAAAAAATATATGTTTGGTTAAAACTGTGGTTGAAATTGAGGTTAAACAAAAAGTAATTTAATGTGTTTGGTTAAAAAAATATTTTTCAAGTTGAGGTTATAAAATAATTAATATATATATATATATTGATGGTTTTTAATTTAAATATTGTAGATTTAACTACTGTTATTATATCATGAAATAAATAATATTGATATCAAATATTTTTTATTGTTCCATTAAACTATATGCAATTTCATAACATACGAAATATATCCAATAAAGACTATATTTTCCATGGTTTCTTAAGCGCACAACAACATCAAGTAAAATATCATCAAGAACAAAATTGAGATTGCGGTCAAATCATGCAAATGCTACGTCATCAATCGATCTCCTTCTAATTTTTTGAATAAAACACAAATAAAAATAAAAATAAAGATTGAATTTTTTTTAACTTGGTCGGATCAGCAAGAACAAAATTGGAATTGTGATCAAATTCTGCAAATACTGCGTCATTAAACGATCTCTTTCTAATTTTTTGAATAAAACACAATTCAAAAAAATAAAAATAAATTTTTTTAACTGGATCGGACCCGGTTCAATGCATTTAGC
Organism: Populus deltoides; assembly: GCA_015852605.2. Lineage (NCBI taxonomy): Eukaryota > Viridiplantae > Streptophyta > Magnoliopsida > Malpighiales > Salicaceae > Populus > Populus deltoides. Next base: position 1,328,268 of record CM027584.2, on the reverse strand, counting down.
TTTGGACCGGACCCGGGCCGGCCGGAACAGTGAGAGTGAAACTCTCCACTGTACAAAAACACAGCAGGAAGAAGCATGAAAAAATTGCTTCAGCAAAACCTACAGTTAAACCTCATATTTATTGGGTCTCATGAGCCAAACCACAACTACTACTTATAACCAAACACTGAAAAAGAATAAAAAAACAAGAGCTGTTGCAGAGCCAAACGCCCTCATAGAATCGACATCCAAAGGGAGGTGCAATTAATTATTATTATTATTATTATTATTTTGTCTATATAGAGTGGAATGACTCTTCTCTAATTTTTAATTCTCGCTCCACTTTCTTAATGTTTGAATCTGAAATGTTGTAATGAAAATGTCAAGTCTTGATTGTTGTCGTAGTGTTCTTTAAAGATATATTAGGGAACTAATATTGCTCATTGCCATGATATTCTTCAAATTTCAAGATTTGTTTGCCAATTTGGACTTAGTTTAGGAGATAATCTTTTCTTTGATATTTCTTTATTTTAACTTATTTTTAATTCCCTTCCATTTTTTACCCCCAATTTATAAAATTCAACTTTCTAGCCATCAAGATCCATACATACGTATTCCTAATTTCAAGTATTCTTCATTTGAAATACCTCCTACACACACACACACACACATAATAAATTATATATATATTTTTATTTTACATAAGATTATCGAGATAATTCGAGTCTCAACAAATATGATTTTCTCATCAATAATAATAATAATAATAATAATAATGTAATTGAGAAATACTAGTCGTAGCATATCTAAAATCATGCATGGTGGACTACCCATGAAGGGAAAATCAATGGAGCATACAAATAAATTCTTGGAAACCAGGAAATTATAAAGTCAACATCTCAGAGTTTGACCACTAGAAGGAGGAAGAGGGCACAAATGTAAATTAGAAGAGGAAACAAGGGTCATAGCATAAACACAAAGCAAAAAAATCAAACCCACCGGGAGCATAACCTAAAACTCCAATGTTAGATTTTTATGCGAAAGGATTCTTTCTTGTCCCCCGAAAATATCTTTCTTTTTCGGTTCCAACCTTTGATCTTTTGGCCCTCGAGATATTTTCACTTACAGGCCCCCTCTGTTCCACCCACCTCCTCGACTACCCTAAAACCAACCGTACTCTCTCTCCCTGTCTCTCTCTCTTAAACAAATATTAATAATTCAACTAACCCTGGTTTTCTTGGTTGGGATAATTACATATTGAATTTTGATTCTCTCTGTTACTCGAGTGCATCAAATAAAAGAATTTATTTAATTATTTATTAATTAAATACCATATTGTTGTTTTGAAAGAAGTTTTTTTTTATATAAAAACCTTCAATTTAGATGGAAGTAAAACCAATATAATTATGCAAGTAAACATATTCATATTTTTTTTAATTAAATAGAACATAAAATTCACATACTAAATTAAGAAAATGTGAAAAAGTTTATACGAAAAAAATAATTATGAAGTTAAACCTCAAATACAATTAAAGAAACAAAATTTATAGCACTTGGGGTTGCATGGGGCCCCCCCCCGTCGCCGCCGCCCAACAAAATCTATAACAAAACACATGATATGTGCTTCATTAAAATTAAAATTAATTGGGGTTTGGATCTCATAGAATTCCATGAGTTAAGACTTGAAGGATTACTCTGTTTATTCTAATACATACAGGGAAAAGGAATTAAAAATAAAAAATACACATGTTCATTTAGGAAAGCGAGTACAAACTTTGAGTACTCTCGTGTCAACAAGCGTAGCCACAAGGAGAGTTCTTATTGAATAAAAAAAACCACCCTAAACAACGAGCTCTATATATCTAGGCAAGAAACCATTGGCGAAACCCCAAGAATCACTTGAAAATTGCAACAACAGCAAGAAAAAGCCCCACCCATAAATCCTTTTCCCGGCCGCTGATCCCAACAAGCTGAATTTTCCGGTGGCATGGACCCTAACATGTCCAACAACAGCAACAAAAGCAACAAAACTGAACATAACTGGACAAACGAGGAACACCTGCACTTCTTGCAATCAATGGAGGCATCGTTTGTCCGTACAATGCTTGAAAACAATGGCCCTATCCTTCGTCTGGACCGGTACTTGCCGGACAGTTCAGAGTCAACTCTTGATTTGAAATCTCAGAGAAAGAAGAAACATGGCACCCCAGGTAAAAATAACAACACCCCCTTGTTTGTTAACTGCACCCGAGGTGCATTTCGGCAATTGCCCTTTGTGGATTTTAAGGATCTTGATCAATGTTAATCATGATTTGTTTTTCTTGTTTAGCTTAACTGCTGGTGTAATCTTGACTTTCTTGTTAAGGATGTTTTCTGTGTTCTTTGTTGGACTTGATGATCATTGATCAAGCATGCTTGGCTCCATATCATGTTAATTTTGTATGATTTCATGTTGTGTTAGAAAATGAGAGTTTCTTAATTAATTAGGTAAATACTTGGATTAATTTATGTCTTAATGATGGAATGTAAACAATGGGGATGGTCATGAAAGTGGTAAAAGAAGGACTTGAACTTGAGTGATTTCAAAAGAAAATACTTCATCCGATTAAGCCGATAAAGATTGATTTGGTTCATTACTAAAAAATGGGAAAAGGTAAATAACAACAACGGATTTTCCGTTGCTAAATCTGTTGTTGATATATATTGAAAAGATTCTATACAAATATCTCGCTGCTAATCCGTTGTTAAATCAAGAAATGAACTGTCCCGATGCTAAAATCTTATGCTAATAGCCATTTTTTAGCGGTGGTTTGTAAGAAACTCTGAAATCAAAAGAAAATGTTGTTTGGTAGGAGAGAAAGGGGGGAGATTTTTTTAGAGATATTAATTGAAATGGTATAATTAGGGCGTAGAAAAGTAATTCGTTAGCTGAAGGTGGAAAATGTGGTTTCACAAATGGTCCAAAACAAGGAAAATGTATAGAATATGCCTCGGAAGATTTTTGTTGGGATGGTAGATTCATCGAAAACTACTTGTTATGTTCTTTTTATGCACTTTTGGTGAGTTGATTTTATTGTACATGTATATATTGGGTTTAGATGTTGTTGGTGCATCAAGAACAAGAATGGAGGGTAGAGTTGATAAGAGATCAACAAGGAGATTTTCTTCCCACCATAAGCATTATGATCCTTCACAAGATCAGGTTGGTGACACCCAATTTCTAGCATGAGAAGAGAGCAATGGTATTTTGCTTGCACAGTGCTTGACTATTTGATCATGTGATCGGATGGATAGAAATCATTCACCCTGGCCCCACTTAAGTTTAATGTTCTTATGACCATCATGTTGATGAGTTATCTCTGTGTCCCTACAGGTGGTCCCACAGGCTGATATCAGAACGAATGACAAAGATGAAAGAGACCTTCCTAATGTAGCAGTTGCACCGCCACCCGTGGCTCCAGCCAGCTGATGAAAAAAGATTCTTCCTGTAGTAGTGGCCTCTTTTCCTTTCCCTGTCATGGTTTTTCTTCTCCTTTCACCAGTAGCGGCTTGTTGTAATGCTGGTGTAGCATTAATGCATGATTTGTGAGACATTATCATGTTATTAATTAGTGTATAAGCTAGCTACTAAAACGTACAAGATCATTAATTAGGGCCATTTCATGATTAATTAGAACGAAGGTCGCTTCATATATATATATATATGATATTATGGGCGCGTCAATATCCCTGGCAACCTCTAGGATTTTGACAAATCTCTTGACTTTTTGTTTTAGATTCTTGATTGAGTAGTCGTTTAGAACGCAAAGTAGATATTTTATGGCCGGACAGAGATTGTTTTTGGGCAGTTAATTAATTATATATATGTGCAATTTTCTCTCCTTTGAGTTTTATTAATAGACATACTTTTACAGTAAAGGATGGGGAGTGGAGATAAAAGGGGATGGAGACAGGCGACAAGGAGAGTGATATCAATCCTCGATATCTTATTCCAACCTTATCTTTATGATAGAGTTGGTTGCTTAATCTTTTCATAAAATAATTCACGTCTAGCTAGCTGAGAACATTGCACCTTAATTGTTAGCTAGCTAGCTAGCTACTATATACCATCAGATTGCACGACAAGATCATATATCTTGGGGTCGCATGATTCAGTGAATTGATCTGATCAGCTCCTTGAAAGCCCTGTACATAGAGAGAGAGAGAGCCATGTTCTTCATTTGTATATGAACTCTTCATCCACCATTTCAATATGAGAAACCAGATTGGATATCTGCCTGCGTGCGCACGTACGTATATACCTGGCTAGGTTTAATTCCATCACATACATATATAGAGAGATCCCTTGCATAATTTGTTGCGTTTTTGGAGGTTAATTGTGTGGATCCATGGCCAAATTATCCAGGCAAATAGAGAGATGATGAGTGCTTGACTTGCATGGTCTTATCTCTTGAGTTTCGAGCCAGGCTATGGCTTGATATATTCCATGGTTCCACCAAATTAAGGAACGATAAATTAATTATAAAGGTGGACGAGAGAAGATATATATATATATATATATATATATATATATATATATATATTGCATGCTCTTGCTCCAAGTGTTCTTCACTTCAAGATGACTTGCATCGAAAATCACCCATGATCGGCAAGCTTGGCACCAAAGGGTAACCTTCTTGTTTTGCGATGTACGTATAATGAGCTATATATATATATACAAAATTCGCCCTAATTTTATATATAAATATATATATATAAATTAAAAAAAAACATTTCTTCAAGTCGAAGGGAAGTGTTGATCAAGCGAAGAATACTGAAATAGACAAGCACGTGCCATAACAAAGAAACTTCAAGAGGATATATATATATATATATATATGCACACACAAATATTAATTTGTCATGTAGAATATTCTCCATTTTGAAAGGAGGAGGATCATGAAAATGAAGAAAATACAATTTCCTTGTCGAAAGTAGCTAGCATGGATTGGCCTCTCCATAATGATCACAAGTTTTAACCATCCAATAGCTTTTTGAATTTGATGTATAGTTACATCATATAAATTACAGTAAACTTTTCCGATAGATTAATTCAATAATTTGCTCGTGAAACAAAATTAAAAAAAAAATAATATCAAATAAAATTTAAAAAAATAAAATAATATTATTTTAATAAAAAAAAATCAGTTTAAAATAAAACATGTCGATTCGGCCGGTTTAATAGCAACTCCACCCCCTCATGATCTCTGGACACAATAAGACGACCAACGAGGGAATTCCAAACCATCTCAAGGCCCAATTTAACTCTGCCATAGTTTGGTTTTCTAATTGTATCCATTTCATTAACTTATATTGTTATTTTTTTTTAAAGTAAGGATATTTCTTTTAAGAGGCTGTAAAAGAAATAATTTATTATAAATACAACAACCTAGATGTTAATGATCTATTTAATATCTTGTAAACAAAAAAATAGTTTCAGTAAGTAAAAAAATATTATACAAGAATACTCTTAATATTAAAAAACAATTAATTATAAATAAATATTTAACATTATTCCTCTCATAAAACCTCAAATCTTGAACCAACTCATAAGTCTCAAACAGTAAAGTGCAGTTTTTTAAAATTATGATAATGATTATTTTTTAAAGTATTTTTTACTTAAAAATATATTAAAATAATATTTTTATGTTTTTTAAAATTTATTTTGATATCAGCAACAACAATCCAAAAATATATAAAAAAATTAATTTGAAATAAAAACAAATTAATTTTTTAAAAAACTCTAATTAAAATGTTATAACACCATGTTATTTGAATACTCTATAAACTTTAGAAGTTATTTATTTAGAAATAGTCAAGTAGGTAGGTTTGATTCATTTTTAAATTTTTTTAAAGTAGAATTTATTTTTTAATTCTATCAATTTAATATAAAAAATTTAAATTTAAAATCATCCAAAAAATATATAATTGTAGTTAAAATATAAATGGGTACAAACATGCTTTCAATAAATCAAATTGAAAATACTTTTTTCAATTTAACTGCTCAGTCAGGGGAAAAAAAACATCGCCAAAAACCAAGCAAATAAGATCAAGACACATCAGCATTGCGGGTCCCCATATCCTTGCCTGATGAAAGCGAAGGCTAGCAAGTAGCAACTGCCAAGACAAGCACTTCGTGTATTTTTTAAAATTATTTTAAAAAATAATATCCATCGTAACTTCAATTTCAAGCACAGTATATCCAAACAGACCTTAACAGACCCTAAAAATCAGCATTGACATCTTCACCAACAAAAAAAACCTTCCATTTCCTTAAAGCGCACGCACACTCTCTCTGCGCACGCACACTCTCTCTCTCTCTAACCTTAAAAAAAAAGAAAGAAGCAAAATGCTTCTCCAATTGTTTCAGACATACAAGATTCCAATACTCCAAGCCACACTCTCAATCTCACTCTCATTCCTTCTCACATTCCTCAAAGTTCCAATCTTTTTCCTTCAAGGCCTTCACACTTATATCCAACCAGAAAATCTCGGCCAACAAAATGGTGGTGGCGGCATCAAAGCTGCTATTAGAAGACCCTCTAGTTCAGATTCAGGTTCTGGGCTTGACGGGTATCAAAATTTATCTTCAAAAACTAATCATGCTGAGGTCAAAAGGAGAAACTATAAATCCAAAGAGAAGTTAGAGTTTGATGAAAATAAAGCTCAGATCTTTAGATTGAAGCTTGATCAAGGTCACCTTCAAACTAGACTGTATTTCGGTGATTATTGGTATTCTTTTGTTTACTCATTTGTGGCTCTTTCTTGTTTCTTGCTTTATGAGTACTTTGGTGGGGTGAAAGATTATGGGGTTTTGGTTAATGGGTCTTTGATTCCTTTGATTTTATCATGTTTTGTGTTGTGTAAAGTATTTGTTTCGCTGGCGAAAGTCTCATTCGAGAAATCTGCATCTAAGAAGTCTGAGAAGCAATTGAGTTTGATTTTTGGTGCTGTGGGGTTTGTTTTTGGGCTAATTGTTTGTTCTGGGATTGCAAGTTCTGTTTTTGACTTTGATTTTGGTTCTCTTGATGGGTTTGGGAGGGTTTTTGTTGCTATTTTAATGGGGTGTTTCGCGGGGTTTCTGTACATACCTGCTGGCAAGAATGCAAGGTCATTTTGGATTGGAACGGATCAGATTCGATCTAATTTGGCAATGATTTATTGTGGATGGTTTGGTAGAATGATTCTGTATGCCAATTATTTGTTGGGGGTTTTCGCGGCATTGCTTTGGATCAATCCGTTTGCGCAAATTCTTTATAGCAAGAACGTAAATTATAGTTATGGAATGTATTCAAATGGTAGTGTTGGAGAAGCCGAGATGTTAGTTGGGAATGTGGGATTTACAGAATCAGATTTCAATAAGTTTAGGCTTTGTTGCTTGTTTCTATCAGGGATCTTCCAAATTTTGGCTTTAAGACCAAATGTGCAAATGTATTTGAATGAAGCTTTGCTATCTTGGTACCAAAGATTACATGCCAGCAAGATACCAGATTTGGATTTTAGTAGAGCCAAGGTGTTTCTGCACAATCACTACTTATGTCTTGTAGTTTTGCAGTTTTTCGCCATGCCGATACTGGTACTTCTGTTCCTTAGCTTATCTCAGATTGATGGGGACTCATTTAAGAAACTCCATTTGTGGTGTGATTTCATTCCTTGCACTGCTTTTGTCAAGGAAGTTACTTTGTTCATGGCATGGTGGATTGTCTTTGTTTGGGCAGCTTTCACTTCAACAAGCCTCGTCTTTTACCGCTGGGGAACTTTGTATGTTTCTTGATGACTTTCATTCTTTTGCGATGGTTTTCAATGCCTGGCCCTGGACTTAATTTTTCGTCTAAATTTGAGTTAGGAGGGTTTCTTTTCTGTAACAGATACTGCTCTCTTTAATATTTGATAGTATTTTCAGACATCTTGTTCCTTTCTTACTCTCCTCCATGTATCCATTTCCATTCATTGTCTTCTTTCTTTTTTTCTCAAATGGAAGGCCGAGTGGGCTTTTGGCAACAAAATAAGGTAGCCTTCCACATCCCGTGATCCCTTCCACTTATGATGCGAGTGCCAAGTGGTATCTGATCTCGTCGCATTCAGCAGGACTAGCCAACCTTAGATGGAAGCAAAACAATAAAGACAACAAATACAAAAAATATAGAGTTATGTCGGGGGGAAAAAATCCGAAATCAACAAGAAATATATAACAAATTCTGAATGGTAACTTTGAGCTTAATTTGGGGGTCATTGTGACTTTCGCGCTGTATATTACCTCTAGAATGTGTTAGCTGCTAATTTCAATCCAATCTAAGAACGTAGACATCTCCTCCCATGTAGGTTTTTTTTATTTAATGAGTCTCTGGATGATATCATAGATGATAGAGATTTGCGTCAATTAGAGCCAGCCCAGAAACTGAGGTGCTTCAGATAGGAAAGGCAGTCCCGGCCTCAACGATGGGAAACTGAATTATACTCCCCGTTAGTATGGGTAAAGTGAGTTTTGGATAGCTTCACCAAGGTCTAGAAGATCATCAACAAACTGCGCAAAGCAGGAGCATCTGTTTCTCTCTTCTGTCCATGCATTGATTGTTGCGAATCTGTCTCCAGGTAGACCTGAGTGAGTCCATGCTGCTGAACCATGGACCATGAGCATGTTCTTCTCTTTATCCATGAACCATGGTTATTGAAATTCCTATTTATGCATATCCCTATATTTTGTTACTATTTGTACTTAAAAACACTCGCCTTTGCCAGCCGTTCTTCTCTTTTTCCATGGATATCAATTCACAGAAATCTAAAAGAAGAGGGATAATGATTTATTCCTTGCTGCGATTCTGTACTGTGTTGAAGGACTCCAATTTTGAAGGATTAATGAAGTGGAGTTTTATGCCTGTGGGAAGCTCCTTTATGCATTCTTTGGTGAATCTGCTGAATGTCGAGTCTTGACACTTCACTGTTGTGATTGCCGAAGTTTAAATTTTCAAGATACAATGACGATACATGCGATATTTCTATGTTACCAGAAGGGAGTAATAGTTACACCCAGCATTGCCTTAGTCCATTCAAGCGCAGCTGGAGATGCTAAAAGCATCGACTTGGCGTTTTCTCGACCAACTGTTCACTTCCAAAACTGTTTGATCTTCTGTAAAGGACAAGTCCCCGGTCACAACATTCAATGATGGAATTTTGAGAAGTCACACTTTCTCTGCCATCTCTAGCCTACAACCAGAAGACTCCTGAATTCCAACAAGTAGAGATGCTCATCAGGATATAGTTAGGGTTAAAAATATGAACCAGTAGAAATAGATAAAGAGTATTTATCTCATGAATGGGAGCATGTGCCTCCTATCTTGGACATTCTTGTTGTAATCTTCTTCAAGAAAGTGACTTCTCACAACATGTTGCAAAGAAAAGGTTGTCTGATAGGATTATTAGATAAAACAGAGGAATGTCTACATGAAAAGGATCCCTCTTCTGGAATTCAGGAAACAGCCCATAAAATCTTTGCCCTTCTCATAAAATAGAAAAGGGAAGGGAAAAAAAAAACCGGTGGAGATTGCATCAGGAACAAAAGGTTGCCATTTTGTTGAGTTTGTGGATCATGCCATATCACTGAATTCATAAATTGCAATCTGACAAAAACGTAGTTGCTATGTTTTTTCTTTTGGACATCTCAAAAACATGGTGGTCATGTAAGTTTCATAGATGTGGACCCGGTTCGAGTCTGGTCTAGTTTAGAGCTCTAGTTAATAGATTATCGGGTTAATTTTAGAGTTACCAAGTCAATTATTTTATTCAAAACAATATTATTTTATTTTTTTTTAATTTTTTAGAAATAACTCAACTAGTTTTTATCCGAGTTTTGCTGAGATAGTCACATTGATAATTAATCCGCTAAGTTACTTGAATTTTATCACGTCAATATACAAAATGATTTGAAATAAAACTCAACTTAGATTGGTTAAGCCTATTTTAATAAAATAATATTGTTTTAATATAAAAAAATCAACGAATTCATGACTGGTTGAACCTGTTTTAGGATAAATTTCTTTTTTTTTTTGCCTAACATCATAGAAAAACAAAGAAGAATAATCTTTGGGCGATTCATCTTTGGAATTTTCTAAAGCACAAGAACGAAGACTTAGAAAACTCTGTGGGAGTTGGTCAATTAAAGAGTGCGATATATAGACTGGGTAAATATATCGATTTCTTGGTCATTAGCAAAATTAGAAACTAAAATAATAATGTTGTGAGCAAAAATCATTAGCAATACATCTATGCATTAATTAAGTGAGATTAGATTTTATTCTTTAGTAATCCACAGACACCCCAAAATTATTTGAAAATGAAAAAAAACTAATGTTTAATTGGGACTTCGAAGTTGGATGTTAATTAAAATTAGTTTTATTTTTGAATAATCTTAAAATATAATTTCAATTGTAGTCTTTTTATTAAGAGAATCGTTTTAATTTAAGTGATGCTGCCTAATGTTTTGATAAATTTTCAAAAAATCCAAAAAGAAAAAGCAAAAGCAACTAAAAAAATGCTATGTGCCGTCTGTACTTTTATCCGTCTACTAGCTGGGGTTTTAGTGATTAAAATACTTGGTGACGACTCTTATTTTCTCTTTCCATTAATAAAAGACAAGAAATCTGTGTCTATCTTATTTTCTGATTTACAGATTCATTCCAAGAGTGGACGATATTGTTGCGACTTTGCACAATGTGCAACATTAATAATGATTCTTATATAATCTTGGGGGATGTAACTCAACTAGTCAGACCCTAAGTTTGTTTTTTAGAGATCACCGTTAAACCTTAAGCCCCCCCTAGGGTTACATAGTCATTAGTTTTAGGGTTTGTCGAATTAATTGAGGTACGTACATGCTGGCTCGGACACCCATATTAATAATAATAATAATAATAATAATAACAACAACAACAACAAAGCTTATAAACAATAATATATACCGACAATAATCATTAATTGAGATCGAATTTTAGTTACTAAGGGAGGATTATTATTTGTCGCCAACATTTTAACTTCTTTTTATAAAATTAAAGGATCGAGAAGTGTCTTTTAAGCAATTTTGGGTGTATCAAATCCTGTTCGAGAAGGGTCTGGTCAAGAGAGGAGATTCATTAGAAATTGTTTTCCAAGTTCCAAAGTCTGCTTTTTTTAATATTAATTAAAGCTATTTCAAAGTCTTTGCCTTTGCCTAGGTAGGAAAAACAAGAAGAAGCACCCCTTTCTACGTCTTCTACGCCAAACTATAAAGTATCGGTATTTGGATAATATTTGTTTTTTTTAAAATATTATATATATATATATATATTAAAATGATTTTTTTTATTTATTATAATTAATTTTCAATATTAGTAAATTAAAATAATTTTAAAAAATTAAACAACAAAAATTATTTTTTTAGCATTCATCCTACATGTTTTCTATTTGAAACCTTATTTGTATTTGTTATTGTAATACAGTGTATTTTTTAAAAAATAATTAAAAATATATTATAATAATATATTTTTAAATTTTTCATTCTTATATTAAAAATATTTTAAAAATATTAATTTAATATTTTTAAATGAAAAACATTCTAAAAAACATTTCGTAACAAAAAAAAACAAAAACCCACTTCCTTTTATGATAATTGTTGTTTTCTTCTTACACAAATCATAAATAAAACGGTATTCTTAAGATTAAATTTAAATACAAAAGTTTTTTTATATAAACTATTTAAACTCAAGCTTGTGAATTCAAGAGTAAAATATATAAACTATTTAAACCTCAAATATAAATTGAACATATTTTTTTATTTTTTATTTAAAATTTAAAAAGGAAAATGATTTTCCCTTCACTCATATTTCTACAGGTAAAAACAAATAAAAAAAATATTAGTTATCTTAAAAAACAAAAACTATATTTTAAATTAATGAGAAGTTTCTTGAAGAGACAGGACGTAAATTCTTGTTTTTTATACAAGTTTTTTTCAGTTTTTTTAACATAATAAAAAAAATAGCACAATTCAAACTTTTTTTTAAAAAAACTAACATACTTAAAGAGTTGCAAATACTATCTATAATTTGTTTTGAACTAAAAACTAGAAATCTTCTCTCTTTCTCTCCTTTCCTACAACCGGTTAAGATCTCCCTCTTTATCATTAAAAATACCTCTTAACAACCTTAAAACACTTTTCTTTCTCTATCAAAACTCGTGACAACCAAGCTTTTTCTCTCTGCTAGCGAAGAGTGTTGGATTTTTCCGGCCTAACCAACCATCACCGATTACCCTCACCATCCAAGCACGTTCACAAGTATCCCAGACTCATCCATGAGCGACTCCGATTCATCCACAAGATAAGATGATATTAATCCTTTTTTGACCTACATGGATATTATAAATCCGATCTCGAGTTGGACAAGATAAAAAGATTATTAGATATAATTACATATTATTATGTGTTATGATAATTATGGATTGATGTATAATTAGTTTAATTTTTAATAAAATATTATCTTATTTCAAGTATATATCTGTCATTTACAATTTAATATATTATATGTTATTTATATAAATTGTATTTTAATTAACAGAAAACTGGTTATTTATGAATATACAAATTATTGTTTTTTAATAGGAAATTGATAACAGCCCATGAACAGAAATCACAAATAGTAACAGTGATAGTTAAGAGGGTGTTTGGCAGTGTGGTAGTGATTGCTTTTCAAATAGCTTTTTGTGCCGAAATATATTTCAATGATATTTTTTTATTTTTTAAAAATTATTTTTAATATTAGCACATCAAAACAATTCAAAATATATAAACCAAAATTAATTTTAATAAAAAAATTAAAATTTAATTAAAAACAGGTTAAACCGCATAGGAAAACGCTCATGCTTCCTCGGATATCACAAATATATCTGCAACTAAATTCCTAATTATTTTTCTATCATGTGTTCCTTTATAAATTATTATTAATATTTTTTTAAATGCGGTCACTTACCTAGAAGAATGTTCTTTCCACCCTCTCGATCTCTCTGTCCCTCCATTATTTCCTTCACTCTCCTCTCCTTCCCTTCCATAGAAATTAGAAAATCCCCTCAACGAAACCGAACCTTCTACACCTTAACTAACGGAGATGGCGTCACCGTTACCGGTTGAGCAAAACAGCGGGGAAACTCCAACATCCCCACTAGCAGCAGCAGCTGGAGGAGAAACATCAAGATCAATACCAACACCATTTCTGACAAAAACATTTAAAATAGTAGATGATCACACCATTGACGATGTGATTTCTTGGAATGAAGATGGTTCCTCTTTTGTAGTCTGGAATCCAACCCTTTTCTCCAGAGATTTGCTCCCTAAATTCTTTAAGCACAACAATTTCTCTAGCTTCGTTCGCCAATTAAATACTTATGTATGTTTTATTTTTTCTAAATTTTTGCTAGGTAAAAAAAAAAACCTAGTAGAAATTAGGCAAAGTTTTAATGTTATATTTAATTCTTCTTTTGGGGTTTTTTTGCAGGGATTTAGAAAGGTAGTACCGGATCGATGGGAGTTTTCGAATGAATGTTTTCGCAAAGGAGAAAAGAATTTGTTGTGTGAAATACAAAGGAGGAAACTGGTGGCGACGGTGGCGCAAGTGGTGGCAGCACCGGCGGCGGTGAAAGTGATAAAAACGTCGTCGAATTCTTCATCGGATGAGCAAGTAGTGATATCAACGAGGAGTTCTTCGCCGGGGTTTTCATTGGAGTTGTTGGATGAGAATGAGAGGTTGAGGAAGGAGAATGTGCGGTTAAAAGGGGAGTTGACGGAGATGAAGAGTTTGTGTGGTAATATTTTTAGTTTGGTGTCGGATTTTGAGAATTTGCGAGAGGAGGAGGAGGAGGAGGAGGAGGAGGTGAGGAAGGTGTTGGATTTGATGCCGATGAAGGAGGACGGGGGGGATGGAGCGAGGATTTTTGGGGTGGAGGTTGGTGTGAAAAGAGGGAGGGAATTATGTGGGGATATGGAGGTGGAGGAGGATGGGATGCAATTGCGGTTGCGGCAACCGGGTGGCGGCAGTAGTGATGGGGTGAATGGTATTCGAAATGGAGATAGACAGTAACGGCGGCACGGTGGCGATGGTGAAGATGCACCGCATCATGAATTGAACAATGAATGCCAAAAGGTCTAGTTAATCAAAGATCTAATGAGGCCACGTCTCTCTCCACGCCATTCAAACTGCGTCCTGCCTGAAAAAACATCTTTTTACAACACAGCATTACTGTGTAGATAAACAGACACTCAGTAGAACAGTTACAAGTTATGAAACCCGACATGCGTCCAAGCGGCGCAATCCGATTGTTGTAATAATACCATGGGATAGCCATAAGCACGCCCAAGAAGCGGCTTATTATTTATATGGGACACTAATGTATGTATTAGATGGAGATGGAGATGATCCAAGGCAAAATGGAACTGAACAGGTTTTCTTCTATCTTCTATCAGCTTGACTTACTCTCCATTTAGCCTATTACAGATTCTATCCTCTGATTCTGTAGAAATACACATGTTTACATCAAAAAACATTTTAAAAAATAAGTTTAACTGCACTTCAAAACGGTGTTTTAGAGCACTAGAATCGCGGCAACAAAAAATTGTTGCGGTTTGTGCCAGTGAAACTGCGCAAACAAAGCAAAGCTGCTGTTCTAAAGAAAAAACTCCGTTATCAGTCCAGGCTGGGCGGCACAGGGTACCAAGCATGAGCCCCCATGGTTGAAGGAGACGAATGCTTTCTATCTTGAAATTTCTGATCCATGGTGCGCGTTGATCTTGGCTGGCTTCAGTCAACAAGTTAGGTTGTGGCTGTGGTTGTATTGATGGTTAGAAACAAAAGATATTTTGTTAAAACAATTATGGCATGTAAATTACTAATATTATTAAAAAAAATTGCAACAAGCTTATGAAAATCCCTAAAATGAAACTTAAAAAAACTGGTTTTTGAGTTTTTGACATAAGATCCAAATATAACAAGCTTTTATTTGAATTTTTTTTTTAATAATACAGTTGGTAACAGTTTTGAAAAAATAATACATGTTATAAAAGTATTTGAAAAATTGAACAATTTGAAATATTAGTTTGAACACAACCATGAATATTAATTAGAAAGAAGTGTTGTTTAGTCACAATCTAAAATGCATGTCTTAGGTAAATTAATTAAAATATATAAATGTAAATTTAAAATTTTATGAAAATTTAATAGTTAAAAGATAAGATTCAAGATCTAACGATATAAAAATAAAAAAAAATAAGCTGATGTAATATTAAAAAGAAATTAAAAAAGAAAAAGAAGGAAAAGAAAGAATATGGGATACATTAGCACTCTGTTTCCAACGCATTCGATACTTTTAGATATAATAGTTGTAATTATTATATCTGACTTGAGATATAATCTGAGTAAAAGTTGGATTGTAGGGTTAACCTTGAGTTTCATCAAGTCGTCAAAACAATATAATTTGAACAAGTTTTTAAAAAATAATACTGTTTTAGATAAAAATAAAAAAAAAACATTAAAGTTGTGTATTTGAGAGTGTGGTTGCAGTTGTTTTTCACTTGAAAATATATTAAAATAATATTTTTTTTATTTTTTAAAATATATTTTTTACATCAGGACATCAAAATGATATAAAAACACCAAAAAATATTAATTTTAAACAAATAAAAAAAATTTAAATTTTTTCAAAAATATTTTTAATACACAAAAACAAATAAAATATAATTTGATCAATCAGATATCAGAACTTGTAATGAGTCAATGTCCAATATAAAATATTGTCTAAGTTAGGCTCTTGAACAACACATCACTAAATCAACCCGTCAGGCCGGTCGAAGTTAAGCAAACAAATACTATATTGTTGCTTTTAATAATAAATGGGTTTTCAAAATATATTATCTCTCGAGTTCAAATTCAAGAAAAGACTGCAATAAATAAATTATTTTTCGTTAATACATTAATCTAGATATGTAAGGTAGATACCTACTCTTAATACATTATATATATAAAAATCAATTCGAGGATAGCGTGACTATTAAGAACCTATTACCATCTCAACATCAACTGAATAAAAGTATCATGCTGCATATTTGAAGGACTCCACCTGCCTGCTACACAAATCATCCTGCCTACACTTTTAATGGCAGTATAAATTTAACTTCGGCGGAGAAAATGACCGGAGACTGCACATTTTCTACGGCTGCAGTACCAAATGGTGTTTCTTGTTCATCAATGGTCTCAAAGATGCTCATTAAGTTCTTATAACATTGACAATCAACTCTGAAATTGAAACTATGGACTGAACTAAGATTGGACTAGGAATCATTAAACTCTTAACAACTACTTCAGATTCTAACACGTCTTCCGACACATGTTAGGGGGTTATTATAACAACTGGTTTGATATGAACACGGGCACTGATAATTTTCACCTACTCATCTTTGATCCCTTTCAGGAACTTCAACACTTTGAGCATGGTAGGTCTATTTGCAGGATTATCAGACAGGCAAATAGCAGCAATCTGCAGCACTTGAAGCATCATCTGCTTGGAATCTGCACTAAGAACTGTTGGATCAAGAACATCAGCAGCCTGACCCTTCTTAATCTTTTGAAACACCCAACCGACTAGGTTCCCCCCTTCAACCTCTTTGAAATCCGGTCCTGTTGGCTCTTTCCCAGTCACCAATTCAAGCAGAATTACACCAAAGCTATAAACATCTCCTCTTGTAGTAGACCTCCCACTCTGACCATACTCTGGTGGTATGTAACCAAATGTTCCTGCTATGTCCGTGCTAACATGAGTCTCGCAAGCACTGATCAACCTGGCCAGCCCAAAATCAGCAACCTTTGGCTCGAAATCCTCGTTAAGTAGGATGTTGCTGGCTTTGATATCCCTGTGGATAATGTGGGGGGTGAATCCATGGTGGAGAAAAGCTAGCCCACGCGCAGCACCAGTTGCAATTTTGACGCGCTTGGGCCAATCAAGGACGTCAAGAGCCCTGCTTTGATTTCTTAGCCAAAGATCTAAGCTCCCATTTACCATGTATTCATAAACAAGGAGCTTTTCCTCCCCAAAAGAACAATATCCCAGCAACGGAACAAGATTCTGATGCTTAACCTTCCCCAACGTTTCCATTTCAGCAACGAATTCTCGGTTGCCCTGTGTCTTGGCTTGACTCAACTTCTTGACCGCAACTGTTTTTACATCAGGTAGAGTGGCCTTATATACAGTACCAAAACCTCCATCTCCAATGATGTTTGTCTTGCAAAAGTTGTTGGTGGCTTCTAGAATATCAACTAAAGTAATTTTCAGAAGAGGCTGCTCAAACATGGCTATGTTGATACTCAGAGGCTCCTTCGATCTGCTGCTGCTGCTGCTCAAGAAGTACAAGTTTTGATCAAGAAAACTGTTCAGTTTTCTTTCCTCAAGATCACCTTGCCCACTGTCTTTCAAAATCCATTTTCTCAGAGCAAAGGCTATACTAAGAGTGACAATCATACATCCAACTGCAATCCCAGCAAGTCCCCAAGCATTCAAATAATACGACTTGTCAAAGCTTTTGATCCTGCAATCTAAACCCATGATTTTCCCACAGAGGCCTTTGTTGCCAGCAAGTGAGATTTTTGACAGGTTTAGGCAAATACCACTTCCTGGTACGGGTCCTTCTAAACTGTTTTCTGCCAAATTCAAATAAAACAGATTAACCAGGGCACATAACTTCTCCGGAATTTGCCCTGATATCCTATTCCTTGAAACATCAAAATATGCGAGTTGCACCAAATTCCCAAGCTCAAGAGGAATTCCTCCTGTGAATTTATTTCCATGAAGATCCAAATATGTCAAGTATGAAAGATTGCCAAATGATCGTGGCAAGTCTCCATCAAAGAAATTATTACTCAAATTCATTGTTTCAATCTTCCATGCAATGGACATAGATGAGAGCTCATCTACAGACCCGGATAGCCGGTTCTTCTGGACATAAAGCCCCACAAGATTCAGCATTCCTGATAGAGAAGAAGGAAGCTCACCATCAAGCTCGTTATAGCTCAAATCCAAGTGAGTAAGCTCTTTCAAGTCTCCAAAACTACGAGGAACTGGACCATGCAACTGATTACCAGTCATATTCAGCTTCACCAAGCTGCCTAAGACACCTAGTCTCCCAGGGATGGTTCCCGAGAGTTGATTATTCCCCAAATACAGGCCCTGAAGCTTGGAAGAGTCACCAAGTTCTGGTGGAATGGAGCCGGTTAGCATATTTCCAGACAAATCCAAGGTTGTAAGATTTGTCAACCTTGAAAGTGACCCTGGAATTTCACCGGAAAGCTTGTTATTGTTGAGAAGAAGATCCACCACAACCATAAGGTTCCCCATCTCCTCAGGTATTGAGCCGGACAACATATTATGTGACAAATCAAACACACCAAGGTGTTGAAAGAAGCTCGAATCAGGAATGCTAGCTTCACGAAAATACAAAGAAGGCTCCGATGGAATGGGCCCTGATAACTTATTGTGAGAAAGAACCAAGCAATGTAATTGAACCAAATCTGCAAGTTTCTCCGGTATTGAACCAGAGAGTTGATTATTTCCTAGGTCCAACGTGGTAAGTGCAGCTGAGTGTCCGAGCTCCACAGGAATGGCTCCTTCCAACAGATTGGAGTTCAAGTTGAGAACTGAAAGAGCTGTGAGATTGCCAATCTCCTTCGGGATAGTACCCCCTAGCTGATTGTTACTCAGCACCAGCCTCTCCAGCTGAACAGCATTGCCAATCTCCGCGGGCAGAGAACCCTCTAAGAAATTATTTGCAGCGGAGAATTCCATCAAGGTCATGGAGTTCCACAAACTCACAGGTATGGTACCCGAGAAATTGTTAGAATCAAGATCAAGCACCGTCAAAGGAAGCCCTGCTAAATACTCCGGAATCGAGCCGTCAATCTGATTATCCATCAAAACCAACTGGCTCAAATTAGTACACTTCAAGAACACATCCTCAATACCACCAGTCAGGAAATTCACGTCAAGATCAATCTCCATAAGATCAACTGCCTTACAAAGCTCTCTTGGTATCTCCCCACTCAGCAAGTTACTACTCAAACTAATCACCCTCAACGCCGAACAATTCCCAATTTCAGGTGGTATTTTCCCTGAAAACCTATTATTTGAAAGCAAAAGTGACTCCACCTGGTTCCACTTTCCAAGCCAATGAGGCAATGGCCCTGAAAGCTGATTCTTATCAGCAGAAAATGTCAACATAGGCAACATAGAAAGCTCTTCTGGTAACACTCCAGACAGAGAATTGAAAGACAACATCACAGTCTTCAAATTTCTGCAATTTCCAAGTTCAGCAGGTACAGAACCATTAAGCTCAGAGTAAACAAGATTCAAAATTGACAAGTTCTCCATTGCGCCTATAGACTTCGGTATTGAACACCTCAATGGATTATAAGAAAGGTCAAGTTTACTCAATGACTTCAAATTGGAAATTTCTTCAGGAAAAGGACCTGTGATTGAACATGAAGGTGCAAAGAAGTTTTCAAGTCTTGAAAGGTCACCAATTTCTGGTGGAAAAGGACCAGAAAACAAGTTGATACCGATGTAAAGATCAGATAGGTTCTTAAGGTTGCCTATTTCAGGTGGAATGGGACCAGAAAAGGAATTGTTTGATATGTCCAATGATTTCAAGGATTCAAGTTTAAAGAGATTTACAGGAGAACCTGATAGAAGGTTGTTACCAAGGTCCAAGAACTGAAGCCCTGTCAACTCACTAAGTTGACTCGGCACTGACCCAGTGAGCCCATTGCTTGAGAGGTCAAGGGTGTTCAGCTGGGACAACTTCCCAACATCCGGTGGGATTTTCCCGGTGAACGAGTTGGGACCGAGTTGTAGGGTTTGGAGCCGAGTCAGCACACCGAGTTCACGTGGCAACTCCCCTGATAGCAGGTTACCACCCAGAGAAAGGTGTTTCAAGCGTTTAAGATTGGAAACTTCATGTGGGATTTCGCCAACAAAAAGGTTATAGGACAAATCAAGAATGGTTAAGGAAGAAAGGGAGAAAAGAGAAGGGTGGAGTCGGCCTCGAAGGCTCTGAGTTGAGAGTATCAAGGAAACGACACGGCCGAGATGGCAAGAAACGCCAACCCAGCTGCAGTGACGACTAGTTATGTTCCATGAAGAAAGGATCTTTGGGTTTCTGAGTGCATTTTTGAAGGAAATGAGAGATTCCCTATCTGTATTTTGATCTTCAGTGTACTTTGAAACCAAAATGAGAGGCTTTGTTAACACTAGAAAGCAAAAAAACACAAGCTTGAAAGACATTGCCATTGTTGAAGAGAAAAGGAGAGTTCTTTTTGATGTTTTACATAGAGAAAATGGGAGGGGGAGCTAAGAAGGAAAACCAGTTTTGAGAGAGGAGAATGTGACAGGAGTGAGTAATGGAGATGGTGAGAGTGAGAGCAAGCTAAGACGCCATGGCCCTATTTGAGAGGGAGAAAGGGAGTGTCAGATAGGCATGCAACTCACATGACATGAGGTGTTCTGTAACTGCTTTTCTGTTTCGACGAGTCAATAGTAAATTTTCTGTTTAAAACTAAGGTTAATCGAAGCTATGGATTCTTTGTTATCGGGTTCATACTCGTATAAATATCAAACTTAATTTTCAAGATGAGGTTCAAGTTTTTGAGTGATGATTCAGAGTATCATTACTCGGATACCATGAACTCTCCTGCATGATAATCATATGACTGTTATGTTCGAAAATTTATACAAGTTTGTTGAATTATAAAAAAAAAAAATGATTAAAATCAAGATGTGTGCAGTCAAAAAGACGACTTTGATATGTAATCTTTAGTGTTTTACGAGTAGTAAATGTGTAAAACATGACAAGGCATGAAATAAGTAAGGCACCGTTTGTTTTGTGTTTGAAAAATATATTTGATTTGTAAAAAATATAAAATTATCTCAAAAATATATTTGTTTTATATCTTCATCTTCATCTTCATCTTCATCTTAAACACGTTCTTGCCTTTTCTGTATTTGTTTTAAGGGTCTTGAAACACCAACGAAATATAACCTATATTGACGAAGAAGGACGAACTCATTCTTGAAACCATAGGACTAGCTAGAAAAGCCTCTAAAATTAAAGGATCAATTTATACTCTCACTTTATTTTTTCGCTCACGAGAAACCCAATGCAAGACCATGGCTTTCGAAGACTTTCTATGGAATTTATTTTCAAGGCACCAGCAATCTTTTCGTACATGGAAGGAGCACCTAGTTAAGAGCATATATAGTTTAATAGAATAAAGCACGAAGGAGTACCGGCAAGTCACAGCCTCCTCTACTTTCTGAGAATCCGGGGCTTGTCTCTTGCACATATATTCTCTCCTTTTTGCTTTTATTCTCCTTTTGAATGTTCTTAACCTAGTTTTATTTGCACTATGTATGATTGTGGCTTCAGGTTAAGAAAAAGGAGGAAGATACTGCCTACTGTGTAAATATATCAAATAGGGGAATGATATCCTTCTATGAGCATGGTGTTTTGTGCTACCCAATAGCCATTATCCATGGTGCATGTTGAGAGTTTCGGACTTTGGATCATACCTATAGCCTAGCCTAGCCTAGCACAGCACTCTTGCCATCGTCTTTTTTTTTTTCTTTTTCCTTTTGCCATAGAGAAGGGATATATTCATTTACGAAACCATGGTGATTCTGTCATGATATGGTGAAAGCATCTTAAATCTCTGTCATTTTCTGGGTTCGCCGTTTGTTTTCTAAATTTAGAGCAATTAGGGGGCAAAATAAGTCTTGCTGATCAAGATTTGGAACTGCACTGCTCTATTTTCCAAGGAGAAAATTGCAAAAAAAAATCTATACTGCTCCAAGACTCGGATCAGTCCAGTAGTTGGATCTAGGATCGAGACCGATCTGAGACCTGGAACAGTCTGTGTTGAAGAAGAAAATTGAATTCTATAGCTATAATGGATTTTACAACTATACTGTATAATGTTGGATCGTACCTTATCTAATTAGCTAAAGTCTCGTGACATTTCAGGAAGATCAGGGCATTAATTACAGTTACACAAAATTAAAGATGGGGGGGCCAAAAGGTGGAGACAGAGGCTTTGAAAATAACATGAGTTGTGTGAGGACGAGTGTCCTTTGATGCCTTGACTGGAATCCTTGATATTGAAAGATCATAGATTGGAAGCATCAATTGAACACCAAAATCCAAAAAAAAAATGGTATTAACCTTTGGTTAGATTATCGAATTTGTTTTTTTAGGAAATGAACCTTGTTAGAATCCAAAATCTCCTTTTGTTTCCTATGATCAAGGCTTGTTACAATCAACAACTACAAAAGGGAGAATTCAATGAACCACAAGCTTGCTTGCTCCTTCTTTTTCTTCCTTTGTTTTTTTTTTTTTTTAAATCTCTTGCCCTCCGTTGTAAATATAATATTACTTGATAAATTTTATGATTGTAAAGTTATAACAGTTCATAATTATAATTCATCAAACATGAGGGTGTATAGTTTAATTAATCAGGTATTGGATTTATTTTTTAGAATCACCAGTTTAAGTTTTATAAATCTTAAAATCACTATAAACTTATATAATTATTAATTACATGTTCGAGATGCTCATAAAAGCTGATTTTAACACCAATTATATATATAAAAAAAAACAATACATGAGAGATAAATACAAGAGCATAAAAGAAATATTAAGACTGCAAAACTTTGCATTTTTAGCGAGGCATTAAGAGAATCTTGGACCAGAGGGCACTCCATGTATTGTGAGATGACCACAGCGTATATTTTCTTCAGAGAAGGTAAAGTCCAAAACTCCAGATCCGGGCAGGGGCAACGTTGTGAAGTGACCAAACAGCCCCTTAAAAGGGCCATCTTTAGGGTTTGGCTCTTTGTCGCGTAAGCATCAGCCTCTCTGCAACTCAATTCTGCACGCAGAGGGAGTGAAGTACTTCTGTTATGGACTTGGTGGGGCTGTTTTTGTCTTTTTCAAAGGAGCCTTCTGCTCTTGATATTGACTTGCTCAAAGAGAAAGGGATGGACAGACAGATGAGAGTGCCTGAAGAGACATGGGACTTGCAAACACAGAGAGAGAGAGCAGCGATCGAAAGTGTTTTTATTGTGATATATCATTAAAAATAAATTTAAAAAAATAAAAAATTATTATTTCAACATATTATCAAAGAAAAATTATCTTAAAAAACACCAGGGATAAAAGGCCTGTGGAGTGTGAAATTTTGCCCCTGTACCGCCACCTCTATTGCATTTATATTTTTGCAAGTTGCCTCATCTTTTTTTCTTCTGTACAGTCCATGCCATATGCTTCTTCTGAGATTGAAATTTTGCTTAGATTGTGTTTAAAAGTGGCTTTTAAAGTTTATTTTAATTAAAAATATATATCAAAATGATATTTTTCATGTTTTAAAATAGATTTAGTATATAGTTATTGAAGCTATTAATTATATTGTATTTATGAAACTGGGGTGGGGTTCATCCAATAATGTAAGTTAAAGATTAATCTAAGTTAGTGAAACAACCGGAATTTTAATAAAAACTTTTTTTATAGTTTTTCTTTTAAAAAATCTAACCCGTCATCTGAACTACATGTCAAATTCATCAACGAGTTAGGTTCTTTAATTATATATTTTTTTAAAGTTCAAATATATTCTTGCATATATATATATATATATATATACCATCGCCAAATATACACTAAATCCTGGGGCACAAAACTTGGATTGTGGCCTTAAATTCAAGAAATTGTGAACAAACACAATTCAGTTCAAGTATAAGTGGAAGTTGGTGATCAAAATAGTTATCTTATGTTGGGTGACTGGGATTAACACCCGTTTGTTTATTGAAAAGTAGTTTTTTTTTAAAAGTGAATTCCGAGAAAGTAAATTTCAAAAAAATATTTTCTGATATTTGGTAGTGTAATGAAAAATAAGTTGGAAAACACTTTCCAGTGTTTGGTTATGTCATGGAAAATGAGCTGCAAAATAACTTATTAATGTTTTATTTTTTTCAAGTTTATTAAAATAATGAGGAACAAATCTTACAAATTAAAAAGTTGAATGAGAATGAAATTAAAAAATATATATAATTTTATAAATTATCTCAAATAAAATAAATAATAATCAAAATAATAGAGATCAAATAAAAAATAAAAAAATGAAAGATGAAGAAATTAAAATAATAATAATAATTAACATTTCATAAATTATTTCAAATAAAATAAGTAACAATAAAAAAAATGATGATCAAATTTGATAGATAAAAAATTTCAATTAAAAAATGATAAGGAAAAAGCAAAATAAAAATGAGGATCAAAGTTAATATAAAAATTAAATTCTAATGGATGAAATTGAAAAACAAATATTCAAAAAAATATGTATATATATATATCAATCAAAAGTTTGAGGATCAAATTTAATATAATCGGCAAATAATATGATATTTCTAATTTTTTCACAACTTCCGGAAAGTGTTTTCTGCCTAAAATAAAAGGAAAATACTTTTCTGGAAACCAAGTCAAATTTTTCTTTGACTGGAAAGTGTTTTCCGTTGACCGGAAAGTGTTTTTCGTTGACCACCTTTTCTAATGGCAAGCAAATACAGAAAAATTTGAAAAATAATTTTTCAGAAATCACTTTCTGGAAAACAAACGTCCCCGAGTTGAATGAGAGTGAGTTTGAAATTGTTTTTGAATACTTTTTTAAGGTAAATTTGTTATGAAAAAATATCAACATAATTTTTTAAATATTTCTTTATAAATTTAATGTGACAATTTAAAAAATCTAAAATAATTAATTTTAATGTATTTTTAAATAAAAAATTATTTTAAAAGGTATTATCTATGCAATCTTAAAAGCATTTATGATATATTTAGGATTGTGATAGAGGTTGGGTTTTAAAGTGTTTTTTGTTTAAAAATATATGAAAATAATATTTTTTTATTTTTAAAAAATTATTTTTAATATCAATATATTAAAATAATTTTAAAAATAAAAAAATTAATAATTTTTAATAAAAAAATTAAAATTAAAAAAATACAGTTTGCATTATCTTTCGGCAAGAAAAGTAGAAACAAAGAGAGGAAGCTTTTGAGTTAATTTGTCCTATTCAGGACAGCCCCACATCGAAATAGTTAGCATATGATTACTTTTTCAGTTTTGCTGAGACACTGAGCAGTGAGATAGCAGCATAACATGTGCTGCTCATGGCGTCTGATCTGCCACCGAATCAAAATCCATGTAATTATATTTGCGTCTTTATGTCCTTTCAGTTTGAAATGCTTTCTTAATTTTATTATTATTATTATATATATATATATATATATATATATATATATATATATATATATAATCTAAACTTTAAATTGAGTCTTAATTACCACGCATGCAACATGAGGTTTAGTGTGACAAAACATTAGTAACTAGGTGACAAAACATTCCCTTTGGCAAACTCCATCAAAATTATGTTCGACCATTTAATTGGTAAATCTCATATGAGTTTGATATATCGATATATTTTATACTTAATTTATTTACTCAAAAAAGTTCATAGAAGGTTGAAGAGAAGGATGACAATATTCAATAAAAAGTCAAGTTTATGAAATAAGGATATAATGTTCTGGCTTATTTCCGGACCTAACTCCCTCTAGGCCAGCTTAGTGCTGGACCCAATTATACATGGGTATTGTAAGATGTTAAGCCTATTTTTTTGGGCTTTACTATTCACCAGTTTCAAGTAAACACGAGTCTGGTAAGATGTCAGGCTCAACTCTCTTGAGCTTAGCTACGCACGAAGTCCAAGAGCATGTGGGTTGACAAGATGTCAAACCCAACGACTGTAGAATCATTTACGTGCTAAGCCCAAATACCTCTAGGCCTAGGAAGACGTTAGACCTAATATCCTTGAGTCTAGATTCATTCCAGATCCAAACAAATAGTTAATAACCCTTATTGGCCTCGTGTTAGGTCACGAGGTTGTCCCTACTAACCCCGAACATAAAGTGAGGAGTGTGTGTACACACACACACACCTATATATATATATATATATATATATATATATATATATATATATATATATCAATCAATATTAATGTTAATCATTAGAGTTGTTTTTATTAGCATTAATGTTGTGTAAGGGACAATGTATAAAAGTCTTTTGTAGGCATACACATATTTTTATCAATATTAATGTCGTGTAAAAAGATATTTTCATCAACATTAATATTAATATAAGAGACTCCTTTCCCAATAATATATTCAAAAGAAAAAGACTTTCAACCCCTTCAACAAAAACAAGAAGTTTCAAGGTACAAGTATTATAAATAATCTCCAAATCACCCAAGTAAAGGATTTACGATCTTTATTTTTTTCATGATATATTCTCAGAGCAATTATCACATGTGATCTAATAACAAATCATTTATCACACATGAACTAAGAACAAGCACTCTTGTTCTTAGAATTTAATGATCATTTACTATAATCTCTTATTGTAAAGTCACTAACTTAATCACTAGAGAATCCCAAAATCTCACCAAAATAGATTGTTTTGCATGAATCAAGATCTCTACCACCAATCCTTTGCTCCCCGAGTTACTAAAAATAAAATATTGACGTGAACGTGTGATTACTTAGTATCCAAACACTAAAAAACTCAAATTCTCGAGCATATTGGATTCCAGAGCATCAGCAATTATATTTGTAGAACTCACTAATCAATGGTAAAAGATATTCACAGATCTTGTTAAATATTGCTATTTTTATGGATTTAGTACAATCCTTGTTGTTAGGAGACTCATTGAATTATGGACTTCCAAAAGAATAATAAGAATATATTTCCAGATTCTTCATTTCAACACAACTTAAAGTGAATTTACCAACTAAGTTAGTAAACTACAAGGGAAAAAATACATAAAAGGTGAATAATGTATGAAAGGGTGAATAATATTTGTAGGAGGTGATTTGTGTTATTTATAGATATCTCAGGTCTCATTAACTTACATGGTGGAGAGAAAAAATGATTATGTGTATTTGCTTTCCTAGAAAATTGAGTTATTGGTTTTTATGCATTATATGACTTTAGTGTAGAGGTTATCCTGAGAGAGTTATTAGTGAGAAAAAGATGGTCAAACCAGGAAATTTGGTGTTGAAGTCAGGATGAGAGATAACCATTGATGGAAAGCATAGTCATTTTAGGCAAAGATAAGAACTTTATGTTATGGTGTGTCTGAGAAAAATAGTCATCGATGATAGAGTAGGCAAGAGAGTCTGACAAAATAAGAGGGATAACTATTGGTGTGAAAGGATGGCTTTTGTAGGTGTGTTGTATTGATAAAAAAAAAAGAAGACAAGTTGACAGGTTTTTGCATAATTGCGAATGCTTGGCAAGACAACTCTATAACCATTTGTGACCTGACGAGGGTCTGAGAGAGAAAGAGAGAGTTCGGTGAGGCTCGTTGGGAAAGGGTTTAGTTGGGCTTACTTATAGGGGGGCTCGATTTTGGAGAGGGTTCGATTAGGCTTGCTTGGAGCATGGTTCGGCTGGCACTGGCATTTATCTCCCCTTCCTTCCTCTCTCGGCCTCAATTGAGCTTTCCTTTTTCTTTCCTCCTCCTCCCCTTCTCCCTCTTCTCTTGGTCTTGGTTGGGCTTTACAGCTTTTTTTTTGAACCATCATTAACAACACAAAAAAATTATATTAATTTTTCTTCCTTGATATTCGAAAAACGTCTCAATGTAGTTTCAATTTTTTCTACCCCTTCGTCCATTTTCATATTTTCCTTCTATTTCAATTCCATCCTTGAAATTTTAAACTATCTTAATGTCACTTGATTTAATGAACTACAGTGCATAGGTGTACCAGAAAGGAACTTTTGCATGAGCATGGCTGAAGTCATCTCTAAAGCATCGCGTCCACAGTTTGTAGTAGTTGAGATTGGCCAAACCATTGACAGCTACACAATTTAATGAGAACATCAACTCAATAGCACGAAATCTTGCCTGGAGGATTCAAGCGTCAGATGAACTGAAGCTTTCTTAGAAAAGCAAACAAAGCATTAACTAAGGGTTTTTGTTTTCTTGGGATTGAGTGAGAAAAAAGAAGAAAAACAGGAGAGCACTGATCATCCCACTATCATGCATGAGCATCAAGATGCGTGCACGCTTTCAGCATTATGGAAAGGGAAGTTTTGCAGTTGTTTTAATAGGTTTGATTGCAAAGTTGAACAAAAATAATGCATGGCTTTATTACAAAGATTTAGAAACTTAAAGTGACTCTATGATTTTCCTTCTTTCATTAAGTGAGGATCAGTCTGTTTTTGCATGGCCCCGTATGTTTTCGTGCAAATTTACCAAGGACCATTTAGTGGTCAGTGGTGTTCTTTGGGTAATGGATTTTGATTTGACAAGGGTATTTTAAGCCCTTAAAAGAGGTCATCGATCCCAAGGCTAAGAGTGGGATGTAGGAGGAGTAGTTGATTTATTGGGACATGTAAGGAGAAATGTCCTTTCCCTTGCTCTCTCGCTCTCGCTCTCGCTCTCTGATCATGCTGCATGAAAAAGATGATCATCAGATCGAAGATTTATTGTTCTGAGAGAGATGGGGTAAGAACATGAAAGAGCATGGTTCAGATTATTCTTACTCAAGATGTGCAAGACATTCTTCTTTATGATATATATATCATAAAACACTAACTAGACATAACCTTGTGTAATTATTCAAAGTCTAAAACTTGAGGTATAGAGAGCAAGATTTATGATCATTAGAAAAAGAACACGAGATTATTACAATTAGGATGTTTTGATGATCAATACTTGGGATTTTGATCTAGTTCACAGAGAAATACTTAAATTTATAAACATACCCACATAAGCTAGGCCCTAGCTAGGGTGAGTTGGGTAAGATGGACTGGTCATGCATTTTTTTTCTAATTTTTTGAGCTATGAAAATTTTATTCGCATTGCAAGTGAAACCAGGCACCAAACCCACACAAGTCATACACATGCCATTACCCATTATCAACCATTACTTCACATCATATCAGACATCGAAATTTAGTCGAAAGGAGCCACTGCCCACTTGCTGCACGCATGTGCCTGTGTCAGCCCAGCTAAAGATCCATTAAATTGAACACCAAGCTTTTGATTTCATGCTAGGATTGAATTTCCGTGGATGAGACAGGCCTAGTGCTAGGAAGTTAAACGGCCTTGACGAAGCAATTGATGTTTGGGCCATTCTCATGGGCATGGATTTCATTGACCTAGCCTGCATATATAACACAGTCAAAGCACAAAGCTAGCAGTTAAATCGAGGATGGATGCCTCCTCCTATTGACAGACGTATCGGCTGTTTTTGCTCAGATCACGTAGATGAACTTGCTTCGACATACAAAAAGCACTAAAAAAGACTATATATCAAGAAAAAGAAAAATCAAAGAAACAAATTAACTTCTGTGTTAGAAGTTAGAACTCCACAAATTGGGTCTCAAGTGTTTTCCCCCTAAAAACTAGGTTAAATTCTATTGATAAAAATCATATGGCAGTGGTGGCTCTTAACAATTAGAACACCATTTTTTTCCCCCAAAAAACAAACAGTAGAAGCTTTTTTCTAATTTACAACATTCTAGGTGGATTAGGAACATTATTCATTAAATCATATACAAAAAATTATTCATTAAATAAAAAATTATTTGATATTATTATTAAACTTCAACCAATAAATCATCCTTAAAAACTTCTTGACTTGAATTTTTTTTAGCCCAGGTATAAAATTGAATTATATGAGAGTTGTCTTGATATAACTCAGTCGACTTGATAGGTTCAAAAACTATCTGAATAATCATTGAAAAACATGGTTTGGGTTTAAAAAATCAAGATGTTTTTTTTAATAATATTGAGATATTGATATATTGAATTGACTCGGGTTTTGCGATTTAACCTATTAAATTTATGATTTTCGTGATGAAATTCACTTGATTTAAAAAAAATTATTTTTATTTAATTAATACAATAACAAAAATAAATGCTATTACAATTAATCACAAGCTAAAAAAAACCAGCAGTAAATTGACACCCATCTTTCTTTTCTTTGTAATCCTTTCACCGCATTCGAATCTTCGGGTCCACGCCAGAAAGTAGTGGGAAAATTGGTTCTAGCTTAGCATTTCATTAACAATGTATTCAAGAGAAGAGCAAGGTTGTAAGCAAATTAAGATGAAAAAACAGTGACTGGTTAAGTACTTTTTAAACTAAAGAGACTAGATTATTTAATAATCTCTGAAAAACATGGGAATAAAGCTACAATTTACTCGATCAGATTCCATTTCTAGCTAGACGTATCCCTTGGTTAAACAAACATCCAAGAGGATGACAAATGGCTCAATTTAACTAAAAAAATGATCCTCTAAAGTTTGGTTAATGATACGCGAGGACGACACCTATGTAATATTTGACTCAAAAAAGTGAAGGGCGGCCAATTCCAAAGTTTCATTAGACGTGTCAAGGACTCTTAAATGTCTAAGAAAAAGCAAGCCCTTCTTGCCTCAATTCATGCTGATCTTCAACACTGAGCCTGAGCATATTGTCATTTGTCAGTCAAGGCATCTGAAAAATGCCAGCTCCCTATTCTTACTGTATTTCTTACTCTTCTGATATTGATGTGGATGAAAACGTGTCAGGTTGTGAGCGGTTGTAGATTCGAGAGAGCTAGCTTCCTGTGATGGAGAAATGCATGCATGGCTTGATTTCTTGTTTATGTGCTAGCTAATATAGATCGATGAAAATGGATTTTATCTCTATTTCTGTAATATATTTAAGTTTAGTTTCGTCTTACTTGTATGCATCTTAAGTAGATATTAATTAAGTAGATAAATTATATGAATTTCATTGTGATTGTCGTACGTGAGATGGGGCCGGATATATATTAATTATAAATATAATTAAGTGGCCAACAAGGAGTACAATCATATTTATACTATGTTTCAAGAATGCAAGAGAGGGAAGACCCACTTAGCCAAAAAAATGACTCGCAACACTATTGGATGAGATGTCCTTGACTTGTATACCGTTGGCTACAATGGATTCCCTGATAGCGAGGCTATATATATTCTATTTAGTTTCTGCTGTTCTTGAATAAAAAATGATGGTGCTGTAGAAGGGAAAAGATAGAATCTCTTATAGTTCTCCGAACATTTGCTTACATGTTGTCAATATGACTCTTGAGGTTAATTTCGATGGCAAATT
This sequence comes from Populus deltoides, assembly GCA_015852605.2. Classification (NCBI taxonomy): domain Eukaryota; kingdom Viridiplantae; phylum Streptophyta; class Magnoliopsida; order Malpighiales; family Salicaceae; genus Populus; species Populus deltoides. The sequence goes on along the minus strand of CM027584.2, from coordinate 1,296,945 downwards.
AATAGCCTAAAAGTTTTTAAAAAGGAGGGAGTCTTGAATCAAGCCATGAGGAATAATTAAAATTCCCATTAAGCTTGTAATCTTAGAGATTTGTTCGTTTAATCCATAAATATATCTGCTAGAACAACAAATCCATGTCTACAAATAATCCATATCTGAGTGTTTAAATTAATCTTCTACATGAGCTACTCTTTTGCAGATCTCACAGCTTAATATAAAGTGTCGTGTATGCATGACTAAGACGTCCTCATTGACATTAATTATGTATTTTTCCACCATGTAAGTACTGTTTGATCTCTGATCATTGATAACTTTCATTTAGGGAGTACATCATGCTAAAGAGAGGCAGCCAGCCCGTCGGATATGGTTTACATGATGTTTGATGACTAAATTATATTTTTAACTCAGTCCTTCATATTTGAAAACTATATATAACAAAGAAATTTCTTAAAAAAAACAATAAAACAAAAATAAAAGAACATATGTCACAGGTTTTTCAATATGAAAAACGAATGAAGTTATAATAGCGTTAAAAATCCAAGGATAAAAAAATAATTTATTAACAATATTTTAGATCTCATTTACCTACATTGTAGTGTCATGGTTGAAACTGTAATTTAAATTTTATATAAAATAAAAAAGTTTTAATTTTTGTTAATTCCAATCATGACATACCACATATACAAACAGAATCTCCCTACAAAATTAGTAATTTCAAACTAGCAAAAGCCTGAGCATATAAGGTTTGCTAGAAGGAGAGATGATCAGCTTTTCATTCCCAAGCATATGCTTTAATTTGATTGGAACTAGAGCTAGCTAGCTAGCTAGCTAGGGTTACTTAGAGAAAAAAAGCAAAGCAGTTGTGGTGGGGGCTAGCTTGAAATAATCTATTCTATGTGCCTCTAAGCAATATACCACTTAAGGCAAAACACCAATGAAGTGCTACAAAAACAGCAATTTCCTTCTCCTCTTCCATTGAATTATTTACACGTTCCCATGCTTGTTGATAAGATTTTTTTTTCGTCTCTAATGTAAGAAAGCATGTGTATGGAGAGGAGCACCTTAAAAGCTGAATTCCCATTTGCTCAAAGATATTATATTAAAGTGGAAATTAATAGGGAATTGTATTCTCTCATCCTCGTCAAGCCAATAAGCCAAAGACATGTTAGATTCTTAGATGACGAGGTGTGTTTATTATAGTGTTAAAGGCTTAAGAATTTCTTTCCAAAGGGATCTCTCGCAACACATCCCACAAACTATCACCATCTCTAGTGTCTTGTCTTCTCTATAGTACATTAATTCTTTGACAAGAGACGCCACATTTTCAACACTTATCACACTTGTTCTTTCCCTAATTAGACACCCATTTATGGTGTGTTGTGTCGAAGCATTTTTTTAATTATTCCTTGAGCTTTTATCAAGTGTATAAAAGGCTCACTCCCGATCTCTATTCTCATTGCATCAAAACCTTAACAAATTGAGACATCACTTGTCTCTTCGCTACTCTCTAGCTCACCCTCCCGTTTTCGTTTCCTTAACCACTACAAAATGTCAAGGGCCATGGAACCACTGACTGTCGGGAGAGTTGTGGGAGATGTGGTGGATATATTCACTCCTAGTGTGAGAATGACCGTTACTTATAACTCCAACAAACAAGTTGCTAATGGCTATGAATTCATGCCTTCTGTCATTGCTTATAAACCTAGAGTTGAGATTGGTGGTGAGGACATGAGGACTGCATATACACTAGTAAGTTAACGTTAGTTTTACAACCATTTTTAATATTAATGTCATTATGATCAATAGTTCCATTTTTAAGTCCTTTTTTTTTTCTTGTGTCTTCGTAGATCATGACAGACCCTGATGCTCCAAGCCCCAGTGATCCTTACCTAAGAGAACATCTCCACTGGTTTGTACTATTAACACTGACTAAGAGTGACTCGTGTATATTTTTATTTATATCCTTGATTATGGCACATTTTGAGGGGGGGGGAAATGTTTCTAATATGAGTTTTCTTGAAAAAAAAAATTCAGGATGGTCACTGACATTCCTGGCACAACTGATGTTTCCTTTGGTGAGTTCTTATCTATCTAGAAATTATTTTTGTTTTACAGTTTGTTTCATAAATTTTATTAATGGGTTTGGTGCAAAACAACAGGAAAGGAAATTGTGAGCTATGAGACTCCAAAGCCCGTGGTTGGTATCCATAGATATGTGTTCATCTTGTTTAAACAGAGAGGAAGGCAAACTGTGAGGCCACCAGCTTCAAGAGACTGTTTCAACACTAGAATGTTCGCAGGAGAAAATGGATTGGGCCTGCCAGTGGCTGCAGTGTACTTTAATGCACAGAGAGAAACTGCTGCAAGGAGAAGGTGATGATTAAGAGAGTGTTGTGGGTTTTCCTTCATGGACAAAATAAAGGGTTTATTGTTTCCTGGTTTTAGGGTTTTGGATTGGCATGGCCACATTCCAGGGGACGTACTGTACTTGTTGTCTTATGGTACTGTTTTCAAGTTTTTTTCCCCTTTTCTGCTACTACTAGGTTTTGGGAGGTGTAGGTCCTACCTTCTTTTAGGGTATGCCATCATAGGATGCATATAGCATCTGAAGCTAGCATGATCCTTTGATGGGTACACGTCAAGCTCTGAGAGAATCTGTCATGGGACCCTAATATTTGGATTTGTTAACAAAAAGTAAGGTGTTGTTACCTTGTCTCACTTCTTAATTCATTTGTTTCTGGTCTCATATTGCTTGTCAGTGTGCTAGCTCCGTGGTCTTTAATTCGGAATTTGAACTGCGCAGGTTGTTAAAATCGTGTTTCCACTTGTAAAATCATTACAAAAAATCATATGATTGTAATGATTTTACAAGTTAAAACATGTTTTATACGTTGAATTACTTAAAAAAATTAAAAATAAATGAAATCAAGTGAAATCACAAAAATCGGATGAAATTACGCAAAATTATGATTTCAGGATCGATTTTATGATTGTGCCAAAATGATGCGCTGAAATAAAATTCCCCTCATGGTCTAGCTGTCAGGCGCCTATTGGCTGTGGAAATGCACAGTCACGCGAGTCGCTCTTCACTATCTTTAGTCTTCAGTGAACAAATCCCTAAAATCACAAATCACAACTCACAAAATACTCTTTCTTTTCACAACTCACAAAATACTTGAATGATACTCATAAATTCCTAATCGGCTAATCCCTAATCCCATTATCTAATTAACCAACTGGGCACCGGCAACCACAAAAACGACGGCGACGATCTCCATTCTCCACAAAAGTAGTCACGGTCTAGTCTTCACTCCTTCTCTTTCCTCAGTGCTCACGGTCGCGGCTTCCTTTTTTGTTTATCGCGATTTTAACAGCGACGACAATCTCCTCAACAGCTCACGGCTTCGGGCTTCCTCTTCAATCTTCATTAACAGCGGCACGCCGGCAACGATCTCCTTTCTTTCCCATCTTTAACAGCAGCAGGCGACATCGAAACCTTTTCACTAGCAACCGTTCAACCATCAATCATCATCATCAACGGCTCTTCACCGTAAGTTAGTTTTGCCTTCATCATCATCACTGCAGTAGTTGATTTTGCCCTTGTAATAGATTTTTATTTTGCCATGTTAATTATTAGTCTGTTACCTGTAATTATTAATTACAATTTTGATTTTGCCCGGTCCTGTAATTTGTATATGTATAATGTTAAATTGAATTGAATGGAATTGATCGGGTGAAAATTGGATGGACTAAATAGATCGGGTGAGAAAATTGTTGAATTGAATGCCACACTGCCACAGTATATATCTTGACTGAATTAATAGTATTAATCGGGTGAAAATTGGACTGAAAACTGTTGAATTGGACTAAATTGAATGTCATTTCAGTATTATAGGACTGAATTAAATTAAATTAATCGGGTGAAAATTGGACTGAAAAGTGTTGAATTGGACTGAATTTAATGTCATTTTAGTTTTATAGGACTGAATTAATGGGGTGAAAATTGGACTGAAAATTGTTGAATTTGACTGAATTGAATGTCATTTCAGTATTATAGGACTGAATTAATTGGACTGAATTGAATTAAATTAATCGGGTGAAAATTAAAATCATTAAATCATGTTTTTTGCTTTGTGGATTGTGGGGCTGTGGACTGTCCATTTATACCGTGGAATGATTTTAGAATTTCATTTCAGTATTATAGTTTTGTGAATTGTTATGTATAACAAAACATTAATTACAATCATAAAATGTTTAGATTGATTTCAAGACTGATTTAAGTTAATTTTTAAATTTTTATTTGTAGTATGAATTTTTTTTTAATATATTTTTTATGATTTTATAATTTGTTTTTACAATCCAGTTTGTATTACACTTTTTATATCGTGTCAAAATTTTAACAACCATGCTGCACCCAACTTATCAGGCTCGTGAACAGATCAAACGTCAGCTCTTGATAACATAGCTTGTACGGTGATCAATATAATGCCAACTATTAAAATGCAGTCGTGTCCACCACCAGCACCTTCCCTGTTTGTCTATTGTGTAGATAAACAGAACCTAAATTGTATATTGATCCACCATTGATGTCAGGACAGACGGACAATCTCTAAGCAGCTCTTGGCAGTTTACAGTAGACTACCAAGTAGGGTTTTTTCGCCACTCATAACTTGACAGAATGTCCTTTTGCTACTTCTCTACCTGATATCAGTGAATCTATATCATTGTATAATAACCACGAGTAACAGAAGCAATGCAGTGATGACACAACCAGTTACAAGTAAACCCCCCCCCCAACAATACAATTTTTACAACCCTCACCAGATATTTTAAAAATACATCTAAAGGGCACTCAACTGCCTTGTTTCCAAACCAAAATCCATTACCATGTGGTCAGCCGAAGAAAAACTGGAAGCAAACATGGATTTTGGAAATTTTCAGTGTTTGAGATTGGTATGACAAAATATCACCACCTTGCGCACACACTGATGTCAATAAAATATTTAATCCAGACCATTCATCCACCAAAACAAGTCATGTATTTATTTCTGAATTGCACTGATGCTCTCTGCTGCAGCTCCTTCTTCCCCAAAACATACTTGAGCAGCTTGTTTTCTCAAGCCTTGGTCCTTCCATTTTATCCTGCTCTACAGATGTTTGTGGACGGTGAGAGGATTCATCTTGTGATTCTACCTCTTGGGGTTCAAAAGATGGGCATGGCCCATCATTGCAGGTACACAAAGGGATGGCAACAGAAGGAAATGGACTGCAAGTGACTGGGCAGAGAAAATCAGAAGAAACTGAAACCACACGATTCTTTCGGACCTCTGGTAAACATGCTGGCGATTGCCCATCCACATCATGTGAATGAAGCATGCATGGAGTGCACAGTCCGAGAGATAGAGGAAGCTTCATTTCTTTTGCTGAGGAACCAGGCAATCTAACAAAAGAGACAATTCCATGCCTGCAAAGAGGACATGGGATGGAGCCAGTAGGGCCCACCATTTCGGAAGGGATGTTGCACGTTGAGCAAAGATAGAGCGCGCATCTCACACAAAGCTCATGTCCGCAACCTGAATATGAGAATAACTGCCCATCAATAACATGAAACCAATGGCATACAGGACATACAGTCAATTTAACCATAGATTACAAAGGTGACAGGAGAAACTAAATAGTCAGATTTTCAATGCTTTCTAAATTAAAGTGGTGAAAAAGTTATCGCTTAGTTCAGATTTCAATCAAAGGGAAATTTCAGATAAACCTGATAAAAATACACGCACTGGTATAAGAGATAGAAACCCCATACTACTTTTGGATGCCAACATGAACAAGAGAAGCAGATAGTTGATCTTCACAACTAAAGATGGATGGATGGATGGATACATGGAATTTTTGCTGTTCTATACATTCAATCTCTAACCAAGGGAAAAACACAACAAAACAATGCACTTGACTTATGCAAAAAAGATGAATTCATAACCTTCATGCAAGGATTTAAAGACACCAGAGTCCTCAATCTTCACCAATAGGAAAGTTCATATTGGTAGAAAGATAGAACTACCTAGTTGCAGCATATATACTAAAGTCCTTGGAAAGATGCAGCAGAAGTGGTGTGTAGACATGAGTATATTAACATGATTGAGCAAATAAATAATGGAAATGGAAACCAGAACCAAAACAAATAGATATTGACAAATCAATGACATTCTCGAGAGGCCTATGCTGAGTGTTGGCATTAAACCTAATTTCTTTTCTCCCAACAAGGAATATAATGGTGCTTAAGTAGGTGCATCTTAGAAGGCTGTGACATTTATTTAATGGAAGGGGAAATAGAGGCTTCAGCAAGAACCATATGCCTCTAAATGTTCTCAGGTAGCATTGCTAATAAAGAGGATTGAGGTCCAAGGGAGCAACACAAGGCAAACATTGAAATGTACAAAGAGAGGAAAAGAGCAAACCTTCAGCGGCTACATTACATGCTCTCTCCAGGCAGACAGCACAAATATCAGGGTCATCAGAAGCGCTTACTGAGCAATGCATCCCACTCTCTCTGCAAAGAATAGTTCACGAAGCATCATATTTAGTGTCCAATAGCAAGGGTTTGCATTATTTATCTAAACACTGATAAACTTTCAAATTCAAGTTAAACTCCAAGGGCATTGGTTCGATTTAAGGCTAACAAAAAAAGGAGACCATGGTTGACTTAGATTTGCTGGGTTAAGATCTAAAAAATTGTAACATCACAATGTGAGTCTTGCATGAGCAACAAGTCAACAAATGATCTGGTGATGAAGCAATCAGTAGGGGAAACTCTTGACACAAGATGCTGTCAGTCTCGATGCAATCATGTACAGATAATTCCATTCTTAGGGCAGCCAACATGTGGTGCTGTCAGTCTTCATGCAATTCTTACATAGGGGGTAACACTATTTCTGTTCGCTCATATAAAGCACCATGTGGTGTCCAGAAGATGAGCTGCTATCAGTTTATAGCAAGTGCCCACACCTGTCCCTCTAAGGATGGATGTGTTCTCCAATCAGAATTTCACAGATTTAGCATGAAAACCAAGTAAAGTTAATACAGGTCTTTAATTATTTTCTATATACAAAATATAACCAACAGACACTTGGACCATGCTTCATTAATTACCTTGTCTTTAACCATTTTCTGTTGTCATAAGAGCACACGAAACCACAAGTTATTCTTTTTTGGTTGAGTATCAAATACTATACATTCTGGGGGTACAATAACATGAGACTAAGCAGAAGAAAAGATAAAATCCTTAGTGGACTTTGAAAAATTCATGACTAATGCTCTCTTGACCACGATAACATGAGACAAAGGAGAGGAAAATATGCAATCTTTAAAGGAATTTGAAACACTCTTGATCTAGTGCTCTTGCCCATTCTTCTGCACACAAAGAACCTAGTGTTTATGTATACACAATACCCTGTGAATTTGCTAGCATGGAATTCACATTATACATAGATGGAACAGTAACTATGTCCACTTGAATGCCACATATCAAAATAGGTTACTGGTTGAGAAATTTGTTAGGGGAGTATTGTGATTTTTAAATACTGTGCATTTCTGCTACGAGCTAATAAATTCTCCAGTTGTTCCTTTTCCTCTTCTACTAGATGTAGTAAAAGCACCAGTTGATAGCAGGATGTCTAACAAAACATCAAAGTTGAAACTTTCTCTAGTTTTGACCCTTCACACTTTGCCTCTACAAAGCGTTTAATAGTTTGATTTAATTCTGTAAGCATCATCATTACACCAATTCATACTGCAAGATGTCCCGCACAGCAAATGTAATCAGCAACTAGCTTGTACTGTATTCAGCAAGCAATGAGACATTAAGGTTTAGGTAATACTCATGTATCAATAAAACAGGCTCCATGTTAGGCAGACTTGGATCACAAGCTCACAGTGAACCAAGCTAGAGCAGCTTCATTTTAGCCAAGTCTCCATGGATCATCTTTCTCTTTGTTGCAGAATTAATAAAAGCATCAAACCCAACCTTGCCCTTGAACATTAAGCTACCCAAGAAAGCAACACATGGCCAAGTGTGCACTCTTATCAGTTTAATATTAGAAACTAGGCCATTTCAATTGACTCAAATTCAATTTCTGAAATCCCTATGATCCAAAATTAGAAAATTATAAAAATCAAGTGTCTGAGACTTTAGTTACATCTGTTGCAATGATATGTTTGAAATCACCATATTCTTAGCATTTATGTTTGTTCATGTCTACATGAGCGCGCGCACGCGCGAGTGTGAGTGTGAGAGAGAGCATATATATTAAGTTGCAAAAGTACCTTGCTATATTAAGTACACTCAAAAGAGGTAAGGATAAGTAACTCGAGTGAGGAAATCTAGGTATCGCAGAGTCAGAATTTGGTGCTAACAATGGTTCAAGCCAATGACGCCCCCACATTCTGGCAACATCAACAGGCAGCCACCTGAAGAATACACAATAGTTTCCATGTCATTTTTCACAATAAATTCCAGGGCTGTTGCATCAACCAGGCACAGCACAAAAAGAACCCAAAGCAATTTACCCGTTGCAATTTAATGTCATCCGACTGGCACCTCTTGCAAGGAGGATCTGGAGAATTAGCAGCACTATCATCTCATGTTCATGAACTTAAAGACAGGAAAAGACAAGCTTCTTGTTGTTGATATTATTCTTACCTGACAGCATTTTAAACTGCCCCCGCAAGCAGCATAATGCAAAGGGGTGCTTCCAGCTCCTACACATTGACATATTTATATTGTCAGAGGCACAAATCACAAATCAAAGATTTGAAAAAATAAAATTGTGGGGCATAGAGTAGAAAGGTAAACCTATCAAATCCATAGTTGTCCCATAATGAAATGTCACTGATGATACATTTGCATGAATATCAAGTAGAAGCTGTACACAGTCAAAATACCCATTCAATGCAGCAATATGAAGAGCAGTGATACCACCATCGGCCGCCTTATTTACAAACCTCGACAGTGCACTGCATGATGATATAACCAAAGTCAAATACTTTTGTGGCATCTAAAACCACTAAAAACAAAACAAAAATCTAACAGGAAGAGGGAAACATCAGACACCAACTATTCCCACAAAAGTAATGGAGCCAAAATTAATATACCATCAAAGTATAAACCTTTACAATCCAAATGAACTTACCTCTGGTCAAACCTGTTCTTCACACTAGAACCATCCCTGGTATCACCTTCCATCTGAGTATGCATAGCTTCAAAGGGGGCACTGGGAACAAAATCAGCTACAACTAGTCTTATACATCTCACATGCCCATTTACTGCTGCAAAATGTAGAGCAGTTCTTCCACTAAGATAATCTGCCCTTATAACCTATAAAGCCACAATATTCACAAGGATGAATTAATAAAACACACAAACGCACACCTTCCAGGTAAAACAGTTAATAAAAATTTCCCTCTGAGAAATTGAATTTACTTACATTGCATCTAAACAACAAAAGGGTCTGCACAACTTCCCAGTGTCCATATCTACAAGCTTGCATCAATGCCGTCTTCAAAACAGAATCATAAATAAATCAAAAAATACCCATTAATTTGTTTCAGATTAAGGAATCAAACCTTTTACTTATCTGGTTTCAAAAACAAGCTACATCCAAATGAAATCAAAATCTGGGTTTTGTTAATCTCCCAGTAACTAACATTAACAGCAACAAAAATCCAAAATTTCTGCTTTCCTTAATTTCCCAAACAGTAAGATTACAAAACCAAAAAAAAACCAAAACCAAAAGTTTCACCACAGGAACCCAAAAAAAAAAAACCATTTCCAAAGTCGATCCAACAAATCATACCAACATTCCCACACGCATATATATCAAATCCTCCAAACAAAAACAAATAAATTAAATTAAATCCCATGAAAAAAAAAGTTTTTTTTTTCACCTGGCCACAATAATTCCTGGAATTCACATCAGCTCCATTCTCCAACAATAACCCCACAATCTAAAACAATAAAAACCAGACACGTTAACAAAAAGAAAACAAAAACCAAGAAAAGAAATGATCTTCCTTTTCACTTTTTTTTGGTGTTACCTCATTGTGGCCTTTAGCAGCAGCAAAATGGAGAGGAGAATTAAGGCCGCCAAAAGTAGAATATTTAGCAAGGCAAGGATTGCAATCCAATAACATCTTGGCTTCGACCAAATCTCCATCTCTTGCTGCTGAAACTAATCTCTCCCCTGATGCTGAGCACCCAAATGAATTCCCCATTTCGCTGCCCTCCTCTCTCTCTCTCTCGCCCCCCCTCTCTCTGTCTCAGACACCAACTTTTAATACAACAACAATTTTTCAGATTTGTGTTTTTTAAGGTTGTCTTTGGAGATGGAATTTTGGTGATGTGGTTGTTCTCCTTTTCCTTTCTTTTCCTTTTCTACCTCTCCTCTCCTCCCCTCTCTCTCTCTCTCTCTCTCTCTCTCTCTCTCTCTTTCTGTGCTTTTATGGTAGTTTATTTTTTACATTGGTCTGTGAAAGATGAGAGAGAAATAGAGAAGACTAGGAGGGAGGGAGGGAGGGAGAGGGAGACTTTTGTTGTTCTTGCCGTTTCTTTGTCTATGCTTTTGCTTTAATTTACCTCCCCATCTCTTTTTGTGTTTTTTTTTTTTATTTAGTTTTTTAATACTAATATTATTATTTCAAATGATTTTTACTATTGATGGGTGGGTGCTTAATGCGTATCAATTGACCAATGAAAGCTGGACATTTCAAATTAACTTGGTATGGTAGCTATCATGTATTTGGTTAAAAAATTTGTGAAAGATTTTTTTATATAAAATAAATGATTTTAAAATGTAATTATACGTGGGGTTAGTGTGAAAAATAATATCCAGTAATAAATAATTTTTTTATGTAATTAGATAAAAATTAAAAACCATCCCAATACCAAAAATAATTAGATAATAATTTTCATCTAAAATTATAATTTTGAAAAAACATCAAATTTTAGTTCATAAAAATCAAGATTTTAAGTGTCTGTTATAAAGCTGGATACAACTGCAGTCACACTAGCATTCTTTATCCTGTCCTGAGAAAATATTTGAAATTACAGTTAGATTATGCTTTTTAAAAAATAAAATATTTTAGTTTTAAATTATTTCGTGTATTTTTTTTTGTTTTTTTAATATGTTAATATTAAAATAAATAAATGAAAATATTATTTTTATTTATTTTTAAAAATAATATCCACTAGACTTTTAATCAGACACTTAATATATGTTTGCATTCAAAACCATGGTTTTGAAAGGGTTAACAAACATCTACTTTTAAATCAACTTGCTTTTTTTTGTCAACACAACAACAAAACCAGACACGCACTGGGAATCTAGAATAGAATATGGTGTTAAAGTCAATGTGTTTGACTAACGTGATCTAGGATATGATCCTTTTTAAAGTGTTTATTTTGGTGGGTTTTTTTAAGTGTTTTTTAAATTATTTTTTATTTAAAAAATATTAAATTAATGTTTTTAGATTTTTTTTAATTATTTGACGTGTTAATATAAAAAAGTTAAAAAATACTTTAAAAAAATACATATATCACATGCTAGTTGGATAAAATTTTATGGAACATAAAATTATAGAGCCAAATCCATGAATATGCTAATTCTAATTTTTTTTCAAAATAGAAAACTAAAGAAATGTATGAATTGGAGATTAACGGGAAGTGGAAGATAAAGGGAGAGAAGGAGAAAAAAAAAAAAAAAAAAAAAAAAGATAACGGGAAGTGGAAAAAGAAAGAGAGGCGGAAAGGAAGATTTTCGAGCTGGTCACTTGCCAAAAACTAACCACCGTTGGTTTTGAAGATTTTTAAATTTTTTTTATTTTAAATTAATATTTTGTTAGTATTTTTAGATCATTTTAATACGCTGATATTAAAATAATTTTTTTAAAAAAAATATTATTTTAATACATGTCTAAATAAAAACACTTTAAAAAATAATTACAACCACACTTCCAAACAGACAATATCAATTAATTTTGAGATTGCACTGAGAGTGTTTTTTGTTTTAGCAAGAAGTAGGGTTTTTAATTTTAAAAACAGGGAAATTAAAAAAAAATTATTGTGGTTTGGGTGTTTTTTAATTAAAAATGTATTAAAAAATATTTTTTTATATAAACATCTTAAAATAATTTAAAAAATACTTAAAAAGATTCAAATAAAAAATAATTTAAAAAACAATTTTAATTGATTAAGAAAATTAAATTTGAAATGGGATTTATATGAGATAAATAAAATTGATCTCTGACCATATTATTGATTTATAGGTCAATAACAAGTGCGATCCAAAAAAAAAAGCACTTGAAGAGCGTGTAATTTATTATCAAGAAAGATCATCAGGTGAAATACATACTACATCAAGTATTTTAAATTTTAGTTCTGAGCATATTCATCAGATCTAATCTAGATCTAATTCAAATATAAATTTAAGTTATTAGTTATCACATTAACTTATTGGTTATCAAATCAATATTATTTTTATTAAAATAATATTATTTTATTTAAAAAATATTAATATTAATCCACTCTAAGCATGGATCAATTATAATTATAATTAGACGGGCCAGGTCAATAAATGTTTTTCCAATTTAAATTGAAACTCAACTTGGATTTTCAAAATCAATATATTTAAGGTGAGGTGAGGTTCCTTCAAATATATGTGAGACGTGAAAAATATAATGCCATACCCATCGGATCAACCTATCTATACATTTATTCTCAATATATGAAAAAAATATATATATATATATATATATATATATATATATATATATATGCTCGAATCAGACGGCAATGAATGATTGATTATTATAATGAAGTGGATGGTTCCACATAAGATTACTTCTTACCTTGGGATTTACGCAGAAAGGATTAGGTTAAGTTTGGTGAGACGTGGGCCGTTTTGATTGGTCGTGGAAATTGAGAGAGAGGTCATCCAATCAGGGAGTTTTTGGAGGCCTAGTCCTTTTATTTACGAGACAAATTGTTAAATTTCAACTTGGAAAAAATTAAGGAAAAAGGAGAAAACTTGGAGAGTATAATTCCCTTTTTAACGAGGAAAAGAGCTAGAAAATTGTCAAATTGCAAATATATTAATTCTTATTTATTTATTTATTTATTTATTGCTTCATATTGCATTTAGAATTTTAGGTAGTAGAAGGTTATGAAAATGGTAGAGATTTTACCAAATTGCAACCAGGTAAGCAGCATGAAGAATAGAAAAATTGCTGAGTACGCAGGAGAGGTTTCTTCACAAGAAAAAAATAAAATATAGAGTGCCTTTAAAGTTCATTCTAAGGTCTAAAATTTATTTATTTATTTATTTTGTGGGAGAAAATATCCCATGATCCTAAAATTAAGAATTAATTTACCAACTATATCAACTAGTATTTTCGTTCGTGAGAATAAATCTTAAGTGTGAACTTGAATTGATGCATTTTGTGGGAAATTCAAATATGGGATTTATTTTTTTAATACCTTGTTAAAAATATTTATTATTTAGCAAAATTTTCTTTAAACTTTGAATTATAAGATTAGCGTGGCTGGTGTTTTTGTTTTCTTAATTTCTCGGGTCTCGACACGATTCTCAAAACATGATGCAGACATTATATATATATATATATATATATATATATATATATATATATATATATATATAAAATTCACGATGAAATCCTTGACTTTAGCATGATGACTCATGTTATGATCTTGTATTAATTAAATAATATTTGAATTGTAGATATTTTGTTATGGTAAAAATGACCTTTGGGCTGCTAGAATCCTTGTGAATGTTGTTAGGCCACGATTCCAATGGATTTAATTAGTATAAAGAAATTATAAATAAAACATATTAAAAAAGAAATTGACCCACCACTAATTTGCTGCTGTGTCTTAAAGGGCAGTAGGATAGTGTATATATTATTCTTTAATATTTAATTAATCGTTGGCCAGTATCTACAATGTGTACAAATAAATAAATAAAATTTTAAATTGTCTTGCGTGACGTGAATACCATGCAAAACAAGTTGTCATGTACACAACTGGATTCCAATTCCAATTCCAATTATTATTTTTAAATTTAAATAGACCTATATATAAAATTTAAATAAAGATTTCTTGATAAAAAAAATAAAGCATGGGAGAATTTTACGATATTCTCACTGTAACTAATTAATGTAATGGATACTTAAAGAAGCATAAACAAAAAAAGAAGAGAGAAATTATATCCAATAATTACAATATGAACACCACAAAAACATCTGCAACCTTAGTGGTTTACAAATCATTATATCTGTGATATATGTCCTTAGAATTATTTAATTTAAAGATAATAAGTGTAAGATATATGAACAACCACATCAAGAACCATATAACTCTAATTTTAAAAAAAAATCAAGATAATATTTTCAAAATGTTTTTCACTTGAAAATGTATCAAAATAATATTTTTTATTTTTTAAAAATTATTTTTAATATCAGCACATCAAATGAATCTAAAAATACCAAAAAATATATTTTTAAATTTTTTTAAAAATCCTTTTAAAACACACAAACACCTTAAATCACTATCACAGCTATGCAAAAAAGATATTGCAAATGACGTGCTTGACAACATTCATGGGTGTGGAGTGGTGGACCAAGATCAAGGGTTAATGTCGATGACTCATGTCCTTGAAGGACTGATGGGGCTAGCACTTAATTGGTATTTGTTTTAATAATTGTTCATGATAAGTAGTCTTGAATTTTGCTGATGATCTGCCCCCTGAATAAGGAGAGCCATGGATCTTGCTGATGTAAGAAATAAGGTATCTGTTGTTTTCAATGGTTACAGGTGGGAGAAGCAAATAGGGTTGCAGACATGAATCATACGTTTGCACGATCGCTCACTTTACATTATCATCTTTTCTTTTCTTTTCTTTCTGTTCAAGTTTGTGACAAACTAACCCACCAACCTGAACCAAACCAGCTAGATCGAACAAGTTACCATAAAACTTATAACAGGTTACATTACGTATTCCAAGACAGCATCTAAATTTCAGACATGCTGAATATCAGCCAGGCAGTAATTTCAGAATGGGACAAGGTGGATAAAAGGGTGTTTGATGTAGCATGATGCTTGACCATAAAATTGTGTGACAGAAAATATTCTTACTTGTCTAGCATAAAATTGTGTAGGCATTCTGTGGACCTCTAGGTTGACATTTTGCATGTGTTTAAAAAGAACAGCACTAGCATACAGAAGATGTTGGGTGTGTGCATTTTTAAGTAATGTAATGAAAAAAGAGAGTGAAATAAGGGCTCAAAGAAGTAAATAGTAGAAACAAGCAGTGATGATACTTAGGAGAGAAATTTTCATTACATTAAAATCGAACCTAGATTTATAACTTTTAAAACAGTTTGCTTCATGATGAATTGTAATAATTTTTAAATATCTTTTGCAGATGATTATAAATGATCTTAAACAACATGATCTTTCGATTATTATCTTCGCAACACCGTTTCACCTTTCCACATGCATTTTATGTCGTGCAAATGACCATCTAACAAAGACAGAACACTATGTTAACATTATTTCCTTTTAAATCATTACATCTCATTTGTATATTGTCAGTTGAAATGAATATATTGCACCTAGGAAATTAATTGATTAATTATATGTTTTAAATATCACATGAAATATTCTTAATCTCAAGATAAGATATGTTGGACGAGAGATAGAGAGACACCGCATATATTTTATGATATTTGTATCAAAACAATTGAGAAAGTCACGAGACCGAAAACAAATTTCAACAAAGTTGGATAGAAATATGTTATCAATAGTTTAAAGAGCAAACTAGTCATATACTAATGGTCATGCATTTAACCAATCACAAATTTTATCTTCACCAACCACAAATTGATACATGACCACATGTTACAAGACAGATACAACGCACAATTAAATCACGTCATATAGGTGAGAATTCAAGTGGTATGTAGGAAAATTTATTCATGAAGCAGACAGCAAGTAACTTGAATTGAGACAGCAGAAATCAATTGTTATATTACTGTATGATATTAGGCAAGCTGTAATTTCAGTCACTGGACAAGGTAAACCTGAAGTATATAAACCTTACTACTGAAGTCAAGGTACAAGACCACCGTGATGCTGGATGACATAGGCCCATTTGAAAACTTCTTCTTTCATAAACTGTCCTCTAATTTAAATGCTGGGGCTGGATACCAGAGTGGCCATGAATACATCAAATTGATTGCTCATGAAGGCAAAATTAGTGAACTGTCAGCAGAATCTCAGTAGGTGGCCACCTCACAAACATGAGCAAGAATTTAAATAAAAACTGAGACGGCCTTGAGATAACCAATCCAGCGCTCCATGAAAGGAAAACCATGTCACCGAGAACATTGTCCTTCTGATATAGCTGAAAATTTGGCAATGCTTGTTTAGTTCATCTCTTTGCAATCATTCAACCAGCCCCAAGAACTCCACGGGCAATGGCTATTAAAATCAGCAGACTGAAACCAAAACCTTTGGGAAAAAACAGACAACAAAATTATGAAAGAAGAGAAGCGTATTGGGATACAATTGGGCAAAACATAAAAGTAAAAGGATAAAATGCACTGTTAGACCCTATTGTTTGTTTTAAGCACAGCTAGTGGCAAAAACACAAAGATCCTAGATAAACATTGGAAATAGATATGAAAGCTAACAGATTGATGATTAGTTCCTGCCATGCACAACCAGGCAATTGGTACCACACAGTAGTTGTCTTTAGATTAGAATGCATATGGAGTTCAAATCCCAACGTTCAGATGATACTTCGAATATTTTTGGATCCAGGAATTGGTGAAAGCTACAGCCATCTTACTGTGGAATCAAAGGGAGTGCAGGATATAAATTAAGTAGATAAGGAGCTATAGATGAAAATCATGAAATGACCGCTTATAAGCTGCCTTAAGATTAGCAATGCACATGGAGTTCAAAGCTCTATATTCAGATGATAATTGGAATATTTCAGGCTCCAGAAATTGGTAAAGTTGACAGCCATCATACTGTGACCACCATGGTGGAATCAGAAGGAGCGTGGGAGATAAATTAAGTAGATAAGGAGATATAGATGAAATGCCATAATTGTTGTATGAAACCAATAATTGACAGCTTGTGGGATATATATAGTTTTCAAAAAGGTTTAGCATGCATAACAGATACCATCACGCAACAAAATATGAGTAGCTGAGTGTACTATGGAAGCTGTATCTGTTCAAATTATGACTGTAGATTGTCGCTCACATTCACCAGATTACTTCAAAATCATCTATTTGATACTCAAGTGAAATATTCCTGTCTGTCTGTAGAATTCATAAATGACAAGGACAGTCAATTAAACCAATACAATAGAATTACTTCAGATCATTTGCAAACTATTTTGATCAACTTTGAGCACAGATGGGTGCTAGGGCCTGACAGTTCATTAATTAATACAATTTTTCATGTCAGGAAATAGCTACAGCCTGAAAAATTTTACAATTTGTAAGCAAGCAACACTCTGCACAATTTGAGGAAGGAAGAATAAATTTAAGCAAAATGTACATGGATAGGAACCAAGGCCAGATAATTTACTAGCACCAAGCAACAGCCTCACGATTTATCTAGCACGGCAATTTTCACCATAACTTCAGTTCTCAAATAGGATAGCATTACACCATAACAATAAGCAGGTAAGAAAATCCAACTTACATGGTAGCATAAACAGCCTCTTGGAGCAAACTCAGTTCTGATAACTGCTAAGTAGACATGGCAACAGCCAAATGATAGTTTAAGATCTCCTACATTCTGAAACAGGAGCCACTTGAAGCACCAATAGTTTTCCTGTGAGATATAAGTCTTTCCTGAAGAGCTCCAATTCCATAAAACTTGCTTCTTCTAGCATCTCTGATGCATATAATTGACATTCGCTTCTCTGCCTAATCATCCCCAGGGATAGTAAATTGGCAGTAACTATTGATGCCTCCCAACTGAGAGCCAAAATGGTTTCTTACACCACCAATCTTATGCATTCACCCATTTAGTTGAGCCTTCTCTAACTTTTCGATGCCATCAACATCACCATCCTCATCTGTAAAATCAGAACCAACATCACAACTCAAGTCCAAGTTCAAATCATCCTCCCTCCCTCCATCTTTCCCCTCCTTCCCACCCTCAAAACCATCTTCTGAGCACTCTCTCCTAAAACGCTCCATCTCATCATCTTCTCTATCCCCCCGATAATGAACCAACCCCCTATCCACATTTGCTTTCCTCGAACTCGACAAAACCAACTCACACAACTTCCTCCTTGCCAAATACAAACCATTCGGCTCAACTAACTCCCCTTTCCTATAAGCCTCTCGAAGAAAAACTGTATGAAGCTTCCCATGATTCCCTCTAGTCGAAACATAGAAAATCTCCTGATGCTGAAGCAAAAAGCCCTTCAATTTGTTGGGCAAATTCATAGCCATCCTGAAATGGGCGATCCTCTCCATTGTAATCTTCTTCTCCACCGTCAACGACAACAATTCATGAATAGTAGCCACTGCCCTCTTCTCCATCCTCTTCTGAGCCTCAATTGACCTCAAATCATAACCTGAAATATCTTCATACGGTGACCAATAAGGTACCCTTTGCCATTTCCACACTGCAATCCTATAATACTTCCCTATCTTAAACCCCGGTGGGAAATTCACCATAAACTTAAACCTCACGTCCTCAGCATCCATTCCTTTCTCTCTATACTCTCTCTCCCTAACTTTTTCTATCGCACAAACCGTCAATCTACGGTCTCTGTCAACCACCTCAATGTACTTATTCCTAGTCTCACTAGCATCAACCAATCTAAAAAACTGCGGATACTTCAAAACAACAGAATACTCAAAATCATCAGGTAAACCAAACTCGTACCTTGCGATCCTTACATGCTCTAACCGCAACCGACCCTCATTAGACATCATTATCAATTTCCTCAATCTGGTAACAGCATCAGGGATTTGAGCCAAAAGGGCCTCCTTTTCTTGCATAATCTGATTGACTGCTTTGCGCGTTAAGCGACAATACAACACTCGTTGAACTGGGTGCTCATAGACCTCAAAAACATGAGGGAATTTGAGGATAAAGGCACCAGCTTCAAACTGTTTAAACCCCAACCTGCCAGCGAGATTGTCAAGACGTGAAATGGGCAGTGTTCGGTTGTACTGAGAAAGTATTAAAGATTGAAACTTTAAGACCTTTCTCGTCTTTTTTTCGATTTCCATGTAATTATCGAATCCATGGTCACGAACCCTTAGTTGTTTTTTGGGTATTGAAGTGGATTGGGACATGGGTTTTGTGTGTTTAAGGTTGTAGAGTGTGGATTGAAGAGTTTTGAGGGGTTTGAGTCTAGGGTTTAAGAGACTGAGAGAAATGAAGACTAGCATTTTGTGTTTCGATTTTTGAGTTTAGGGTTTTAGCAGTGACTGTGATTGAAAGGAGGGAGTGGCAAATTTTTGGAGTGGAGAAGAGCTGGGAGGACTAGAAATGCTTGAGAGGAGTAAATGGGAGAATTGCTAGAGAATGAGGGGTGATTATGAAATATTGGAAACCTTGGAGGTGGTAAGTGAAATCTGATTGGTGGGTGTAATGGGCCAGAGAATGGGCGGGCCTAACTTGGATTTGGTATTGAAAATTAGGCCTTTTAAGGCCATTGAAACTTGTAGTGGACTGTTTTCTTCAATGATTCTCTTGGCCTTTTAGTTTTTATACTTCCTACGTTCCATTTATCCCTGTTTTTTAGAATATAGCGTTCGATTAGTGTGTGAAAACAGAGTTAATTTGTTTACTGTATTTTCTATTTTAAGAATATAAATTAAGCGAACACAATCTATTAATTTGAGCATAATCTTATGTGATTTTAGCATAAATTAAGCAAACACAATCTATTAATTTTAGCATAATCTTAGATTATTCATTCATCCGTGGATTTGTCTAGCTTAGTTCTCCTTTGTTTTCGAGCTTTGAGCCCCTTGTAACGCCCCAAATAATAATAATCCACTACTTTATTCTCATTAAGGTGATCACCTAGATATGTTGCCACCTCTCCATAATTATTCCCATTTCTCATCAAATTAATTTAATTTAATTTAATTTAACCTGGTTAATAGAGTTGAAGGACTAACAATAATAGTAATAGCTATAGTTATCAGATCTCTCCATAACTGGTTTAAAACTTGATGTTTGGAAGTATGATAGAAACTGTTTTTCAAAATATATCTCATTAAAAAAAACATATGCCAACAACCAATGCAATCATCCAAATTAGAAGCTGCAATGTTTCACTATTGTTTTTCTTCCAGGGTACGTACCTTCTTATTATGCCAGGACAAACCTCACGCCAGCACCGATGAACTCCAGTAATTTTACTGTGAACTTTGACTTCGATTGTTTTTCTTGAAAAGCTTGCTAGACATGTTTGATAATTAACTGAACAAGTCCCAAAATGTTCACTTAGACAAGCATGCAGGTTGCAGATGCATATGCTTGTAATTTTATGTGTTTAATTACAAGATTACAAGCATGTGTGGAAACTCACGTCACATGTGAGAAGAATCCGGCACCGCAAAGGGTACACGAAACACGAGAGTAAGATAAGGTGTCTAAGCAAGAATTCTGTCCCATCTTAGAGAAAAATCTTGAAGCAAAATATAAGTTAAAATAGCAGATTGCCTTAGATTTTGAACAGTTTCCATAACACAAAAAAGTCAAGAGCTAGCAGTCTATCTTGTCTTCGACGAAATAGGACGACTAAACTAAAACATTTGCTAAGACCCAATGAGAGTCAATACCCGAACCACAAGGCCACTGCCTGTTGCCAAGTTAAAACTAGCTTGGCGAGGACAGTAGTAGTAACATCCACAGTCATCCTACCCAGTTTCCACCCAGCAAACTGCGGTTCGTTCTTGACTCGAAACCCCACTTGTGCATAGTTCTCACCTCAAGCTGCCTCTATTTCACTTCCATTCTACCTATTATACCTTGTTGATACCATGTATTCTTGTGTGTCGAAAAACCAAGAGAAAAGAGATTTACTAAGTTAAGAAGCAACCATTAGTTGAAGGCTGTTTTGATCCTCTGCATGGTGCAGGAGATGAGATTGTGAACTGTCTTGACCGACTCGACTGTGAGTTTGGCTGAAGGAAGGTTGCTCGCCAAAATTTGGAATCCAACAGTCAAAAAAGATCCGCCTCCACTGTTGCCATCACAGTCTCTCTTAGCTGGATTCCCATTGCAGTTGTTTGGCTCACCATTGCTGAACGAATTGCCTGGTAGAATCACAAATCCTGATGGCAAGAGAGCCACATAGGTAGAGTCTCCACCATTCATCACTACACTCACTGATTGGACGTCGACTGGTGCGTACACTACTAACGAACCCGAGACATCATTCCAGGTTTCTTGTAATATCAACATGTTGTCACTCGCGTTAGCATCAACAGCCTGCAAGGTCTCAGAAAGCAGAAAATATATAGTTAAACTCTTGATAAGAACAAAAGAAACCTGGAAATTGGAAGTTGATTTATGGCCACTCACAGTTGAACGCATGACACAAACAGTGTTCCAATGTCCCTGGCCCTTGGGGATTTGGACCATCTCCTGCAATATTCCACCATTGGATAAAATGTCCCATTGGCTCCTTGATTGTTCATCCCTCAAAAAGTCAAATAACCTTTGTTGTGAAACCGGCAGCCAAACAGAAGTTGAAACACTCAGCACAATACCATCTGGCTCACCAGGTTCATTGATAATCTTTCGGGTCAAAATCCTCACATCTTCACTCACACTTTCAACCACAAGGTTGCCCCAGTTATGCAAAGTAGAAGCACAGACCCCGGAACAGAAGCTATCCACCATTCGTCGTGCCAACTTCAACATGCTTTTCTTACCTCCCAGATTTATCACTGTAGCATGATAGTAACAACTCAGAAAACGAAACATACAATATCTTTGGAGAAAATAAACAAGTGAAGGAAGGGTCAAGTGGCATTCCTGGACCTGTCTGATCTTCACCCAAAATGGTAGGGGACGAGAGCATTGCCATGCACTCGTAGTGCCGTTGAAGGGCGGCAATCCACCTCTGTGCACCAAAGCCCATGCCAGAATTTAGTATGTGTCGGTAGAGTCGATGGACTGCACTCTCATCATATTCAGAATGTTCCACCCATGTAACCTGCATTTTACTATCAGTCAGCATTCTAGAACACATGCAACCGCATCATCCTAGCATTTATCAACAGTACACCTCTATCTACCAAGCAATCAAACTTGGCTTCACAGGGTTCCATTCACCTCAAATAGGAACAATTCCACAAAGATTTTTCTGAGAACATGTTTTAAAAAGTTTCACTTGTTTTTATTATTAAACATTAGCAAACCATGAAGCCTGCGAAATTCTAGTGCTGCCGAGTCATCCTTAAGTGAAAGTTCTTGTGATGCTAAAAACTTAATTCTTGGATTAAAAGAAGAGGGGAGTACATAGAAAAATAGACATGCAACCAAAGGGTAGAACAAGCTAACACGGTAAAAAATATCAGAGTCCCACACTACATTTTAAACAAGTCTGAAAGGACAAGCAGAAGTCAAAAATCAAGGCATAGTGTTGAGCACTCCAAATAATATAAGATGGAATCCTTTCTTAGAACTTGAAAAGAAGATCTCATGAGAATTTTAAATTGGATAGAAAGGTGATTTTATTATAATACAATCATGGCAGGATCATTACTTGGAAATAGAAGGTTAAAATATAATAATTAGATCTAGGTCATATCACCTCGAGGACAGGGAAAAAAAAAACTATCAGCAGAAGAACAGGAGATAAGAATAGAAACATCAAATGCGTGAGGTGCACAGCAAAGATTGAAAACTACAAGGCTTTACCTGGATAGGAAAATTGTGAATGCACTGCACTACATTCAAGACTGAGGAATCAAATAAATTTGTGTGCGTGCGTGCGCTTGTCAAAAGCTAGTGCCCTTGATTTCGTGATCTTCGAAAGTAGCAGCAGACAATTAAGCACATAAAATAAGCTATTCTTGCTTTAGAATTGAAGAGTCTAGATTAATTAAATCATAGAAGAATCTTATTTTAGTTAAATAATAATCAAAGCTCGAAGTTTTCAAGTAAACCGCTAATATATTTCATTAAGAGAGGAGAGAGCAAAACTTGGGAGCACAACCATAATAAATTTAATTTGGGGATGCACAAAAGACTAGTTGTGTAATTGCACATAATTCAAATTAATGTAGTGCCAACTGAATACGAAGTTGCAGTTATTGCAAAATCCTAGTAAGGTACCTCCAAGGATGAAAAAGCTATGAGTGATCACAAGTATAAGCAGCACAAATGAAGAATCTATGCAAATCATTACCTTGCAGCAACCATTGTTGATATCTTGTATTATGCAGCCAGAAGGAAGCCTTCTGCAGGTTACAGGGGTTTGTGCATTTAGATTTTCCTGGTTTCCATCAACAGAAACATCAGCCACAGCCCACACACCCTCTGCTAGTTGCTTGCATAACCGAAGGAACTTCACTTGACGCACAGGGACAAAAGGAGAAATCACTTGAAATTCAGCATGTATCTGGAAAAGAAACATTCATAAATTCCTGCTTCACTGCAAAAGACTATAAGACATATAGGATAATGGCATACCATTTGCAAAGCTCCACTTTTTGTTCCGCCCATGCCACTTGATACGATATCAATGGTCGCAGCTCTAGCAATCAAGCTGGGAAACATTTCCACCCATCCATTCTGTATATGGAAAAGAAGTTAACCAACTGTTCAAGTACAAAACTAGAAGCATTGCGCCATTTCTAGATTGAATAGCTGAAGAAATTAAGATTACTTTTGCAGCTTTCTCAACGCCATTCTATCATACAAGGGAATTCGACAGGTGATAAAATGGTGAAATGCGAGATTATAAACAAAAAAATGAACACAAGCTCACCAAAGTATTCTAATCTCGATAAAGTGCTCCAAAATTGATAATTACATCGACATAAAAATACACAAAAAAATGACATACAGAAATCAAATCCCAATAGCACGCTTATGCTTAAGAGAAATCATTAAAAACTTCATAGCAGCATTAAGATTTAGATAGCATACCACGTCCATCAATGTCTCAACCAGATCCAAGCTGTTGGCGAGTACCACACCACTCTCCCGAGTTGCCTCAATAACAAAATTGCTGGGTTTCATGCCAATACAAGGAGGAAAAGTCCTCATATACTCTTCATGGTTCAGGACTTCCTTCCCTCCATCCAAGCTTTTGATCCAAATGGGACTTTCAACCTGAGCAATCTTAATCAATTCATCCATTGCAGCCAGTGCAAGATCTACAAACATTGATCTATCAAATGGTACTTCATTGCCAACAGCATTGCCTATTGGTTTCGTCAGAGGCATCATAACCCCTCCATTATTGTCAAGCCCCATTGGCAACGTGTTGTCTGTATGGCCTAAATTGCCATAACCATTTCTCCCAACTGCAAGGTCGAACTTGGTGTTTGAGCCAAAGGGAGGGACAGGACTGGCCGAGGATGTGAGAGGTCTGCCTAAAAACTTATTGGCTAGGGCACAAACACGGCCTAATTCATCCTTCAATCGAGCATTTTCAATTCTTAACTGCTGCTGCTCATAAGACACTGGAACAGGCACCACAGGACCACCACAATTGTTGCAAATTGGATCACTCATGTTTTGTTTCAACAACTCATTCTCAGCTCGGAGTTTATCATTTTCTTGCCTGAGGATTGCATTCTCATGCCGTTCCAACTGGGTCTGGAGTATAAAATGACCAAAATCAAAATCTTCACAAGGGATAATGAAAAGAATCAAAAGGGTACGCAAAAGTTTATCAATTTACCTTCATTTGAGTTCTCCTATTTTGAAACCAAAACTTGATTTGCTTGCTTTCCAAGCCAAGCCTCCTGCTAAGCTCTGATCTTTGTTTTTCATCAGGATGAGGACATTCCTTAAAGAAACTATTGACATCACAAACAGAAACAAGTATCTTTTAGATAAAAAAGAATCCTTCAAACAAAGACTAGTGGCACGAATACATAAATCCCTTGACATAAACAAAATAGCCAAAAGAAGAATCATACGATTCAAGCTCTTGTATTTGATTAGCAGTGTGTCTATTGTACTTCTTCCTAGGCCTTTGATAATCTCCAGCATCCTGATCTTCCCCAGATGCACCTTCAATGTTATCACTTCCAGACCTGCTCTCATAACCATCCTCCCTCATCCTCCCTACCAAACTATGATCAAAATGTTCCCCGAGTAGGCCCATGTCACCATGACTATCCATCTTATTCTTCTGCAAAAAAAAAAAAAAACCACACAAACAAAAAAGGGTCATACATTATTCAATTTCAAGCACAACAGCATGCAAGAAATAAAAATCACAACCGACAACCATAAAGCAAATCAAGAGAAAGTTCATACAGGCATTATACATGTAATAGAAAGAGAAAGGGCTGGTGATTTGGTAGAGGAGGGTTGTTAGTGGCGGCGGCGGCGTCTAAGCAATGGCACCAACACTAAGGCATGGTGTTGTTATTGTGTACTAAAATCATATCTGTCACAAACGCTGAAACCCCACAACTACCACCAAGACTATCAACACTTTGAGTACTGATCAAACCCCAAAAACCAATCAAAATATCCCCTTTTCACTTTGTTTATGTATATATTTCTTATATAATCTCTCTCTCTCTCTCTCTCTCTCTCTCTCCCGCTCCCCCCCTCTCTCTCTCTCTCTGCGCTTGACCCTTGGTTACTCCTGCGCCAGCTTTTTTGATATTGAAAAGCTAGCTATCCCTCTCACGAGGTATTCTTGGACTCTCTCTCTCACTTGTTTAGCAAGTTCTGACCTTTAAAAGATTTCACACACACCGAGCTAGACTTAAAAACCAAACTCACATTCTTATTTATAAGAGAAAACAAGAAAAAGCAATTTCTCTGTCAACGTTTCATGGATGACTCCCTTCTCTCTCTCTCTCTCTCTCTCTCTCTCTCAGAAAACCTTCGCGTGTCAGATAATGAGATGAAAAGGGCATTTTCTTGATATACACACTATCCTTGCGCCATCAAGTTGAAAATCTATCAGACAAAACAAGCCTGACTCTGATATTTTATTTCACACATACAAGAAACATAAAAATAAAAAAATAACAGTTGACCTCCCTTCCTTTCCCTCAATTTTTGTGACGTAAAAAAGTGGTTGAATACAATCGATAAAAAAGAAAAAGAAAAAAGAGTACCTTTCTTAATACTTGATGGTACGAAAAGGGTCTTTCGACAAAGATAAAATTATCAGATCCTTTCTTCCTTTTCTTTTTTTTTATTATTGGGATCAATATAGGGATAAGACAAAACCAATGTAACGTCAATTATAGTGAGTGAGACAAGAAAAGCATATTACTTGACAGTAACACAAGAAGCCATAAAAAAACATGTTTGCTTACGCTGTAAGAGTCCTGATTCAAGAGAAATAACATTAAAAATAATGTTTTTATTTGAAACGCAGCAAAACGAGAGCACAAAAGCTACAGATACTATGTGATCGCATAAAAATAAATTGAAGATACGAAGCTAAGAGTAACTTACACTCTCTCTTCTCTCTTCTCTCTTCCCTCACTGGTTTTTTCTAGGGCAAGTAGCCTCCTTTCTTGCTTTCATGCACAAAAGGATTTCTTCTTTCTTTCTTTCTTTCTTTCTTTGTTGTTCAGAGAGAAACGGAAACAAATTGAGAAAATATGTAAAAGGAGAGGAAATATTTTTGGACTGAATGGTGAAAAGTCAATACGCGGGGACCGCTTGCCTTTTTCATTACATGGTTTCGTGAAATCCGCCACGCTTGTTTGCTAGCGCGTGTATGGCAATTTATTTTTGTCTTGGCTTGGTGGGTTGTGGCTGCTTAAGGTAAAGTTTTGACCTTTAGTGTGGCCGGGACCAGTAGGAAGATGGCACTTGGAAATAATGGTTCGCCGACTAAAAATTTGGCGGGCTTGGTTTGGGAAATTAAATTATTATAAATACATTCGTAAAATCCTAATATAATTGTTGCGACAAAACCTTCTTGTTCCGAGTTGTATTTTTTAAAAAATATATATATATTTTTAATATTGTTCGAGAAAGAATTGGTTTCACGTGAATCGAAAGTTGACTAAAAACAGTCTTCTTATCAAATAAAAAATTATTTAAAATGAATACTTGGATTATACATGGATATAGAAATCAGGATTATTTATCACATGAGTATTACTTAATGCATGTAATTAATTTATTATTCCTTTTTTCCTTTGGATTTGGTTAAAAAAAACCATAATTCCACACCCTGATTCATTGCATATCTGTGGCATTTGTTGAGTTAATTAGGAACACTACAGGTTCAATTGAGAGCATTATAGGTAAAAACATCAATTACTTGGATGTAATTAATTAAGACGAATATTCTTTTATCATATCATGTGAATTAAAAGCAATTTACTAAATCTGCTATGTATATATTTCAATAATTATATATTATGTAGCTTTTGAGGATTATTGAATGGCTTGCTTTGTTAATTATTTATTAATTACTTCAATCATCAGTTAATCTTTAGAAAATCTGTGATCTCTTCTGGAAAATAAGAAACCATGATTCACATGAAATGTATTCGCGAATAAGAAACAATTCCCATGAATTTTCCGATGCTTATTTATTCAACTCCAAGTTAATTTGGTTGTTTTTTCACTTGTTTTACTCCTCACTAACTCTGCCTATTACTGAAAATGATGGTGGAAAACTTGTTGAATCTAGTCCCCAATGTTTTTTTTTTTTAATTTTTCGCACAATATCTTATTTGTTCACAGTAACAAAATATATATGATAATATTAACGATAATAATTAATAAAGGGATTTTCACCAACTATCCATGTATGAAAAAAGGTTAGGTGAAATTAATACGAATTAATTTGATGATTTTTTGGCCTGACATCTTTTGAAAATTAGCAGATATGAAATTTATTTTCCTGTGCAATTAGGAGTTCGGATACATATAATAATACAATTATTATGTTTTAATGTGGAAATCTTAGGTTCAGATTATTTAACTATAAGCAAGTAATAGCTAGCAAGCCAGGAATTAAGGATAATAATGAAAATCTAATGCATGTTGTCATTTAATTGACCAACTAAACAAAATTGAGCAAACAGCATTAAAAGTTTGCATGAGTCGACCAATTAAGATATATACATACACATATACATATACATATGCACGTATTTCTATTTTATATTAAATCTGCTTTTGATATTATATATACTTTGGTTAAAAATATATATTAATTTGACACCCTGATTGATTGATTTAATGCATATCCATGCCATTTATATATGGAATTGATCATTCATTCAATGTGAATAAGTGAAGATTATTTTGATATAAGTTATGCATTAATTCAAATCATATATATGAATTAAAAAAAAGCGATTCTTTAAATTCGTTCTATTTCATTATTACGTAGCTTTGGTAGATTGTGACGTGCTTATTGTTTCAATTATGAGTAAATCTCTATAAATCTTGTGAGATCTTTTAGCAAATAGTAAATCCATAGCTATTAAACTGGGTGCTGGGATTGACTCGGCGCAATGCTAGGGAGCTTCACCGGTTAATTTAGGTTAATCAGATTTTTTATAAAAATTAATATTATTTTAAAAAAATAATTAAAAAGTCAATACTTTTTACTTAATTAACTCAAATTCCTGACCATAAACTCCTCGTATATTTTGGGAACCAAATCTCACATCGAATCGTTAGGCCATGCTAGATTTATAACAACGAGTAGACCATGGTTAAAATTTCGTAATTTAATTCACATGAATTAATTAATGCTCTCTTTCTCTCGACAATTTCTCAACAATTTTGTAGGCAGCAAACACGTACGATATATTCCCTGCTATATTTCTAATGTAGCATTTTAAACTCTGAACAAAAAGCGATGTCGTTTTCATGAATGATCTAGCTAGTGCTTATTTAAGCAAAATTTAAGCTTTAATTGACCCTCCTTCAAAAATTATAATCCTTGCCTTCCCTGAAAAAACCTTCCTGGCTCCACCCTTGTGTGCAACTGTTCTAGCCTATTTGGGGAATTTTCTTCGCACAATTTTTTTTACCTGTTCTCAAGATAAACAGTGAGGTTAACTAGAAATATTTAAGGGCTTCTTCACCAACTAGGCGGCCATCGATGGAAAAGGTTTGGTCAAACATGAATCTGATGTTTTTGTTAATAAGAAGGAAGCATGGCAGCTTAATTATCTCAAAATAAAATAAAATAAAAAATTGAAGGATGTGAAAATTATATATAATTGTATCGCTCTCCTTTTTGACATGATTTTTACTAAAAACAAGTGGTGGAAGAAGGTGCTAGGAAAAAACATATTCAAAATTTATTTTTATTGCGTAATTATGAGTTCGGATATAGAAATTGAAACAAACAATCTAATTATTGTTTTGAAATGTTGGAGTTTCCATGTTCAAATTTCGAACAACTCCTTACATTTAGAAGATATATATATATATATATATATATATTATCTTCACAGAAAGTGTTTAAGGAATGATCAATAATGGCTGAGTTTTGCATCTATATTTTCTTATTCAGGATCTATTTGTTTTGCTTGAAGTGAAATGTTTTCTCGGAAGATGTTTTACATATATAATATCTTTTAATATCTGGGCTGAATTATATTTTTCATGTAAAAAATATTTTTTTAATAACAATGAAGGAAAAAAAATTAAAACTGTTATGGTGAGATGATGACAACGCAAAAAAGATAGTGATATGATAGTTGTAATGACGGTGAAAGAGATGGTAAGATAGTGATGGTGGTGGTAATAACATGAATGTAATGGTTAAAATAATTGAATGATATTATCAATGAATTATTATTATAAAAAATATTTTATGAAATTTTATTAATTGAAAATATAAATTAAGTTTGAAGGTTGAATCTAAAATATTTTTTATTTGACTAGTTTTTTTGTAAAATATTTTATAAAAAATAAACAAAAAGAAATATTTTTTAAAAACAAACATGTAAAATATTTTACTTCAAACAAAAAGACCGAAATTATTTTTTTATTGGAAAAATATTATGCATGTAATATTTTATACTAATCAGAACTAGCATGCTGTTACATGTAAGGAAAAACAGGAATTGCATTGTTTACACACTTGATTATTGTGATTAAATCTTTTTTATTGTCTTAAATAGAAGTCATTTTGCTAACAACATAAAAATCAAACCAATCTTCTTATACCAAAGAATAAAAAACAAATAGGGCTAGTAGTTCTTATAAGAAATATTCTCCAAAAAAAGATATTAAAGGGTACAAAAAATAAAAATAATTAATTCACCCTGTTGCAAAATTCAAAAAGCAAGACAATTAAAATGTAGTTGCTTTAAAATCTTGATCTCGAGAACTTAAAATCATATTTTATATAACTTAATTAGACACAAGTAAATAAAACTCATAAAAGAAGGAGAAAATAGTATATTATTGAAATAAATAAAATTTGTTCAAAAAATAACCCGATTTTGTTTTTTTTAAAAAAGCTTATTTGTGGACGAATTTGTAAAATCTCAAAATTACATGGGATCAATTTAAATCTCAAACCTATAAAGCAGGTAAATTCATAGGCCCATAAGCACAAGAAGCAGGCCCTTAATTTGTGGCCTGGCCTATTTCATGTGTATATTGTAGCGCCCATAATCAGAAAGCCCACATTGACCTTCTAACCAAATTTATATCTCTTCAAAAACTAAACCCTAAGCTTTTTACTTCCCTGCCAAAAAAATCATTAGCTGCTGCCGCCATGGTTCTCAAGTACGTCCCTCTCTCCAATACGTTTTCGTTTCCGTTTCCATGTATATGGAAATGGGTTGTATTTTTCTTCGTTTTTTCTTAATGGGTTGTTGTTTTTTCAAGTGTTTAAGCAGTCTATGAATTGTTGGATTCAATTTGAGTCGTCTTGGCTTTGTTTGAAATATATTACAATCTGAACATCTGTTGTAGAGATCTAGAACCTTCGTTAGATATGACAATACAAGGTCAAAAAAGTGAATTTCTTTTGTTTTATAAAGCTTAAAAATGCAAGCTTTAAGAAAGTTTCAAGCCTTTTGGTGATGGAATTTCCCACCTTCAATCCTTTAATTATGATGACTAAATTTATAAATTTTTGGTGAATGGAATAATTTTTAATTATGTTTCAAGTGAGTCATTTAATTACTCCCCGGAATAAGACCAAGTAATTTGCTATATTGCCTGAGTCCTCGACTCCTTGGTAGAGCATTAAGCTATAATCTATGTTTGAGTGTGATTGATGCAGTGCAGGAAGATAATAAAGTGAAAACACAGTGAAATAAACAAGGGAATTACCAAGACTTGAATAAAATTGAAGTCGGGACAACAAGAGCTTAAGGTTTAGTGATTTTTGTGACGCTTTATAGGATCTTCTGGTTGGAGTGTTGCACTAGGGTATTCTTATTAGTTTGATTTTAAGAACGTGCAACACTTTGATGTGGCTAATAATAAGTGACTTATTAGTCATTGAACTGACAGTCCAGACTAACAGGTAGTTTTTTGGAGTTGCATAGAGGGGTTTTATGATTTGGTTGAGTTCTGAGATTTGTTGGATCATGCAAATGAAGTCAATTTATGTTTTAGATATGCAATCATGATCACCATCAAACATGCACGCCCTTGAATGGAGCATATTTATTGATTTGACAATAGATTTTCTTTGTAATGGTTTCTTTCTGGATGATCTCAGGACTGAACTCTGCCGCTTCAGTGGGGCAAAGATATATCCTGGCAAGGGTATCAGATTTATTCGATCGGATTCCCAGGTAATGTGCAGTTTTGTATTGAAGGCATTGAATTTTCTTTTTATTTCCCTTCACGGAAAAATGCAGGCTGTGAAACTATTTAATCTTTTTTCATTCAATCAAGGTGTTCCTCTTTGCTAATTCTAAATGCAAGAGGTACTTCCACAATAGGCTGAAGCCCTCAAAGCTAACTTGGACAGCTATGTACAGGAAGCAGCACAAGAAGGTAACTTTTTTCTTAGTTTCTATTAACTTTTTAATGACAAATGTAGAACGCCTCTATATGCAGGAGTGTTTTCTTTGAAAATAAACCCATGATGTAATATATGTTGATTTTGACAAATTACAGGACATTGCTGCTGAAACTATTAAGAAGAGGCGTCGCACTACAAAAAAACCTTACTCAAGGTCCATTGTAGGTGCTACTTTGGAGGTCATACAGAAGAAGCGAACTGAGAAACCTGAAGTCCGTGATGCTGCAAGAGAGGCTGCACTCCGGTATGTGCTTTTTACCATTTTGATAAATGTAATTTGATTATCCAGTCAATGTCGGTACTTACTGATGTTTTTCTTGAAATGCTTGATTTTATGTGCAGTGAAATTAAGGAAAGGATTAAGAAAACGAAGGATGAGAAAAAAGCCAAGAAGGCTGAGGTAATGGCCAAGACACAAAAGAGCAGCAAAGGTAGCCTGCCAAAGGGTGCTGCACCAAAGGGCCCCAAGCTTGGCGGGGGTGGAGGAAAGCGTTGAAATCCCTTCTTCTTTGTAGTACTATCAACTCGCTGTTAAAAGAATTTTGTATCGGAGATTTTACATGGATCAAGGTTGATTGTTGCCATTTTGTTCATTAAGAGTTTACCGACTTTTTTCCTCCCTTGTTATCAATTAGTAATGGTTTGATTCGAGAAATTTGATGAATTTTATCATTATGGGTGTGACTTGTGACCCGAGAGTTGAGAATGGACTGGTTATATATTCTTTTGGCGTGCCCACACTGCCATTACTTTGGATTGTTGTGTTCATAGGTTATTTTGCTGAACTGTAGTTTCTATTACCATGACAAGAAATAAAAAAAAAAACACGTTGCTTCTTGCGAAATCTCGTTCTACCTGACTTAATTGTGAGATTTTGGAAGAAAAGCCTCTGGTTTCCTTTTTGATAAGCTCCATAAACCGCAGATTGTTCGCATGGTGGCTTGTTGTCATTAACTTGACAATATCCATCTACTATGCAAGGCGCACCCTGGGACGATACATGTGGTCTTTGATCGACGATTCTTAACGACGGAAAACTAGTCTTTGCTTACTCTCTGACCTGTCCCTGTCCGCTCTGATCCTTGCCTTGAGTGATATGGCAAACAGGCAAAGAATGCTAATTGGCTGCAGGGGAGCTTTGTAAAACGCTACAAGATTTTAGAAATTATCATCCTGTTATCATATTCCAGGCATCAAGCAACCTGTTAACTGTGTATGGTGGGCGTTTCTGCTTTTGATTTATATTGGTGAATGAAACATGAAGATAAGGTTTCAATTTACACAGCAAGGTAGGTATCGGTTTCGCTATCAAAATCAACCCATATTCTTAAATGCATGTCAATTTCTCAGTATAAGAAGACAAATTACGAGGGTCCCTCAAGTCTTTCTTGAGGTTCATTAATCTATGCTCTGGGTGGTTTTCTTATTTGTTCCTTTTCCATTTTACACGCGAACCAAATAATATCTCAACCTATTTAAATATGTTCTGTACAACTTATTTTGGCCAAGTTTCTCATCACTTCAATCAAAATGGCAACAGGATTGATCAGAGCGTGTACTTGGGGCCTGAAGCAAGGCTCCTGGATTTATTGGGAAGCAAAGACATTACTGTATCCGTAATTTATTTTCTCCTGCAACCTTACCTGAAAGCAAACAACAAACCCTTTTCACCATTTGAGCCAACACCACAATAATTGAGGATGATGAAACTATGATCCAAACCAACCAGGAGCAACATAGATATCAAAAGAAAAAAGAAAAGAAAAGAAAAAAGTGGGACCATAGGATAGTACCTTTGGTGTAGGTAAGGGCCAAATCATAATGGTCACTTGGCAAGGTAATTGAAGAGAGTAGCTTCCAAGTAACAAAGCCAACCCAACTGTCTGAACCAAACCTAGTAACCTACCAACAGAGACCACCACCACAACACAGACATAGGAAGAGGAAGGTTACTATCAAATCCTACTTTTGATTTCTACAAGCTTCTATATATCTTAGTTTCTTCCTTTTTTATGTTCTTATTTCTATTCATCCATTCAACAGCTAAAGGAGCTATTGAAGGCAGAATTCTAGATGCTCCAGCGCAAAAGAAAAGGAAATAATTAATAAAAAAGAAAGAAAGGGTTGCCAGCATTGATATATCACTAGATCATTCCAAAATGATCATCAGCTGGCCGGCATGACTTACCTGGCTAATTTGCTTGGCCAGGTTATGGATATTCCATCTCCAGCACATCAGAAAAGTGGAATTTGCCTGCTGCAAGCCAGAATGAGAACAAGTAGCTTAACATATGCAATGCAAGAACAGCAAAAGAAATTTAAAGCAGCAGTCTTTTTTTAGAGAGAAGTGTGTTTTCCTTTACCAATCACGTTGTGCTGTCCCGTAATATAATTAATAAATACGAAAGAGAGATAAAAATATAAAAATAAATCGGTATATAAAATTCTTTTGAAAACAGTAACTGATGGGAACATATGCTTCGACAGATGGATCAAAGCTCAAATTAGCTAAAATTAAGCTATTCCAATTGCATCGTAATGAAACAAAGCAAGAACACCCTCAATCAGGTCATCGATTTCCTTCTCATACTTCCATATCTAAGTCTTAAAAACAAAGGTTTTGAACATCTTCCCATCTCATCACTCGTATTAGCTGCAAGCTACCAATCAAGAATTGGCTCATACGCAAGTGAAAACAAAAAAAGAAAAGAAAAGTAATTAGCCGTGTGTCTGTGTGTGTATATTTTATTAACTTTACTATATGGGAATCTTATTATTGTATGAAAAGATAAGAGAATCAAATTCCTTGTTTACTACTTTCAAAAAACAAAAAAAACTGTACTTGTTTGAGAATGTAATAGAAATTATTTGTTAAAGTGTTTTTTTAAAATATATTAAAATAATATATATTTTTATTTTTTAAAATTTATTTTAATATTATTACATCAAAATAATTTAAAAATATATAAAAAATTAATTTAAAATTATTTTTTTTTAAAATACAGTTGAACCAGAATGCCACACGTTACCTCAGTATTGGTTTTTTTTTGTTACAACCTGCATTTCAAGGTATACCCTTTAATCGTTTAATTAAAGCCTGATTAAACACGCAGCACTAACTTTGCAACTTTCCCTTTTCTTTTTGCCAAAAAATCACACAGCCGTCAGAAGAACAGGAGGAGACAGCAAGCACAGGACTCCAACATTAAAATTGTGGAAATAAAATTGAAGTTTCTGTGAACATGAAGGTGGTGCCTCCAGCGATGATCTTGTCGTTTTCTTTGAGCTGGTACCAACTCAATAACTGTATGGAGTAACCAAAGGATAACTGAGAACATTTTTCTGGGATTATTACCAGGGATCAATTATTCAATTTATTCATAAAAATATTTCAGAGGTTATCTTTATTAGTGTCTGAGCTCTCATGTTGATGATCATTTGAGTGCATGATGTAGCTTGAGAGGTATTTCCCTCTCTTTTTATATTGTTTTAAAAGCTAGGGCATTATCGGATTAGCATTCAAACATTAAGATTAATTAATTCATACTAGGATTAATATTACATTTATGATAAATTCTTTTTGTTCATTCCTGAAGATACATTTTAGGTAGGAGATCAGATCAAATGTTAATTCAAGCCGGGAACCCTAATCATACACTAATTCAATATTTACCCCTTTTTACATAGGTTAAACATGAAGGGTACTTGTCCTTTTCTCGAAGTTTAATTGCTTTCCACGAATAAACAGAAAGCGAAAGACCGCGTAGAACCAGCCTCCATCCACTGCTTCCATGACCATTGCCTTTGTATCTATCCGCCCAGTTAAATGATCAAGCTTTCTTAACCATTAGACTAATCCTTTGGGATTTTACCAAATACTGTTTCAGTATGTAAAGTATTAAATGAAGATAATGTGATTAGTAATAGATTACTTTCACATGATAATTTCTAGAATAAATATATACCAATTCATTGCAAAAAAGAAAATGAAGGAAAATTAGATAGCCAACATGTCAAAAGAATGATGGATTGTTAAAAAAAACAGAACCATGGTAGTGTTTGTACCAGATCAAATGAAAAATGTATATGGGAGGAGGTTACCTTGCTTACTGTGGCAGTTAGAAACCTGAAAATCCTCACCCACTTTCTTTCCTTCTCCATTAAAAACCATTGAACTCACCAACACCACCACCACCACCACATCATTTCTAGAGAGATCAAGGTAAAAAGAAACCAAAATACAGTTCTTTTTAAAGAAAGAAACACCTGCTAGAACACCATTAAGAAACATCAAACATGTCAAGAGAAGACACAGAAAGAGGAGGGGGAGTTAAGAGCAGAGGAAACAACAGCAACAGCTACTTATCATCAACTTCAACATACCCGATAGAAGACACAGAAGCTCATTACAGGACATCATGGCTTGTACCTATGTTTGTGGTGGCAAATGTTGCTGTCTTCATTGTTGTGATGTGCATCAATAATTGTCCTAAACATTTACATAGAAGACTTGAAGGGAAGTGCGTTGCAAGGTTTCTTGGGAGGTTTTCTTTTGAGCCTTTGAAAGATAATCCTCTCTTTGGTCCCTCTTCTGCCACGTACGTAATTCACTTTCTTTGATTCACCTTTTGATCCTCGTATACTTTCTTCTTGTTTTTGCCTTTTCCTTTTCTGTTTCTTTTTGTTTCATATCATTTTACTTTGATATATACTAAATGCTTGTGGTGGTTTAAATTTCTTTATGAGTGAGCTTTTTAGATTCTTGGGGTGTTGTTTTTCAATGTTTTTT
This sequence comes from Populus deltoides, assembly GCA_015852605.2. Taxonomy (NCBI): domain Eukaryota; kingdom Viridiplantae; phylum Streptophyta; class Magnoliopsida; order Malpighiales; family Salicaceae; genus Populus; species Populus deltoides. Next base: position 1,259,898 of record CM027584.2, on the reverse strand, counting down.
GATGGATCAAGTGAATTTGGGGAGGAATTTTGATTCCCTTTTGATTTGTGTAGATATGAATTTGGAAATTTGGCATTGCTTTGATATGAAATGCCTTGTGTGTGCTTTCCATGGGAGGATTTTGATTGATTAGATACTTGAAGAGAGAATTTAGTGGATCTGCTTTAGATGCTGATGTCCATATCTCAATTACTGCATTTCATGGCAGTGTTCTCTGGCTGGTCTCTGTGGAGGCAAATGGCATGAATTTAGTGATTATTGGTCTCAGATACTATATATTTTTCTGGTGGATTCAAGGCTTCATTGGTGAAAATTTCATGGATCTGATGAAATAGGTTTTTCTCCAACATTTCTAACACTGAAAATATTCTTTTTGTGTGTGATTATTAAGGGGTATTTGATGTTTGGTGTCAGAATAATTAGCTTGTTGAAAGCTGTTGTTTCACGGTTCATCATTGTCACTTGCATTAAGAAATGCCAAGGAAGGTAGAAGAAACATAATGTAGTTAATTGAAGCTTGTTCCTTTTGTTTTTTGAACTTGCATAGACTGGAGAGGTTGGGAGCTCTTGACTGGACCAAGGTTGTAGATAAGCACCAGGGATGGAGGCTTATCACTTGTATCTGGTTGCATGCTGGTATTATTCATCTTCTTGCAAACATGCTGAGCCTGGTCTTCATTGGCATTCGTCTCGAGCAGCAATTTGGGTTTGGTAAGTAGCTATCAAAATCTGCCTTCCGAGGCCAATACTTCTTCGCTATCAATACCAACTGTAAGGTTTGACGAAACTTCAAGTCGAGCAGCAATTTATGCTTCTATTTCTAGTCGCACGACTAACCTTATGATAAGCTGCATTTTTTGTCACAAATTGGCAGTTCGCATTGGAGTTGTTTATCTGCTGTCAGGATTTGGCGGGAGTGTGCTTTCCTCTCTATTTATTAGAAACAATATCTCAGTTGGAGCCTCAGGTGCCCTTTTCGGGCTTCTTGGAGCAATGCTTTCAGAGCTAATTACAAACTGGAGTATCTATACCAACAAGGTCAGTGGTGTTTGTACGTTGTTTGGGATTCTAGTGCTATGCCATTGTTCAAAACTCAGAACCATTTTCTGGCTATCCATCACTGTATCGCAACCATAGGGATATGATGGCATTTATACATGAACAAAACATAGTTGTATCGATTTTTTCCCTCACTCCTGCCATTTGTTGCTTCCACAGGCTGCAGCTTTGCTTACACTACTGGTCATAATAGGCATTAACCTTGCAATAGGAATTCTGCCACATGTCGATAATTTTGCCCATATTGGTGGATTTCTGTCAGGATTCCTCCTAGGCTTTGTTCTGCTTCCCCGTCCTCAATATGGCTGGCTAGAGCGTCGAAATGTTCCCTCCGGTGTTGGTGTCAAATCCAAGTACAGGGCTCACCAATATGCTCTATGGCTGGTTTCTGTGATTCTGCTGATTGTAGGGTGAGTCACTGCTCAAGCTCCAAATTATCTATTCGAACCGTCATTTTCATTGATTTATTATCTCCATGTCATTTGAATGTTCATTTTCATTAATCTCGCCGTCTCGAACACAACCTTATCATAAGCATAACGACATAGTATTATAGTCCTAAGATGATTGCCAGGTTGGAGACCCATTTGATGTTACCGAAAGGGCAAACAACTGGGACTATTTCACTTAGCTGTGGACTGCAGATGCCCCCTACCCAACATTACCAGCCATTGAATACCGATGTCTAGTTTGAGGTTGTGGGGCATCAACTTATTGTTCCACTTAGATGACGACACAAAAAACCCAATGCCAACTCCCTATGGTTGCGATACAGTGATGTCAATAAGACTTATACTGGAGTTGAAAAGACAAAAAGGATAAGTTTACTAGCATTGAGAGGAGATTTTGAGAAGTTGAATAAAGAAAATAATGATACAGTTTTTTTGGTTCACCAGATGAGAAGGAATGGTGAAAATATTGATGATGCTCGAGTGATGGAGAAAATTCTGAGGTCTCTGGTTTTAAAGTTTGATTATGTGGTTGTATAGGAGAATTAAAAGACACTTTGAATATAGGTTTCAAAATTAATTCCAACACTTTCTGCTTGCCATTGCTTGAAGAGTTGGCATCCTTATCGACCGATCTTTTTCTCCCATGATCAACGAGTCTTTACTTCCATTGATTCTGTTGCCCTTACTTAAAAATGCAGATTCACAGTTGCATTGGTGATGTTGTTCAAGGGAGAAAATGGAAACGATCATTGCCATTGGTGTCACTATCTCAGCTGTGTCCCTACTTCCAGATGGAAATGTAACGATAACAACCTTTAGTAGGGAAAACAAAGCCGACGGTCTAATTTATGGGTTTAATATTTCAATTTTTATATGTATAATTTGTATATTTATGCATAGTTTTAGGTTAGAAACTACTTCGGCTTGCTGTTTGCCTTCTTTTTCTAACACCCAAAAGACTTGCCATCGTAATTGCTTATCATTTTCTACCATTATATATATATATATATATATATATATATATATATATATATATATATATATATATAGAGAGAGAGAGAGAGAGAGAGAGAGAGAGAGATCTTATTTCCTGAAAAATTAAAAAAAAATAACCGTGCCCTCACCGGATACCTTCTGCGTTTTAGTGCTCATTTGTCTGATCAGTTTGTTTAGAAGTGGAGTTATTTAGAAGTGTTCTTATAGTTATTGTTAAAAATGTTTTTTATTTTAAAATATATTAAAATATATATTTTTTATTTTTTAAAATTATTTTTAAAATCAACGAATTAAAACAATAAAAAATATAAAAATATCAATTTTAATAAATAAAACAATTTAAATTTTTTAACTACACGGTTGGCTAAAAGCTATTTTCTTTTCAAAGACTAATATTGCTTTTATTATTTTTTATTTCTTTTTTGATATAATGATAAAAGGTGTATTTAGATTATATTCTTAAAGGATTTTGAGGGCACATCACTGATCACTCTAAAGATTTTAGAAGTAATTATCGATACTTATGTCATGAATACACTTTCCAAACTTGTAAAAATGATGATAATATTTTTATTTGGGTTCAAAAATATTTTTTTTATTCTCTTTTTTTTTGTATTTATCTCTCTTTTATAGAGTAATTACTAATAATTATTTCTAAAATACCATGAAATTTCTTTATCAACTTAATATGTTTAAATAAATAAATTTGTTTAAATGTTGAATTTAAAATCTAATCTGAAAAACTAAATAAAGAGCATATTTTGTTGACGATCGAACCTGTCCTTTGTATTGCATTTTTCTCTCTATGAATAGATGAAGGAATATTTTACAAAAAAATAAATTTGTAATTTTTTTAGATTTTTGTTTTCTCATTAGCTCTTTTTAGATTCAAACTCATAAGTGATGAATTTTTTTTTAATATTAAAATATTATAATTATTAAACATAAAAATATCAATTTAATATTTTTTCAAGTGAAATATATTTTTAAAACACGTTAAAAAACTGACAACTTTTTATAAACCTATCAAAATATTTTTATATCTATAAAACCTCAATATCATATTTTCATATCAAAGAAATCTAAAATCTAACTCTTGTTAACACCATCAATTCATTTGAATTTTTTTGGTATAATTTGTTTTTTGTACTTTTATATAGATTAAAGAATAATTCATTGATTTGGATAGAACTTATTCTACGTGGTTTTGCATTCAATATTATTTTTTAATCGTATTTTCCTTTTATTTTATATATTTTTTTCATATATATGATATCATATAAGTGCACCATCCGCAGTTTTATTTCCTTAAATTAATTTATCTCACATTAATGAGAAATAATTGAAAAATCAAACTGATTAATATGTTGTAGCATTATATTATAAGATTTATTAGTAATTAGTAATTGCTTGCATATTATGATTTCTTGCTAATGACAAAATAATTATTGTTAATCTTAATTTTCATGCAAGTTAAACTATAAATTAATAATTTGTTATTCGTTTATTTAAATAAATCTAAGCCTTAATATTATATAGAAATCGCATCATTATGGTGCAATTTTTGTATAAAATCTCATATTTTATCATTCTAATATTATTTCACCCCTGAGAAATTAAATGTCAGGCTCTACCACTGCTAGAGGCTCATTCAACCACCATGAAAGAGCAGCACACATTCTTCATTTCACACCAACTAGCTTGGCAGGGTGGTTGCGGTTATTTTTCAAATAATTTTTGTGCTGAAATGCATGTTAATGATATTTATTTGTTTTTAAAAAATTATTTTTAATATCAGCACATCAAAACGATCCAAAACGATCCAAAATATATTAAATTTTAGCACAAAAAAAATTAAATTTTTTAGAAACGTAGTTTGCACCGCGTTCCCAAATGCATTCTTAATCAACACTATGAATTTCCCATCTTGCACTAAATAACTCAACTGTTGAACTAATACAAGAGGGTGGTCCAAATCAAGTTTTATAACATGGAGGTCCAAAAAATAATGAAAGGAGTGCTATTGTTGCTGCTGCTATAATGGGCTGTGGCAGTGGCGGCCGATGTAGATTGCACCACCGTGGCAGGGTTCATCACTGCTTGCTCCACGTTCATCACCCATGGTACACCAGACCCGCTTCCAGGTTCACCATGTTGTGATTCCATGATGAGCTTGAATGTGATTGCTGTATCTGGGAATAACAGGAGGTCTATATGTCAATGCTTAATGGGCCTCATCAAACACCTATAATCCTAACGCTACAGTCATTGCTACTTTTCCAGGCTTTTGTGGAGTAAATCTAGGGTTTGTTCTTGATCCCAATACAGATTGCTCCTTGTAAGCCTTTCTCCAGTACATTTGCTATCATAATCTTGCCTGTCATCATTTCGTGTTATCTAATGCCTATATATTTACATGGAAATGCAGTGTACCTCGAGTTGAGGTCAAGGAAATTATGAAGCTGGTTCAAGGTGATGCAGATGGGAGACTGAATAAAAAAGCTTGTCTTCAAGTACAGTCACTGAAAAATACAAATAAGAGCAGGTCTGAGCTTGTATATTGATGGATTGTCCATTGATTTTGTCCATGGCGTTTGCTTCCTCGTTTTCAAGATGCACTGCTAGTAATTATCGTTTGAACAGATACATTCATGAATCGAACATATCTTTTCGCTTTAAGCTGTTTGTTGTTAATAATGCTTAATCAAAGCAGATCCATAGTGAAGGGCTCCCAAAACTAGATAGGTTAAAAAGTTGGATATGTGATCAATTGCTACTTTTCACCGAAAGACACACAAAGTTAATTGGCATTTAGATTGGATTAGACAAGCTAAATCACTATTCTCTCAAGAAATAGTAAGAGCAAATTCAAAGTTTAATTGTTGCCTTAAGATTTAATCTCACTCCATGTAATTTCATTTCATTCATGATCTTAGATCATGTAAGATCTAATTGATCACACATGATTAACATTTCAGAACGTATGAATAACTCCACCCCATATATAAACTATATTTGACCTAGCGTGTGTATATATATATATATAAAACAAGAAATTGGGATTTCATAAACTAGCTAAATTGTAGAGAAAATTCTGATGTAATAAACTTTAAATATCAATAATTCTTTAAATAATCAAATTTGTTCTGAAAAATAAGTTAGACAATCTTTTTTATACTTAGTTCTTGAACTAAATCCTAATCTTTATAGAAAAAAAAATCTTTATTGAAAGTTAGACGATTAATATAGAATCTAATTAGTATTAGGAGAAAATTCTGAGAATACATTTGTAAAATTTCAGTCCAATCTATGATGATTAAAAATCACATAATAAACATCAATACTATAACATTGCAATTTCTAGGATCTGAAATTGAAGACAAAAGTAGATGAAACAAAGACAATTTGCACCCTCACCTGCTGTTTCAAGTCGTATTCCTCTGACTGAATTGTTCCTGCTGTCACCATCACAATTAAAAATTTCACATCATCAACATTCTTCAACATAATGATTCCTTGGGCATGTTCTGGGAATCCAAAGTTTTACATTTGACTGATATAGGCACTAAACAAGATATAGAGGCTGTTCTTTTTAACCGCGATGCATTAGTGCATTCTTTTCACTTTGATTTGTAGCCTTTTCAGACAACCATTGACAGATCAAATGGGACCATCCAACGTAGATAAAAGAGGTGAAATGATCTAGTATCCGTGAATCCACAGTGAGATAAAGATACAGATTTCGCTATCTGACTGCTTCTAAACTTGTTAGCTTTGTGATTGATGTTGGCTAACATGGCAAAAGTTTTCGGCATTTGTAAGCAAATATTGGCTATGCTAAGGACAGTCGCAGATCTTAACCCTCTATACAAACCAGTCCTGATTCACGGCGAGGATCCGTGCTACATGCAGTGACGACTGTCTTCAGCAAAATCCTTGTTCGAATGAATATAGCTGAGCTACTGGAACCAAACATTTCTTTCATAATGTTTCAGCATGGCAGAAAAATTGGATCATATATTTAGGCACAAGAAGAAACAAGAAATATGAGAAAATATGAGCAAGCTATAATAACACTTGAACATTGTTGGAATAAAAGAAGGTACACGCACAATTTTGGGATATTACATCAATCTGAAACACTCAAAATGTTAAAAGTTCAGTTCTGTAAGGGCAGAGTTTGTCAGATCACGATCAAATAATTACAACAATAGCATTTGCGCACACACCGGAAAAGGAAAAGGATAAACAGATAAGAAAATGAACAGTTGTCACCTTAAGTTGGAAGTTCCTAATCTATTCGAGTAGCCAGAAGGAAGTTCAGTATTTTGAGCAAAACCCCTTTCTGATCGAATGTCTGCATCATAATACCCTTGAACAGATCTTCTGCTTGAACCGTATTTCTCAAACTCAAGCCTCTGCCTTGGGGCACTTTGTGACCTAACCTTGGCTCGAGATGATTCTGTGTTAGACATGTAGTTGGGGTAACCCGGGTATCCATTAAAGAAGCCCCAAGAGCACTCACTCCTTGTGGGCGTAAAATGGCCTCCACCTTTTCTACCACTACTTCCAGGTCTAGATGCTGCAGAAAACAGACGAGGGCTATTCTCAGCTGTCCTTGAAACTGCTTCATCATTTCCTAGGGGTAATTTAAGAGAGTACAAAATTTCTCCTGAAGGGATGCTCGGCATTGGATTTGGTGCTTTTTTTGATGGAGAGTCAAATGTCATAAAGCTCTGATTGTTATGATCTGAAGCCAAAGCATGCTGTGAAGTCTGAAATGTTCGATTACTTAGTTGGGATTTCACATGGGGCTTCCAAGTGTCTACTTCAAGGATCTTGTCACTCCTCTCATCATCAGCATGTCGATTTCTCAGTGGATTGCTGCCATGGTCATTCCATAAACTTTCTTCCATCCAACGTTCTAGCCAATTTGAACCCAATTTTACTTTGTCAAAGTCAATGCTCTCCCTAAAGTTTGCATTTGAACCACATCTCTGCATGTATTGAAATGGAAAAATGCAATCAGAGTTCCGTAGTGAATTGCTGCTATATATTTAAGGCATTGGGATAATCATTCAAAATAATTTATGAAAACAATCAAGTGGTACCTTGAGAATTGAGGGGCCATCAAATTTGGTACTAGAAGCACGAAACAGGTGATCCTTGGAAGGACTTGCTGGGACCTGTGGTAAATGTAGTTAAGGGGTGGGTATCACAAAAGAAAAAAAGCACATATATCAACAATCATATCAAAGCTTTATATCTTTTCTAGTTGAGTCACATGGGTATGCCTTGATCAGGTGGAGACCAGTTGTCTTGGCCTTGTAAATTCTGCAACTCATGGGTTTGCTCAATAAGATGCCAAGCAACAAGTGAGTTGGAAAATTGTTCACTCCATAAGATAATAAAAAGGATTGAAGGGTAAAATGATGATAATTTAAGATGCCCTCTTATGCTCATCACGGCTGTCTCTCAATCCACATCCGAATACCATATACCGTTCTTAAGGGACTAGTATAACTTGAAAAATTGCAAAGCCAATTGCCTTTCAAGTTTAGCAACAAGCATGGAGAAAGCACTTTTACCATGCTCCATGCTCGGTTTCTTTGCATTCACATGCACCTTTTTTTCTTCCTTAAATAAAAAAAGGATAGATTATATTTTACCAGTAAGTTGCCATGCGGACGTGGTCCTTCAAAAATAAAGCATAGATGTGCATAGACATTTGTGCAGGCCCATGGCAAGCATTTGAAGTGCCATACTCAATCACTCGTAGCATATTATAAACAGTTAGATATTTTTTAAAACCAACAACTAAATAAACAGAAAAGGAAGTATGCTTACAGCATATCGAGAATGGGAGGACTTGCTAGTAGTATGCCAAGAGTCGGACACATGACTGCGACTAGCACGGGCTCGAGCCTGCAGTCTCACTAACGTTTGCATACGCCTAAGCATGTCTGCTGTTTGCTTTCTCACAATGTGGCCTCTCACTAAGGCTTGAAGCTTCACCAATGCTTTTAGTGCCCTTAGTGCCCTCCTTGCCTTCATTGTCAACAGAAAAAAAAAAAAACAATATCCACTATACCAATCAAATGGATGTAAGAAAAACAAAATGCAGAACAATCATTAAGCACTTGTATTGCTACATGCCTTAACCATAACCAAGTTTTAATATGAAAAATAAACAAACAAATAAAAAAAAGCGTTACATTATGGAATTATTTAAGTTTCAAAGATCAAGTTCTTCTGGCACCAAATTCCAGGAATTTTAAATGCAATGGATCAGATTAGCATGCTATTTAAGAAGAATATGAGAGGCACGGAGTTCTTGAAAAGGAGGTGTGGGCTTAATCATTATTTCAACACACAAAAAATTAAAAAAATAGAACATGGTAGTGGAAGGACTCGAACTTTCAACAGAATTGGCTGTAAAGTTGTTCTTGGGCAGATAAAATTGGAAAATCATTGCAAATTTAGGGACAGTGGTGTGAACTTTGATAAGAAAAATTAATTGTCAAAAAATTATTTTCATCAATCAACTAAAGTTTGAAGTTGACAAATAAACAAAAAGCTACATTTCCCTTTAAAAAAAATATCAACTTGCAAAGAAACACATCAAGCCCGAGACTCCAAAATCCAAGAACACCTTCAAATTCAAGCTACAACAATTTTAGAATGTAGGCCCTAATTAAATTGGTACTAAAAATCTTGTCCCAGTTGGGAGTGCTAATTACTCCTTCAATACCAGCTCATTTGACAATGATAGCTTGGCCTGAACCTAGCACTTGCACATCTCATCGACATAATTCCATCCATATATGGTCCATTTGTTCATATTCCTAGATACATCATTTTGATAAACGTCCACCAAAATACGGCTGTTACCATGAAAACCATTTCTCAAACTAATATATGCATCATTTCAACAATCACCAAAACATTTCTGGGATAAATTAACAAAAAGAAATAACTTTTAAAGGATTAAATTAACCTGGAATGATGGTATGCATAAAAAAAATTGGAAAGTAATTTGAAAAAAGAAGAAGCAATTCATAGCTGTGGGCATAATTCTGTAGGCTCCCTTTTTTATATATATACGTACTGTAGAATCATGAAAAAGCAGACACTCAACCCCATAAGGCCATAACAACCAGCACCATCGCAAAAAAAGAAAAAAAAAGGTAGAGACCATACACAGAGAAATCACTCTGAATATAGCAAACAATCTGATCAACAAGTAAATACTACTTAATTTCTCTTCTTTTTTTTTAAATGATCAAGGGCATTAAAATTTGAGCCAAAGGGAATTAAAAAAAATAAATTCAGATAAGAGTCTGGGAATTATGTTCCAGGGAAGAATGCTCATCATGTCATGAAGTCACAAGATGACACAAACACGTGAGAGGACATGAGTGAGACACAGGCAAAGGCAGATTTTTTTATTTTATTTTTTTGAAAAAAAGAATAGAATCAATTCTGTTTGAGCTATAGCTAAAAGTTTGATGGTGATATTACTCGAGGGTGTGACCCAATAGGCAAATACAGTAGTGTCGGTTACACCTTATTGGCCATAGAAGGAACTGTTTTTTGCTTTGTTTTCTTTTTGCGTTTTGGACCACCCTAAGAAAAGATATAGCCTTTGCATTATTTTTGTGGAAGGAATAGTTGCTATCACTTAATGAAACCAAGAGAAACGGTAGTTGAATTTTGTTATTAATAATTTAAACACCATGAAGAAGAAGAAGAAGAAGAAGAAGAAGAAGAAGAAGAATTAGCTATAGCTATAGCTTATTAACTTAATTATTTTGCTAAGTGGGTTTTAATTTCTTAATTGCCAAGTCTCCAATTTGAAAAATTAAAAAATTTACCACTACAACTTATTATCTTGGAAATTGAATTTCTATGCATTCAACAACTCAAGTTCCAAAAATTCTACCTTTATCATTTTAGGGACCAAAATGAAAGAAATACTATTCAAAACAAAAAAATTTTTATGCAAAAATCAAAGAGAATTAAATCTTTCTGCATGCATCCCCAGATATTCCCAATTCCCAAGTAACAATAATAATATTGACCATTCAAATTCGTTTTCTTCCTTTATTTATTTTCCTCATCAAGCAGGAGAGCTCAAAAAAAAAATCTCCGTGATGAATGACCAAAAGATCAAATCAAACAAAGAAACAAACGCAATGGCCCTCAAATTGAAGGAGTATTTGTGGATGAAAAAACTCATGAGCATGAAAGAAAAGAGAGGACACTTACCAAATAACCACGAAAGGCAGATTGAATTTTAACCGCCGACACTTCCTCCACAAACCGGCGGTGACTGCCACCAAGAACATTACCACCACCACCACCACAACCACCACTAGTCAATCTAACAACCTCAGCAGCCGCTTGTGCAGCAGCAAGTGCAGCTTCAGCAACAGCAGCAGTAGCAGCTGCCACAGCTATTGCATGCTTATTAGCATCCAAATTATTAGCATCATAAGGAGTAGTTGATAACAAAATTTGATCAACCTTCTTGGACTGTGACAAAGAGGGTGTTGTTTTTGAAGATCTAGACTTCTTCTTGGCACCAAAAAGTCGCCGGAAAAAACCCATCTTTCATAGTTTAGAAAAGATGGGTTCTTCGAGAGATTTTGGTTAAAGAAAGCATTTTTAAGACAAGAAGAGAGAAAGAGAGAGAGTTCAGTCACCCTTGAAAGTTTGGTGTTTTTTTGGCTAATGTAATGGGAACATGAGATGGGAGGGAGTTTGGATTTTTGAGGACAAGAGAGTCAGAGAGATTGGATTGTGTGTAAGAGAAGGTGAAGAGATAGACGCGAGTGAATGGAGTTTGAGGGGTACGTGCCAAGGGTATTGAGAGGAGGGCACTAGTGTAGGCCATGCATGGGCCCATGAGGGACAATTTCTTGTTGAGTGCTAATTGAAATTAGATTTTTTATCTACATTATATATATTTTATCATTTTATTTCGATATAAAGTTTTAAACTCGTATAAATTCTAGTCACTTAGAACACTGTTTTTATTTTTATTTTTAAATTAATCCAAGTTTTGATATTGTTATGGGTTTAGTATAGGTAGAACAGGTTAAATCCCAACTAATATTTTTAAAACCTAATCCGATTTAAATCTTGGATTAACTTCTCTAGCCTCATCAATTCTAATCAAATAAATCTAATTTAAGAAGCCAATAATGAACATGAACTGTCTTAGCCTTGCTGCCATTTTTGTTTTTTTTTTTGAATGGAGGATGATGATTACTCTCTAGGATATAGTTAATTATGGTTAGCTGTGATTTAAATGGTAGTTGATGGTCATTAGATTCACCACTGTGTGCCATGATTACTCTGTGTGTGGGTTTTGAGAGAAATGAAGGATATTACTGTTGAGATCTTCCATTCATATTTTTATTTTCAGGTGTCATGCGGTGTGGTGGATATTTTTTTTAAGTTTTTTTATTTAAAAATATATTAAAATAATATTTTTTTTATTTTTAAAAAATATTTTTGATATCAATATTAATTAAAATGATTTGAAAATGCTAAAAAAATATTAATTTCAAATAAAAAAATACAGAAAATCTTCACATGCTTTCTTTAAAATGCAGAAAAATTAAAGAAAAACCATTGTCTGGAATCAGCATGCAAATTTCATTCCAAAAGTTTCTTCCCATTTTGGCTTAGATTGGAGCGATGGCACATGATCCTCTTTCGTATATTTAAGATTCTAGCGTTTAATTACTGTTTTAAAATAGAATATATAAAAATAATAAAAATAGATAGAATATATCCCTATATATTTTTTGTTTTGAAAATATAAACATTATCTCTAAGATTGTTTCGGATATAAGTTTATTTTATGTTTTTATCCTCGTTTCTTTAACTAAATATTTTTTTATATTTTTTATTTTAGACATGTTTCTTTTATAATGAGATCTTAATATAATTAGAGAATATTTAACTTTTTATTGGTTAAAGCCATGATGAGTATTACAATTAAAAAAAAATTGAAACATTTTCACTTAAACTACTTTTAAAAACGACATGGAAAACTAATTGCATATTTGTTATTACGAATAAAATATTATTTGTGCAAAATTTGAAATTTTGTTTTTCTTGCTTAAAATGATGTTTTTTTAGTGTTTTTAAATAGTTTTAATATGCTGATTAAAAACTAAATTTAAAAAAATAAAAATAAAAATTATTTTAATATATTTTCAAATAAAAAAATATTAAAATATAATAATGACAAACTAGTGAACTACTACTAAATAGAAATGATAAAAAATAATGAACTTTATTTTCCCTCTGTAAAACAAAAGAAAGGACCTCATTTTCTTAATATTGTCCTTTGAATTTTGAATTCATGTGATGGCATAAAGCTAAAAAGGTGAGCCATGTTCTAATCCATGCATACTTATTTTGACTGTCTGACCCATTCTTGTTGATCATCACTTTCTGGCAGCTATTTCTATACTTCAATGGTTCAAAAATAACTTTTTTTAAAAAAAAAAAGAAAGGGAAGCAAAAGTTGATCTTCCATGATACTGTGGGGTTGGTAGCAAGGGGTCCAAGCATTAAATTGCCAAAAACAAGACCTTTGGCACCTAACTGTATTAAGATGGAGTTCGAGTCAATTATGGTCGACTTTGAAAATCTTCTTTTCCAGTTTTGAATCTTGCTTAAGAAGATATGCTTTCGGGGACACATTTCAACTTTGTTGACCTTTCTTCGTTGATCATGGGGCTGCCTGCTTCAAGTTTCCACCGTTTTTTTTGTATTCCCCCAACTTGTATGGGTGACTAATGAATTTCTAGTTTTTTTCTCCTTTGGCAATTCTTTTTTTTTTTTTTTGTTATTGTGATCTGGGAACTTGAACATTCTGTAATCCATGCAAGAGCAATCTGAAACAAATACTGGGCTAATCTAAAAGAGTCTTGAGTTTTGGTCCTTTGGCTCTTCTTCTGGGAAAAAAAAAATTGTTTATTTGGATGGATGCCATATTGTCCTGTGAATACCCTTAAAATTGAAGAGGGACTCACAGTTCTAATTCTTTTATTCAAGCTGTTCCAAACCAAATTAATGGAAAAATATAACGAAATCAATCCAAATGCATGAATCTGATTCATTAAAACAAAGTTATTTATCTTTTATGTGTAGAGATTAAGTTATTTTTCAATCAAATTTTAATGTTTCTGTGGTTTTATTTGAACTTGGTTACATTTGTGTCAGAAATTTAATCTAATAGACAAAATTTGAGCACTATCGAATGATCTGAACCACATCTCATGGGAACTAGGGGAACATAGAGGATTTTTGCAATGTAACAGGATGTTTTATGATCAATAGACATGATTCTGACAACTTCCCATCTGTGGCTATTAGCCCAGCAAGCATCCTTAGTGCTGATCGTAAATTTTGATGGGGGAGACCATTAGGAAACTCTAACCTTGAGTGTCTGACCACATAAATTAGCAGATTAAGTCAAGTTATCAGTAATGAAAATAAATGGAGATAGGTCTGAGAGAAGTAGGGAACCAAGCTAGCTATTGGCTCCAAACATGATTAGCATTTGGTTTTCCATGCGCTTGTCAAGCAACCTGCATTTTGTGACCAAATGGTGGAGGAAATTTGCCATTTGAAATTTCACAAAGTCAGCACAAAGTCTCACACCTGACATCATCCTCCGGAAAAGCTATAAAAGTCTCTGATTCTGCATGCAGTTTTTGTCCCTGTTGTATCCAGGAGCAAGCAGAAGAAAGAAGGCTGGTAATTCTGCATGCAATTTCCTAGTTGCTAATGTTATAGGACTTAACCTCATGTGTAAAATCCATTGATCTGTATTAACTCGAAGTGATTCCAGATTTCTTTCTCTTCTCAGTTTCTTAGAATTGTTTCATGTTCTTTCTGATATATAGCAAAATCTGAATAGAAATAAATTAAAGCACAAAATGCGGATTTACTTGCTGTTAACAATGAACAATCTTTCTTCATTTCCTCTGTTACAATGTGAAGGAAATCTTTCCGTTGCCTACCGAGTTTAGCACGCCTTTCAAGAGCAACTGTACTTTGAAACCTGCAATTTGAAAGGCTCTCAAGTTTTTCCACCAATTGAACGGGAGATCTTTCGAAATGTCAGCAACCCTTGTGGCGCACGTGCTTCTTACTTTTCCACACAACATCATTGTGGTAGCCGGGCTAGAAAAAAAGAAAGGTTCTAAGCATCAAACGGGGATCTATCATAACTAGAAGATGATGTGCTAGATGATGATGTGCTGTCAGTGGATTATGACACAACATCATTGATGTAGCCGGGCTAGATAAAAAAAAGAAAGTTCTAAGCATCAAACGGGGATCTATCATAACTAGAAGGTGATGTGCTGTCAAGGGACCAGGAGAGAGTTAAGCTCAATTGAAAACCTTATCACACCATACTTATAGTATAAAATTCCATAACTTTTTATTTAACCGTTAAATCAAGCTCAAATTTTTTAGATAATTCGAGACTCAGTTCTATTGTGGAGTTTGCATGCCTGTGCTATTCCTCCTCCAAAAGACTCTTAAAAATGCTATTTGAGATAATTTTATTATTTTTCCTTGATTTTTCAGGATTTCATATGATTTTTGAATTTCTTGTTATTTTTTCTTTTTTTAGGGATTATGATTTCTTGGTTACAGTTGGTTTTCGGTTTGTAAATCTCTCAGAAAGAAGTAATATATCGGACTTTATTCTAAAAAATAAAACTAGAAATTAGGGTTCTTGTTAAGCTAACCCTTTTTGTCAAACTTTCTTGTTGTCTTATTTGTTTTTGTGCTTCTAATCATGATGAAATACATCTTCACCTTTGGACTTTGTAAAGTGGATTCAGCACTGATATCCCCATATCTGGCATACAAGTCTTCAAATTTTGGAGCCAAGTCCAGGTGATGAAATGATCGTTAGCTTTGATGACCTTCTCTTACCTTGCCCAACTCTTACAGTTCCACCAGTTGCAATATCCAGCGACTTCATCAAAGCGTTGTTTGATTGTTTGCTTTTCCATTTTGCATCCCATCTGGGACTATAATGCTTTTTGTTTCTAATAATAATACTTGTCTTGTTGGTTATGCACCAGTAACTCTGTTCTGAACAATAATGTCTCCTTAGCCTTCACTCGCTGAATTGTCATGAGATAGTTTTGCTACGCCTTAGATATCACCATTAGCTTTTGTAAGCTTATTTGCCTAGATTAAAGTGTTTGATCGTTTGAAGAGGGTGTTGAGATTGATCTCAACAAGCCGTTGTACTGCGGTTTCTTGCGCTCTGAGGCCCATTACACTCTGGACAACTGGACTACAGAACTGGAGTATCTCATTCATCCCATCTATTCCTTCCATGTCATCTGTGAGCAAGATTAAACTTGCTTGTGCTATTATAGAGATATGCTATAAGGTTGTTGTGCAGTGGCTTCTTGAGGACTTTCTTGTTGACTTCCTACACTATCTTGAATCGCTAAAATACTGGAAACTAAACAAGCAACGAGACAGTTTCCGGGCACGCAGAACACCTAGCGCCTGATATCACAGTAATCCATCACCCGCTATCATCCATTTCAGCGTTGAGGCTTTTCTCAGGCGTTCGGCTTCGAGGGTAAGAGTACAAAAGCTTTGTGCACTCTAGAGTCCTGTGTCGCCCTTTTAGCGCTTCCAAGTTTGCTGTTACTGGTATGTCTCCTCCTCCTTGTCTCAGAGTGTATTATTTTACCTTTGTATTGCTTATCTATGTGCTTAAAAGCTGTGATTTTTGCTCTGTATTCTTTTGAAAAGTGAGCTTTGATGACATTCATTTGTCAAAGTAAGCTAGGGTGAATCAGGGAATGCTACTGTCACTGTCAGGTCTAATGACATAGGTGATTCCGTAGAGAATAGGACAGTATAAAAAAAAAATCAGCTATTTTGTTATTTTAAAACCCTCAAATTAGACTTGAAAGATTCTGTTTAATCAATTTTGTTATTTTCCTTTTATTTTTCTGATTTTTATCTTTTTTTTAGATTTTATATTGTTTCTTTTATATTACTTAGGATTCTGATTTCACTATTTTGCAAGTTGTAAACCACTAAAAAGAGGCAGACTACAACGAGAGAAAATATTCAAAATGAAGTACAACTTATTTTGCTTGCTGTCTTCGTGTCTTGTTTCCGTCAGCGTCACTCATCACTTCATCATTTTCTGTCATTCATCTCAATCATCCAATATTACTGTACGAATTGAAAATTATGGCAGTATGTCAAGCTCTTGCAATGAAGATGAGAACGTAGAATTGAAAGGTGTTTTCAGAGGGGATGTAACTGTGGCAGGAGAGACATCTTCCAATGACCACAGCAAGGATAGTGAATTCTCTCTTTTCTCATGTTCAGATTTGATAATTGCTTTCAGTGGTGATGAAAATATGGAAATGGATCGTCTTTTAGCTGCTCCTGGAAGGGAGACAATTGACGTCACAGAGACATCATCCAATGACCATAGAGAATATAGTAATAGCAACCCAAAACTTTCCCTGTTCGCAGACAAGTCATATGAACATTTTATGGAGAAGCTTGATTCTAGCACTAATTATTCTTCGAGGTTGTCAATGTCAGGGGTAAATTTATCCCTCGGAAATTCGCCCTGTTCTAGAAAAGCTGTGCTCTAAATATGGAGATGTCAGTGCAGAATCCACGTTAAGTCCACGAGTGAAGAACTATCTCACTGTCATGCTGTGTGGGGCTAGGTACAGCATTTTTTTTAGTATTATTATTTTTAATTTAATTTTGGTTTTCAATGTTAATTTCACATTTTGTTTTTAGTTCTACTATCTATATAAGGATTCTGATTGTCATTCCTTGTATATACAAAAAAAGTCGATTTCAAACCTATTTAAAAAATTATTAACCTTTGTGAAGAGACAAATAATCAAGGAGAAAATTTATTCAGTAACAAAACTAAGATTAGAACTTTTATGGTTGAGACTCTTTTCTAAAATCCTGTCTTCCTTATTCGGACATGTCAAGTTTCCACCATGCATCCAAACCTGTGTCTCCTAACCCTCGTACTCAACTTCAATCCATAAATTCTGCAATTTCAGTATATCCAGGATGCTACATTTTAAGGCCACTTGGGTCTGACACTGAATTTGAACAGGGTTTCTCTACTACCAATGCAGAAAACGTAAATTTCGCTTGAAGGTTGAATCAGAAGTGTTACTCACAAATCAGTGTAAAGAGGTAGAGCACTATCACCATTTCAGCCACAGGAAGAACAATGAGGATGATCAAGTTAATTGCTCTACATGGTGGAAAATCCTTTGCAGGTCCAACTAATGGCAGAATCTCTCTGTTTTTTCCTCCACCAGTTTCTGTTTTGATTAATTAGCATGTTGAAATCCTACACTTCTTTCATCTATGCCCCCTCTTCCTGCGCACTCAAGCAAGCTCATCATCAAACTGTGGAGTCTATCTGCTGCCAAGTTCATCACTAAAATTAAGCACACGCATATAACAACAGTTGAGGGTGTCTGGTGTTGTGTGTTTCGTATTGTGGTAGTTTTTATGGTTGCAATTTAAAAAAGCTATAGACTATCAAACCCAAGTTTTTATTATAATTTGAGATGAAAAGCATGTTTAAGCAACAAAAATCAAACAACTTTTCAAGTTCAATGTCCACCGGAACCTAAATTAAAGCACCCTCTATGACAAGGATGAGAAGACATACCATGCCAGTAACAAATTTCTTTTTCGAGATCAAAGTACGTAGAAATACAAGAATAAGGACTGATTTTCAGAAGTAAGAAAGAAAAGGACTAAGGTGATGAGTGATCAAATGGACCCCACTCAAAACAACTATAAAATAAATATGTCGTCAGAGCATTTAAAGAACTCTTACTTTCTTAAAAAAAAAAAAACAACAACAGTGAGCACTTCCTTTTCTTCTACGAGGAGCCGATGCTTTTTGTCTTCAGTGGCTCTGCCTTAAAAGTCATCGTCTAAGCAGATGCCCCTCTGCTCTCATTCTCACCCCGGTCTTTGTTCCTCTTTCTCTCTCTGCGAAAAGTGGTGTTGGTAGCTTCGGTAGTGCACGCCATTAAAGACTCCTGCAAGTGCAGGTAGTCCCTCTTCGCGTCTTTCTTCCTTCTTCCTCTTTGCATGTTATTCGTCTATTTCTAGGGTTTTTTCTTTTTGCGCGTTTCAGGGTTTGAATTTCCTATTGATTGTTCAACTTGACCATTCACAATCGCTTAATCTTCATTATTGTTATGGATTGTTTGGTTGATGAGAAAGTAAAGAAAGCTTAATAAATTTGCTAATTGAAGCTGTTATTTTCTTTATGATCACATTAAGTTATTGATGATCACAAGTGATTTTAGTCTTATTGAGATTGAGGTGTTAGCAATCAGAGCAATTATTTTATTGCTGTGAATTGTGATAGTTCAGCCTACTTGATCTATCATCTATCGGTCAGTCATTGATCATATGCGTGCATTTACTTATAGGAATTGATGTTCGAAGAGATGAGTTAGGGAGTCTGTTGATTTAGAAAGTTTTTGGTGGTAAGGAATCTGTGGACTAATTTCATTTCTGTAATTCTAGAATTAAAGTCGAAACTGAAAAGTTCTAAAGATTTTCGTGTGCGTTTACTTGATATTTGTGTATCAAACTTCGTTCGAGTTTCACTTTGCGATTAATGTGATGCATGAGATGTGTTTAATTACAAGTGTATTAAGTAATTAGTTCATACATCAGGTAATTTCATTGAGATCAAAGCAACAGTGATTGATCTAACAACCTGTCACCAGTCTAAAAGATGCTGCTTTTATACGGAATTCTCATCTTATTAAAAGAAATGGTATAAAATTCACTGTTTATGCATAGAATATGTTTGGCGTCCAAAATCCTAAGAGGTTTAGCTTTTAATATGAGGAACTTCTGTTTATGTGATACAAACTTCTGTTTCTTTTGTTTTGCTTTGTTTTTTTCAAAAAGAGAGCTCGGGTTTTTTTGTATTTATTGGTTGCTTTAAGAGATGGAGTCAGATAGGTCCGATTCATCAGGTCCGATAACGCAACGTGTTTATTCTTTGGGAGCTGCTGGTGCTGGTGCTACTGATACCAGAGGAAAGCATAGGATACAAGCGGAGCTCAAACGAATTGAGCAAGAAGCTAGATTCTTAGAGGTAAGTTTTTTATGTTTATATTGTTTTGTTATTATTTTCTGGGCTCATCGATAATTCCGAGACAATGTTTTTGTGTTTCAAATTGTTTGATTATTTGATTGTGTTGTGTGTACATGGCTAATAAATGGTGATCATGAAGTGGGTTTCTTTTGTTGTAGAGGAAACAAAGAAATTTTTGCTTCTGCAATTTTTTTTTGCCAGTGTAAACAATGTGGTAAGGGATGACGCAAACTTTCTGCCAACCTGCTCTATTTTTAACTATTGCAGCCCCTAATTAATTTCTAACCCTACTTTCAATTTGTATAATATGTTTACGAACCTTGCCAAGCATAGTTGAAACAAGGCTTTGCCACGAAATAAGGCACTGCCAAATTAAAAGTTAAATCTCTTAGGATTTTTTATGGCAAACTTATTGTTTTTATAAAGGTGAATTCCATACCATTTCTTTTATTTTTTTGCCAATCATGACAACGTGTTGCAATTTATTAACTAATCGATTAAATTAATAAGATCAGCATTTCGCATACAAGCATCTTTTAGAGTGGTGATTAGGCGGTTTGGTCAAAACAGTTGTTTTGATCTCGATGACATTACCTATTGTATGAATTAATTACTTAATTATAAATATAATTAAACACATCTCATGCAGTTTTGTCACTTTTTTGACATAGCATAAATTAAAAGGTCTGAAACAAGGCACCAAGTGCGTTACATGTGCATTGAAACTTGAAGGAGTTTCTCATGTTGTGTTTCTCTCCAGATTTCTTCACGTCCTCTTTTAAAAACAAATCACTCATCATACTTTGAAGAGTTTTTAGTTGCTGCTAAGTTATGTCATTGAAAGCTTCTGATAACTGAATCCGCTTGCAATTGAGTATACCCGAAAATAACAAGATACCATACGGTTCCTTGCCTTTGAATTCCAAATGATTTAGTTTAACAAGTATTTCTAGAAATTAGATGAATTACCTTATATCCTTCCCCAAGTTCTGCATGGACCTTGACTGTAATACTGGCTCTCTTTCTCTCAATGCATTATGCTCAGGAAGAGCTGGAACAACTTGATAAGTTGGAGAAGGCTTCAACTGCATGCAAGGAGTAAGTGTGAAAAAAACAACTCAATTGATTCTCTCTGGCCCATTGTTGAGATTGCATTTATTTGTGAGCTAAACTATGTTTTGTTCCTGTCAGAATGCTAAACAATGTGGAGACTATACCAGACCCACTACTGCCAATGTAATGCACTTTCAAGATTTCATATTTTTTTCCATGCTTTTATCCTCTTGCTGTCACAAGATGTCTAAACACCTCAATTACTTTCTGGTTTGACAGAACGAATGGTCCCATGAACCCGTTATGGGACCGATGGTTTGAAGGCCCCAGGGAGTCTAAAGGATGCAGTTGCTGGATATTCTGATTTTGATTGCCCTTAACAGAGATTGTCATTTGTCGGAAGAGTATTTTTGATAAAATGCTACAATTTTCAAGCAATACGTGTGTGGTGCAATGCTTCGCTAGAACAACAATTTTACAGCAACCTTTTCTTCAGTAAAGGAAATGTTTCATTGCGCAAAATATGACATTCTTTAAGACAAGCAAATGTAGAAACATTCTACAGGATTGATTGAGTACGGTTAGATGATACACAACAGATACACGTTTGAAAAATAAATAAATAAACGCTTCTGAGATCACTCTTCTTGCTTTCAACTTGGTGCTTTGCCAGTAACTCTTTGAGCAATCCAACCTAGACCATCGTGTAGACCGTCCCCTGTAAGGGCACAACAGGCTTGGATATGCCAATCATGATTCTTGATGCTGTGAAGAGAGAGAGCATCAGTAATCTCGGCTGGTGTCATGGCATCCTTGAGGTCTTGTTTATTTGCGAAGACGAGTATAACAGAATGTTGTAAATCATCATGTCCCAGCAGCCTAAAAATTTCGTCCTTCATAATGGATATCCGGTCTCTATCGGTGCTGTCTATCACCGCTATGACAGCATGAGTTCCACGATAATACGTTGCCCATGAAGTCCTGAGCCTATCTTGTCCACCAAGATCCCAGACCTGATAATATCAGCAGACAAACATGGTTAAGTTTTTAGCATATAAAACACAAACAAACTCACCCCATCACAGAATATTGGCATGATCAAGCAAGCTTCTGCCACTAAAAGCTCACAGAAAATTGAATGAAACTCGAGTTTCCAAAATCTCATGGGAGTGAGAAAAGATTAGTTCTTTCAAGCATATTGTATAAATAGTACTTAAGAATATTTGGCAGGTCTGTTAAATGGTCCAATACTCTAAATAATTATCTGATAACTGCGAATACTGGCTCAACATGCTTAGGTTACAGCATATTCAGCAATTCAATTTAAGTAGGAAAATACATCTATTCCAAGTAACACATGAACCAATGACTTTAATGGCTCAATCAATGACCAACATTTGAATCTAATCATATTACATAGCACTGCTCGGTGGAGTCAGAATAGTGAGACTTAATAGACAATCATCATTCAGTGATGTAAGATGACAACTTTGTAATCCTAATCAGTGATATAAGCTGCAGAAGAAATCATAGTTTGGTTTTCTAATCAATAGGTTTCAGAATAACAAGTGCATAAGAATACCTTGCATTAACTGTTTCACTGATGAATGAGAATTAGAGCATTAAAAACTAGGCATTAGAACACACATGCTACTCTCTCACAACCTTCGAAACTTCTAATTATTTCTTCACTGCTTGATGGTTATTTCCATGATTTTTTAGCTGGCCCCAAAAAGTTTGGAGTCAAGAATTTTGTGGGGTAACAAAGTTTGGCATCAAGTCACCACTGATTTGAGTTGTTGAGTTTATAATTATTGATGCATCAAATGTTAAAACATGCATAACTTGTATGCACTATAGCTACTTGTAATTTAATAACACAATACCACCAGCTCTCCCATTAACAAAAACTAGCATTGCAATAAAAAAAAGGCACATGGAAGAACATATATGTTAAGGCAAACAGCCAACTCCAAACATCTAAAAGCTAGAAGATTATTATGTTTGCAACCTTGGGAACGTTAAAGGGTAACCATGTCCTTGTAAGCATTTACATATAAAGATGATATATTTTGTTCCATTCAAGTTCCCAAGCACAATTGTGCAAATCCTTCCCAGGCTAATAAAAATATTACAAAAGCCAAGTTTCTCACTCGGTCGTTTAAAACCCTGACCAAAACACATGCATGATCAATACAGCAAAGCTAGGAATTCAACAAAAGACCAAGGAAACAACTTGTGGCAACTCCAAACTACAAGAGAAAGCCCTTGGGAATTGGTACAAGTGGTGAAACAAAAAGGATGGTGTTGAGGTGCACATCCTATTCAATCTCATACATGCAAACAAACATGACATAAAAGATGCTAGATTTGAACTTGAAAAATCTCATCTGAGTACATAACTACTAAATACATGCTCAGCTTCGGCAATGAAACCATTATTCCAAATGGCACTACACTTGGTGAATTAGGATTACAAAGATTCTCAAGCATCAATATTTAAATCCAAACACATTCTCCAGCTTCTACTTCTACTTCTACTTTTCATTGAATATTAGATCCAGAAAGAGAATCCCAAAAACTCCACAACCCATTAGTCTCAAGAACCCCAATCATCAAACATCACACACACAACCCATTACTGCACAGCACACACCAATAAACTAAAGCCAAGATAAGTTACTGAGTATCATTGAAAAAACAGTGGGTACCTCGAATCGAATATTCTTGTAGACAAGCTCTTCAACATTGCTACCAACAGTAGGGTGAGTAGTTACAACCTCCCCTAAATGCAATTTGTAAAGCGTAGTTGTCTTTCCAGCATTATCTAACCCAACTACCACAATCTTGTACTCCTTTGCTGGAAACAACATGAACCAAAACCTTGATGCAAATGCTCCCATCTTCCCTCCTTTTTTTTCAATTCAATTCAATTCAATACCCTAAACACAACCCCAAAAAATAAAATCAATTTCAATCTGATCAAAATCCCCGCAATTAAATAAATAAATAACAAAGCAAACGACTATTCTGAAATTTGAAAATTAAAATAATCGGAGGATCAGAAAAAGAAATAATCTGATCAAACCTTGATTTTTGGTGATTGTTGTAGTTCGATAGAGGGCTACTATAATCAAATTTTTGGTGTCAACAATATCGATCTGCATCGAGAAAATTCATTCAAGTTAAGCAATAATGAGTTGTCAAATTGAACAATCAATAAGAAATTCAAACCCTAACATCAGCAATCGGGAAATAGTGAAATTAAAACCCTAGAAATTCGAATTAGAAAGAATGAAGCGATAACGACGAGATAGAGAGAGAGAAAGAGGGAGAGAGCGATTACCTTGCAGGAAGTAGACTTCAATGGCGTCCGCTATCGAAACTGCGAGGACAATTTTTCGCAGAGAGAGAGGAAGACGAGACAGAGGGCATCATGTTAAACGATGACGTTTTATATAGAGAGCCACTGACGAGAAAAGGCATACGCTCCTCGAATCATAATTGTAAAAACTAGCTCGGCCTGACAATTTGACCCGAAATCTATCTGATTTGAAATTAAAACCGGGTCAAGTTTAAAAAATAAAAAAATAAAAAAACAAAGTGATCTTGTTAAAAATTTAAGTTGATAAGGTTTAACTCGGTAAAAAAAATTATAATCCGTTAGCTATTTATTTTTTTAATAAAAAATAAAATCATTTTAATTTTTTTAAAAAAATAGAGTTAACATGGTGATTCTGTCAAAACCTTTAACATTAGCCTTTAACCCCGGCCGGTTTTAAGAACTCTGACCGCAAGGAGGAAGAAGAGGATCAATGTAAGAAATAATATCATTTACCATTCATTACTTCAGTCCTTAATATTTCCTTTTTAAAAAAGACAAGTCCTTGCTCTTTTAATTTTTACACATTTTGCATCTTCAGGTAAGAAATTGTTGCTGCTGGAATTGATTCCTAAATTGCTGTGCTCATGGTTAATTTTAGGGAAGTTTAGTGGTTGATTCTTTGATTATAGTGAAGACTCTTCATACGTCACGCGGTCATTTCAGCAATGAAGCTTCTTTCAAGCAGTAGCTGAGAGTAGGGATGAGTGAGTTTTTGGCAGATGATCAATGGCAAACTGGACATGGGATCCTGCAAAATGCAAAGGCTGCAAAAGGTAACTAACTAGTTATCTGTCTCGTGATTCGCTACTAGTTGGATAGTTTTTTCTCAATAAAATAAATAAATATAATCTATGTGTCTTTCCATGTAAAAAAATTTCGATTGACATGTATTTAATTAAATTAACTTAAAATTATTTGTGCAATCAAAAACAAATTATTAAACTAGATTTTTAATCAACAAAAGTTATCAAGTTAAACACATGACTCATGTCATGAATTCAATTAAGTTCAATATTTTTTTAATAATTTTTTATTTAATTATATGATAAGAAAAATAAATGCACTTAAAATGAAAATCAATTAAATATCAAGATATTTGTTTGAAATTATGACAAATCCACGAATATCAAATCGAAACAAATTACGTTGCCAAATTAAAAATCAATAAAAAATTAAAGGAATTTTTTTTTAAAAAAAATAAATAATAAAAATCAATAAATATCCAATTGTGAATGATTAAATTAGAAAAAAAAAACCAATAAATAAGTGAAGGGAAAAAAAAGGCTTAATGTGCTTGCGCCTAAAAAAAAGGCTGAGGCTTACAGGCTTGGCTAGCCCACGCGCCTAGGCATGTTTAAACTTTTTCTTTTTTTATGAGGTGAATGGTGGTCCTTGATTTTTTGAAAAAATAAAATAAAATATGATACGTCGTTTGCTCTACTTGTTTCAAGTCGTGTCAAGAGTGTTTTACACCTAAAATTGGAATTCAACCATTGTTTATTTAAAAAAACACCCTAAAAAACTAAACAAACTCATTTATGCCTTTAAATAACTCAAAAGACAGTCAAAAAACAACAAATCAACTCGAAACCCAAGAACTTCCCGAGTTTAGATCTATCATCTTGAGCAATCGGGGAGCTAAAGAACACAAAGGCAAGACTCCCCTCATCAAATGAAACTCATTGATAACAAGATTAACCCTTTTCATGGTTTAAAATGGTGTCAACCGAGGCTCTTTCCATTATCAGAATCCGGTGAATATCTCTATCATCTTTCAAACCAATGACTAGAAAGTTAGAAAAATAAGGTTTTGTACCATAATTGAATTTTTTAAATATTGAAGGACCAAAAAGATATAATTTTAAAAGTGAGCGGACCAAAGTGAATTTTTTGCCCTATTTTTTAAATTGCCACCCTTTTCTCCTTGTTTTAGACTTTGGTCTCTTCGTTTTTTCAATTTTCACTTTGGTCTCCTTTTCTTTTCTCTCCTTAAAAATTCTTGATAAATTAATATGAATTTGGGCATAAAAGGATGTAATTGAAAAAAAACAAAGTTCAAGAACTAAATTATCTATATATATAATCATTGTTAGTTACTACAATGAAAACACTATATATTTTAGAGTTTCTTATATAATTATAATAATATGGTACAAAACCAGTGATTCATGCTTGAGGAGAATGCGACCATTACACACCCAATTGCCTAATAATTATCAATTTAATTTCTTAAAACTTCATGTTCAACACCATTAACAATTCATCAATATTACTTGTTGGGCTCGATCCTTTTGAAATATAATCTTCTTTGGGCCCACTAAAAATAGGGACTAGCTGAAGCAGAATCCTATGCTCTGCTAGATTTCACCAACTAATCTAGGAAGTATCAAACCTAACACATCAACCTGAAGAAAAATCATAAATAATGTGTGTTGGTTTAGATGTAGAAAATCTTTATAGGGCCAATATGGTACTTCACCACCTAAAAACTTCAATCTTTTTATGGGCTGGCGGAGGACTTGAAGGTGGACGGACGGAGAAGAAGGTGAAAAGAAAATGTGTTCGGTTGTGTGTTTTGTTTCTTGACGTGATGTATGTATGTATGTATGTATGTATGGTCTGCAAACTGTCCGTTGGCTTGCATTGTAATATTCTATCTCCAAAATAATGAAGTAATAAATGAAGAAATCATTTATTAACAAATTGCTTTTCATTGGCCCGCGGTTCTTTCTTGAAAAGAAGAAGAAAATCCATTGCCCATAGTTATTGTTTTACATGTAAGAGATATAACAAATATAGTAAATATTCTTTGATTTGTTGCTTTTTATATTGCCTACAAGATAGTAGAAGGATTGTGTTAGAAAACTTTAAAGATAACTAAGGGTTAAATTAAAAAAAAATTAAAAAATAAATATAGTTTAAGATATTTAATCTTCCAATACAATTTATTTTCCTGATTGTATTTAATAATTTTATTTATTAGAATTATTTTTAAATTTAAAATAATATTTAATTTAATAAAATGATAATAAAAAACATTTAGAAAAATAATTGAATAAAATTAAGTAAAGCTACAATAAAAGAATGTCTTTTAATATTAGAAAAGTAAAATAAAATCTTATTCCTAAACCAAAAGTAAAAATTAAATCGTGTTATATTAAAAAAAATCAATAAAAAAGTGTTTAAAAAGTCCTCTATTTTAGCAAACAACGGGCTCAAAACGCGTCCGAAAAAATCAAAATCAGTCTAAGAAATAATAAATTCAAAGAAACCAAATACCAATAAAACACCAGCCACGTCATCAAATCCAATTAACTCAAAGTGTCAACATGGACGACACGCGCATCTCGTTTGGATTGTTCTAACCACTCGACACTTTGCCTTTGGCCGTTTCATGGATGCCACGCTCTCCGCTTCCCATCCTTATTCCGCTGACGTTTCATCCAAAATCAGATCCCACGTGGACAACTAAAAGTACAAACGACAAAAAGGAACACGTGCCAGCCTCGCGCGTCTGGATTCAATGCATCCAAATGGCAGATGCTCTCCACGCTCCTTCCTGTCCCGCCACCCACACACGCTCAGAAACCAGTCTCCCGCTTGACCCATTTTATCTCTTTATTATTGAGTATTATTAATTAATTCGAACAAATCTTATTGTTTTCTCTCGAACTTGTCTTTCAGCCAACGTTGTTTCAATCAAAGATTTGGAAGCCTGTCTTTTACTTTTTTCTTTCTGGGATTTTTTCGGCTCTGATTTTGAGGTATAAGGCTTTGAATTCTATGATTATTCGTTATTTTCATCTGGGGTTTTTCGTGTTTGGTTTGTTTTAATTTTATTTTTTTGAATGAAGGATTGGAAAATGAGAGTGAAATCTGAATTGGGTTTTGTTTATTTTTTAGAAATCACTTGAAAAGGAGAATATTTGATTTTTTTTTTCTAATGGGGTTTTCGCTATTTTCTTTTGCAGATTTTGTTGACTGAGATGAGCACGGGCTCAGAGCCTGATGTAACAGTGGAGGAGGTGACTGGAAATCGGTAGGTTTTAGTTAATTTGGCTGAACTGTAATGCAAATCAAAATTATTTTTATTTTTATTATTATTACTATTTGATGAATTAAATTGATGGTGTTTGTGGTGTGGAACAGGAGCTTTCCTGCTGGGAAGAATAAGGGGAAAGTCCCGAGAAGAATTCATAAAGCTGAGAGGGAGAAGCTGAAGCGTGAGCAATTGAATGAGCTCTTTCTTGACTTGGCCTCTGCTCTTGGTAAATTTCTTTTCCCTTTCCTTTTCAGTGGGAACTTCTTCTTTTTAATTTTTGTATCCATGAAAAATTGAATTGAATCTTTGGAGAATTTTCATTTCTTGAACAGAGTTGAGTGAGCCAAATACTGGAAAGGCTTCTATACTGTGTGAAACGACTCGGCTATTAAAGGACTTGCTTACACAGATTGAGTCCCTCAAAAAGGATAATGTAGCTCTCTTATCTGAATCTCGATATGTAACTGTTGAGAAAAATGAGCTGAGGGAGGAGAATTCTGTCTTAGAAAATCAAATTGGGAAACTGCAGGGTGAACTGGAATCGAGAGTGGCTGCGCAATCAACACCTGTCCTAAACGTGCCGCCTCCAGAATTTCAGCAACCGCCACATTTTCCAGGAGACTCGTTCAGATTGCCTGCTGTGGATGCTGCTGCTGCTGCACTGCAGCAGACGCCAGCTGTCTTTGTGGTTCCTCTCTGTCCTGATCATGTGCAAGGTCTTCCAATGGCCACCTCGAATGTGAGGAAACCACATGCTAGATATCCAACCGCTGCTGATTCTTGGCCGTCTCAACTTCTTGGAGAGCAGCAAATTGCTAGGAAGGAAGTTCAGTTTAGTGGCAAGGATAGCGCTATCTGTAATCCTGGGGAACGATGCCATCCTTAACTAAAAAAAACATGCTAAAGTGTAGTAATTTATAGTAGCGTCATTGCCATTGTGCTTTTGGAGTTGCAGATGATCTGATGTGTTTGTTTAGCTTCTGCTATTCTGTTTTTTTTTTTTTTCCTTTTCACTTGGTAGTATTTGATCACTTTGCATCAGTTTTCTGCATACTAAAATGTCAATACAATTGTTGATATTGGCGTGTTGCTTTAGAAAGAGGACATTGTATAGCCATTGCACACGATGTTCAGAGTTATTGAGCTTAGATGAATTGCATACAGATGATACCTGATTAAACTCTTCATCATCCATTTTAAAATCTGAAAAAAAAGGCATGCCCATATCAGGTTGTTTCAATTATAACACAATTCAATAATAATGTGTCGATGTTGTGTTTTTGGACATTTAATGTCTTTTTGCGAATGCTTAGTGGTGGTGGTAACTACAGTTTTTCTCATGTCTAAGGCCACTCAGTGTTTGCCTTGCCTTCAAGGGATAACTGTTCAAATGCTTTGAGAAATATGCCAGAAAGAATAGCAACAGCTGATATTTTACATCGTGGAAGTCTGTGACTGTTAGTTTAAACCACGGGTGATGTTGCATTATGGATTCAAGATAGTTAGGACACTTATTGTGGATATTGATTCAGATGAACATGTGAAGGCAATGAATGAGATTAATGCAGCTGCTAGAATGAGATTAATGCGTGCTGGAATTCTCGGTGAATATACGTAGGACAACTTCAATGAATGCCTTGGACATGGACCTGATGACTCAGTTCTTGGTTTCAATCCAATTCTGTTTTCATCCCTCGTGACCCTGTTGTCTTCTCTATAGACAATGAATGAGGATAATATTCTACATGACACCTCAATATCGTATTAGATTAAACTAGAATCTCTTAATTTTTCTGTGAACAGAACTTGTTGGCGAAATTCCCGATCGAAGCATGTCTGGGACGATGTTTTTTTGAGTCACTTGGACTAGGCATACAACAACATGACTGGAAAAAACCCTTAAAGCACTCGAGTGCTGCAGAGCTCTGTGCCTACAGCTTTCTTGAACATGAACTTCGTGGATCCCAAACTGCACACTGTGGATTCGTGGTTTAACTCTTCTGTCAATGTTTGGCTCCTTGGTGATTAGAAGGAGATGGAAGCACAATACATGCCCTTTCAGTTCTCAGGGAGCTTTGATGCATCCAGTTTCATTGCCAACAAACTGTGTGGACTCCCCTAGCAGAGAACTGAACCGAGTCGCCTAAAGCTGAAGGTGGAGATCAAGGACAAGAAGCACAAGGAAGTTGATGGGTTTTACGTGAGCACGGCACTTGGATTTGTGGTTAGCTTTGGGGCAGTATTTGGCTCCTTGGTAATTAACAAGATATGGAAGCCCATCTACTCAAGTTGAGCTATTTTTTACGAGTGTGTTTTATAAAGGAGAAAAAAGAGAAATAAAAGGTTCAGAATATCAAAAAATAGAATAAGAATTATCAGGGAAAAAGTAGGAAACTAATGAATTTTGGAAAAAAATGGGAAAAAAATCAGTAAATAAATAAAAACCAAGGACCAATTTTTCAGCAATATGCTTGTTAAAAGAATTTATTTATAAATATATTTTTTATAAAATAAATATATAAAAAATAATGGGGACTTTAAAAACGAAAAGAAAAAAAAGGACCTATCTAGAATTAATTTTAATTCATGGACAATAACGAGCTCTTATGAATAGGACAAGAAAAAGGAGAAGGCAGGGAATGAGAACTGATGGAAGAAGATGCACTGCCATTACCAATTTAAATGCACAACAGAATCACCTCATTACATGCTAAATTTCCCTCATGGTCTTCATGACATACCATCCCTAATACTGGCTATAAACAGTCTAAGCGCTCTTGCCTTCCTTGCATGTTCAGGTGACATTTCATTCTCTGATTCACTCAAATCTATCACCTCACTATGTTGATCATTCACTCGTTGACATCTTGAAACAGTACGAGTTCGGGCTACGGGAGAGGGGCTACAGAGATCAATGACCTCATACTGACTGGAATCAGTAAACAAGGCAGCTCTAGAACCAGCATTACGTGGATCTAGTTTTGTATGACTAGCCGCAGTTGAAGTAGCCATATCTTCTGAAATTGCTGCTTTTGATGACAAGGAGGTGCTACAGGCAGTATTGCTTCCTGATTCAATGTCAAGCAGCAAAGTTTGGAGTTTTAAATCAATTTCGGCCATAGCAAGCCTGTTTCCTGATTTCTTTGATCCAGGTTTGCGTTGATTTTGTTTCTTTCCCAAAGCTGTTTTCTCCTCAAACTCTGCAATCTTTTCCGGACAAGCACTTGAGATAAAGAAAGAAGAAAAATTAATCTTCATAACATAATAGAAAAAAAAAATAAAGATGAAAGACTACAACCAAAGAAAAAAAAAGATGACCATGAAATGTTATGCATCAAGCAGGTCAGACTAAAGACTGAAAATCCGTTTTATAGGTTTTTGAGTTAGTTTTTAAAACATTTTCTATCAATTGCAAAAGGCCAACAATCCCATTCCACTCAACACGAATATGCAGCCAAAAATTCTACCAAAATAAAATTGATATAAAGGTGCTAATGAGAAAATGACCACAATAATAGATACCTCTCTAAGAGATCTGCTGGAACTATGGAGGTTTTAAGTCCATCAAACCCTTCCCACAACACCTCAAAGCATTCTGTTCCCTGAACCTTTCTCTGTTTAACAACTCCAGATACAGGGCACTTAACTGGTATCTGCCATTGAGAAGGTTTAGCTAGTTGTGTACAAGATAACTGATGGTAAATGAAGACTCAAATTAGCATACCAACACCATAGCACACAACCTCATGATAATACAAATTGTGAGAATAATGTATTAGCATATTTCCAGCAATCATGTTTTGACAATAAAATTAGGGTAAATGAAGTGATTACATTATGCATGACGTTTAAGACATAAAATAAACTTCTTCCTATATTATTTAGACAGATGTACTTGATCATTGGTATTTTCATCACTACCTTTTGCAGAGGAAGATTAACTCCTAACTCTGATGAAGTTGATCGCAGATTGGCAAATCTCCGCAAGTCTCTTTCAGCAATTTTTGGAAGGGTGTACTCATCTAAGCCAAGAAAAGACAATAGCATTAACAAATGAGAAGGGCAAAGGAGGAGCAGAAGAATGCTAACAAATGAATGAATAAATGACATCAGCTATGCATACATCACAACATTATCAGAGGGACAGCATATAAGTCAAGAGGACATTGTGTGTGATGCTCCCAAATCCATATATCCATTATTCCTCTTCCCCACCAAGTTTAGAGTTGGGACTTTCAAAATTAAAATTTAAAAGACTTTTCCAGAATACATGTTTAACTACTTTTAAAGAATCTGTATCAATTTGAAAAAATGCAGCAATTAATGAACTAGCTTCCATGAAACAAAATCAACCACAATTTGATTTGTTGTCAAGACAATAAGCCACCACTTGTACACCATAAAGCCACAGGGGACACATTTTTAAATAAGAAAACTTAGTAAATTTTGCTGCTGTGCCACTATGTTTCATGAGACTTGACCCAGACATCCAAATGATGCTCGCGTAAGAATCTTGCTTCTACATGCAACTGGGTAGTAAGGCAGATAATGCATAGATACACATGGGAGTGAGTGACTGTGCCAATCAACTGAGAGAAGAACCTGTTTTCTCTGGAGGCCACCCAAAGAACTGAGCACATATCCCTTGAAGTTTGAGACGTTGAAATGGATGCTGAGAAAGAACCCTTCACAAGATAAAGTAATTCATAAGCAAGCTTGCAACAATAGGGGACTGATTGAGAAGCCCAATTACTTGGCCACCGGTTTAATTTACAAGTTTTTATAAACTGCTTTTTGAAGGCTCAAGTTTCTCCAAGAAGACAACTGAAGGCGCCTTGGGAGCAACAGGAGGCTCATGCAATAACTTGCATGAGTACCAAAAACAACTGAATTATGCAAACAACTTACCTACAGGCTGCATCAGAATCTGCTGGGTGGCACTTGGGCTTCAGATATGCATCAATCACTTGCAAGCACTCATTCTTCCTTTCTGAATTGTTATCGCTTCCTGCCGCAAGCATTTAAGTGTTTTACAACAAAGTAAGCTGCAATATTCCATCTGATAAAATCAAACTATTTGACCTCATAATTTCCATGGAAAAACTAGTCATTTGATTTTGGATGCCAAGATAAAAATATGTTCATGTCACCAACCTAGGTAATCTTAAATAACTAATGCAATACAAACTTAAAACTGAAATTATGAAAAGCAGCCATACAAAAAATCCACCAGATCAGTATGGAAGTACTAACCTTAAGCATGTTGCTTTATCAATAATTTTGGAGTCTCAAACTATATCTTAATTCTAGAGACCATTCCTGACTACTTATCTAGATCTAGATCTGAGTTATTGCATTTACTTCAAGCATGAATTTTTAAAGTACACTTGCAGATCGTGGTAGCAAAATGTAACTAAAGAAAGGTTCTACTATTTACCATTAAAATGGATTTCAGAATCCAGAGAGTTTGTTTTTTTACTGCGCATCTGCTTCTTTGAAGTTTTTATCTTCTTTGCAAAGGGCAGTCCCTCTGATGCAATTTTTTGAAGGACATTGCTATCTCCAATTGACTTGACAATCTGGCATGCTGACTCCTGGAAGGGGGAAAATAGCGGAAGCATTTGATTACCTATTTGCTAGATAATTGATAGGAATTTGGGAAAAGGACATATGAGTTACTAAAAAAACATGAAAATAAAAACAAAACGAAACAGAATAACCAAACATACTGGACCTAGACCATGAACTCCTGGAGAGTAATCACTTCCAAGTATAAGGGCTAGCGAAATCTGGAAAAAAGATAAATAAGTTAAGAAACTCTAGAATTGAGGCTTGCAGGTAAGACATGCAGAAGACAGACAAAGCAATATAGCTCCTAAATCATATGCTTTTTATATGTTCAACTTAGCTGAAAAACAAATCAAATAAACTTTCAATGAGGCACAACATATCATTGCCAAGGAAATGGGTCAGGACAACAAAAAAGAGACTATACATGGCACTCTTTCTCTGTCATTCTCTTTCACACACACATGGCATCAAACATGAACTGAGGAATAATAAATCCAAGAAATTAACTTGAGGCCATGGTAAAACTATTTTCATCAGAGTCCACTGCCTATTAATGAAGGTGAAATCTTTAATTTAAAAGAGCCACGAACCACCTCTGTAAATGCACTCATTTGATAAGGATGCATGTTATAAGGAATACACTCAATGCAACAGTAACAAGGTCTACTGTTAGAAATCAACATGCTTCATCTGTTATTGAAAGAAAACACAAACTAGGAAATTACCAACGAGTTCCTCCCAAACCCAAGTTTTCTTTCTACTTCTTCCATTTCATAACAAACAACATGTCCTTCTCCTAATTCAACATAAAATGGTTAGCAGTGTTAATACTCAATTGAAAGACAATATTTAAACATTTCAAGAGTGAAACTGTGAAAGAATCCCTATCCACCCACCAAGGCATATGTCTCTGTACACGGTCCTTGCACCAAAAAGGAAGACATCTGAATCTGAGCTGAAACAACCATCCTGATAATCATTATCATAATGATGAGAAAATTGGCAAGTATTTCCTAACCCAAACAGAACTCAAGAGTATAAAATTATAATCCAAACAGAACTCAAGAGTATAAAATTCCTACTTACACACAATGATTCTGTGTTTAACAATGCACACTGTGCTTCAGCTTCCTCAATGCTGCATTTGGAAAGAGAGAAGATAAAAAAAATATATATATATAAATAAATAAATAAATAAATATATATATATATATATATATATATATATATATATATATATTACTGTTCAGACCTCGAATATTACTTTCAGCAGAGTAGAGGCAAAAAAAGAAAAAGAACCAACCAAATTCTGCTAAAATTACCTATCTAAGCAAGGGATCCCAAGTGCTAATCCAATATCTTTTGCTTCTTTGATCATGCATGAGAACTCTGATCCCATGTTTCTCCGAAGTGAGCAAGCTTTTTGTGAATTTGTTTCATCTTGGGTAACCTACAGCATAGAGAAACCCTTTTCAATTCAAGAACCAGGAGAAACTTAAAAAAAATAAAATAAAATAAAAATCATCCAACTGCGTACACATGAATAAAAGAAATTGAACATGGCACGGTGACAGTTGCCTACCTCAAGTTCTAAATTCAAGCGCCGACGGTAAGTGGCTAATTTGATAGCAGGGATTGATCCATCTACCATACAACAATACAACAAAGCTAGCACAGTTCAAAATTCTTAAAACAAGTAAAACACATACTCCTTAAATTCACAAACAGTCAACAGCAAATGAGATACTAAAGATTCATAGGTAATTCAATAGCTTCTTTAATCATAATAAAAATATCACCAATACTATTATCCATCAAAATTAAATGTCAATTCCCACTATGCAACAAAATCACACCTTTAGACTAAAACTTAACACCCCATTTTATTTCACAAAAATTAAAAACCCAATTTTTATTATTAACGGGAAAAATTCAAAGAAAATAAAAGAACCCACTTAAACAAAGAAAACAAAAATAAATACCAGCAACAAAAATAAGGCTGCAATTCAAAGCAATGAGAGCTCTTAGACGATGAAACAGATTCCTAATATAAGGCTTGTCTTTAACCAATCCGCAGTGTGTTTTGTTTACATTTTGGAGTTGAACCATCCAACAAGACAGATCTATACAAACCCTTTTGTTCCTAAAACACAACAAAAACAAGAAATTCAAAAAAGAAACATAAAGTTGTGGTCTTTTTGGTTGCCAGGAAAAATAAAAGAAAAGAAAGATGAAAACTTCACTGGAGATGGTGAAGCGGCAGGGTCTTCTTGCATGATTCTAAGATGTCCCATAAGTTCTTCACTCCCATGTATGTTAGAAGCTGACCAGAGAGATCCGTTTAAGAGGGAAAATG
Source organism: Populus deltoides (assembly GCA_015852605.2). NCBI lineage: Eukaryota > Viridiplantae > Streptophyta > Magnoliopsida > Malpighiales > Salicaceae > Populus > Populus deltoides. Next base: position 1,223,784 of record CM027584.2, on the reverse strand, counting down.
AGGTGTTCTGGGTTTTATTTCAAAAAACACCAACTTTACTTTCTATCTACCTCTAGTCACTACTGACTTCTATCTGTACAACTTGAGATAACAGTTAACTGCCCAAATCAGTACTCTAATTGACTGGTGAGTCGACCCATTGACCCACTAACTCGGAACTTGGACAGTTTCTTTCAAAACTAGGTACGTAGTTAACTTATACCAACATCTTTTATGCTAAGAAACTATCTTTGTAGGAAGGTTGGACAGAGATTTCTTGTAAAAATATTTGCCCCGCTCACAATGAGAATATTTCATTCCACAACTCATGATCCAAACAAAACTTAGATGAAACAGGATAGTTTTTTTTTCCTTAAAATGATGAAACTTCCTCTCTTTTTTTAAATGTCCAAACCATTGCCATTTTAAGAAAAAAAAATTAAAAAATAAAATAAAATAAAAATCATGGGTTGCACACTTCATCTATAATATTATATTATTTTTTATGTTGGATTTGTTACATGATAATAATTATTTTTTAAAATATATTTTATTTAAAAATATATTATAAAAATATATTTTTTAAAAATTATTTTTATATCAGTATATTAAAATAATTTAAAAATACAATAAATAATTAAAAAAAAAACACAGATGATTAAAAATAAACAAGCTATTTGACCAAATATCATGTTTTTTGGGCTGGGAATAAAGATTTGGTCTTCTGACCCTGGACATTGAAAAAATACATCAACATTCACTTGATGTATTTAAAAATAAAAATAAAATTTCCAAAATATTAATTTTTGCAATGGTCTTGACAATTAATTGAACAAAAATGTAGTAGAAAATGTTGAAGAGGGCAAATAATTGTTGAGTTTATATCATTAATCCAGCTCTCAGAATTATATGCCATAAGCTTTTGTGATCTGTGTTCCATACATGTAAGCCATCTCTTTTCCATATGTTGTCCCAAGCTGGGATGATGATGAAGCAGCCTTGAGTGCAACTGAACTACATATGTGATTGACTGCTTTGTATATAATAATAACCTATTTATCACACTTTATTAAAGTTGCTATGAAAAATAAAAAATAAAAAAAATCAGAAGAAAAAATTAGAAAATGTTGCCTCTTTATCAAAGTTGATATGGAAAGAAGATAAACAAATAAACTAGCTGTTAATGTACATGAAGGTTTCACAGGGCTAGCTGCCTAGCTCTCACCTTGCAAGACCATCAAGAGAGACAGAATTTTGAAATTCTGAGATTGTATCGTTAATCTTCTCTCAAAACCATGGCCAAAAGCTTCACTGTAAGGTGTTTCGAGATGGAGAATACACCAAAAATTGGTTCTTACCGCAGTCTAAAGTGTACATATATGATGAAACAAAGCATACATCAAATGTCAATACATGAAGCTTTTTCCACCCATGTGTTGTGGTGATCACTCTAATCTTTTGCTGGCAGGGGAAGTTCGGATATTTAGAGATCAACCATTTCAGCCACAAACATCCTTTGAGGTTCCGAAGAGACTTCAGTTTCATCCGTGATGCATGCTCCGGAGTTTGGGATCATAATCTTATGTATGACAAGTACGAGTGTGATTACAAGTCATGCGGCTTCAAGCTGCGTCTATTTTGTGCAGAGTTGCTATGAACGTTTCAAAATCCCTACCATCCACACCCTGTCATCTTAAGAGTAAGTCCTAGTGGCGAAGACGAACACTTTGTTAGCATTTCCTGTGGTTTAGAGCTTGGATAGGAGTTTCGCTACCACTGTGATCAATGCAATCTAAACTTTGAATATCTGATGTGCTGTTCTGAAGGCCAGAGCAGAAGAAGGTTATGACTTGCTTCACCATTTTATCCACTTACATCCTTCGGTACCTTTGAAGAAGCTTCCTGGTAAGAGGGACCGTTTAATTTTGTCTTATAATTAAGACAATGTGAGATGCCATGCTTTTTTTTCTTTGTTTGATGAGCGGACATGCCCTTGTATGCATAAATCAAAAGAATAAAAATAATAGTTAAAGACCTCAAGGGATTTTAATCTTACAGGCTATTCATCTCTTCTTCTTGCCATTCATTTCGCCTGGGTACAAGGCTTACATGTTTTGATTCTCTTAGACGATAAGGAATTCTAACAAGTTCATACTTTCCCCTCTTCTGATCATACCATACAAGTTTGTCATCAGAGAGCAAGTCCAAGAGATCCTTGTCATGATCATCTTTATCCTTTGTGAACACGTTGCTAAAGGCATCGGATTTGTATTTATGTAGCCTTCTCAAGAAAAATACCACATGAGTGAAAACATTTTGACCCATGAATCCTCCATTCCATATGTCAAAGGTACTTTGACGAGAAGAAGCTAAGCAAAGGCATTGTCTCGAGACACCAACGCTCCAATAGGAATGACCAGGATCCCCCAAGCTCGGCAATGGCGTTGTGCAAAACTCTTCCCTTTGAATATCAAATGCTACCGTTTTTTATTCATGCTTCATGATGAACAACCAAGGAAAAGCTTCATAAACAGCACATATCTTCGGGGATTCTGGATAGGTGGAACAATTGCTCTCCATGAATTAGTCTTCAAGCTATAAATTACTTCAATGGTATAACCATGAAACATTTTAGGCAACCGTACAATTCTCAAAACCTTGTAGTCATCGTTGATTGAATCATGTCCAAATGCATGTTCACTTCAAGGATGTCATTGGATTCCCTGCAACCTTAATAGGCGCAACTCTTAGGTTTTTTTTCTCCATTTATTGACGAGTTCCTCACGGTGAGGTACCTGCCTCTGCTGCGGCCGTCAGATTTTAGAATGCAAATCAAGCCATTGCAAGAGCCCAAGATTGCGGTGCTGCGACCAGCTTCAAACGGGCCGGCATCAAATTCTTTGGTTTGCCACTGGGAATAAGAAAGGTACTGTTAGGAAGGACTTCCATTCCATTATGAAGAATGTGACTGCCTTTGGTATTCTTTTCATCTCTATGAAGAACAAATGGAGGAGCAGAAAATGAAGGACTGGATGTTCACTCAATTTGACGAGAGTTGATAATGGAAACCTAATGAAAGGTCCTTTCAATCCTTCATTTGTAATTTTCAATCCTTCTAATTTGAATAGAACAACTCTTATCAAATCCCTCCTTCGTAATTTTCAATACTCTCAAATTTGAATGAATTAACTGTCATCCTTCTCTCTTCTTAGTTAGCCATTACTTAACCCCATCCATCCTTCTCCCTATTTATCCCTCTTAGCAAACACTACTTGAGAGTTAAAGCTAGTGTATTAACCAAAACCTCTGTGGTTTTCAAAAATATGAGATGGACAAGACGTAGGCGATATGACCAATGTGGTTACACTTTTAATTTTCGTTAAAAAAACGTAGACTATCAAAACATACAAAATTCCTTTTACACAACGCAAGAAATTCACAGTTTCAACTCTGCAGCCATCACTACATAATTGCTGCATCACATACTGTGCATGCTATCTGGCTCTCAGAATCTACCATTTATCAAGAAAACCACAAGCCAACGCTGATTGCAGCATCACGTGTAAACGCATTATCTGGTTACCAATGCAACTGCACTTAACCAAAGTGAAAATTTCAAGAACAATGCTATTGCCAGGAACAGGGTGGGACGAGGAGTCGTCCCGGAATCTGGTACAAACTGGCAAATGAGGTTGTGTTCTCAAGAATGGAGAAAGGGAGAGAGAAAAAAACTGAGGTTAGCTAATTCCATCTTTACTTCGCTAAGAATTCCTTTGCGATGCTCCTCGCTTTCTCCAAAAACTGGGAGCTTCTTGCAACATCATCATCAAACATTGCAGACTTTAAGTTTGAAAAGAATTCCCTGTAAGCAACAGTTGAGTCTTCAGACTTCTCGATTCTGACATCAGATCTCAACATATTCTCCTGTGCTTCTTCTTGTTGCTGAACTGGCAGAGTTTCCAGCAACTGTTCATTTCCCAATCTGCTGCTTAACACAGCTTCCAGCCTTGCAGCCATGATAGTGGCCCTTCTGATACATGATGGAGGTAGCTGCATTGGAAAGAAGAGTACCCAAGTCACATTAACATCAGAATCATAAAAAGTGACTAACTGCAAAAACCAAAATCTCAAATTTCAAAGAAACTACCCTTTTTTTCATCATAGAACTTGCAGTTTATAAGTTCAACTAGAACTACCAAGAAATTTTCCCTTACAGTTTACACCAGATTCCATGTGTGTGTGGGCATGAGTTAGAGAGAGAGAATACCTCAGCAAGTTGAGCAACCTTAAATCCAAAACTCTTCTCTGAAACACCGGGCACCAGCTTATAAAGGTAAGTGACATCTTCAGGATCACATGTTGACTCAATGGCACCCTCGCTTTTTTCTGAGGTCAAATATGAAACATGGTATGCCCCCACAGAGCCTGGAAATTCAGTTTTAATCTCAACAATTTTAGGGTAGTGGGTTACAAATAAGACCATGCATCTTTTCTGATCCAGTAGATGGTATAATGTAGCATAAGCAATAGCTTCACCATCATATGTGCTTGTGCCTCTACCAAGCTCATCAATGATTACCAGTGACTGCGCTGTGCATTTGTGGAGTATATGAGAAGCCTCACTCAGCTCTTCTAGAAAGGTACTTCTCCCTTGTTGAATACTGTCAGAAGCCCCCATTCGGGTGTAGACGCCATCTAACACATGCAGTTTTGCTGACAATGCTGGTACAAAGGAACCAACCTAGGGGGATCAGAGGGCACCTTTGAATGAATGGTCATGCGAGTTTCATTTTGTCCAACAAAAGCAAGAAAGGGGAAAAGGTGGCTTCAACAATTTAACAATCAGAAACTTCAGGGTTTCATGAAAGATAAAGCTAGGAGACAAGGATGCATATTAATTAATTATGAAGTTCTAAAATGATGGAGTTAACTGAGGTATCCAGAAAATACAAATGAAAGTACTAGCAAGAGTTCAGCAAAGAATACAACTGAATGTGCATACTGCATAGCAATCAGGAAGCATCCAGCCACCCTAACACCTTACAGATAAGAAAAGAACCTGAGCCATCAAGGCAATAAGAGCAACTTGGCGAATGTAGCAACTTTTTCCTCCCATATTGGGTCCAGTAACAATCTGGCAATACTCTTTATCTGCACACAAGTTTGTGTCATTCGGGACAAAATTGCCTTGTAAAATTGTCTCCAAGACCTGGTTAAGATAGGTAAATAATCAGCAAGTAGCTCCCAATAACTTCAAAGCTATCATATAATACACACAACAGATTAAGTTCAACAAGCAAAATATTGGGCCTCATAAATTCAAGACATAGAATATTAAGTAGATTTTGCATGAAAATACATACAGGATGGCGACCAGAGCAAATGTTTATCTGAAGAGGTTCACTGTCATCCACAAACATGGGCCGGACATAATTCTGCAAAAAAAAAAAAAAATCACACAACTTCAAACTAATCAGAAATTGAAGCAATCTCTTTGATTCTTCAAGGATGTACCTTATTTTTCAAAAGAGTAGCAAACGAGAACAAACAATCCAAAGTGGCAAGAGCTTGAACAGCAGCTCGGAACTCAGCATAATATATACCAAAACCCCTTAGAAAGCTATCCCAGGCAGCTCGGGAGACAATCATGAGCTCCTCGTTAGCGAGTAATAGCTGGTCTAAGGCAGTCAAAACTTCAGGCGGGTGATACCGAATCATTTTCTTGGTACTGTTTACCTTGACCCAATTTAATGGAACTTTGAAATCCAAGGGCAACTGCAGTTAAAACTAGATCAACTTAGCCAGCTAACAAAAAATATTGTAGGTAAGATAACATAAGCAGTCAAGTTGTTGACTTCTAAAAAATACATTCTGCAAAGCCAAACATACAGCCCAAAACAATTATGCTCGATTTTCCATAATAAGAGGTCAATTTAAGAACAGGAAGTTACTGCCAATAAAATCCATGAGCTCCATACTAATAGAAATCTAATTTGGTGTACATAAATGTAAATATTGCATTTCTTTAACAAAATAAAATACATTTCTTTATTCCCAGAATATATTGACTGGGCTACCTCTATCAGATGTGTGGTTCCAGACACACTCATGAATTCCAAGTTGCGCATCTGAAGTTGCTTGCGATACAAACCAATTAAAGAATCCAATTTCTCCTTTGCAAATTGAACAGCTTCCCGAGCTCTTGCAACCTGTGGATGAAGAGTCGGATTCAGAAAGAATTTTAAATTTTATATCAGCCTAAATAAATCCCAATAGTGATGAAATTCAGAAGGTGAAGAACTTCAGAAAAAAGGACAAACCTCTGGAAATTGGTCATCAGAAATAATGATCAAGTTTGTCAGGTCACCTTGCTCAGCTGCTTCTTTGTTTAGAGTAGACAATAGTTTTGCAGCATTACCAACTACACTTGAGGAAGAAGCAGCCAAAATCAATCTTTTCAGAAGAACTGACTTCACAGTCTTTGATCCCACTCCGTCATAATTATGCTCCTCTTGAATGCAAAGTCGCTTAAGTTGTTTTCCAGCAGCTAATATAGCTTGAAAAACTGCAATAAACTGCCATTCAGTCATTTAAATCTGTTAGCAGCAAAGCAGTAAGCATGAAAAATTGGTACAAACAATTGTTAGATCAAAAACTACACTCGCATGAATATCTGAGATGCAGCTAGTGCTACTCAGTCACCCATAGTCACAAATTATTTTATAAATAAGAGCATATATGACAAGTGTGTCAATAGTTACTTCAGATGCAGTTGCAGTCCGATGGAAAATTCTTGTTATTCCACGTTCAATATCAGGTGATCTTCCCAAAGCAGTCAAAACAGCAGAAAGCAGATAATACAAGTCAGGTTGTACAATTGCTACTTCAGAATCATCCTCATCAAGTTCGCTTACACGCTGAGAATCTTTATACGATCCCATGCATTCTGCAATCTCAGAAACAGCATCAAGACGAGCAGATATCATGTTTCTATCACATAATGGGTGAGTCACCTGCATCATGAATCAAACTCAAAAATTGCATAGTGGCTATAACCATAGTTGAAATTATATATCAAGTTAAAAACAGCCCATACCCAATGTCTGAGTAGCCTTGAACCATATATTGTAAGAGTATGATTCATGATATGCAGCAAGGAACCAGACTCAGACCCATCTGAGTTATTTCTCAAAACCTGAACATGGTGATGCCTCCATCTTTTTAGCACAAAAAAGTCTAAACAGAGAATAAGAAAGACTTGAATGAGCAAAATATGAACTTAAAAAATGATCTAGGTTCCATTTATTATGATAGATTGTTTATGTGTTAGTTTTACAAAAAACTGCAAACTGAATTTACAAGAATGTAGTCAAGCTCCTAAAAACTATAAGGAAGTTCCACAAATTCTTCAATTAGTTGTGACTAGTCAAAAATCATTTCTCTCTGTTTTCCACAACATTGTCCTTTTCAGACACTAAAAAGGATGGAATCGTGGAAGAAAATCACATGATAAAAATTGATCCCCAGAACACTCTTTTTCAGGATCTTGATCGTGTTTCAACCTTAAGAGCACAATAGATAAAATTATTCGAAGGAGGGAGCAAGTTTTATTTCACAAACCCTCCCCGCCATATGCCATGAGTTGATAACAAAATCCTGGAAGGAGGGTTACTAGTAAGAGTGTGCCGTGGACCTTCGTTGACAACCACTTGCAGTTAAGCAAACCAATACTTTCATAGTTTCTCAGCATATCAATTACCTCTAATTGCTGGAGTGTATTGGCTGAAAGATTCATCTCCATGTTGCTTGAGAAGGGCCGAAAAGATGCTCCAAGGCATAACATTCTATCAAATCCAAATTGTTTCAGGTGGCGAACAGTTAAGGCCAATGCTTCCACAGCCAAATCAGGCATTTTTATTACTCCCTTCATGACCCAAAAAAGAAGTTCAAGAAGATAACATTGGCTAAGTATAGACAAATATATTCTTACTCCGCATTTAAAAAATTAAGAAATATCAAACCTCAATTGCTAGGTGACAAGACCCCTGTTCTTTGGCATCTGTCATTTGCTTTTCATTGTCTCCTAGATTATCTTCAATCATATTCTCATATAAAGACATCACATCAGCAAGGGCACCGCCATCACTGAAACAATCTCGCGAGACACGCTCCACACGAACATTTGAGGAAGGTCCAGAATATGCCAGTAGCAACTGATAATAAACAGGCCCATGCTATCAGACTGCTTTATTTTTATTGCAATTGCTTTATGAAATTTTGATATATGGCAAAAATCTTTTCCATGTTCAGTTTTAACAAACAGTTGGCCTGAGTCCTCATTATATGCAGCTAAAGCAACAGACCATGCATCACATTTAACAGCAAATTCAAGATTTGCATAATCATCTCACATTTCGAAATTGAAAGAAAACATCTTTTCTTATACTTTTCTCCAGTTGTTGCATACATCACATTCTAATTCTAACACAACTACAAACTACCTTCTCTGTTTGTTTCGAAAGTGGATCACCAAGAAGCAATTCAGCAGGAGCAAGGCTCAAAACAAAAGCTTCCAGCCCACTCCTCATAAACCCATCATTAAACTCTCCATAAACAACATCCCCTGTGGAAATCTCAACCGCAACAACACCAACTCTCACATCAAAAACCCCACCCTCAGCCCCACAGTCCAAACCCTTCTCCACTACACAACACAAATAATTACTCTCACCACCACACTCCTCCTCTCCCCCTCCCACATTCTCCGCAGCCTCCAAGGTAGCTTTCGTATACAATGCCGATAAGCCTCTACAAAATGGCCCACTTTTATTCTCTCCATGTGCCTTAATAGCCGCAGTCTCAGTCTGTTTAACAACCCCAACTTTATAACCTTCACTGACTAGCCTTCTCACATGGACATTTAATCTGAAAGTTGGAACACTAGCGGTCATAAAGTTATGATCTTTGTGTGCATAAATACCTAAAACTCTAGCAGCAATCTCGGCGTCTTCACCGAAAAATCGAAACTTGTAACCAACTTCAATCATTAAAAGAACATCGGGGTACCTTTGTTTCAAGTCAACTACTTGTTGTTCTAGAGGAGTGAACTTTTGAGTGTTTTGAGGTTGTGGGGTTTGAGGGGTTTGAGGTTCTAAGAGTTTGTCGACGAATTTTTTGTGTAAAGAGGGAAGCGGGTTTTGTGTGTGAGGTGAAAGTTTAGGTCTTTTTGGTGTGGAAGTTAAGCGAGTAGAAAGAAGATTGCGTTTTGATGGAGAGAAGGCGACTGTTGTTGTGATTTTTGGAGAGGAGGAAGATGAAGGGGCTGTTTGTGGTGGTGATGGTGGTGGACTAGTGGTGGTGGGTTTGGATTTGGGAGCGAAAAAACGGGAAATTATTTGTTGTTTTTGTTTGCCCATGGTGGTGGAGGCTGTGGTGGAGGAGGAGGAGGAGGTGTTTTTTCGTTGAATTGGCGCGCTTTTTGTTGTGTCTTTTCCTAGATAATCGACGGCTAGAAACAATGAATTTTCTCTTTATGTTTCAGACATTCTGATCTGATGGCAAAACGAAAACAGAGTTTCTCTTTGTATTGAACTTGGGCCTGCTGAGGTTCACAACTGAGGGAAATTATATGTGCGTTGGGTAAGAACCGGAAAACAGTTGCTTTCAGTAGAACTGGCCTTAATTTTCTATTTTATGACTAGATGTTGAAAAATCCGATCCAATTTTCCATTTTCCGACCACTGTTACACATAACAGTTCACGAAACAGAAAAAGGTTGGACTGACCATTACTGAATCCAGTTGGATACAATGTCAAACATACATGCTCATGATTAAACTACAAATCAAGATATTCCAAGTCTCCCTTTTACCCAAATCACTGTATTCATTAAAAAAAAAAAATCTTGTAATTTACTCTTAGATATAACCTTGAATATGAGGTTGCATAAAAATAATTTTTTCAAGAATGGTACAAAATATAATACATAATTTTTTGAAAAAATGGTTTTGAAAATCTTTCATGATTATAATTGCATTATTATAAGTGAGTGAGAAAATATTTTTTGTTTAGAAATGCATTAAAATAAAATTATTTTATTTTTAAAAAATTATTTTTCGCATCAAAACAATATAAAAACATAAAATAAATTTTTATTTTAAGCCAAGAAAATAGAAATTCAAAATTTAAGGGAGCAACACACCCTTCATGTTTTACAAAATTTACAGTTGTGGTTTAATCTGCACAATCTTTGCTTTCTTACTTAAAGCTGTGATTGCCACCTCCAGCAAACTTGAGCTGCAAAAAGGCATGGAAACTTTGGAAGAGTAATGCACCCAGCGCGGATATCAAGCAGCCAGCAAAACGTTCAGTTTTGTTAACGCTTTCAGTATAGAGAGCATTCCATCTTCCAAGTTAATAATGATGGACTTCAGCTTTATAAGATCATGCACTTGTCATTGCAGTTGCATGCTATCAGTGTCGCTGCCACAACTCTGCAACTTAAGCAATCAGAAGCATAGACCTCACCTCGACCTTGAGTAATTAATCATGGACATAATCATATGCTGAGAACCCACTGTACAGTAGAGAGCCATTCTCAGAGTGGTGAAGAAGGTAATAGCAATCATTGCAGAAATAGCAGGGGTTATCTGGGGCCCACTTGTCATCCACAGTCACCTTTACAGCTCTATAAACCTTGCATACCATGCATTTCTGGGTACGAAATTTTATTTGAAAACTGACTATAGGATATGCTACGCGATTTTGTAAATCATCAGGATGAATCAACCTCATGTCTCTGAATATAATTGTATGCTTACAATCCCCCTGTCCAAGACAGACAAAAAGTTGAATATCATGATGGTGCCTGCATGAAACTCTTAACATATACATGCAGTACCACCCATCAGCTCAAGCAAAATATGTAATGGAAATCGCACAACCCCTAATGGAACTTGAGAATTTTAGCAAAGAGAATGATAGGTGCAAATGTGAGCATACAAAGGTAAATATACGGCGTAAAAAGATAAAACTTGCATGTTCATGATCCCAGCAGAGCAACATATGCAGAAAAAAATCTACCTGGTGACAGTAAAGATATCCTGCACCAAGACGAAATCTCAAGTCACAAAACCGTGTGTTCTGCATGTCGCGACGTCTAAATTGAGGCAAACAAGGAGTGGTTGATTCGCCTAAAACTGCTTTCTGCTTTTGTTGCAAGTCACCACTTATGATACACTCCCACTTTCTAAAAGCATCAGCTTTTTTGTTTCTAAGCCAATCAATTATAGGTTCACTATAATCTATAGCAGATGTATCTCTCAAATCATTGCAAAATACATCCTATATAAATGCAGTGTATCATTAGATATAGTGAAAAACTTTCTTTGTAATAAAATCAAACTAGAATGTGTAGAGGTTCATACTTCTACAAGAAAATATCCTGAAGGATCATGCTGCCCTGCCTTCTGCATCATCTGGTCTGTCAAGCAATAAATCTTGTCCCTCATTTCAGTCAAGGTTTGTCCTCCTAGAACCAAGAACTCTTGAGTCTGCAACAAAACATGACATCAATGAAGGAAATGGAAAAGGGAAGAATAAAGGCCTGGCAGAACAAGAATTCCGAGAATAAAAGAAGTTGTAGCGAAACCAAATAAATCTAACAAAACCAGTTCACCATGCAGAACAAGAAATATATAAATAAAAATGTTAAAAGCAAATGTCAACTATGTTAGAATTTGAGGGAAAAACAAGTACCAAAGTTATACCTTAAACCATTTACGAATGCAGTGGTAAATCTCAACGCAAATAGCAACCTCTGGAAGTATCACAGCTATGTGTTCTTGAAGGTCTGAGGACTTCGGCTGTTGTGTAATTGAACGAAGTCAACTTTACCATATTGTACAATATTAAATCAAGCAGAATAGTGGCATGTACTATGAGCAGTGCATATTTAGAGAGGAAATGCAATAAAAATCAAAATAGGCGCTTCTAAAGAGAACCTTTTTTCCAAAATTTGTAGACCTGAGAGATTGCATTGTGTTGGTTCTGTTTAAAGAAGTAATGCCACTGTAATTGATCTTGCAACTACAGGAGACAAAATTAAAGGTAATAATAAGTGCAAGTTAAGAAAAGCATGATAATAATTGCAAAATAAGAAAAGCATCAATTGTTGTGGAAAGCAAACATATATCCAAAAACATACTTGAAGGAATGCAGACGAGTCATTGCTTTGTCTTGATCCTGTTTTTGTTTTATTTTTACCAGATCATCCACCTTCATCAGGTAACTCTCCTGGCCATGAAGAAAAATAAAATAAAATAATAGAATAAGAATGCATGACTAGTTCATTAATCTAACTAAATTTAAAAAATATTAAACCAAAAATTAATCTTTGTTCATTCAGTTACCGAGTAAATAATTGTGTGCTTCTTTCATTAATCTAACTAAATTCACCTAATTAATTCCAAACAAGAGTGCATGTGAAAATTACTAGCATATTTTTAACATGTTTCTTTCAATCTTATGTGTGATTTTACTAAGAAAGTGTAATCTCAAAGCAACTAACAAGTATTAGAGAAACAAGATTATATATTTTTAGTGGCAGACAGAAGCATTAATAAGAACAAGTATTTAAGACGAGGAAAAGCAAAAGATCTGATTTGTCAGGGCCTGATGTTTAATTTTTTTCAAATTTCAAGGTGATATTGTGCACCAACCTAAGTATTGTCTAAACAGAGAAAAAACACATTAGGTGCAAGCGGGGATGTAAAACATAGATAGAACAGGAGAGTGTGACATACATTAACATCATGCTTATTGGACTTTCTTCTCTTTCCATTCTTTGAATTGTTGCTATTAATAGTAGCTCTATTACAACTGGTGCTAGAATGAGATCCATTTGACAATTCCAGAGGAGCTGAAGTGTCCCTTCTTCTTCTAGAGCTTTGTGAGCATGAATCTTTATTGCTGCACATTCTAAGGTCGTCTTCTCTTCTGAAAACAAAAACTCAACTGATTTAATAATAAAGAAAAAAAATCAAAGATGTTTGCTTAACAAATGGCAGGTCAATATTTCCTAGCATTCCTATGATTCATACATGGAGAAGAGGAAAACAGAAGGATGCAGACAAAGAAGTTGATTAAACTCGATCAATCTGAACCCAATCCCAAACTAGAAGAGGTTGGCCATTGACAACAACCATGTTCCAACATTGCCCTAATGCAACTATTTTTGTTTGCAGCAGTGTGACTTGTCTATCACCAATAAGCACAGCAGCAATTCATCAAATACAAAGATAACATACCATGATGTTGTGACAATAGCAACTTTTCTAACATTCATCCAAGTTAAAACATGAAATATAACCAATTGCTTTTGATAGACATGTTCTTGTAAATGGACAGCAAGATTTTTTTAGCCTGGTCACACTAAATGAAAGATCACTTTTACCTTGAGAGTCCCAATTCCATATATTTTCATGAGAATTAACTCCCCATTAGCACATGGGAAAAAAACACAGCCAACCCAGATTTTTCATCCATTTCCTGTTTCCTCCCTATCTCTTTGAGAGATGCGTGAAAGCAAGTACTAATTTAAGCAGTAAATGAATATAGATACATGCATGTATAACGTGCGACTTAAGGGTATTTGATCTCAACAGTACCATAATAAACCTGAAGGACATAAATATGGATAATAGGAACCTAAAGCAATGAATTTTTAAATTGCACACATGTGAAAAAGGGGTGTTTGATTAAGAAAACAAGAAGGAGAAGAACAAATGCCTACACTAACCTTGCATTTGAGTGTTCTACAAAGGGCTCTGGGGAACTTCCAGTATTCTCACCATCCTGTTGCAGTGCTCATTTTCAAATTATCAAACCAAATTAGTAGTAAATATAAGTTTGATTTTCTCATAAATTGATAGATTGATATTAGAAGGGGGGAGAAAGAGATAAAAAGCAGCATACCTTAAAAGCTTCTTTCAAGGCCATATCTACCAACTCTTCCTCACTAAAAATTTTAAGCTCATCAACCCTGCATACACCAATTCAATTTGTGCAATCAAAGTTTAGTGAAGAAAAGCCAACAAAACATTAAGAAAATAGAACATCATCAAGTTTTAATCAATGAAGTAGATGATAGAGGACAACATACGAAAGATCAATGTCATCGCGGAGTTCTGAAGAATCCAAAGACAGTTCAGACTGCAAATTCTGCAACAATTGGATGTTACAAATAACTTATATAATTAAACAGGGAGTTCTCAATGATCCATAATGGTGCATAAAAGGAAGTGTGACAAAATAAATAATATAAACCTGAAGCTCACTGAGAAGAGCAGCTTGGAAGTCAGGAACTGTAGTGAGAGGACCCACCAAATTGGGAACGTATATGGGTCCACCATGAGCAATTGATTCATTCTCCCCTTCGCTTGACTCTTTCATCTACTGCTTTTTTGCTCTTCGTTTTTGGTTCCTAAGTCCTAAATCAATAGGGGGGGGGGGGGTTTCCCACAATTGGAAACTAGGATTTGTAATAATTTAATTTCTTATTCAAGCTGGATAATTCATAAATCTAATGTGCCATGAACAAAGCATGGCATGCCACAATCAAGGTATACTGGCCTTTTTCGCCTGAGATTGTTGGGTGACCGTCTCCTGCAAGTTGGGATTTAACAAGGCTGAATAAGTTGGGCATGAAATGGAAGAAAAGGAATCTAAGTTAGTCCAGGCAAGAGAAAATCACTGCCTCCACAGAAATCCAACTCGCCATCTCATTACTCAAACCACAACTTAATATAGGCAAAAATTAAATAAAAGTAAACCCAACAAACAGATTCAAACAAGTAGGAGACTTGATAAGCTGCTGAATTTCTGTATTTTGTGTGAACCTACCTACACAATATCTATCATGTCATTGCAACACCTCAGAGAATTTGTATCAGATTAAAACAGAATCATTTAATAAAGAAACAAAGCCAAACAGCCACCTTTTGTCCTTATGAACCCTCTCTAGTCGATCGCCCACAATCCCATCTCTGTACAAACTCAACAATCAACAAACATATCACCAAAGAACTCATGAGTTTGCCACACTGTTCAAGTCTGCATTATTCATGCTCCAAACCCAATTTACATCTCCTGATTCCAGAAGTCAATTTTGATGAGATGTCAAACAAATAGCTCAAATGAGAGTTAACTACAGCCTGGGACTGCCCATGCCCTTGCAAGAAAATTCTGGAACTGAAGGATGATTAAGCTTAAACCTCCAGCCACCCATATTGAGCACCCAACCTTGGTGGCCACAATCTAAGCAGCTCTCTAGGGCCAGGCCTAACCAAATTTTTCAATACTAAATGTTCTCAACCCCCACAGTAATAATAATAATTAAAAAAAAAAGGGGATTACACAATATAATAAAAAAATCACACTTCACCAACCAGATTTGAGTGCAATGTTTTTGTGATCTGTTGGGCATCCAAAACAAAGAACATGACTCTATATAAGCATTAGCAAAAGAACACACACTAACAACAACAACAAAAATAAAAACTTTCAGTTAACACAAATCAAAAAACATAGTCATCTCTCAAAAAACAAAACCTTAATTTTCAGCCAATTTTAGTTGCAATCAAAATACTAACTAAGACCCAAAAAAAGACCCCAAACTTAATTAAATTCCCTTTAATTTCAATTAAAAATAATCTAATTTCCTAATTTTCCACCAAAAAAAAGCTAGCTTTAGCTACAACAGCAATACCAACTGACTAAAAACCAAAAGACCTAAAGTTTATCAACATGAAAACCCCTAACATCACTAATTATATATTATTAACAACCAATTAAGCTTAAACACAGCTTAATTACTCAAATTCAAAATCAAGAACTTGCCAACTGGAACCACCTACAGCTTCTAATCACTAAAGATCAATCGTCAAAACACATGGAATACCAACAGTTTATTTTTTAGTTTCTAGCAGCCTAGTAAACAGATCAAAGGAGCCAAAGAAAATGGCACCAGATTGGATGCAAGGGAAGCAGCTCAAATCAGAACACAGCCAACCTATCGAACAAATATGTGAGCCGATAAAGGTAGAACAAAACCGCATGCCAAAAAATATCATCAAGCAGTTGATGAACAGGGTGAATTTGAATCTCCAAACATTCTAAATATGATTAAAAGAATCTTATGCAACCAAGAAAATGATAAAATCGCACTTTAACCTTTTACTAATTAAAGAAAGGAAACACACCAATAAAAGTCGTAAGGAAAAACAGGGTGCTTTGCCTACATTCCCAGACACCGAAGCACTTTCGTGCATTGAAAGATAGTCGGGTCTCCCACTCGACTCCATTTTTTTCGTCCATTTCTCCTCCAATTACAGCTGCCAGTTTAGGCCAAGTTTACAAAGCTCACCTTACGCATTCCGGGCAGATTGTTGATGCCGAGGTGCAGCGCCTTGGTACCAAAGGCATTCCGGACAGATTGTTGATATCGAGGTGCAACGCCTTGGTACCAAAGAAGCTATTGGACTTGACTTTTACCGGCTTTTTCATCAACAAATATGTCGACTTTATTGCCAGTAATGTTATTGCTCTTATTGACGAATTTTCACGCAGAGTTTATCAAGAGCTCAACTATGTGCAGGTTGTTTCTTTCATCATTCGTGCTATTAGTATAATTGCCTTGCATCACCACTTCAGGAATTAATGCATGCATCTACAAATTATAATCTTGAATGGACTTTAATTGATGTTATTGTGACAGATTCAAGCGTGCATAAACAAACAAATCAAGACAGTTCAAGGCAAGGAAAACTAGATCAATAAAGTGCAAAGCAACAAAAAACAAAAACATGAGCCATGGCCACGACTAACTTGCCTGAAATTGAGTGTAGTCTAAGCTTGGATTGAATGTCTGTACTCTTCTGCGCTTGGATTAGGAAGAAGAAGCTTGAATTAAAGGGAGGAGGGGAAGCCGGGAATAGGAGATTTCTTTTGTCCTCTCCGTGTGGCTGCTGTTTTGTTAAATAAGGGATTTTTATCCCTCATTCAAAACGGCAACGTTGTTTAAATTTAAAAAAAAAAATCACGGCTTACCCAGGTTTCGTTGGGTTATTCAGGTCCGGTTTGACCCATGTTGCACAGGTTTTTCTGGGTGAATTCATGTTAGATGTGTCTGGAGAATGATTTTAATTGTTTTTAAAAATATTTTTTACTTAAAAAAATATATTAAAATAATATTTTTTTTATTTTTTAAAAATTATTTTTCACATCAAAATAATATGAAAATATTAAAAATTAATAATTTAAAATTAAATTAAATTTTTTAAAATACAAAAACAGGTAATATATTTTCATAACCAAAAGACAATGAGATTTCTACGTTTCAATTGTCTCTATTTTTATTTTCCGAACAAATAACTATAAGCTATCCCGGTCAACGTAACAAAGGCACGATTGGAACATCGTTTTAAATGATGTATTTTTAAATTTTAAGAAAAATATAAAATTAATGTTTTTATATTTTTATATTATTTTATTTATTAATGTTAAAAATAATTTTAAAAAAATAAAAAATAAAAAATATATATTATTTTAATATATTTTTAAATAAAAAATTTTTTAAAAATAATTATTATTATTCTACTCACAAAATATATATGAGAGAGTGGGGTAGGGTAAAAATTAGATTGCAAGGGCATGCACCCTTTCCTTCTTGGCCCAGCTTCCAAGGACTTCCACTGTCAAAAGGTTGAAAAACATTAGCAATAAACATCTTGTTTTTGTATTTTTAAAAATTTAAAATTTTTTTATTTTATTTTCAAATTAATATATTTTTTAATATTTTGAAATTACTTTGATGCATTAATATTAAATAATAAAAAATTATTATTTTAATATATTTATAAATAAAAAATATTTTAAAAAACAACATTCTCCTTTTGAAGACAACATTCTCCCGAATATACTTTTGAAACCAAGTTTTAAATAACAAAAGTCTTGCAAAAGAGAAAAAGGCAGCCCTTGTTTTTTTTTTTTTTTCCGGACATAATAATTCCTTACCAACAAACAGATTCTTTATATGATTTTTTTTCCTTCGCATGCTCAAGGTGTGTGTTTTGTAATTTAATATTTTTTACAATTACAATATAAAAAAATATTTTTAATTGTGGTTATAAAAAATATGTATTTGATTAAAATAATTAATAGATAAATGTTTGCATACAAAATAAGATAAAAAAATAAGAATTAATTTTTTAAAAATTTTATAAAATTAAATTTTTTAAAAAAATATTTATAAAGCCAATAAAAAATACTTATTTAACCAAATATTGTTTTTCTTTACAGTTACATTAAAAACTAAAAACTATCACAGTTTCAGAAGTGTCGGTAATGATGAACTTGAATCCTTGCGGTGGATTTTGCTGTAATGAGCCACAACTTAGGTAAGACGGGCCACATCACTTGGGCTTATTCTTGGACCCTCCTCATTAATTAGGCCTCATATTTTAGGCCACGTCAATATATATATTATTTATTTGATCGAGCAAAGAAAAACAATATCGTAAATTAATATCTCAAGGTAGTGGCCTGTGTAATAAATTGGCTTCTGGATTTAATAAAAAACATGAGAAAAAAATTCCTGTAAATAAATTGGTATACCTAAAATCTGATTATAAATTTAGCCAAAAAAAACCCTAACAAATTTAGAATTCAAGTCTTTAACCAAATGCATGTGAAGGCTTTAATTATAATACAAGGCAGAAAGTAGTAAGTTATAGGCATATATATATATATATATATATATATATATATATATATATATATATATATATATATATATATATATATTCTGCTAGCAGAAGCTATGAACCAGAAACATCTTTACTTTTTAATACCAGAGGAAATACCTGTGTGTATTTGTACTTTGTATCACTGTCTTCTGCTCTAGCTAAATTGTTTTTCATTTTTAACACTATTGATATATAGATCCAAATTTCAATATTATTTTGTGGCGTAAATTGATTGTTAAAAGATTCGAGAATGAATTGTAGCCCTCCAACCATCTTCATCTTCCCTGGACCACGTACAAAGAATCATTACTGCATCAAATATCTCACGTGAAAACAAATCAAAGACAAAAGGGATAAGAACTTGCTTTTACAGGCATCGCTGGGCAAACCAGCAACCTGTTTTTCGCCATCAATTCCACAAATTGGATCTGGACCATGCATGCACCATTGTTCAACCTTCGTGTCAATGATATATATATACATACATATATATATATATATGAGTGGTCCAATATGTATCATGCAATGCAACTCAATGCCTCTTTACTATTTATTATTATATCTCTAGGAGTCCGAAAACAAAAGAAGAAGAAGAAGAAGAAGAAGAAGATGCTGCCAATGGTGTCGAGTAATCCTTTCAGTAGCATAAAGTTTGTGAAAAAGCATGCTTGACGTGTATGTTGTCGTTTCGTACCTGAGCCCCCACTTGAGGTTTTATTTTTCAAGTCTTTTTTATCAATTGGATCTCATTGATTAGTTAAAGTTTACAAGGACCATGCCGTGCGATATTTGCTATGTGGCTGAAAAAGGAAAGGAGCTGGGAGAGACAAAAACTTTGGATGGAACCACGTAGTTGAAGGGGCAGGAACCAGCCTGTGTCCACACACCAATTCTTCCTTAAATCTGAGGCACAGAGGCAACCACCACTTCTCTACTTCCCTATCTACTTGAATAACGACTCGTAAATAGGGTCTCCGTCCCCATAGAATAATGTATGGATGGAGGAGGACTTTGAAAATCCAAATTCAATTATAATATTAATCTTTCCCTTTTCTTTTCCCTTCTCCTGGTATACTCTTTTCATCTGGAAATTTACACTAAAACATTTACGTGCGATGTTTGGATATTGAAAGGATCGAGGGGGGGAGAAAATGAGGCTATTAACATCTTTAGTAGCTTAAAAACAAATTGCTGAGCTTACAAATGCAAGATTTTAAAAAAGTTAAGTGGTAAGAAGTTAATTAAAATATATATATATATATATATATATATCGTCAATCATTTTTATAAAGGTGTCTGTAATTAAAAAAGAAGAAACAAGATTCTATAAAGAAAAAAAAATCTTGCTTTGATTAACAAGCAAGCTTATTTAAAAATAGTTTTTTTTTATTGTTGAGAAGAAGAAAATCGAAAATATTTTTAGTTTCTATTATTTGCATTTCTAAACTCAAAGATAAATATATAATTAATTATAGATCTCAAGCTGATGAGTTCTTTCTCATAACTTGACTCTTGAAAATAATTGTGGATCACTTTCACATGTGTTTTTTTAATTTATTTATAGTTTTTATTTTTTTATTGTTATATTCTTATCTTTTTTTATTTTTTTTTTTTTCAATTTTATCTCTTAACATTTGATTTCATTTGATTTTTTATCCAGTTTTGGTCCACATTCTTTCAATAATTTTTTATTATTATTTTCTTGGTTTTTTCTCCAATTTAGTCCTTAATTATTTTCTTTTATTTTTTTATACCATATTTAGTTTGCATTGTATGTGTTTTAAATTGTTTTACAACTAGATATTTTACCTTATTATTTTTTTGTAGTTGTGTTCCAATATGGCTATCTTTTATTGAAATTTTTTTATAAAAAAATTTATCATTTGATATTTGATTATTGAACTCTTATTAGTTTCAAACTTAATAGAGTCTCGTGACATCATTTGCTTAGGAACTAATATTTATTTAATCTGTCATTATCTCAATAGTTTTTGTAAAAAATTATTATCTTTAACTTTTGTTAAAAACTAAACTATATTTTTACCAATCATTAAGATTGTATTTTGATTAATGAAATTAATTAATTTAATTCGGACCAACTAATATAAAACTCAAATTAGACAAGAAATTAAATTACAAAATTTTAAAATTAATCTATTAAATCAAATTTAATAACACAGTTAAAAAACTATTCACATTCTTAATACCTTTTTATATTTTAAAAACTTGACCCTACATGTGTGTTGGAACGTGAATCAATGAACTAGTAAAAAGTAAACAAGACACGTAGTTCCCTAAGTGGCATTGCTTGTAGTTTGTGGCGACATGCAGTGAGCGTCTTATATGAGGAAAGAGTCAAGAATTTTATAACAACATGAAAGGGAGAAGAGAGATGAAAAAATCCAAATTACAACGTCCCTAGTTATCCATATACAACTATAGAGCTTAGGTTAAGTTCATGGAGCTAGCCTTTTATTGTTCCAAAAGCCAAAGACAAATTAACCTCCAAATATACATCTCCACTAGATATCCTGAATAATGGAAAATGAAAAACTTCTCCAGTAAATTCCATCCTTATAGTCATCACCACACACAAGAATCTCAAAACCAAGAAACAAGAAAACAAAAGGAAACCATAGAGGAGGAGGAGGAGGAAAGAGCAAGGTGTGAATGGGATTTCAGTCTCTCCACAATAGTTTCATCAAGCAACGATAACAACACTGCATCCATATCAGATGCTTTAGGGGTGATCGAATTCGACCAGACGAATAGCATCATCGCCACAGGTGGAATAGCAAGAAAGATAAGGATTTATAGTCTCGAGTCTTTGTTACCACATGAAAGTACTAGCCAAGACGTGCATGATACTATTTTTTTAGACCATGCCAGGGCTCGTGACTATTATATTTGTACCCCAGCTAAGCTTAGTAGTTTCCGATGGAAACCCAGGTCAGACGGTCGGGTTCTGGGGTCCGGAGACTACGACGGGGTGGTGATGGAATATAATCTTGAGAGGAGAATACCAATCTTTGAACGCGATGAACATGGCGGGCGAAGGGTTTGGAGTGTGGACTATTCACATTGCGATCCGACTATGGGTGCATCCGGGTCGGATGATGGAACCATGCAAATGTGGGACACACGCAGTGAGAGTGGGGAATGTGTGGCTACGGTTCAACCTAGCGTGAGACGCAGTGCCGTCTGTTGCGTGGAGTTTAATCCATTTGGTGGACCAATAGTAGCCATCGGATGTGCTGACAGCAAGGTATACGGGTATGATCTTCGAATGATGGCTAGCCCAGTATTTGTTCTTGATGGGCATAGGAAGACCGTGACATACATCAAATTTCTTGATAATGTTACATTAGTATCTGCTAGCATTGATGGATGCTTGAAGCTATGGAATTCGGACAATTCGACCGTAATTCGGACCTACCACGGGCACGTCAACAATCGGAACTTTGTTGGATTATCAGTGTGGAGGAATGGAGGCTTGTTAGGGTGTGGATCAGAAAACAATAAGGTTTTTGTGTATGACAAGAGATGGAGTGAACCAGTATGGGTTCATGAGTCTAGCCCCATGATCAAAGATGGGTGTGGCAGTGGGTTTGTTAGTAGTGTGTGCTGGAGGCAAGTGGGGGAAGACCAATGCACGCTTGTAACAGGAGGATCAGATGGGATCTTGCAAGTTTTTCGAGGCAGAAGGAAGACACGGACTGGATAATAAAGAAGTTTTTTTCCAAAGGTATATCATTGTCTACTTATTTGTTTTTATACATATGGACAGAGAATTGAGTGTGTGTTTGAGTTCATATATGTACACACACACAAATATATATGACTAGTCATGTTTTAAGCTGCGGTTAGCTGAAAAAACAACCGCAACTTGCATATGATGAATTAGGAAGGAGTATTTTCGGTTTTGATTTGATTTTGGTTAAAAAACAATCAACTCAATTTTTTTTTCTAGGATTTCAAACTAAAACCGAATCAAAAATAATTTAAACTGATTATTTCTAGTTTGATTCGGTTATTTAAGGTTCAAAACTGGAAAAACCAATAAATAAATATACTTCTATAAATAGATAAAAGGGTTCAACAATGATGGTAGCTTTACCGGCATTTGTTTCTCTTCTAGATACAACTACAAATAAATGTTGGGAAGTCACCAGGGAGTTTGATGGAAAAAAAAACCATGGCCACTCAACGGTTCAAGTTATTATAATGATGTACGGTGCATTGAACACATAACTTAATGTTTCTCAGGTCACCTTAGCACTCCCTACAAAAGGATGAAAAGAGAAGACCAGTAAAAAAGGATGAAGAAAGAGGACTAGTAAACCTGAGACCAAGAGACTTAGAGATTGAAAAAACCAAGAGGCAGAGAGCTTGGAGGAGGAGCTTTGATTTAGAGAAGAGAGATTGAAAGACGAAAGATATTGATTCAGATTTAGAGATTGAGAATGAGGTTGTGATTGTTGAGGCGCGCGGCTTGTTGCTGATTGCTAGGGTTAGAATGTAATTTTTTTTATTTACAGTGCCTTGGTTTTTTAGTAATTTTTAGACCGGTTCGGTTCGGTCTAGTTATTTCAGTTTTAATCATTGAAAACCGAAATTGAACGGAATCAAATTTTTTAAAAGATTTTCTAATTAATTTAATCAGTTTTTTTTATTGTTTGTTTTTTTAGTTTTTTAATTTTTTGCTCTTCCTGCTATGCACGAGGAAAGAGAGGAATAACAAGGCACATTTTGTTTAAGCTAACAGGTTATTATGAATGCAACTGATATCTGACAAATCTCAGATACATTTACTCAAATTCTAGTGCTTTTTTTTGAAGTTTTTCAGTGATTGTTTTCTACCAGAGAACTCTGTGTTTAACCTTTTAGGTTTTTTTTTGTCTTCTGATCCACGTTTGGCCACATCCCATGATATATTAATTGAGTTTCGGGAGTCATGTGACCAAAAGAATTGAGTTGTACAATATATCCGTCTGTCTTGTACTTCACGGATAGTTTCATCTCTCATAACCCAAATGGTCGCCGATCGATCAATCCATATATATTGGTGAAGAGATCTAGCTTTCCTGTCGTATGGTTGCTCTTGCTCCAGTATCCATTGTTCACGCACCAAATCACCAGAACTGATGATTGCTTAGCAAAATAACAAGCAATGAAAAGATTTTTCAATGTCATCTTCTTCCGCTTCTCTTGTGCAAGCATGGCATGTTTTCCTTCGAAAGGATAATACTTCCCTATGCGGACACATCTCTTGCAACTGCTTTTGTTCTTGATTCTCTCTCTCTGTGGGTTTATATTAAATCGGGTGCTTTTGTGTTGCTGATATATATATTCCTTTGGGTGTTTGTCTTTTTTTCTATAGTTTTAGAGATGTGGATTTATCTTGATTTTGATGTTGGTGATATATCATTTTTCTCAGTTTTTTTTTCCCTTTAATTTGTAGAGGGAGAGATATAGCTTTATTAAGAGCTTGTAAGTTGAAATCCGTGTATAACTCTCGCAAAATTATAAATTAATTGAAATAAAACTATCTTTTAGAGTTACAATTATAATTTAATGTTTTTTACTGCAAGAATCTTATGGAAGATGCTCTAACCTTAATTTTGTTATGCACAAGGAAATTTTTTAATCTATATTCACTCAAGCAACACACGGGTAATTATCTGGTTTATTTTTACATGTGGCACGTTTAAATAGGAGTTTTTCCTTAAGAAAGAAAATAACCATTAAGAAAAAAAAAATTGCCCTGGATTTGTGGCTGTGTATGAATTTTCTGACACGTCCCATCTACCTGATATTTAGAGTGTGTTTAGTATTGTGATAACTGTTATGGTTGTGGTTTGAAAAAAATTATTTTATAAAAAGTATTTTTAATTGAAGTTAGTTTAAAAAAATAGGTGTTTGGTTAAAACTGTGATTGGAATTAAGGTTGAATAAAAGATAGTTTAATGTGTTTGGTTAATAATGCTTTTGAAATTAAAGTTATAAAATAATTTTAAAATATATATATTAAAATTGATGGTTTTTAATTTAAATGTTGTAGATTTAACTATTGTTATTACTTCATGAAATAAATAATACTTTATATAAAATATTTTTTATTATGCCATTAAACCATCTATAATTCCATTACGTACAAAATTCATTCGACAAGAATTACAGTTTCTATTATTTTTTGAGCATGCAATAAAATTAAATAAAATATTATTAGGAATAAAATTGATTTGGTATTACAGTGCGAGTGAATTTAATTCACTCTACACTAGTTTTTAGGGAAAAAAATATTGTTTGCATGACAATGCGAGTAAATTTAATTCACTCTAAACGAGTTTTTTTTTTAAAAGAAAAAATACAAAAACTAAACACACTGGAAAAAACAAAAAAAAAGTTCACTCAAACAGTGCAAGTGAATTGCACTGTGCACATTAACACAGAATTTCAAAAAGCAGCTATGAGCTGCTTCGTCAAATTCGCGTGCAAAACGTGAATTTACATGGGATCCACCAAAATTAAATTACGTTTTTGACATAACCAAACATCATGTTTGTTATGGTTGCTTCAAACGAAGAAGCAACCACAACAAACATACGGCCTCTTAAGTTGATAACGACAGCCACGAACTTTCCCATTAATGTTTTGTCTCTTCGTGCTTTATTGTCTTGTAATTTTTTTAAAATATTTTATATTTAAAAATATATTTAAATAATATTTTATATTTTTTAAATTCTATTTTTATTATTAATATTTAAAATTTATTTTTTATGTCAGTGTTTAAAATAATTTAAAAATATTAAAAATAAAAATATAAAAGCTTTTAGCAATATAATTGTATCAGAAAACAAACACAACTAACTAATACAGGTAAAACACATTGCGGTTAAAAGAAAAAAATCACACCTTAAAGTGGCAATAAAAAAAGAGGCAACATATATCATTCTTAAAAAAGGAGCACATATATGCTTTTTATTATATACATATATATAGTTTGTAATTCTAGTGCTAGAATGAATAGGGGAAAAACTCCATTGGACAATTTACGAAAAGATAGTCTTAACCCATAGTGGTGGTGATTTTGAAAATTATTAGATCTTTTTCCTTTAAAAAAATAATTATTTTTTAATTATTTATTTTAATTTATATGAAACTATATAAAAACATGTGTCAAAACACTAGTAATTACTAGACTAACTTGAA
This sequence comes from Populus deltoides, assembly GCA_015852605.2. Taxonomy (NCBI): domain Eukaryota; kingdom Viridiplantae; phylum Streptophyta; class Magnoliopsida; order Malpighiales; family Salicaceae; genus Populus; species Populus deltoides. The sequence goes on along the minus strand of CM027584.2, from coordinate 1,197,790 downwards.
AAAATATACATCAAAACTTGTCTTGTAGTTTGGGGCGTTAGGTTGACCAGAAACAGCAAGGTTGACTTGCCAATCCACGAGATCATCCAGCCTGCGCATGAAATATTCCTCAAAACTCTCCCTCCTTATAAGATTCATATGGGATTAATTTGTTATTTACTGCAGTAATGAACAATAAGATATCAAGATTCTTTTCACTTTGATCCTTTGATTTTTACAAGTTAATCATATTGATTCACATTATTTTTTTTATCTTTTATTTTAATTAATTAATTTTATTAATTTCACCCTTCAACATTTAACAAATAATAATACAGTATCACTCTATTTCTTCATCCATTTCATGTTAAAAAAGAATCAAGCTGCTAGAATTTTAGGAAAATTAGACTAATAATTGCCATTTCCTCTTTTTGGGTTGTGATTTTCATTTTTCCATTCCATCGCATTGGGCCTAGCCGGGCTGAGGTAGGAGTTATAACCTTAATCATTTGGAGTTATAATCTCAGGCCCAAATCAGAGCCCGTTAGCAGAAATTAGCAAACTATTATACTAACAAACCCCAAAATTAATTTTGGTTAATCTTAAATCGCACTCTCTAATCTCATACTACTACTACTCCCCTCCCTCTGCCCTCTTTTTTTTGGTTTGCTAAGCTGAACGCTCTACAAAGAGGGAAACACAGCTTCAAGTCACAGAGAAACACCAAAGCCAGAAGCTTTTGGCAATATAAAGGGAGAAGAAGTTGGGTTATAAACAGAGGGAGAGATGGTAGGGGCAGGGTCAGCGGTGGTGAACACGTACCCTTTATCGAGCTACACATTCGGTACTAAAGAACCCAAGATGGAGAAAGACACTTCTGTGGCGGATCGCCTTGCTCGCATGAAAGTCAAGTAAAAAGATAACAAACCTTTTGTTTTTTTTGCTTCTTTTGGAGTTTTGGTGGTTGAATTTTTGGAATTCCTTAAGAAAATCCCAGATAAACCCTAGATTTATTGGTTTAGTAAAACCCAACATGGAAAGTTTGATTCTTTGTTTTGTTATTGACAGTTATATGAAAGAGGGGATGAGGACCAGTGTTGAAGCTATTTTGCTGGTAATGTTTTTGTTTTATCTTCATTCCTTTTTAACTAGTTTTTGTGCTTGAAATGTGTTATAATTGTTAAATTTTGTAAAATGAAGCTGTTTATGATTGTGTTTTGCAATTCTACTAGCTTTGATTGTGTTTGTAGTTTACTAGTTTGAAAGGTTTGACTGTGTTTCTAGTGTTAGTAGTGTGAGAATATAATCTTTAATTGTGTTATGCAATTATACTAGCTTTGATTGTGTTTATAGTTTATTAGTTTGAAAGATTTGATTGTATTTCTAGTGTTAGTGTGAGAACATAATCTTTGGTTCACTTGAAATGAAGACAAGAATTGTCCAGCCATTTTCTGTTAATGGTACTTATTCACAATAACCTCTCTATCTCTCTGATTACTGAACAATATATTTTCCCTTGTTTTCTTTGACGATTAGAGGGCCTTTTGCAAAACAAAAACAAAAAAAAGATAATTTTTGGGAATAATTTCTATAGATAAATGTTAGATTCATACCATGTGGAGCGAGTCATGCTGTTATAATTTGCCTCTAGGATAGCTCAATGTCTTAATTTTAGGTGGTTGAAATATGTCTTCCATCCAATATCGATAAGAATTTCTTTGATGTTGATGCTTATGTTGTGTCATGTCTTCTTTTAAGTCTTTTATATCTGTTCTGTTTGCGATAGCAAATTGTTGTTGGCATGTCTTCTATATAACTCAAATTTCTTCTCTGTGATCTTGTACTTATCGACCTTAATCACTCATGGCCTCGATTGTGATAGCTCCATACATCTTTTTTCTAATTATTATGATCTGTCTTGTGGTGCAATATATTATCATCTTGCAGGTACAGGAACACAATCATCCTCACATACTTCTTCTGCAAATTGGAAACACATTCTGCAAACTTCCAGGTGGGCGTTTGAAGCCTGGAGAGAATGGTATATTTTTCCTCTTCTCTTTGTATTATCTTTCAATTTCGTAAGATATATCCCTTCATTATGTTTGTAGTGGAATGAGCTCTTTCTGTATCACTGTTTGGGATATTTCTGTTTTATTCTGCCTGGGCTTATGTAACAGAAATTGAGGGTTTGAAAAGAAAGCTGACGAGCAAGCTTGGAGCTAATTCACCTGCTCTTGTGCCAGACTGGCAGGTAACTTTTTTGGGCTATCTTCAGTTGCAAGTGTTAACTCATGAAGACGACTTTAAGGAACTGATACCTGTAGGTGTAAACTTAAGGAGAATATGATTGGATTCATGAAAAAAAATTAAAAAAATACACAACAAAAAACAAAAACAAAAACAAAATGCATCTGTGGTGCATGTTTTTGATAAGTTGCATTTTCTTCCCTGCATTTCATGGTGATAGAACTTCTGCTAGGAACTTATCCTGAAAAAATTGTTAATGCATTGGAGGGCATCGTCCCCATGATTCTGTGTGCCCATAGATGCTTCTTGAGTTATTTTCTGATGCATATTTTGCCACATGTCATTTGCTTGCAGATTGGTGAATGTGTGGCTACCTGGTGGAGGCCAAACTTTGAAACCATTATGTATCCATATTGCCCTCCCCACATAACAAAGCCCAAGGTAACCAAACTATGAATATTCTTAGCTTATGTGGATCTTTCTTTTTTCTTTTCTCTCCATATGTTGTATATGCAATGCTCATCCATTTCTTTCTCCGGTCTTGGTAATGCAGGAGTGCAAGAAACTTTATCTTGTTCACTTATCTGAAAGGGAGTATTTTGCAGTGCCAAAAAATTTGAAACTGCTTGCTGTGCCATTGTTTGAACTCTATGATAATGTGCAGGTATGATCACATGGATTGTTCATCGACTGAGTTTAGAGTTTGATCTGATTTTGCAATTGTCTGAGATGTTTTTATGGTTTTGAATGCTATATTTTCTTTGCTTTAACTAGTTTATGTGTAAAAAATGAATTTTTTTGAATCAAGGGGTAATGGTCCAACTAATTCAGAAACTGAGGCTTCAGCTTTGATGAGTTGTATGCATATAAAGAGTAATGTACTAGTCTGGTGAAGATGCATCGTGAAGATTTACCTAGGCAAACTTTATCCTGTGATTTTTTTTTGTCCACCCTCCCCTTCCTCCACTTAGTAACCTCTATTCTCCTGCTTGTAAGATGGTGAAAACTGATTTCTTCCTCGCATTTCCTTAGTCAGGTTTCTGAAAAAACAGTCATGATTTTCTAGTATGCCTTTTTAAATCAATGATTTTCTAGTATTTCTTCTTACAATATGCCTGCTTACTTGATGCAGAGATATGGACCAGTTATATCAACCATTCCTCAACAACTCTCAAGATTCCAGTTCAACATGATTACTACTGCTTGAACTTTGCGAGGATTTGAGAAGTTGTGATAGTACTTGATTCGAGGTGGCTATTGGCAACATACAGCATGAGTATCAACATTACTTTAGAACAGACTTTTAATATTGTTTAGACTGGATGTCCAGAAGTTGTGCTGTGTGGATCTCATAACCGTTGATGTTAAGATTTATTTTGGACCCTTATCGTCATGGGTTTAGGTTATTTGCTAATTAGATCTCTGTCTTATGATTTACAAGTTAAATAGTCACGATCCAGAATGATAGGGTGCTATGTGGCTGGAAGTGCTCAGCAGAATTTCCCCAGCAGCATTGAGGATACAGCCATTGTATGGGGTAGTAAGATGGGAAACGATGGTCCTATTTTGTCTTCGAAACCTTCAGTTTGGTGTAATGTTTGTGATTTCCTGTACGTGGTTGTAACTTGTAAGCCCAAGATTTTTTGATTGAATCAAGAAGGGTCTTGCATTTCTCAAACTCTAAATCACCTAAATTAGAACATTGCTGACAAAACAGAAACAAAATTATAGCCATCTGGGGCCGCACCTTCTGGTTGCATTAAGACAAAAAAGAACCGAACTTTCTACAAATTCCCCATGCCCGGCATGGCTTGAAGTCATCGAATCCTACGAATCCACATTCCTCCGTGACGGTGTCTCAAAAAAGCTCCTAGCTGTTTCGAGATCATCCGTATCAGCATATGCTCCCATCATCGAAGTCAATGAAATAGCCTTCATCTCCGGCATTCGCGACTTCTCCAAACTCGGCATAGCCTGAAATCATAGAATTGCAAGAAACAATCTCTCTTTCGGGCATTAATATCAAACAACACTCTCGCCGACTTGACATCACCTATATTTACTTAATTAATCTACCATTTGATTCTATAATTCTCCGGTCATACACACAAATCATAAAAGAATCTTGCAAGCATCATCTAACTTGCAAGTATTAGCTATACCCACATCAAAAGAAGCCGGCATTTTCAAGCACATGTTAAAAAGCGATTTGGCAACCACATAGATCCACTCAAATCTAGGCTTTAAAATCTAAATTAATCCATTCAAATTTCAAACACAATAATATAAAATATCTAAATATAATTTTAAAATTTAAATATTTTTATTTAGTAACTGTTAAATTGTTGGTCCGTGCTATACCGCGAGTCAGATTAATTTTTTTAACATAAATCTACACGAGTTAACTCACAAAATCCTTATTTCTAGTTCCGAGACTATGATAATTTCATAGAGACAAAGCTTAATCCATAATCAACTAAATTTTAAAGATGTTGAATGATGAAATAAAAAATAGATAAAAAACACTTAAGTCAATTGAATTAACTTGCTGAATCTGTAACATGAGTTATGAGACTAAGATAATTATAAAAAAACAAATCATAACAAATTATAACGTTCAATTTCTAATAAACCAAATATATGAGGTATGAAAGTAGAGGAAAAAAAATATTTTAAAAAAAATACAAAATAAAAAATACTATTCATAGAACAAAATAATAGAAGAAATAGAACTGAAATGTCTTGACAAGAATTTGATCAAAAAAATCCAGAATATGTCAATATCACGAGAGATATAAAATGTATAATGGCTTAATATATATTGGCGATTCTAGACGGATCCAAATAGAATTGACACCTTCGTTTAAATTTAGCGGTGTGGTGGAATACTTGCCATCGAAGTCTGTTGTTAATAATTGGATGATGTATTATTGCAAGTCTTTATTAATTAATTATTGTCATTCAAGACGTGGGATTATTATTTTCTTTCCATCAATTCATTGGCCATAATTAATGAATATTATACTATATATCTACTCAACGTCTGCCTTTAAGGATTAGAAACAAAATAAAAAAAAGATGAAGAAAAAGAAGAAGAAGAAGAAGAAAGAGAGAAAAATAATTTAAAAGGACCAAGTAGCAATGTGAATCAATTAATATTTTTTAATTAAATTTTATCCTGCATATATGTTAATTTTCATGTTTAAATAAGCAAGCTAACAAGATAGGGACAATAAGATACACGTGGATTAATTGGACTTGCATCATCAATCTCTACTTAACACTATGATTACCATAATTTGTAGTGATTATCACTAATATCTAAACTAATTACAGTTTTATAACTCAAATTGCTCGAGGATCTACTAAATTTCGTCCTCCAACTTGGATAACAAAATGTAATTACCGTGCTAATTGTTATAATTGTGAAGTCTATTGCTAACTTGGTATCCACATCATGCTAATTGTGTGGGTTTGGCTCATCTCATGCTATCAACCTCAATAAATAAATCATTATTGATGCATCAATATATTTTTTAAAATCAATTTTTAGCCTAAGTTTTTTCTAGAAAGTTTAAAGATAGGGTGATAATCTAATGATAGATACATGGGGTTTCCAATATCCTTAGACTTGACAGAATATCCTATCCCAATGATATGGGTCTAGCTTATTTCTAGACTCAGCATCCTTGGACGTGGTTAAGAGCAGAACCCAAATGGTCATGGATCTAGCAAGCTATCTAACCTAACATTCTTGAGTTTAGTTATTTATTGAGTGTAAGTGAACATGGATCCGGCGAGCTGCCACACCCATTGCCTGTGGCTTTGACATCGTGTAAAGCTAAAATGGATATGGGTTTAACAATTATTATATGCTCAATGTTGGGCCATAAAACATCGTTTGTTTATTTTTATGAGTTTTAACATAATATGTTAATGTCAATGATATTCATCTCCATACACCCACGTACGTATAAAAGTCTTCTAGGGATTTACTATATTTCCATTACCATTAATATTATGTAAGAGATATTTACTCTTTATTAATATTTTGTAAGAGATATTTGTCTCTCACTTAATGTTGTGTAAGATATATTATACTTTATCGATGCTATTAGGAGGAAATACCTTTTCAACCCTTCTACTCCTGCAAAATGACAAGTTTCAGGGGCTATAAATACATCTTATTTGCTGCAATTTCTTACTTAAAAGTTGCCGACTTTCTCATATGAAAGTCTTTAAACTTCATCAAAAGATAATATTTTGCATATGTTAAATTTTCTACCACTAACCATTTACTTTCTGAGATCTGGAAAATAAATATATGATTATCCACAATCCAAACACTAAAAACCTCATTTATAAGCATATTAAATTTTAAAACAACTATCACATGTATATTAAAGTTTTCAGGGATATCTTTGTCAATGCTATTGAATATAAATAAGGTATTTCGTAGGTAAATCGTTGTGAATGAATATGCATGTTATTTTAAAATATTATAATAGAATAAATATATACGGATTTGTATATAAATTTGTCTACAAATAAAATAAAAATATCAATTTTTTTAATCTACATAATGCGTATGTATACATAAGTGTACAAATATTTGTAGTGTAACTATGTGTGTGGTAATGTGGTGTATAATATTTTTAATAAAAATATATCAAAATAATTTTTTATTTTTTACATCAGCATATTAAAATCATAAAAAAATTTATAAAAAATTAATTTAATATTTTTTTAAATAAAAAAACAATTTAAAAAACGAGTTTAAAATTCGCTTAACATGGCAGTGGAAAAAAAGAGAGGATGGTTTGCCAGTAATGTAGCTTTAGAGTATGACAATTTAGAAATGAAAGATTAATTAGTGGTAGTTGATGATGTAAAGTCTTAATTAATTAATTTAGATTATTTTTTTTTTGTTTTGTTTTGATGAATGAGACCAAGATTTCAGCCATTTAGAGAAAGGCTACGTGAGATTAAGAATTATTGAATTTGATCATCGAGATTGCTTCCATTTCATTTAAATGATTTAATTTTTGTAATGAGAGGTTAATTGAATATCTCTTATATTATTTTTTATCTTTATATTTAACCGATAAGTAATATATTCACATCAAATACGAAAGAAGTTTAATTATAATAAATGATTATTATATTTCTCGACTTGAAGTGTGATCATATATATATATATATATATATATAAAAAAAAAAATGTTATAGAAGTTGACATTTTAGATTTATTCACTTAATTAAAGTGCTGTATGACTCAGCCCGTACGGACTTGCATAATCTCAAAAACATATACAATGATTTAAAAAAAAATGAAAATAATACTAATTTTATCAAAAATAGCTTCTTCAAAATTACTTTCTGAAAATGTCATGGAGATGCATTGAATTATTCGGACATATTATTGGAGCTGTAAATCCAATGAATGAATGAGATTTTTTTTTACAAAAGAATTAATTTGATGTAAAATTAGGCATTAACTCTTTACATAATCACAGCGACCATTACTTCAATGACATACATGGTTTTTGTAATAAACGGGGAAAAAAGAAAAATAATATTTAAAGTTTAAAGTTTCTTAAAAATCAATCAATATTATTTGTAATTAATAAAAGAGTAATTAATAAAAGAGGAAAGAAAAAAAAAGCCTATCATAACCATATAAGAGTTTTTATCTCATATGTTTTAATTGAACAATTTTAGAATTAAAAGTTTTTTACAATGATATTTTAAAAATAAAAATAATAAATATTAACTATGGAGACATGTTCCTTCTATATAATCTGTTTTGAAAGTAGAGAAATTAACTTCAAAATTCTTTGAGAGATGAATTTATTTTTATATTTGTCTATGTCTTTTCAATCAAACACATTTTTGTCTTCAATGTTTTTGTCCTTTTTGTCAGAGAACAGTAACCAAATGCTACCTAGAAGACTAATTTGTATTTGTTGTAACTTCTTTTTTTTGCCCTATCATGAAGAAAAAATTGTTTTGTTAATCAAATATCTTTTGCCATTTTCATTGGATTCCACGTATAATTGTGTTTTAAATCTTGGTTTTGTAGAAGCTAAAATAACCTACTTTTCATTCATAGAGACCTAGTTTCTATTTATTTTTACATGAAAAAATTCATCTCACAATAATTTTAATCAGACACAGTTTTTAAATCTATTATTTTAAAAGCATAAATAAAAACATTTTTATCAAACTTATTTTTTTTTAAATCACAATTGTAAAAACTATCACAATGTTAAACACGCACCAAGTCAACTAACCATGTGAAATCAAATTAACAGAGTTCCTTCACAAAGATGAAAGAAAGGATTAGTGTATCTAAAAGTTAAAGTAAAAGAACCAATATAGACCATAGTTTTTGAATCTGACACGGTGGTCGATCTGGTATAAAGACCAGGTCACCCGAGTCAACCCAAAAAAAAAAAATTCTAATGCAACACTTATAGAAAACACCTAGTTAGTTATAATGCAATACTTATATAAATCAAATTTAAATTTTAAACCAACAACAAAAATTTAATTCAATATCCAAAACACAAGCCAAATATAAATTCTAAAATATTTAAAACAAAGCATAAAAAAACATAAATTCTAAATCAACAACACATTCACTTTTGTTGAATGAACGCATTAAGTTCTTAGATGTTCATGGAAGCAAGGTTTGAATCAAATGTCGATGGAATTAAGTCAATCTCGTCAATGCCTAATAAAACATTATTGTGCTCCAACTTCATCATCACAATCATCTTCAATCTCATTAATATTTATGAAATCTACATTTAAAACACAATTAATAAATAAATATTACGTGCTAAAATACTTTGTTTCAAATAATATTTTTTACTAAAGGATCAATCATTAATTATCATCATCTAAAGTATCTTGTATGGTCATTATTGATAGAGCATGGTGAAAAACTCTCTGCTTCTTCAGTTGTCAAAATTGATGAGTCATCTTCTACTATTTGATTTTCAAGTTACAGATTATCTCATAATTAATCGGATCATAATTTTATTCTTACCAATAATTTTTATATATTTAAAGTGAAGGTAAATATAATATAAATATTAATAATGCTACTACATAAGATAAAATAATATGCTAAATCAAAGAGAGGAAACAAAACTCTCTGCTTCTTCAGTTGTCAAAATTAACGAATCATTTTCTACTATTTAATTTTCATTGTTACAGATTATCTCAAAATTAATCGGATCATAATTTTATCCTTACCAATAATTTTATCCTTGTCAATAATTTTTATATATTTAAAATGAAGGTAAATATAATATAAGTATTAATAATGCTACTATATAAGATAAAATAATATGCTAAATCAAAGAGAAGAAACAAAACTTGATATGGCTTCCTTTGAAGTCTTCTCCTAGTGACTTGTATTCTTTTGGCTCCACTTTGCAGCTGGGATGGCTAAAAAAGTACCAAGGCAGGAAGGACTATGGAGAGATTATATTTTATTTCTTTCTATTGCTTCATTTAACAGTAAGTGGAATTAATTTTTACCACTAAAACAGTGGCATTTTACTTTTATGTATATAAACTAGTCGGGTCTCACCCAAATCTATCCAAATCTACTAGGTCTTGTGTCAATTAAGTTTTGCCAGGTTAAATTCCTAGCTGGTTTTTTCAACCCGACTCGGCCTAGGTCTAGATCCTGGGTCGATGTATCAAACTAAGCCGGGTTTTAAAACTATGGTATAGAAAAGAATTGAATTGAAGGGTTGATATAACTATCTATCTACAAACATAAATTTTTATATGTTTAATGCTGAAAAATAATAAAAGAACAAAAAAACCAAAAAAAAAAGGGAACATCAAGGGGCAGCCGGGAAAGATTCTCACCGGCGGCAGCCTAGGAAACCCAAGAAAAGCTGAGGTTAACAGGGGTACGAGGCGAGAGAGAAAGCGGTCAAGGGGTGGCTTGAATTTGATAAACAAGACTACAAGGAATAAAGAGCACTTAGAGACAACTAAACTTGCCTCATGAGCTTACTTAATCATTGTGCTTTCGAATAAATTTCTAACACTTGCCCCTTTTACGAGTCAAATTTCTTAACGGTACTATTGCCTCATCATTTCATTATTTTTTTTTGTCTGTTGTTTTTTTTTTTTAATTTCTTAAGGGTCACTTACTAATTAATACGACTAATGACATGATTTAGTGTTAATTAAGATCGCTTGAAAATTAATCAAATCACATTCCACCACATTGCATCTTTCCAATGAGCAGGCGGCTTTTCATGTAATATATTTTAATAATTGATTAATCCCAGTTTTTAATTTGGGATTAAAAAAATTGAAAAGAAAAATTAAAAAGAAAAATACAGTATCATTCAAAGGATATATACGCCATGTGGAAGGGAAGCATGTCGATGGTCTTCGAGATGGGTTAATAAATCTAAATGATTAAGAAGTGTCACCAAAGAGAATATTACTCTTGTTGCTATTATGAACAGCAGAGGGCATGAAAGTGTATACGCACATATGTACATGTACGTACTTGAATAAATTAAAATACCTTTTTGGTATGTGAATAGATATATAGAAACCAATTGTTAATATATAGTTTGTCATGCACCTTTTTGATCCATTTTTTTTGGTCAAGGTTGCTGGTAGCATGTATCTAATGTCTAATAAGCCAAGATAATTAATAACTGATACATGAAAAGGCTTTTATTAATGATTTTAAAGATTCTCTAATATTTAATTAAGTATCTTTTTAGAGAGAAAAAGTTCAATGATATTTTATAAAGAAATAGCTAAAGTGTCATTTTACCCTAACGAGGAATAAATATGTCTTAAATATTATTAAGGTGAGATAAATATTTTTTACATATCATTAATGAGGGATAAATATATCTTACATATTATTAATGTTTATATATATATATATATATATATATATATATAAAAAACATTCTTCCATCAATGTTATCTTTATAAAGAGTAGTTCGTGAAAATCATGCTAGCTTCTCTTTTTCTTATTTTTTTTCCATTTTTCCGACACAATACTATTTTCTGATAAAGCTATTTTCGTTTCCAAAAAGTCACAAATGCTATTTTATTAGCAAGCCAATTAGGCTACAACTTACTGGCAAACAAACCATATTAATTAATTGTTGAAATGGTCAAAGCATAGGAGTCTAGAAACTCTCAACACAAAAAAAAAAAAATCTATTTTTTTTTAAACTAGTTGTAGCATTTTTGGACTCTTTCTTATAGGGCATCTGCATCTGTGCATTTATTAGGATTTTTCCCCTCATAATTTAATAAACTTTATATATGTGTTAGATTCTTGTATGCATACCATATATATATATATATGGTATGTATATATATGGTATGTATACAAGGATTTAGTATATTTTGATGGACTTGTTTCATCTACCCTGATAATTAAGGGGTCAAGGGAGTAGCTGGATTAAAGTATTGACATCTTGTTTTTACCAACTTTTTATGATATTTTAATTTACCAAATCATCAATTGACAAGTGATAGTAACGAAGATTTAATCGCATAATTCTCCCTAAACCTCCTTTATAAAAGAAACTAGCAAACTTGTCACAGCCAATTAGTCGTCAATCATCGATAAAAAAAAAAAAAAACTTAATTAACAAGCGCAAAGATCTTTAGACAAGTCTTTTTAAACAGACTACAGATTCGTGTGATGGATATCATCACCTCCTCCTGATCGTTTCTCTTCCTTTTCTTTTGTGAAATCATCACCTAGCTATGCCAGTAATGGCTTTAGATCCCCATCATCACGTACCACACATCCTTTAAAAACTGTGACATGATTTAACCTAGCTTGTTATCAATGGTGAAGAAGACGACGGCGTTATCATGATAAATAAAAGTGACAGATCAAGAGACCAAGCCTTGGTCATGATTTTTATGGAGAATTACAATCATTTAACAGAAACTGGGAATAAACAGTGAGCTTACGACCCATGATTTCATTCCCTCTCTTGTAGAAGAGAAAAAACCAATCTCTCTTAAAAATGCAAACCAATTAAATAATTAATTAATAGATGATTTCAGTACTATTTGTTTATTAAAAAAAAAATACACGCTTGGTTGGCACATAAACCACCATGTATTTGGCAATAATTCAACCACAAATATCATTATTAATTAATATCCTATACTAATTCTACCCGTCTTCTCTCTTATAATAGTCCATTAACTATTCATATCTTGGCACGTGTAGCAGAACGTATCATATTCTCGTGCCCATCTGTTAAACAGGAGATTCCTCGTGATTAAAAAAATAAAAAAAAAGGATAATTGGAAGAAGGAAAAAAAAAAAACAGAGAGAGATTCCTCACGACAAGGAAATATAATAGTAGAACATCATCGTTTTGCTGGCAAGAAGTTTTGTTTTTTTAAAAAAAAACTCCTTGGAGACCAATAAAATCTTGGCCCGACACAAGTATAGTATATCGGCTTGATCAACCAATTTATTTTATTTTCGAGACTACTATTCCATCCCTTTTTTTTTTTATGTGTAAATACAATCTGTCTATTCATCAAATTAATAAAGACATTCCCTTTTTTCTTAGAGAACCAGAGGGGGAGGATATTTAGTAATTAACAAATGATTAACGAATGATTGCCCTTGGCTACCTCAACAAGCCATTGATTTTCCATGATTAAGAGATTTTATCGATTCATCGACAAGATTTCTTGCAAATTAATTATGCATCATGTCATGAGGCACGCTACAGTTTGTTTATAGCTGTCCACTGTCAGGCCGCTTACAAAACGAGTTTTAGGACCATGATTACGAAGTCATTGCCCAATTAGAGTCGACACCAACCTTGTCGGCGAGGTTGTGTTCTTTCTCTTTGAAAATATTAAGAATACTTTATATTTTCACGGGATTAGTTGGGGCTAAAAATCCGAGTTACTTGGTTACGGAATCATGACTAGGTAGTTGTAATTTAACTCCTTTTTTTTTATCTTAAAAAAAAAAAAAACTAATTCCCTGGCTTCTAGTGAGAATTTAGTCATCGTGTAAGAAAAGTTATTCCTTTCACTTAATGGAAAGTTGTCTTCTTGCTCGGTGCTCTTTATTGACCAGGCCAGTTGCCTTGGTGCCAGGTCATACGCAATAATGCGAGCGTCGTTATTTTCGCAATAGAGATTCTAATCCCTTCGTAGCCTACAGCCATCGATCTTACAGGGCAGCCACAAAGTCTATACTTTGTCTATTAGCCCTAAAAGAATTACCATAGATTGTTAGTAAACATTGTTTATTCCTTCCTTGTAACAAGCTCTATCGTTTTTGGTGAGTGTTAGAAGATCAAATAAAAATGAAAAAAACATGTTTGATTGGAGAGATTAAGAATAAAAAACCTGTTGGTGTTTTTAAAATATCAATGCTGTTTTGGTGATTTAATGTTTTTTAAGATTTAACCTTTCTAATCTTGAACTTGTATTGTACTTGTCTTTGTTAAAAAACCATCTCAACCCAATAACTTAAGTTATTAAATGAGATTTCAGGATATGATTTATATTATTATCTAACATATCCTTTCAAGTGAAAACTCTTTAGGTTTAAAACTTGTACAGGTCCACATTACCTTGTGCTTAATTATTATCAAATAAATAAGGATGGTGAGATTCGAACTCGTGAACGTTTGGTCATCAAGGCTCTGATATCATGTCAAAGAACCATCTCAACCCAGTAGCTTAAACTATTAGTTGAGATTTCATGATATGATTTATATTATTTTCTAACCGTTAACTGTTATGGAGTTAAAGTTTAATAACTTTGCTTTATTTAAATATAAATTAAAGAAATGTAGAAAAATAATATTATCCACAGATACGTACTTAACCTGTTGGTGCAGTCATTTTCTATAAAATTAAAAGAAAAAAAAGGGAAGCATAGTTTGTTTCCCTTTTCCACCACATGTAAGTGGATACGGCGGCTTCCGAAGTCATTGTTAATTTATGACTTTAATCTTACTCACGGATGTCAGTTTGAGTGTTGTCTTGTGCAAGACAAAGACCCTTTCATGTAAATAAATGCATGCGATTACTCATTTTCTTTAGCATAGTTTGCGTGAGCTGCGAGATAAATTGACTCTTTTTTTTCCCTAACTAATTAAGAATTAGGCCACCGCTTCAATTTTCACAGAGAAACTGCCCCATTTAGCGGCGCCCCCTTCTTCTTCTTCTTCTTCTTCTTTTTTAATTCAGCAAGCAAACCTTCGTTGATTTTTGTTTATATCTAATTTACTCTACAATTGGCTTATTTTGCCAACTCACTTCTATTGAAACAGTAAGCTAACTCATGTATCGAATCTTCCCCGTGTAAAACTGGTAAGCTAACTCAGGTATATATTTAAGAAAAAATAAAGCGAAAAAACATGATTCATCCTACTAAAAATTCGAGTTGATTAGATCAAAACTTGGTTTTTATCCTGTTGACATTTGTTTTTTTAGAAAACATTATCATGTTGATATTTAAAAAAAGAAGAAAAGAAATTAGGGGTCAACCTGCGCGTTCCAGACCTTAATTCAAATCTATTCTTACAACTGTAATCCTACAATAATACCGATAAAACAATGTTAACACAAATTAATGAATCACTTGGAATCATAAGTTATCAATGGGCCCTTACTGCTCCTGGTGGACCCAAAACAGTAGCAGCCGCAGCAGATGGTTTTAAAGAGTTGAATACACATAGAATACGAGGATGCAGAAAATGTAGACAACCACGTAATAATTAGGTGTTCCAATGATTTTAAAAAAAAAAAGACTCCATATTTACCATAATTTTATTTATTTTTATTGACGTGGATGTCCGGAAAAATTTACGTGCAACTCAACTAATTTTATGGACTCTAAAATTAATAATATGTAAATCTCTTGTGACCATAATATTTATAGAACTTGAATTAGTGATTTATAAAAAATAAATTTAAAATCTAATTAGTTAAGTTATACATAATAGAATTACCATAAAAATTTACTTCACTGGGTAATATCCATGACTTCTTAATTAAAATTAGGTATTTAAAAAGTCAATGACACAACAATAATTTATTTGCACTCTTCAATTTTATTTTTATTTATTTAACAGGAGCGGTGCTCATAATTCAAGACATTTACCCTACCTTACCAAAAAAGATTTAAGTATTTTTGTACAGGTTTTTATCCATCCGGCTAAATTTATTTTTCTCATATGACATCTAAGCGTCTATGATAAAATTAGAAAATTCATAAAAAAAAAAAACTATTTTTCATGTTTTATATAAAATTCAGATATTGATGATAAAAGATTCTACCGCTTTAACCATTTTGCTAGCGAGAATTTATAACATTAGCCACCAAGAACAAAATAAATATTTAAGAATTCCAGGCAGACGATTCATGCGTAAATTTTATAATATGGTAGGCTAGAACTACTATTTTTGCTTTATATACCAAAGCATTAATGGTCAGCTGTTCATTGCGCACCCATCACAAAGTCTCTTTCTCTCTCTCTCTCTCGCGCACAAGTCATCGACTGGTACTTCTGATCAGTCTTCCTTCCCGTCCTGTGGCAAAATGGGGTGCAAGTCATCTGACAAGCCAAAGCTAAAGCCAAAGCACAGGAAAGGCTTGTGGTCACCTGAAGAAGATCAAAGGCTCAGAAACTATGTCCTTAAACATGGCCATGGATGTTGGAGCTCTGTCCCCATTAATGCTGGTATGTATTTACTGCAAGCTCATAATTATTCACCAATCAGTGCATTGCAACCCATCATGCCATCTTGCTAATGCACTAGTTGAATTTGAAAAAGAAATAAAATAAAAAAACAAATCATTGTATGTTGATTATAGGCATTATTATTAACATAGTTCTATTAGTTTTCAGGACTTTACTGTATCGGATAGCATTGTTTAGCAGTGATGAATCTGTTCTTATATTCCCAGAGCATTGAATTTTTCTTGAGCATGAGTGATCCAACTCAGAAGCATTTATTATTGCCATGAACGTTTCTATGGTTGGAAAAAAGGTTTCATGTTGATGGGACTGGTTTGATTTATTAATGTTGAGTGTGTGTTATATAGTTTTGATTAATCAATATTTTAAGATGTTTGTTTACAATATCTTTTTAAATACTCTTGTACAAATAATTTGTCAATAAAATAATGGCCAAGTATCATGTAAAAAACCATCAAAATTACTGGAAAGTCTTCATGACTCTTGGGTTAAGCCAAGCTTAAGAATTACCAACCTCTCATCATCAATTGGCTAATTCGGTTGGCTCATTCTTTGGTTAACTTAGTTAGGAATTTAGATGGCAGCTTGCGTCATCTCGACAGCATTTGTAGTAGAGTCTCTAAATTTCAAGAGAAAAGGATTGATGGTGGCTTCCTCTTAAAATAACTAGAAAGCCCTTATGAGTTGACTTTTTAAGGTCTTCATGATCATGAAACCCTAAATATTGTGCTCATGCAGGCTTGCAGAGGAATGGGAAGAGCTGCAGACTAAGATGGATTAATTACTTGAGACCAGGATTAAAAAGAGGGACGTTTTCTGCACAAGAAGAGGAGACAATCCTGGCCCTTCATCACATGTTAGGCAACAAGTAAGCAGACTTAATCCCAAATAATTATAATTACTGTACTAAAAAGTAACACTCTTAAACAATTAAGGACCGCCCTTGACACCTTTCTGCTATTAGGTGGGTCAGGGTGACCCCTTCAAAGAAAATTAATTAGTAGGAGTTAAGACTTGGATGATCATGATCATTTAGGTCAAATAATATAAATTTACAAGAAAATTATGATAATATAGATTATTATTCGGTGCTAGCCTAGCATGCATTTTCTGAACTGTCTAGCAAGGCATTATGCTATGAGGGCACCCAGAGGACTTTTTTTATTAACAGATAACAGACCATTGCAGGTCAACTTGAATTTTGTAACCTAAACAATGATACAAGGAAATAAGAGAATATGATTCGATTTAAAATCCCTGAATTCTTTGCGCCGAATTCACAGAAACATTATAGGATTAGTGTTTCTGCATTTAGCATTAATTAACTGCTGCATTATTCCTGATCAAAGCAGAAATTTTATGTCTTTTGTGTCAATAAAGCGGAACTAATAGAGACAATCTGTTCTGAACTGACTAGGTGGTCTCAGATAGCACAGCATTTGCCTGGAAGAACAGATAATGAGATAAAGAATCATTGGCATTCCTATTTGAAGAAAAAATTGCTCAAAGACGAAGGGATGGAGTCTTTGAAAAGAACAAAATCTGACAGCTCAAACTCAGACATTATGGAACTTTCACCATCTCCCAAGAGACTCAAAATGCAAGCGTCAAGTTTTGAGTCATCAATGAGTGCAGAAAAATCATCAGCTGATATCAACCGGTCAGTTCCGCAGATGTTTGAGTCTCCTAACGAACCTAAAGGAAGCGCCTTATTACCAAAGGTTATGTTTGCAGAGTGGCTTTCACTTGAAAGCTTCGCCAGTTTAGGTGAGCCTATGGATTCAAAGAGTACACTTGATCATAATACAATCTTCCAAGACAATTTCTTGCATGATTACTTACTGGATGAAAGAGCATTTGGTGGTGAGTATCATAATTCACTAAGCGATGGTTCGAGCGGCGACATTTTTAGTTCAGAATTCAAGTTTGAGAGCCAGAGTCCAGGGAAGGAGTTTGATTTTAGCTCTGGAGAGGATTTATGTAGTGACTTCAACTTGAGCAACATTAGTGATGTGATGTACATATGAGGGCTTGGTTTCCAAAAGCAACTACGAGGAAGAATAATTTCCGATCATACAACAACAGGAAAAAAAAAAAAAAAGATTGACTCTCAAATAAAAGGGCCTGCCGAAAGAAAAATATTCGTAGCTAACTAGGCCGCTTTCAGTTCTTTCCACAAAACCAGGTGTATAGGTGATGAAATAGGCTTTAGTAATCAGTTGAGTTTGTGGTTATTCTTCCGTGTAGTTGCTTTCGGAGACATTTGAGAATAAAGAATCTGTCAATTTCTTGTCTCTTGGTGATGATTAATGCTTATAATTTCCATGTGTCCACACCAAACTTTCTGTTTGATCATTGCTTGCTCCTTTCCACAAGGATCATTCTCTTTGATTATGCAAATATTGAGAAGGTTTTTAACTCAATTCATCTCCAAAGTACTGGAAGTGAGAACCTCTTTTTTAAGCATTTGATAAAGGAGAATCACAACAGAGTTTAGTGCTGCCTCATCTGATAGATTAAGAAAAAATCATTCGATGTTATTCAAAGGTTTTAGATCCATCAACTTTTCGATAACTTCAGAGCGAAAACTCAGCACCGACACTTTGAGCAGGCATAAGGTTGTGCATGGAGGCATAAAAAACTTGCCAATCCTGGGATTTATCAATGTGCATTTGAAATTAAGACATATATATTATTCCTAAGTAGGTACTGAATCACATTGATTAGTGTTCAAGTTCACAAAGGAGATGATGTTTTCTAACATTACTTAATGAAGGGCAAGGGCTCACACGATTTCTTCTGCATAAAAAAAAAAATCTTCACAGACATTGATGGAACATTATATAATTAATTTGGTTGTAAGATATTCAGCACGGCAATGCATACTTCACTGTAGTCTAAGGTTTCTGATTATGATGTTTTTTTTTTCTCTTCAAATAATATTTTGAACTCTTTCATGAATTCTAAACGATGAAATCATCTGTGAGAATTAGGATGGCCCATAACAGGATAGTAGCAACTGCAGCAGTTATTGTAATTGGTGTCCGTTTCAGTGCAATCACCAGTTGGGGCAAGAACATTAAGATTCAGATGATAAGAGAAAGGTAATTAACCTTGTGTTTTGTATAGGGCTAAAGAAAATGAAAGAGCAGGGCATATTCCATTTTTCTCGTCAATTAATTCTACATCTGTAAAAGAAAACATGGGGTGGTGGAAAAAGATGGAAAGCCTTTGAGAAGTAAAGAGAATATTCATTTCCTTTTTTCTACATCTTTCTCTGCTTTATTGCTTTAATGTTGGATCTGATTAGATTTTCAACTTGAGTGGGAAAAATGTTCAGGAAAGAGGATATCCATTGCCTTCCTTTTCCCCCAAGGACGACTATTTTTTAGAAAAAGGTGGCATATCAAAACTAAAAGTATAAGATACACACAAAATAATGCTAAAGGAGCTCTAAAAGTCAGCGACAGAACTCGAACTTGAGAATTATTGAAACGTTCAAGCTGAACAATTCTTCTCTGACCTGGAATTGGCAATGGGGTAATGGAAGAGAGTGGAAATAAATGCATCTGACCTGTCTTGGGCATCCAATTCGAAGGCCTGTGGATAGAGTGTGCTTTACCGGGTCCAGTTACCAAATGGCCCCATGAGAGGGCATGCTCTGCAGTGCACTTCCATGTAAATTGTAGCATTAAGCATTCCAGAAAGCAAGCTCATTAATGGAGGAGCTCTATAATTCAAGACTCGCCTTCGTTCTGGGCTTGTAGAGACCCTCTTGTTTTATTTAGCCTTAACATCATTGACCCCAGGGGGGGGATGCAAAGGCAATGGCAATTTTGCTAGAACGCCTGTCAACATGTGGTTAATTGGGTTATCTGAAAGGACCTTTTTTTTTTCCCCCAGTAAAATGTATATATACATATACATATCTTGCTATTCCATCAACCACTAAAACCAATTAGCTCGGCTGATCGATCAAAGAGCCGACGACAGGTCAGGCCCAACTCCTGTCAACAGTGAAGAATATTAAATTGTTTGGTTACGTGGCTGGGCCACGACCCAACCACTAGAACGGCCACCGTAGCTGACTAGTCAATAGTGGGCACCAAACTGTAGGGCCTTGCCTTATGCAGTACTAGATGGGCCTGACCCAGTGTCATGCAGATTTCCAACAGCCCAGCGCTGACAGAGTTGCGAGTTACGACTCTCTAATTAACTCAGTGGAGGACCGAGCTCTCTGGTGCTCGAACTGCCAATGCTTCTCTCTCCACCTTGTCTTCTTCATCACCACCTCTCGATAATGGCACAGCGAAGCACATCTCTCAACGCCTCCTTAAAGGGCTGGTATAAGAACCTCCAGAACTAATTAATTGGAGGCTTGCAATATCTATTCTTAAAAAATATAAAATCATTAAATGAATCTAATATCAATAAAATTATCTTCTTATAAAAAATAATTGTGGTGATAATTTATTATTCCCCAAGCTATGGCCTTGCCATGTTACCTTACTTTTTCTTCTTCCTCTCGCTCTTTATTCCCACTTATATTTGATTTCTTAATTTTTATATATATTTAATTAATTTATTATTATTATTTTTTATGGGATGTTCTAGAGTGTGGTATTAGTTATTTTTTAAAATATTTTTTAAAAAAATACATTAAAATAATATTTTTTTATAAATTATTTTTCATGTTAGCAGGTATAAAAAAAATTAATTTTAAATAATATTTTTTTAAAAATAATGAAATACATTACACCGCAACTCAGAAAGCTTTTTTAATCGATTAAAAATTTAAAACTGAAGGGAGCCGTACAAGTAGCCAACAAGGGCAGTCCAGTCAATGAACGACAGACTAGTCAAGTTCGAGCCTTGAGCTCCAGGAGTCATTACCTCATTACCCATTTTATTTGTATTGTAGTCAAGGATATTTTTAAAATATTTCTTATTTAAAAATATATTAAATAATACATTTTTTATTTATTTCTGACGTTAATAATTTAAAAATATTTAAAAAATAATTTTATTTAAAAAAAAAAACAAATTTGTGCCAAGAAAACAAAACTGTACCTCAACACAAGCGCAACCTTGTTCATTGACTCTTGATTGTTACTTGTGTGTTTAAGAGGTGCTCTGTTGAATTCGTAGTAGAAATTATTTTTTTAAATTATTTTTATTTAAGAAATTTATATTAAAATAATATATATTTTTTATTTTTTTAAAAGATATTTTTAATATGGACATATAAAAATAATTTAAAACTAAAAGAAAAATAAATTCTTCAAGAATAAATGCATCTCCTATTCCAAATACTCCAAAGTGTTTTTGTTTTGGGCATTTTCAGAAGACCAGAGATCATGTCAGAATCTTTTTTGCATAAAACACACATAAAAAGCTCTTTCTTGGAAACAGGCACACAAAGCTGTGTCCATGCTCAGTTTACCAGCCTTTTCTTTGTCGACACAGCTCCTCACGTTTCTTTTTGCGGTTGGAACGCACCTTTTCTATATAAAAAAAAAATTATTATTTTAGTATTTTTAATTGATAAGATGATTATATTAAAAATATTTTTTTAAAAAATAATAATTTAAACACCAGCATTATCTTAACAATGAAAAATACTCTTTCTTTCACGTTTTGTTGATTGAATATATCAAACACTATCATGAAAATAACTGATTCTCTCCTGATCGAGATTTAAAAATTCATTGTCAAATTACTCTTTACAATAAAGCTGATTTTATAATTCTAATTGAGTTTGACACAATTATAATAAAATATCAAAACTATAAGTAACGAAAATTCACCAATATCTATAATCAACATGAGAAATAAAAAATATAGAAAACACCTATAATCCTTTACCGCAGCTTAACCAGACCTCTTCCATGAATACAGGCCGCACTATCATCAAAAAGAGAATGACGCGACATTCCTAAAATCAAGGTGGAAATAGAACCTTTCTCACTGCACGATTCCTCATATGTCACTTGAACGATACGAAGGTTATAATATACGGATGTATTAATAATGTTTTTAAAATAATATTTAAAAGCTTAAAATTATTAAATCACCCTTGATAAAATGTCCAAAATAACAATAAAACGAGTTGAAAAGTATCAAAACACACTAATATGTATAATTTCTTCTTTTCCAAGAGCATGTTCATGACTACCTTTAAGTTTTTTTTAAAAAGATAAAAAAATAATTATTGTACGGTGACATAAAAAACATGTACGAACTATTTTGTTCCTAATTAATTTTAGGATAATGAATGTATTTCATAAAAAAGATTAAACTCGGGCTAAATCAATTTTTAAAAATAAAAATAAAAAAACACTTCACTTAAAGATTAAGTTTTTTAAGGACAAAATAATTATTACACCAAAGCGGAAAAAACATGTCTTAGCTATTTTGTTCCTAATTAATTTTATAATAATTAATGTATTTCATAACAAAAAAAATTACCCTTAGGCTAAATCAGTTTTTCTGAATAAGGACAAAATTATATTTATAATCTTCCAACCCATATTTTTTTTTAATATAGAGCCACAGATTAGTTTTTTATTTTTTTTTCAAAAAAATAATCGATACCTCACTCGATCCTCTGGCAATAATTTTGATGATGGCATCTTTCAAGGTTACTTAAGTTACCTGGCACTTGACAGTCTAGTTAAAGTAAATGCTGACCCTATGCAACATGAATAAAAATAATGCTTTGCTTGTTTCAAGCATCAAAACCCCGGATGTCAAATCCCATCAAATGAATTTTTTTTTTTTTCTCATTGAGAGGTGAAACCTTTTAGGAGTACTGTCATATAACTGAGAGAGCTTGATGGGTTTTGTTGTCTGACAGGAAAGAAGATGGGAAGGGGACCTTGTTGTGATCAAGATGGAGTAAAGAAAGGACCTTGGACTCCTGAAGAAGACCATCTCTTGGTTCAGTACATTCAAAAAAATGGTTTTGGTAGCTGGCATAGCCTCCCTAAGAAAGCAGGTTTTACTTTCGTTTTTGTTTCCCATCTTTTGGTATATTCTGCTTCAAAGTTCAAAATTTATTGAACCTACTACCTTGAAATTTGAAGAAAGGAAAATGTGTAATGGCTCTGGCTTGGATTTCGGAAGGCAAGTGGCCTCTGATGCTAAATGATTGCAAAGGCCATGTTGTTTATTTCTTATTTCCTGGTTGATTGGAATCTGTGCTTGGTGTTTCTGCTATTTTAACTTGCTAAAAAGAGAATTTGAGACCACCCTTTACATGATTTCGGGCTTGCCATCTTTTATATGGGTTCTTGTTCTTGTTCTTCTTCCTTTTCTTTTCATGCCCAATGTGTTGCTCTCTAATTTTCTAACCCTTGCTGTTTTGCTGAGCACTTGTGTAGTTGTTTAGCTGCATCTACTCGAGAACTTTCAAGTATGTTGACTAGAGAAACACAATTGTACAAAATCCAATAGCTAGCCTTCAACACAATACAATTTTGATTAATTAAAGTTGAATATTTGAGGAGACACTTCCCCAACTTGGATAAGTTAATATTTGAACCTTAATTAGGTGAAAACTAAATCTAATGACAATCAAATTCCAGTTGGCTTTGCTGCCAGGAGTTCCTTATTAAACTCTGATTTTGAGTTCCTAGAAGTTTCTGAACAGTGATGTCCTGAAATGTTAAACATGAACAAAATATTATGATCAGGCCTCTTTCGATGTGGGAAAAGCTGTAGGCTTCGGTGGACAAACTATCTTCGCCCTGACATTAAACGGGGTCGCTTCTCTCCTGCAGAAGAGGCCACTATTATTCATCTTCATGGCATCCTCGGTAACAGGTAAGGTGCTGCCTACTCTCATGTTTTCTGTGCATTATCTTTTGTTTGGAGTTTGAAGGAGGATATGAACATGAATATTTTTGAATTCCTGCTATATTTCTAAAACACTTCTTTCCAGTGCTAATATCCGCATGATATTCAACTGAACTTCTATATATCACGGAGAGGAACTTTTGTATCCCATGTCAATTTCTTCATCAGGATGAAGAAATTACTCTTTGCATTGTTGTTGCTTTCTGGTTTATGGTGCTTCTAAAGGAGAACTTTATTGAACAAAAGGTCTCTATATGGGGGATGGGCCAGATGTAGGATGCACAGATTTCTGCTCATTCATCCGGATATTCATGAATTGCTTCAAGATGAGTTACTGATTTATGGATTTTGAATGAATGTTTCAAATGGTTAGAATTTTGCTGTTGCCTATCAGCATGCTTCCATTTTTTGATAGTATCGTATAATTACATAAAGCATGCCACTTCTTTTGATCTTTCTACATTTCTATTTTGTACTCCATGCACTACTTCTCAGGTGGGCACACATTGCTTCTCAATTACCTGGAAGAACAGATAATGAGATAAAAAACTTCTGGAACTCCCACCTGAAGAAGCGTCTCACTTCCATTGGTCCGAAGTTGCAGATCAACCAGTCCTCCTCTTCTAATCCTATCAATATCATGTGTGAATCTCCTTCTTGCCACATGGTACAGTGGGAGAGTGCTAGGGTTGAAGCGGAGGCTCGCTTGGCAATGCAGTCATTGCTCGTAAAACATACATCAACAGTCAAGGGCCATCCTGATATCTTTATGCAGTTATGGAACTCTGAAGTTGGGGAAGCATTTCGCAATATCAAAGGAAAAGATGTCGAAACATGTGAAAGTCTTGTATCTGACGCACATCCATGTGTAAAAATTGAACCTGTTTTGCTTGACGACACAGCTCCAGCAACGCCTAACAAAACAAGTACCTCGATTGACACCACTCAGGAAAAAGAAGACACTTGCAAACCAAGTGCAGATGTTATGTCTGTTTCAGACTCCATCGGTTCCAATGAATTTGCAGATTCTTCAGATACAGCACTGAAACTATTGCTGGATTTCCCAGGAGGCAGTGGTACGGATTTCATAAGAGAAAACTTGCTTGGTTTTAGGTGCGACTGAAACAGCCTCTTGCCTTTTGCACGATATGGTGGCACTCCAGGAAGGAGCTGATGGTGATTTTTTGGGTACCCTCCCTGTTTTGCCTTTTGATTTCTAGTATTTAGGCTATCTAGTTTCCTATTTTGGCTGACAACTCTCTGCTTGAAATCGAAGAAGGTAGAGGCAGCAGAGTTTAAAAATGGAATCCAGCAACAGGTTGCTGTGTTTCTAGTTTTCATTCCATGCCTTCTTTGCTAAACTCAAATGGGGTCCAATGGAAAACATTGCCGGATAGAAGAAACCTTTTTAAGGTCTACAGTACAAAGGAGTACCAGAGATGTTTGTCTGCTCTGTTACAATAGTACCAAGTGATCCTGATAGTCCATAGTTGAGTATGAAGTCATGAAGGGTGCCTTTTGTGTATAAAACACCATATTAGCTTAAATACAAGTTTCTTTCTGGTTTTCATCTACATATATCTGATCCTTCGTTCGTAGACAGCGATTGATACACTGAATTTTGCGCCCGTCGAAGTGGAACACGTTGTAAAGCCCGCAAAGAAACCTGGATGCATGAGTTTTTATTTATATAGGAACAGTTGGTGTATTATTTTTTTTCTTCCGATTATTGAATTACATAATTTTTTAGAAAATATTATAGTTTTCTCTATCTATTTCTTGAGCCGTAATCACAAGGGTTGATAGCCTTAATTTTTATTCACGCCATAAATTGCGTCACATATAGTAAAAGTTTTTATCATAAACTGATTTATTGCATAATGTGATGTTCTTTCCCATTCTGCTGAGGCTGCAAATATAACCTGCAACATGGTATTCCTCTGTCTGGATGAGCTATGAATAACATGGCCCACTCCTTGTCTGGTATGAAATTATGAAGAAAACTAGACTTTCTATTCAATTGGGTCCATTCATTGGAGAGAGACAATGGTAGAGAGTTTCGTAATCTTTAATGTTCTGATAAATTGAGGGCTGTCTCCTCCATAAACATAGGCACACAGCAGAACCACACATTTTTTGTCTCTCTGAATTGCTCTTGTACTTCAGTTTCCGTTTACTTCATGATTCATATAAGCTTCTTACAAACTCATTAAGTTAATTTTCCAAACAACATCTTGAAATGTTCTATACACACAAATACATCAACATGGACGAACGGAACAAATGAACACTTCTCAATTCTCCCCTTTTGAAACAGCATATAAACAAACAAACACTAACAAATAAAGGCTTAAAAATAAACAAATAATACAATTTTCAATCAAACCTGAGAAATTATAGCCTAAAAAATTCCAAGAAGCTTCTTCGGAGAACTTCCAGTGGCACGATATTTCTCAGCCATCTCTTCAGCCTTGAGAAGATCTTCCCCGCGTTTAGCTTCGACAATCGCCTTCTTTTCTTCTGCTTCCTTGTGAATCATTGCGATTTTGTTCTTCATTTTCTCCATAAATTCTGCCTTTTTCTTCTCAAGTTGTTCCTGCTCATATGCAAGTATAATCAATGATGTCAAACCACTAACTTTACCAACGACAACCATTAAACAGCCTGAATAATTTGGTTGGCATCCAAAATATGGTTAATTGCTTCATATCAACAAAAATAAAACAACTAAATATTCAGGGGACCATATGGATAATCAAGACAAAAGTTTCACAACTCTCTCTTGAAACATAAACTAAGGCTTGTTGCTACCTCAATCTTCATCAACTCAGCCTCCACAGATGCTTTCTTGCTGTTCTCCCATGATGTAATGGAAGAAAGTTTTTTGTGAGCTCTGCACAGTAGATTTACCAAATTCAATTAGGTGGAAAAATCATCATTAAAAAGGAAAAAAGCACTACAAGTACAATAAGAACATCACTGTATCAGAAAATAAAATTTTTAGAGCAGAAGAATATCATCATCATCGTTTTCATTTGAAGTCTGGAGATTTAAGAATCATAGCTCAGTAGTATTTTAAAATCATTCTGAGATATCAAAGAGAAAATTAAGAAGTTGGCTATGTATAAATAAGCTGGAAATTACTCGAAAGAAAGAAAAAGACATTTGCTACTAGAGAAAGCTCTTACTTGTTTTCTGCTTTGGACTTCTCACTCTCTTCCCATGCTTTGACAAGTGATATCCTCTTCTCTGTTGCAACCCTTGCAAGAACAGCATCTATACCAAAAAAATAAAATAGTTGATTGCTTAAACTGCTATAAATTGATCAAAGAACAACCTAAAGATCTAACAATAGGTACCTCTATTGACAGAGCCCTCTTTTTTCTCCTCAGCAGATTCAGAAGCTACAGCCCCAAGAAAAAAAAAATCAAATTCAAGGTGACATATATCAGATAACAAAGCACACAGTTTTGTTTTTTTTTTTTTTTTAATGTCTTCAAGATTCTAAAAGATTCTTTAAATCATAGTCTACGCGGAATAAAAAAGATACTGAAAAAAAGAAGAAGAGAGAAACATAAGGTTACAAAATTACCAAATACCAGAAAATATAAAATCTATAGTGGATAAAGGGAAGAGGAAAGAAAGGAACATATTACTCTGAATAACAGCAACTGCTTCTGACTCCTCCACCTTCTCTTCAGCAACAGAAGGAGGGATCACAGTTTTCTCCTCAGCCACATCTTTTGGAGCCTCAGCTACAGGTTCAGGTTCAGGTTCAGCTGGTGGTGGAGGAGTTGTCTCTGATGGGGTTTCAGTTTCAACCTTCTTTGGCTCCTCCTCTGCCATATCCTTCAACACGAGCTAAAAAGAGAATTATGGAGCCGACAAAAAACTACAAGAAGATAGCTATAAAGATAACAGAGGTGGCTAGTAACGGTGAGAGAGAGATACGAGGGAGAGGAATAAGAGGGAGGGCTAGTTGGGATCTTATAGTTGGAAGAGGGCAACTGTATCTTGAAAACCTGAGCTGGCTGGTAGGTCTACTCTTTGTTTCTTGGCACTTCGCGCGCGCGTTGTCTATGTTATATGCGTTGGCAGAGAGTGACACTGACTCTCCTACTTGAATCTTTTTTGTGTGTGCCTTGAAGCAACAACTTGTCCCTTCCTGTATTCCTAGTGTTCTTGGTTGGTCAGGATGCTTTCTGAATTTGTATCCATGATTCTTAAATTAACTTTCGTTTATGGAGATTGCTTTTTTTTCTTTTTTGATCTTGTAAACATTCATAATTATTATATGGGAGTTACAAACATAAATTCATATGACTTGAACGCTAGAATTTAGATATACTTCAAGTTTGAGATTCTGCAGGCTCAAAACGTAACGGGATTTACGTTTTTATGTCATTATTTTGGTTCAAATCTAATTAAAAAGAAAATGATAAGAAAGAAAATTTTATTGCATTACTAATCTCGGTGTATATATATTTGTACACGCAACCGATTAAGAACTTAAATATATGTTTGACAATACGATGCAAGTGTTTTTTAAAAGTTGATATTCTTCTTGCTTCTTTTTTTGTTGGATATATAATAAAGAATATTTTACTTGTACATCAAGCTTTTTGTTTGGATAATCTTAAAACGTATTATCTATGACGATTTAAAGATGTTATTTCCAAGATTTGAACAAATAAAAGCAGCAAACCTAATTAACTTCACCTACCCTTCACATAAAAAGGTATTCAAGACTTAATATTAGATACTCAGCTATAAATTAATTAAGAAAAAAAAGAAAGAAAATATATACCCACCTACAATAATTTGGGAAAAAAAAAATAAAATTATTGCTTAGGCAGAGGCTGGCGATTCAAGAGACAACGATTGAACATGTTGATTCTTTCGGGCAAAAAACATGTCAAATAACAAAAGAATTCCATATATATAAAACGATCGACTAGTCGTTATCGAAAATCCCGAAGCAACCTTGTGTCAGTTATGAAACGGCGCCGCTTCGTAGCCTTCAAGAGATTCAACATACAAGGTCATAGGATTCTTTGTATTTCGTGTTAGCCAAGGAATCCCTGTGGACCAGGTTGTGAAGTGACTAAATTAAGAATAACCCAATAAAGAAATTATATAATTCTTAATCAATCCAATTGGGATCCCATTTGCATCTCCTGTTTCTTCCTAACAATCAATGGCCTTGAAGATAAGATTACAGGGGGAATTAAGAATTAGGGTTTAGTTACGAGATCACGAACCAACTTGACTGAGTAACATGCCTAATCCAATCCTTGATCAGATATTGTCGGTTGGACCAGCAAGTGGATTTGTATCAAACTTTGCATGCATTTAATTAGAGCATTTTCAAGGCCAAATGACTCGATGATGAGAGCAACGATCGATATACATACCAACACGGTTAATTTTATGACTAAATCTCTAAGAAAAAAATTAATAAAATATAAAAAAGATTGGCGAGAATATGTATTTTAATTGGTAGCTCGATCAAGACTTTGTAAGAGTGGTACGTACGTACCATGCTTTTGGTCCCCAGGGCACACATTAACAAGCTAGGAAGTACATATTCTTGTTTGCATGTACAAATACTCAAGCAAATAACCACATCTCTAGCGGTGGTTTTAAGCATGATTTAATTAATTAGAGGTGCGCTAATTAAGATCAATCGGGTTTTGAACCCTTTAAATTACTTATAATTAAGAAATAATTAGCACCGAATTAATTTTAAGCGATTGCTTCTTCTCTCTCTCTCTCTCTCTCTCTCTTTTTATAAAAAAGGTAGGATAATACGTACATCATATATAAAGCAGCTACTTGTTTCAACAACTATATATATATATATATATATATATATATATATATATATCTTGTTATGTAATAATGAGGATATACTATAAATAGTAAAATAGCTTAAATGAGTATTTCCTTAAAAAGACAAGGATCGATGAAGTCATTGCGGTGCTGTTCAAAAGTCATGTGGAAGCAGGCAAGAAGCAAATATCTATTCTTTCTCAGCTATAATTCTTCCTTGGAAGAAAACGAAATCCTAACCACAGAAAGCACGGGATCAGATTAATAGCTATACGTGGAACTGGAAGTTGTTGGCGGCTTTGGCTGATAGTCAAGGCCTCCATCGACATATACATCAATTATTTTTTTTAAATTAATATATAAATATTCATACATATCTTGATTAATTTTATATATTTTAAAATTAATAATTATTTAAGTCTTCAATAATTTTAAGATTCATGAGATTCAAATCAGTAATTTTTAAAAAAATAAATCTAAAATCTAATTATTTAAATTATAACCTTTAAAATTATATATTGTAATTATTAATGTTATGGTATCATCATAAATATGTCATGTCTAAGTCCCTCTATCTAAATGGTGTCGTCCTACTAGCTAGCTAGTGTTCAACGTGCCACAATCCTCCTCCATGGTTGGGCGATGGGGAACTCGATCCACACGCTCTTTCATGAGCTAACCCTTTCCACTCCCTTAATTGTGTCTCTTTTGTCCAGACAAAAAATATTACCAAATCTTTGAGTACTCTCGGTAAAAAAAAAATGTTATCGGTCGACAACAATCTAATCAAGAAATATCTTTAGAAACAAATTTATTTAATATATATTTGTTTTATCTCTCTGACTAAGCCTAGGGGTATTTGTATTTGACGGCAATTAATGGCCTAGATATTGGATCATGGAGTGAATGATGATGCAACTTCATGTGCAGAGTGTTATAACCTGGATTGAATTAATATATAATATGATGCAAAGTAGTGTCCAAGCTAGCTAGCCTCTCAATTCCTCGAGTATATATTTGATGGGCACTACTACTTTCGTCCAGGCTCATCATCATCATATGATCATGAAGATATTAATTGTGGTATGGAAAGCTTGAGAGTTACTCAATCCAGATCGCTGTCTCTCTTGATTAAGTATTGGGAACAAGTCATCGAATATCAAGATTAACATACTGATCACCAGCTGTCATGAAAACACTACTCCCTCGCTCAAATGACATAACAAGCACAGATTAGTGCTGTGGCGCTGATCAATATTAAAATAACAAGGTTTATAAAGGAGAAGGAAAATGGGGTCCTTCTTTAATTTCCCCATTCAAATCATGATGGCAGCTACCTAGCTATCTCCCTAGTTAACGTTTTTATCCTTTTTTTTTTATTATTAATATTAATAACCAAATCAGTTTTTATACACATCAACTAATCATATAGATTCTAAAGTTAACAATCATGTAAGTTTTCAATAACACTAAGATTTGTAAAACTTGATTAAACTAGTGACCTTTAAAAAACAAATATATAACCTAACTAGTTAACCTATATCTCTCATATTTGTTTTTTCATCTTCTTTTTTAATAGATAATCTCATATATATATATATATATATATATATATATAGAGGCTAAAACATTAGCATCAGGACGTCACTAGCAAATATTTAACTTGGTTTGCCATCTAATATGAGTTGCGAGATTGGACCGGCGATGATCAGAGCAAGGCTCCACAGCCACAAACACAAAAGTTGTTGGAGGGCAGGGACTGAGATAACTTTTATGCTAATTAGATTATTTGTGTATTATATATATGCAGACGGATTCTTGCATATTCCTTGTCGCTATTCATAAATAGCATGGGCGTCGACGGATACTGTTTTTTTTTTTTTTTTCCGAACAAAAGATTGGTATTACCTGACCTAATTAATTCCATGCAAGAAATACTGATGAGATTGTAGTTCAAATGATATTCATTTTTTTATATATAATAAAATTGTCGAATTAAAAAAAAATTATACAAAATTATAATAGCTCAACAATAACTCCTAAATATCCCACGTTAAAAAATAATCTAAAATTATTTATAAAATATTATGTAAAAATTTAAATTTTTAAGTTGAGATGATTTTTTAATATGATATTGAAATTTTATTAACAACACAATTATGAATTTAAATTTTACTATTTTATATAAAATTATTTTTAAATTAAATCTCATATTGTTTTTTTAGTTTGGAAGTACTTAAAAGATGCTCCGCTGGAATACGTGTAATTAATGGTGTTATGTTTTTTTTAAAAAAAAGATGAGACAGAACTTGCCCTAAAATCCTGACCTCATTAAAAAACCCGAACTTGGGGAGGAAGCATTTGACACGAAAATGAGACAACGTTTACCTAATGATGAAAAGGACAAAATATTGTGTTCTTTAATAACGTAATGTATTGAAATAAATAAGATAATTATTATAATCATAATTGAACTGGACAGATAAAAAACAAAAAAAAAGAGGTGCTTGCTTGCTTGATTAATAAAGTTGCTTCGCTGGCAAGTGCTAAACGTTGGACGACTTTGCCTGCAATAAGACTTTCTATTGTTGATGATGCTCCACAGCAAAATTAATTTTGTGTCCGAGTCTATTCGGATGCTCTACCTGGCTCGTATTGAATAAATGTGCCCCATCAGCTCTAGGTGAGGCCCACCAACATGGCTCTCTTTATCATTCTCACTTGTTTTATATATATATATATATATATATATATATATATATATATATATATATATATATAATATTTAAAATTTAGATATTTTTTAAAATATTTATTTTAAGTAATTCTATCTAAATAAATCTTTAGAGACCACAAAACTCAACACAAGTCTAGCATAACATGCTAATACAAGATTTAATAAACATTGAGGTCTAGAGAATATAATTTATCGTTGGAGATGGGAATTCGGAATTGTGGCTTGTTCCATTTAGATAGAGATCAGGCGGATTAACTTTCTTGTCTTAGTTCTGGAAAAGAGACTTGAGGGTAGCTTGCGATCCAAAGAGCTAGTAGAACCTCTTGACTTTGAGTTAGAGCTGCTTTAGTGGGGAACACGACGTCTTGACGTTCTTCTTATTGCTTTCCTTGAAGGACTTTCTCCCATATCTGAATCGGTTACTCCAGACGAGAGACGAGCCTATGCTAGTCGGAGATGACGCTTGAGTTTCTATTTGGGCATTTGCTGTTCGAGTAAAGAAGGAAAGAAGGGCTCCGAGTCAGCTGGAAGGGGATCTTAAGTGAAACCCGAAATTCCCCTAGGTCTCCAACCTCATCCACCTCTAATGCTGCATAGATCTTGAACAAGCATGTCAAATTAAATGTTGCAGAAGTCCAGTACCCTTCATACCTGCTTATGTCAAGTGGTTGCATCGAATGCTCTTCATCCTGAACATGCCCCAGGTTTGAACGAGTGGTTTGACTGTTGTTACCTTTAGGGTAGTTGATAAAGAGGTTGGTTTGGTTAGATAAATTTCATACTCAAAGGAAAATATTGAGCTAAACATTGATTCTCTATAACCCGTTAGCGATGAATCACAGTTTGAAACGCGGTTAGGCGCTGTCATACAGTCTATGTAGTTCCAATTTTTCTGTTAATAGTGGATTGAAATAAGCTCTAGCCCTATAATTTGACACTAGTCAACATAGATGTCCTTTGCTTTTGAATAATAATAAAAAAAAACTGATTTCATCTGTTAATTTTCCACAAGACCTGTAGAAATGTGTATTTTGTTGCTGAAAATTGGAAGTTGGATCAGAGCCAGCCATTCTGGTTGGGACAGAGAAACCTAAGCTGCTAAAACCAATATACCCTAAGGAAGTCTATCTATGTTCATGAGCCCAAGTGATAACAATGGTAATACTGTACAGCAAGGCAGAAGCTCCATTATTATTTAAGGACGATCATAATTCTACATGTAGAAACACAAATAATAGATACACTAGCTTTCATAAAAATTCAGCCAATGGAAAATATGTTCACTTGATACCTGATAAAATACATATAAATATGCAGGCCTTATATGGCAGAATAGCTATCGTCATCTTCTACATGAGCCCGGCCAAGAACTGATAATATAACAAAGGCACCATATAATACTGTAACCACAGCAGTGAAGTTGACAAGCAAGGCCTCAGGGCCATACTTAGCAATTCCAGAGCTTTCAAGGAATGTAAGCTTCTCCAAGAACCCTAAGGCAGCATTGCCAACAGCCAGAATATACACAAAGATGCCAAATAGCACATGCCAAGGGAGGCACTCCATCCTTAGTGTTGGTGACCCTTTAGGGTAAAAGAATACAAGGAACCCATAAATCCACTGCAAATTAAATTACCATTTTTAAGACAAAGTTTTAAAATAAAATCAAAAGAAAGACAATATAAAATAGGTTAAAATGAATGATTTACCTGAATACCATAAAGGGAAATGATGGTTATGCCAAGCCATGAATGCAAGCTGTAGAGGTTGGCAATGTTGCTCTCGTTATGATTCTTGAATGCAGCCGCAATGCCAACACAACCAAGAATTATTGCAATTGCATGGAGAACAAGATGGATCACTTTCTTCACTTCTTTCTTCAAAGTAAGAGATTTGTAACTCATGATGGCTGTTTTGTTTTTGTTTTTTTTTTTTTTTTTTTTGGGGGGGGGGGGGCAAAAGGAAAAATATCAGTAAGAAAAAACAAGCAAGCAAATCTCTACCATTTAGCTGTGATGAAAATTCAAAATGTTGTCCAATTACCTTCACCTCCTATGATAATTAAGCCAAATAGCATCAGAAAAGGATGAAGCTGTTGCAAGAAAACAGATACGAGATTCACATTACTAGAAACATGTATAAACATATAAATTGCTGTAGTATAACCAGTAATCATACTAGCTGCCTTTGGAAACGACAAGCTTCAACGTTGGAAGTGAAATTCAAAGCCTCAAACCGCAAGAGCTTTACCCATAAGCCTTGTTTTTGCTACCCATCGATGAAGAATGTGGTGGCCCTTTAATCCAAGACCCAAGAGCATGCTAATAACAGTTTCATATGTAATCGTTGACGATAACTCTTTCTTTCTTGCTTACAGATCAATGGTACTTCTTTTAAATGACTAAATTAACACATGGGAAAAGGTTAAAAACTCGAAAAAGATTGCCGTTACTTAGTTTTTCTCTTGATTTCTTTTAGAACACTTGCTCTTCCTGTTCGGAAGTAAATGGTTTGTTTTCTAGCCAAGGAAAGAAAGCTCCAAGCTTGCACGAAGATAAAAGATTTTCGAAAGATGGGACCAAGAAAACATTGGACAAATCAATTGCTGTTCAGAGCATGACCTACAAAGAAAGGTGTGTGCAAATGACCATAATATTGGACAAGGTCTTGGAATACTGTTCATGGATAAAGTACAATTTTTGGTGGGCCTAAAACACGTGAATGCTTAGACAGGTCCACATATGATGTCCTGATCCACTCATTTTCCAAAATAAAATAAAAGTCACACACACCACTACTACTTGATAGAGTTGCCCAAGTCACAGTAACCAGCGCATTTCACATGTTAGTATCTAATGGTTATGCATCCCGGGCTCCGCCAAGGGTTGGGTATTTTAATTTTCTATAAATAAATTATATATATATATATATAGATTTTTTTAATGCATCGTGGTGGTTCAAATGATTTTAGTACAAATAAAAAAAAATTATGCATGTATACAGTTGAATAAATCGAAAACTATGTGTGCTAATAAATAAATAAAAAATCATTAAAAATACCTAAATTAAAACATGAAAAAATAATAAACAAGTAAGGATCAAGATATTTATTCTCGTAAGATGAGACATTTGCTAGATTATGTTTGCTAAATTTTGTTTATTATATTTTTTTTATTCAATCAAACGATAATAGAAATAGATAAACACATTAAATTGATTGAATAAAATAAAAAATATTATACAAGGTTAAACATTTTTATTTTTAAAAATATAGTTTATCTATACAAAAAATAAAAATAATAATTATAGATGAATCAGAAAAACTTCTTCAAAAATTAATCGCATAATCAAAAAAATAATCATCATTTAAAAAAAAACTCTATAATCAATATATATATATATATATATATTTGAAAAAAAACATATTAAAAAAGCATTCATTGAAAAAAAATTAGGAAAAAAAAAGCTAGGCACCGCTGAGGCAGGCCAACCCATTTTGTCAGGGCCCATGCGCATATGCAAGTTTTTATTAGGGCCCACATGCGAGCCTGCAAGGGCAGACCCGCATAATCAGGCTCTCTTTTTTAACAATACCTAGGATGGACGACGTATGGCTCATCCTATTTTTTTTGAAAAAAAAATCCAATGACGCGTCGTCTGTTTTGCCCATATTTCAGCCATTATGGTGGTTAGAAAATCAGGCTCAAGGTTTTTTTGACCCAAAACATCTATAAAACACATTAGAAACCACATTAAACCTATTCATGATCTCAAAAAACCGCCACAAAAACTGAACTCAACTTAAAACCAAAATCAACCCGAACTCAAATTTGTTTTTTCATTAACTTTCAAGAAACAAAAACATCTAATATGAGCTTCACTCATCAAATGGAACAATTTGACAGAAATATCATCCATTTTGGTGGCCTAAATTGGTGTCAACAACATGCTTCTCTTTCTATCGCCGATATCCGTCAATCTCTCTCTCTCCTCTCTCAACCAATAACCAAAAAGTATAAAAATAAAATTTTGTACCAAAATGAAATTGAAAAAAATATTGAGGGACTGGGATTGTTTAATTTTGCATGGTTGTTTAAGCTGGAGGACCAAAGTGCATCTTTTTCAAAACTTACGGCACGCCACTCATGTTTTCCGTGTTTTCCATTTGAGTCCTTCCTCTTCTAATCTCATCCTTTCATAAGAATTTGAAATCAATTGCTTTTTAATTGACTAAATCACTCAAACAAAAAGTTAGAGGACAAAATTTAAAAAATATAAAATTTTACAGTCTATCAACAGTACAATATAAGAAGATTAACAGTAGATGGAATGCACAGTGAAGACAGCACTACATTTAGATTATCGGTAATTAAGTAGTTATTTTATTGTACTTCACGTGGGAAGGATAGGTAAGGGGATTGGGGGGCATGGCCGTGTGCGCTGATCAGAAGGTTAGGTAGGGTAGGTGCGTGCACAAAGGCCGAGATGGTTTGATATGCAATGTGAATGTATTTCTTCTCTCTTGTTTTTGCCTTGAAGGTTTGTAAATAAACTCCCCCCGCATTAAGATAAAGACCTCAATAATTATATCAAGGATTACTCTTGAATCCAGTAATTAATGGTGAGACGCTACTAGCTTGCTTAATTATCTCTGGTCTCAGTTAAGTTCTGCGCGCTCTACTGCTTTTCTAGTTAATTAAACTGAATATTTACTATTTCTTTCTTCTAATTGATTAAACATAATTAATTAAGTCACTAAAAATATATCAAAAAAGCATCCTATTTACTCTACGGCAATCCCTTTTGAAATGTTCCAATGCCTAACAAAAAGCCAAGATTCTCATTCCATTAGCCAACCAGAGCCTCTTGGTTGAATCTTTACTGTTGGTTAGAGCCGTAGAGTATTAAAACTCAATGTGTTCAACTAACTACTTGTTTGTTAGCCAACAGCTAGCTAGCTAGCTAGCTAACAGGGCCATCTTAATTGACTCGAACCAACAAATCTTCGCTAAGAAAAAGGGTTCCCAAATTCCAAACCAACAGCCCTTGACACAAGCCTTTCAGCAGTGACACAAAAATCCTGATGACAAACATGAACCTAGATAAGATCAAGAACCAAAAGGTTGCTATTGAAAACTAAGGGCAAGACAAGAGACAAGCACAGACACACAGACGAACAAGAATCAACCAGGGATCCATAGAACCAGGAAAGCAAAACATAAAGACAGATACACACACAGACATGTGTTTAATAAAGATGAGGGCTAGAGACTTACATTGAAGATGAGATTCTTGTTGGCAGCTTCCCATGCCATGCCACCTCTGTAGTATAAAACCCATACCAAGACCATAACAGCACCCGCAATTGCAAGCGCGTGTGCTAAAAACGTCAGTGGCAGTGCTCTGTACTCCATAGCCATGGTTGAGTCTTCTTCTTCTAGTTCAGAGCTAAGTAGGGGAGAGAATAAAGGAAGAGAGCCTTTCTTCTTGTCGTGGGGATACGTCTTTTATTGTATTGTTTCGACCAGATATTTGATGCGATTATGGCCGTTGGATGGAGATATGATTGTGCCACGTGGGCCTGACTGACTTGGTGACTGCCTTTTTTTTTCGTGTCTCGTGTTACCCAGAGTCTCAGCCTCGTGTCCCCTCTGGATCCCTGTTTTTTTAGTCGCTTTATTTGAACTCCCTTCTCCCATTTAAAATGTCTAATATTGAATTTCTATAGTTTATCAAACATCATTTATCACGCATATTCTTGAAAATACAATTTTTTTTAAAGTGTAAAAGTCTATACATTTTGAGATTAATTAAATAGTTGAAGAAGATCGTATTTATTTATTTTTATGTGTGTTTTGTTCGTTTACACATTTACAAATAAATTAAATAGTTGAATAATTTTATTTCTTTTTGTTTTATTAGTTAAATTTAATGTTATAAAATTTGGTATGACAAGTTAACTTGGTACTTAGTTAATTCAAAAATTAAATATATTTGGGTTAAAAAAAATAAAAAAATAATTAATTGACATGATAAAAAAAAAAAACCACGTTGTTCAACAATCTAGCATAAATTCTAGTTAAAAATCCATTGCTATTTTTTATTTTCTTAAATATCATTTTGATTCTTAATTACAAAAACAATTTTGGATCAATATTAATTAAATCTCATAAATTATGACACATGACTTGCCCTGGATTCCATTAACATTGATAGAGCGAGCACATAATGAAAAAAATGCTACTAAATGGGCAAATCTTCTATTTAATTTGGATTTTTTCACTCACAAACAACTCAATAAATCCACTTAATACAAAATTTAATTTCACTTTCAATATTACATATAAATTATTTATTTTTTTAATATAAAATATAAAGATTTGACAGGTTTTATTCAAGACAGATTACTCGAACCACTGTCTCGAATTAAAAATATAATTTCTTATTATTTTATATGTGGATTTGATCACATGAATCATTCTGAGAGCAAGTAAATTTAGCTAGATTTCTTTATTATGTAAAAAAATAGTTGGAATCCAATGTCATGTTATTAAAGAAGAATAAAAAATATATATAAAACATTCATCTAGTATCATTCTGTATTAGCCTTTGCTAGAAAAGAGTCAAACAGATTGCAATTCTATAATATTTCGGGCCCTACCGATACAGGAATTCGAGTTAGTGCGAGGCTTCAACCTCTGATTGCTCCGTTTTCCTTTTCTCCCATGATCTATACGGTCCCATTTTGGTTGTCTATTTAACTAAAACTAAATTTTTTCTGGTAATTAGAAGAAAAAAAGATCACTTATAATTCACAATATATATGTAGTGTAAAAGTAAGATTCTAATAAGTTTGAGATCACGGTTCGAGACTCATAAATTTTAGAATTATTAAAGATTTATATAGTTGTTAATTTCAGAATCCATGAAATTAGTCGAGATACACGCAGGCTGATCCAGACACTTATATTAATTAAAAAAAAATCCTAATAAGTTTTTTTAATTCCAACTTTTTACTGGACAGGAGAAGAGAGGTTGATTTTCACCTTGGTGCACAAGCTGTCAAAGCATTATAATAATAGCTAAAAGGAATTAGTGTTTCCTTGTGGACCTGCAGCAAAATCCACAAGAAAAGCGTGAGAAGCTTTTTTTTTTTCTTTTTAGCTTTTTTTTAACTGTTTTTTTTCTTCTTAACGTGAGAAGTTTTTTTTTTTTTTTTTTGCTTTTTAGCTTTTTTTTTTAACAGTTTTTTTTTCTTCTTTTTTTAAAATTTTTTTTTCTTTATTTTTTTAATAAATATTTTTTGTTTTTTTTTTTTGTTAATGTTAAATTTTTTTCTATTTAGTTATCAAACTTTCATAACACGGGTTTCGGGTTTGACGGGTTAACCCGGATTTTTTTTTCTGGTTTTCCTTTTTTTTTTGCTTTTTTGCTTTTTTTTTCTTTTTAGTTTGTTTTCATCTTTGTTTTTTTTAATGAATATTTTTTTGTTTAATTTTTTTATTAATGTTAAATTTTTTTCTATTTAGTTATCAAACTTTCATAATACGGGTTCCTGGTTTAACGGGTTAACCTGGATTTTTTTTCTGGTTTTCTTTTTAATTAATTATTTTTTCGAGTGCAGTCCACAGTGAAACGCTGAGCTGTCTTTTTTTTTTGCTTTGTTTTTTTAAACAATTTCTTTTCTTTTCTTTTTTTGCCTTTTGCTTTGTTTTTTTAAGTTGTTTTTTTTCTTTATTTTTTTAATGAATTTTTTTTAATGTTAAATTTTTTTTCTATTTAGTTATCAAACTTTCATTACTTGGTGTTTCAACGTGCAAGTCCACGGTGAAACCGAGCACTCTTCTTCTTTCTTTTTTTTTTCTCGTTTTTTTCTGTTTTTTATTTTTTTTATTTTTTTCTGTTTTTATTTTTTTTGTTTTTTTTTTGTTTTTTTTCTATGTCTTTATGCATTTTTTTTTTTGCTTTNTTCTTTGTGTATTTTTCTTTTAATGAATTTTTTTGTTTAATTTAGTTTATTAATGTTAAATTTTTTATTTAGTTATTAGATTTTCATAACACGGATCCCGGGTTCGACGGGTTAACCTGGTTTGATGAGTTAAACCAAATTTTTTTTCTTTTCTTTTTAATTAATAACATATACTAAAATTATTGGTGTTTTTCAACGCGAATCCACGATGAAACGATAAGCTATTTTTTTTTTTTTAATTTTTTTTTACAAGTCCACAGTGAAACGCTAAGCATTCTTCTTCTTTTTTTTTCTTTTTTTCTGTTTTTTTTCTGTTTTTTTTTCTTTTTATTTTTTTCTATGTCTTTATGCGTTTTTTTTTTGCTTTTTTTTTTGGGTTTTTTTTTTTTATTGAATTTTTTTTGTTTAATTTTGTTTATTAATTTTATTTTTTTATTTAGTTATCAGATTTTCATAACACGGATCCTGGGTTTGACGGGTTAACCTGGTTTGACGAGTTAACCCGAATTTTTTTTCTTTTCTTTTTAATTAATAACATATACTAAAATTGTTCAGTATTTCAACTGTCGATTCAGCGGTGAAAAGAAAGAAGCTTTTTTCTAATTTTTAATTTTTTCTTCGTTTTATTATTATTATTTGCTTTTTATGCCATTATGGTTTTTTTTTTTCTTTTTTTTTTTTTTTTTTTTTTTTTTTATGAATTTTTTTTGTTTAGTTTAGTTTGTTAATGTTAATTTTTTTTTTAGTTATCAGACTTTCATGACTCGGATCTCGGGTTTGGCCGGGTTAACTTGATTTGACGAGATATCCTGGAATTTCTCTTTGCTTTTTTTAAAGTTTGACGAGTTAACCCAGAATTTTTTTTTTGTTTTTTTTCTTTTTAATTAATTTTTTTTTGTTTAGTTTAGTTTTTTTAATGTTAAATTTCTTTCTATTTAATTATCGGACTTTCATGACACGTATCCGGGCTTGACGGGTTAACCAATCAATTTGTTTTTCTATTTAGTTATCAAACTTTCATGACGCGAATCTCAGGTTTGACGGGTTAATCTGGTTTGAAGGGTTAACCCAGTTAATTCATATTTTTTTCTTTTTCTTCAATAGTTTTTTTCTTCCATTTGGTTTTTTTTTTGTTTTTTTTAATTAATCTATTTAATTAACATACTTTTATGATATGATGTTGCAGCTAGACCCACATTCAAGACTCTTGGGTCCGGTGTTGTAGCTAGACTCACATAAACTTGAGTCATGTAAGTTTAATATTATTATTAATATAATAAATATTACTTTTTGGTCAAACGTTGCAGCTAAACTAAAGGCTCTTGGGCATATCGTTGCAGAAAGATCCAACACTCTTAGATCTTAGCCTTTTTTGATATTTTTTATGCAAGAAAAAAAATTTAACCCGTAGGCGTGTGCCTTTTTTTTTTTCCTCCTTTTTTTTTTTAAGCCTTTTACTGTGGACTACACAATACAGTTCACAATGAAAAAGCTGATGCCTTTAGTTTTTTTTGTCTTTTTTTAATTTAGTTTCTTAATATTAAATTTTTTCTATTTAATTATCGGGACTTTCATGACATGGATCCCGGTTTGATGAGTTAACCCAGGTTTATTCGAGTTTTTTCTTTTTCTTCATTAGTTTTTTTCTTCCTATAGGTTTTTTTCTCTTTGCTTTTTTCTTTTTAATTAATCTTTTTTTTTAATTTATTTCATTAATAATAAATCATTTTTCTATTTAGTTATCACACTTTCATGACACGAATTCGGGTTTGATGGGTTAACCTGATTTGGCGGAGTTAACGAGTTGATTCGGATTTTATTTTTTTTCCTCATTAGTTTTGTTCTTCTGATTTCATCTTTTAATATTGTATGTAGTCTACAGTGAAAAGGCTG
Source organism: Populus deltoides (assembly GCA_015852605.2). NCBI lineage: Eukaryota > Viridiplantae > Streptophyta > Magnoliopsida > Malpighiales > Salicaceae > Populus > Populus deltoides. The sequence continues at coordinate 1,155,504 of CM027584.2, read as the reverse complement.
AAGCCTTTAGTTTTTTTTTTTGCTTTTTTTATGCCTTTCACTTTCATCATGACACCTGGATCTCGAGTTTGGCGGGTCAATCCAGGTTAATTTAGATTTTTTTTTCTTTTTCTTCATTAGTTTTTTTCTTCTTATAAGTATTTTTTCTTTTATTGTTTCTTTTTATTTAATATTTTTTTTTATTTAATTTAGTTCATCAATATTAAATTTTTTTTATTTAGTTATCGACTGATGCTTTTAGTTTTTCTTTTTGTTTTTTTGCTGTTTTTATGCCTTTAACTGTGGATTGCACACTGGAGTCCACAGTGAAAATGTTGATGTCTTTTTGTTTGTTTTTTTTTAATTAATTTTTTTCGTTTAATTTAGTTTGTTAATGTTCAATTTTGTTTTCTATTTAGTTATCAAATTTTCATGACACGTATCCCGGGTTTGACGGGTTAGCCCAGTTAATTTTGTGTTAACCCGTCAATTTTTTTTTCTATTTAGTCATCAAACTTTCACGACATGAATCCAAAGTTTGACAGGTTAACCTGATTTGAAGGGTTAATCCAGTTAATTCAGATTTTTTACGTTTTCTTCATTAATTTTTTTTTCCTTTTGGTTTTTTTTTCTTTTTAATTAATCTATTTAATTATCACACTTTTATGACATGACCTTACAACCAAACCCACATCCAAGACTATTGGGTCTGGTATTGCAGTAAGATCCACTTAAACTTGGGTCATGCAAGTTTTATATTATTATTAATATTATAATATTAGTCTTGGGTCAGGCGTTGCATCCACATCCAGAACTCTTGGGTATAGTTTTGCAAAAAGACCTAATACTTTTAAATCTTGATTTTTTTTTTATTTTTTTATGCAAAAACCATTGACCCGCGGCATCGCGCGGGTCATGTAACTAGTATCAGCTATAAAGAAACAATAAATGAAAAGATAGGCGACGTTGAGGCCAGAAACACGAAAAACTTGTCTGATTAGCGTTCAAGAAAATGGGGTGATGCAGGTTTTTCCACGAAGAATCCAAGCACTTTTCCACGGAGAACAAGGGGAAAGTTTGATGTTGATGATGACAGAATGTCCAAGGGGGTCCTGTTAGCTGTGAGATCTTGATGGGTCTCGATGAAATGCGTGCAGGAAAAATATTGAAACGACACCGTAATAGGTCGCTTTCGCGGGGTATTATCAGCTGAAGTCATGTGTGACATCAATTGAAGCAGGACCTTCAAATATCTAATGATCTAGTGGGAGGAGGATCCATCTTTTTATCAATGTGTAGGGCTATAGCTTAATTAGTTTTGTTTTATTTTATTTTATTTTGGTTCCGTTAAGTGATTTTGTTTCCGTTAAATTTTTTTTTTAAAAAAAAAAACTAAAAGTGATAAAGTGAATTAATGTGTGCGCGTCCTCATTGATTGCAATGTGGATTCCAGGAGCGAATTAACGTGTATGCCTCCCTTGGCCCTGTTGAAATTATCTCCGCGTGCCCTCCCTTCCTAAACACGTTTAGCTTGCTAAAATTTAATTTCGCATCGATGATTTCTTTTCTTTTTCTTTTTAATTTTTGCATTTTAATACTAAATAGGTTTAACGAGAATTAAGTTTTTTTTATTGAATTTGAGTTTAAAATTTAATGAGTTACAAGTTTAAAAGATTATTTTGTGTTTAAAAGATTCATACTAATTTGCTTGATTTTTATTTTTTTTCATTTGAGTACATGTTTTTTTAGTTTAATTATTAAATATTTTATTTATTTTGGATGAGCTTCATTAATTTTTATTTGCTTAGATCTTTTTATTTGTTATTTTTATTAAATTTATATTTTATAAATAATTTTTGTTTTTGAATCAAATCAAATTAATTAATAAAATATAAGCATGAGATGTTTATTTTATGATATGTTATTTGTTTATTTTTTGGGTCGTTGCTCTAGTGACGCGTTAACTTTTTTCAATGTCGTCATGTAACCTTTTACAATGATATTAGAACTGTCTTAGTGATTTTCTTTTTGAGGTGGGCGATGGTGAGTCTCCAACAATATTTTTTTTTCTTCTTCCAAGTATAATATCGACAACTCATTTTTTATAGTTAATTATTGCAAAAAAAGATTTCTATCTATTTCTTGTCATTGTTTTTTTTTTATCATATTATTAAATTAACTAAACTTGTTAGATGCACTCAAATCAATAACACAAGTCTCAATTTTTTTTTTAAAAAATATTATCATCACCTAAGCATTACTTTTTTATATTAAAAAAAACTTAATTCGGAACATAGCTTAGCGTGAGCCACCAATCTAGTGTACTCCAAAGTCGAAACATAACTTAATTCGGAACATAGCTTAGCGTGAGCCACCAATCTAGTGTACTCCAAAGTCGAAACATATTTGTTTGTGGTAATGGTATAGTAGCATTATTAATCGACTACTAATAAATGGGATGAGATTTTTGGTTAAAGGATTATTTGGGAGCGTGATTGATGTTATTTTTTAAAGTGTTTTTTCTTGGAAATGCATCAAAATAATAAAAAAAACACAAACAAAAAAATTAATTTGAAGAGAAAAAAATAAAATTTAATGAAAAATCAGTTGAACTACATCTCTAAATTGGGCCTAAGGGCTAAAGCTAGCCCATCTAGCCAGAGATGAGACGTAGATCAGCAGTTAAAAGCCCATATGAAAGAGCATGGAGAGAAGGCCCAGCCAGAAAATCCTACAGCTCTTGCACAGACTGCGACCAAGATTAGTTTATACAGAACAGTGCCTTCATTAGATTAAATCTCGAAAGAAAATCTTAATCTAAGTCTCTAAGATCCAGATTTCTGTTCTCCTTTTAGGTCAACACATATTTTAATCTCTTTCAAGGCCCTTTGGTCTCTCTTACTTCAATTTTTTTGTCAAATTTCTTACAGCTAAACAAGCTCTCTAACAAATTAAAGATGTGCTTGTGCCTTCCAAGAGATGAACAGTGAGTTAATAAAGAAATATTATATCATAAATATGGGCTAGTTTGACTTCTTATCATGATCTGTACATGAAGTATATTTCAAACCTTTAGGCAAACACACTATATACCTGCACTCAATCTGATCACCCCATATTTGCATCGAAAGTGAGGTGAAGCAAATCTTATTATCTAGTTTACGTTACGCGTGAGAAAATATTCCCACGTTCAATATTGGCACTTAGCAGGACTTCCATCGTTCTCAATGAAAAGAAAAGGAAAAAAGAGTTAGCATGCAAACATCATACATGGTTCTATCTCTCTATGCATTTATACACCATGTATTCTATATATTTATGATGTTGAAGGGTTGTTTTCTTGGGGAGCATGGCAGGAAAGGTCTATTTTGCTTACTTATAACAACATGAAAAGAAAAAGGAAAAGGAAAAGGAGATGGAATCATCCTTCTCGATTGAATTCTTTGTGTTTTGTATAGTTTCAATCATTGTATACGAGCACTAGTACAAGAAATTTGAGGTTAACCCATAATTTAATCATTGTATATGAGCACTAGCACAGGAAAATTTGAGTGAGGGACAAACAGAAGAAAGAGAGCACATGTAGCCACATGCAAGCACTCATTCACAGAGCAACTTAGCTGGGGGGTTTTGACCACAAACAAGGCACCAAAAAATTAATGGGGCAGCAGCTTTGTGGGTCTTCGCAGATACGGGAGACGATAAGGATGCATCAACGCTTCTGCGACAGCTTTGTGGCAGCTAATAAATTTCAGGGCCCTCTCTTTTGCCCCACCATTGTCTTAGAGGACGTACCGAACCCTTATTTTCCCTCTCAACTAACACTCCAATAATCGTGCTCTATGATATCCTCCTTATTGTTTCATTTCAGCAATCTCAATAATGCATGTATGATTGCAGTTTCAATATTCTTAATACACGGTCTAACATATCCGGTCCATTTAATAGCACCCGATCTGGGTTTATCGAGTTAATCTAGAGTTGCCAAGTCAATATTTTTATTAAAATAATATTGTTTTATTCTCTTTTTTGTTTTAATAATCTATTTTTAATATTGATTTGGATCAATATCTAATTAACAAGTCAGATCAACTGGTTTTACCGAATTAATATTTGATTCGATTCAATTGAAAACTTGATCCAAGTCGGGCTTCGGATCTCGATTTCCCAAATCAACCTAAACTAGTTTAACCAACTATTGAAAATAAACCTTATTTGATTGTAAATTCTCACCAACCTCTCCGAGAATCAATCGTTTAATTGATTGGCTGAAAACTTTTCCATGAGCAAATGAGAAATCTCAACTACAAAATACAAATATTCATTGAATGATGATGATGTGCAAAGTTGCAGAAACAGTCATAAAAGGATAGTAATCATAAGCCTACCCAAAAAAACTTCATCATATGCAAATCCCCCTTCCATACCTAATAGATTCCTTTTAATTATGGATGTGACCACGAAATAGTAAGAAATAATTTAAACTAATAGTAAAAATACAAGCACCGACAAATATCACACCAAAGCAGAGTTCAGTAGTGACAAAATTCAGAGATGTGTATTGATGGCAGAGCACGAAAATTAGTTGCTTCTACTAAATAAGGTAGATGCAGAAATTCTTCCATCGCTACCTATCATCGCCACCTTACGTGGGGCAACCTCTTCTTAAAATCCTTTGCCTCCTACAGTTTAATATCCCTTTTATAAAATAGATGCTCGGGGCAGCACTGAATCAGCGGTCCAAAACCAGATAGATACATAGAAGACATAAACATGAAAATAAATCTTCATAAGCTTTTAGAATGATATAAATCATTTCGTTCGTGTTTTAACGATCTTTTATATCTTTGATGTCGGGAAAGCGATGAAAAGCTACTCCCAAAGACTTTTTAGAAGACATACCATAAAAAAAGTGGAGGCCATCAATGTCATTTGAAGCATTCTGCACGACAGCACCTCATGCCTTCCTGCATTAAAAAGAAAACTTTTGCTACGGTACAGCTATATTTTGTTCTTTACAATAATACCACATGGTCTGATCAAACTATGTGCAGATAAGCCTCTAATTTTTTTACTCTGTAACTGTTCCATTTTCTATTCAGATTAGACTCCTCTTCAGCTCTAATTCCCAAGCTTTCTGCTGCATCTTAATCTTACTTAAAGATAACAATAAAAAAAATACCACTAGCCACTGCAGCCCTCTTTGTTGCTTTCTGGTTTTTTTTGGGTTCAACAGTTGGAATAGATTGTTTTGTCCTGGCCATAACAAAGCCAAGATTGTTTCAGAGAAGATCCAAGTTAGAAGTACTGAAAACTGAGTGAGTCTTTTGATGAAGATTCTCTGAAGAATATACAGTAAGGTCAAAACATGTTCAAGTCATGGAGGAACGACAAGAAAAAGATCAAAGCTACATTCAAACTGCAATTTCAGGCAACTCAGGTACTAATCTAGCAGATAATAAGTATTTCCTGTCACTGATTTGAAATGGGTTTTGTTTATCTGGAATCAATTATTGAATCATGGGTGCGTGCTAAGCTGTATAATGTAGGTAGTGTGATGGAACAATTCAGATAAATACTAACAAGAAGCTCTTACCTAATTTTTCATCTCCGTTTCAGGTGCCACATCTAAAGAAACCTGCCTTGACAATATCCTTGGTGCCAGAGGATGTTGGAAAGACAACATTCAAACTAGAGAAAGCTGCAGTTCAGGATGGAATTTGTTCATGGGACAATCCGGTTTATGTAACCGTGAAGCTCATCAAGGAGCCAAAATCAGGAATACTGCATGAGAAAATATACCATTTCATTGTTGCAAGTGTACGTTAGAGTCACATTTCAAATCTGTGATGATTTTCTAAGGTATAGTGATTTGTGAGTGACTGTGCGCGCGCGCACGCTAATTACTATGAATTCTTGCAGGGGTCATCCAAGTCAGGTTATCTGGGAGAAGCTTCAATTGACTTTGCAGATTTTGCTGATGAACCCGAGCCATTGACTGTCTCCCTGCCCCTTAAATTTGCCAACTCTGGTGCAGTTCTACATGTTAGTTCCCCCCCCCCCCCTCTCTCACACACACGCTCTTGTAAATCTCTTGATTTGACTCTATCCCTATGTTGATTCACTCCTAGAGCAATATCTGTTTTCAAAATTTAAATAGACCATGCCATTTCGATATGATCATTGTTTCCTCATATATCAAGTAATTTTGAAACAGGTGACTATTCAGAAGATGCAGGGAGATGTTGATCCAAGGTGAACACAAGCATTAACAATTCACAATTTGCATTTATTTATCTTTTTTACTTCCGTTTTAGCTTCTAATTTAAGTTTTTCTCCTCTCTACTAATTTACGAAATGGACTTTGTAATCTCAGAAAAATAGGAGACAATGGAGATCCTGTACTTTCTCAAGACCGAAGCTTGAAAAGCCAGCAGAGCAATGCCCATACAGATGAAAATGATGAAAGTTTTACTGAAGTAAGGCCTAAAATTATCTATGTTGATATTCTGTTTCAATACAGTCCAGGAAGGGCTGAACTGAACAAGTTCCTTTTTGGCAAATCTTGGAAATGGATGGGCTGTTATTCAAGGTTATAACTGAACTATTCCTTGATAAATGTCACAGGACAGGGACTTGAACATTCTTTTATCACAGAATTCTGAACAAGAAAGCAGCTTCAGATCATCTGTTGGGGGCAATTCTAGCTTCAAATCAGTTCTCAGACAAGACTCAATGCCTCCAAAGGGTGCAGTTGATGGCATCACAACAAAAAACCGCTTGCATCGTAGAACAAGCACAGATTGGTCAATGGGTTCAAGGTCAGATGGAAGTTTAGTTGGCTCAACAAACAGCCCTGAACAGAGCCTTCCAAGAGAGTTTCAAGAAGCTTCAGATGAAACCGTTGAAAGACTGAAAAGTGAATTATCTAGTCTAATGAGGCAGTCAGAATTATCAGAACTAGAATTACAGACTCTTCGGAAACAGATTACCAAAGAGAGTAGAAGGGGGCAGGATTTGTCAAGACAGGTTAAGGAACTTGAAGAGGAAAGAGATGAACTCAAAACAGAATGTGAGCAGGTCAAGTCTTCAAGAAAATCTGTTGAAGGAGAATCCCTGAATCAATTGCGAGCCGAGTACGAGGATTCTTTGGTTCAGCTAGAAGAAGTCAGGCGAGAACTTAGTCATCAAAAGGATTTGAACACCAATCTTAAGTTGCAACTCCAGAAAACACAAGATTCAAATTCTGAGTTGATTCTTGCAGTGGGAGACCTTGATGAAATGCTGGAGGAAAAAAAAAGGGAAATATCTTGTCTGTCCAGCAAGCTAGATGAGGTTCAGGAGAAAAACTGCAAATGCAGCATGAAAGAGGACACAGATCAACATGCGGTGCTTGCACCGGAAGAAAAGGCTAGGGAAGATGATGAATTATGTCTGCTGAAGCAAAGGGTCATAGACCTATCCGATGAAATTGAGGTCCACAGAGAAAATAGAGAAAAACTGGAGAATTATATCGAACAACTCACACAGGACTATGAGAATCTAAAGCAGGAAAACTATGATGTATCTTCCAAGTTAGAGCAGAGCAAGATACAAGAACACAAATCGTCAGAATCTTTGGCTACCATTAAAGAACTTGAATCACAGGTACAAAGATTAGAGGAAAGATTGAAGACGCAAACACAAGAATTCTCAGAATCTTTGGTTTCCATCAATGAACTGGAAATTCAGGTCAAAGGGTTGGGGAAAGAACTGGAAAAACAGGCACAAGGATTTGAAAATGATCTTGATGCCATGACACATGCCAGAATTGAGCAGGAACAGAGAGCTATCCGTGCAGAAGAGGCCTTGAGGAAGACAAGGTGGAAAAATGCTGTTACAGCAGAGCGGATACAGGAAGAATTCAGAAAACTTTCTGTGGAAATGGCAGGCAAGTTTGATGAGAATGAGAAGCTGACAAAGAAATCAATATCAGAAGCTGATGAACTCCGAGCACAGAACAGAATTCTGGAAGAGAATCTTCAGAAAGCTAACGAAGAGCTTGCACTGGTGATGGACCAGAAGGGAGTAAAAATGGAAGAACTATCAGTGCAACTAGATTTGAAGACAAAACATGTAGAGCAGATGTCAGTGGAATTAGAAGATGCTTCCAACCAACTGAAGCAAGGAGGAGAAATGCAAGAGGCTTTCCAAGTTGAAATTCAAATGCTGAAAAAGGAGATAGAGACACTCAGAAAAGAGAAGAATGACATCTCTGAGCAGGAAAAGGTGAACTTAAGAGATGAAACAGAGAAATTGAAGACATCTTGTGAAGAAACAAATATACTAACAGAAAGATGGAAAAGAGAAAGGGAGGAAATAGAGGAAAAATTTGCATCGACAAAGAAGGAAGCAGAAAACACAAGGCAAGAATTACTCAATGTGAGGTCTTTAAAGGATGAAAAAGAGGCAATGATCAAGAACCTTTCATCGCAACTTCAAAGCCTCAGAGATCAGCAGATTGCGTTAAAATATAGCCTGTCCGAAGAAGAATGCGAGAAAGAAAAACTGCAGCAACAAGTAATCAAATTAAAGGGTGAACTGCAAAAGAAGGAACATGGAAATACTAGTTTCATGGAGAAGCTCTCTTTTTCAGATGAAAAGAACTTGACTCCAATGGACGATGAAATGCAGATGAACGGAAGAAAGGGTATTGAAAGGTAAAATTTCAAAGTTCTTGTTTACATACTGATTATTGTGCCTTTTCATATACCCACCACCTTTTTCTTGTGTAATTAATTTCCAACACTGATAAATCTAAGCACCTCATTGTGCATCCAAATATGTTTGAGTTTATGATCATAATCATCACTGAAATTGGTTTCATTCTTCGATATTTGTTTTGACAGAAAAGCAAGAACTTGCTCAAAGGAAGAACTAGTAGTGGGCACTTTCCACCCAATGGATGAGGGTAACCTAACTGAACTGTCGACAGAAATGGCTCAGCTAAAAGAAAAGAACAAATGTATGAAAATTGAGCTAAAAGAAATGCAAGAGAGATACTCAGAGATCAGCCTCAAATTTGCAGAAGTAGAAGGTGAAAGACAACAGCTTGTCATGACTGTACGAAACCTCAAGAATGGTAAGAAAAGCTAGCATTCTTACTCTTTCAGACATGGATGTCAGACAAAGAAATGAAGCGTGAGTGAAGCATCTGCTAAAGTGAGCATCTGACGAGCAAGACTGTTGGTCTTCTAAACATTATGCACATTGTAATGGGAGTTGAGCTAGAGGTGCTCTAGAAGCAGGAAAAAAGTTCAGAAAGGAGTAGATCTTTCACTAAAAACGTAGTAATTACATACTCCTTTGCTTTATGCGGATTTTGTGTACTCCTTATTTGTGATGTTCATGTAGAAGTATAATAGTGCCTAAGCTGAAACGTGGTTATATTGAGAAAATACAAGACTGAAAGTGAGATATATAAAAAGAGATTCCAAATTTCAGACATCACTGTCTAGAATTTTAAGTTAAACAATGGCAGCATATTTATGTTCACTGATACCTTTTCACATTATAGTGCTTGCTGCACAACACCGAATGTGTTCAAGCAATCCAATTATACACCAAGACTCTCGGCTTTGTAAATTTGCTGAACCTTGGTGTGTGATACAACCATGGGTGTGATAATAATATCTAAGTTGACTGTGTTAAAAGAAGTTTACCTATCATAACTATGTTCATCAAGAAAATAATGGCATTTTTGCAGAATGTAGAGGTTAAGATATTGCAATATCATATCATGCGCAGGAAAAAATGGCATTTTTACAAGATTTAGAAGAAAAGTATAGCATTGGTACAGATGTTTAAGAACCAAACCATAGCTTTATCAACATAACCCCAGATATCTATAACTTTCAGAACAATTCTTTCCCCTCAATTTCTCCTGAACTTTTTGCTCAGATGGTGGTGGGCCCTTCCATAAGTCCAGACCAGCCTAGTCTGGCTTCCACTATCATCCATTGCAAAATATAAACCATGTAGTTGATGAAGTATCTTACTATGATGACAATTTAACACAACAAAATTTCTCATACATGAGGGTTCCCATATCATACCTGTGATGATCTCTTATCACTGTAAGTCCATGATGGAATTAGAAAGGCTAGAGTTCTTTCCTACCGGGATGAACTTAACAAATTTATAGCTTCTTTCTGCTGCTTCTACTCATGTACTTTTCTAGGAGTGCTCCCACCATGGTACTTGAGAAATTCAAGAATAGACGGACTTCTTCTATCAGTAGCCTTTGATATATTTCCTGAACACCAAAAATTTGGAGTAGATGTATCATGTGCAAGGGGTGGAAGGAATTGCTGCAGCAACCTTCTCTTTTCCCTGACCCTGTTAAGAAACACTACAGTCCAGGGAAAACGTGGTTGTGGAATGGCAGAATGGATTGCCTTAGAAAGGGGCGTTCCACTTCCACTGCAATGTGATATCTCTTCTGTAAATGGAAACCTGGTGGAATTTCCTGCAGCTCTGTGTAGAAGCCTCCTTCTAGGAGGGTTTTTAGTTTAATGTTAACCCATGCCAGTCTTTTTAGAGATCCGACTCGTCATCAACTCAAGAAATATTGTGTGATTACTCTATAAGAATAACAATATTTGATCACTATAATTAATATTTATTCTTCACTGTCAAAGCACGTTTTGAACAATTTAAAAAGAAAACTGAATATAAATAAATAAAAAAGTAATTATTCTTACCTCAACAAGGTCGTTGTAGTATAGTGGTAAGTATTCCCGCCTGTCACGCGGGTGACCCGGGTTCGATCCCCGGCAACGGCGTCATTATTTTTGGTTGATCACGAATTATTTTGTCTTACGTCCTTCTCTCTTCAAATTTCAACAAGGGTCTGTGTTTCTTGCCAAACCAAAAGCCGACAACACATCACTGGATCACACTACAGATATAATGGACCTTATTAAAACTTGACACCATTTTTCTTTGATATTCTGGAGAGAAAAACTTGATATCATCCACTAGTGGAATCAACTTTGGCCCTCTCCCTGTAGGTCCATACAATTTGATGATATTCAATAGACCCTTGTGATTATTTTTATAAAGATTACCCACTCGGGCCACTCCCATCACTCTCTCTCCGGCATTGCCACCGCGTGCACAAGCAGCTCTGGTTACGTGTCAGGAAATGGAGATATCATGCTTGTTTTACACGTGTCGAATGCCCTTCAAACCCACCTCCATGCAAATGTGGCAACTGTAAGATGTTCTTGTCTTGGTCCCTATAAGATTATTCAATTTTTTTTTTCTGGATGGTTATCTTTTTCTGTCAAGCAAGTAACTGACTAGTAGAAACTTGTTTCCGGTCTAATCTCTGGCAATTTCTGGTTTCGCTATGGAGTCACAAATGGCACGCCCACATGGTGTTCATGACCATGAACATGGTCCCAACAATGTTGGACTGCATCCTGGTAAGAACCTTATTTACTTAATTTCCTATGTTATTGAAGCGTGGTTTATGTTTTTGTTAAGTTTTATGTACTGTAAAATGTTGGTGCTAGAGGGTGAAGATGAGCATCGCCATGAGAAGAAGTCAGTGTTGAAGAAAGTGAAGGATAAAGCCAAGAAATTGAAGGAAAAAGTCAAATTACATGGTCATGGCCATGGCCAGGACGAACATCATGAAGTTCATGTGCCTGATGATCATGACTTGTATGAGGAAGATGATGACGAGGATGAAGAAATGGTTGGGGACCCAGAAGTTCATGGAGCCTCAGGTATGTTAATGTTGCTACTTGCTTCAATGTCTCTATTAATTAACTACTGGTAAATGACCTTGCTAGAGAAAAAAGGGGCTTAGATTTGTGTGCGATGGATTTTGTTTTTGGATTTTTATGGTTTCGATTGTGAATTAAACTGCAGCCTATAGTTCTGCTTCTCTTAGAAGCTCAGCCCATGGACAAGGGGGAAGGTTAGGTGGCCCTAGGACATATCATGGAGGTCCAACAACAATGCAAGAAGAACATACAGGCACTGGTCCCATAAAGAGCTCTGTTCTTGGACAAGAGGAAGATGAGTCAGCACCACCAAAGGTTCTTCTCGAAAGGACAACTGCTATTAAAGAAGTACCTCATGCCCCAGTTAATTCGCCTGCATCTATTTCTCCTGCTGATCCCGTTAAAGGTTTTGTTCATGAACAAGAGAGGATTCTAGGGCAACCTGAAGTTAATTTGGAAGTACCAGTAGGGTTGGAGGAGGATCATCACGCCCCAAAGGATAGACTTGTGGATCATGCTCCTTCCAATTATCAGACTAAAGCCACTGATCCAACTGGTTCTGGTAAGTTCTGTTCAATGTTTGCATGCCAACAAGGCCTTTTTGGCATTGATGTTTGGGAAATTTTTTTGTCTTTCAGAGGGGGCTAATTATTGCATCTTGCAGGAGGGAAAGAGGCTGGAATAACTCCAATGCTTCAGTCTTTTGACAAAATGAATATCTATGATGATGAAAACAAGGAGAAAAAAAGAACTCATCTGTCAGACCGCGTGGTACTCAGCCCTCTATGTTTCCCACTGGGAGCCATGACCAATTTTCTGCAGAACCAACTCCCCCAATTTCCATTAACCCCAAAGAGAACCCAGAATCAGGTTCAGAGTCTATTGATTCATTGAAAATCAAGGAGCAACCAGGAGGTGACATTGCTGAGAAACCATCATACCAGAGCAGCAACACTGGAAAAACCTCCTCTGCCACTTCTGCAATTGCTGATAAAGAAAAAGCTGCCACAAATGTCATAGCTTCCAAGCTTGGATATATAGAGAGAGACGATAATATTCAAGAACATGAAGTGGCACATGAAGGACAAAATGCTGCGAAGCCAGCATCGTCAGTGGAATATGGAAAGAAAGTTGCTGCAACTGTGACAGAGAAACTCACTCCACTGTATGAAAAAGTTGTTGGTTTAGGCAGTACTGTGATGTCAAAAGTCTATGGCAATACTAACACTAGCACCAACACCAGCAATGAAGCAGACAGCATGATTAAAGGGAAAGATAAAGGGGTGTCAGTGAAAGACTATTTCGTGGAGAAGTTGAGTCCTGGAGAAGAAGACAGGGCGCTTTCTGAAGTTATTTCGGAGACTTTGAACAAGGGGAAGGCTGATGCAGTGACAGAGTCGGAGGAGGTGAAGAGGAGGTTAGAGAGTAGTAGTACAGAAGAGTATTCTGGTGAAAGGGTGGATTCAGGCTCTGTGCATATTCCTGATAAAACTGTGGTTGGTAAGCTTAAAGGTGCTGTTGGTTCTTTGTTTGTCAAAGGTGAAGGGTCCAGGGCATCTCAGCAGCATCCACTTAGTTCCTCCAATGCAGGTAGAGATTAAACGTGGTCTTGATTTGAATTTGAAAATTGAGTTTTTAGGAAAAAATCAGAAAACCGAGTTCAATTGATTGTTTTGTTAGCAGTTACTCAAGCGCTTTCTTCTACTTATGCTGGTGGAGAAGAAATAGAGGATAGGAGACTTCAGGAGTCAGGAAACTGAGGAGCAAGCAATGTCTACTAAGATAGACTGTGTTTTTAACATAGCTGGTTTTTCTACTAATTATGAAAAGTTTGTTTTCCTTAAGTGTTGTGTGGATGGAACTGTAATGAAATTGTAATGGCACTGCATGGATGTATAAATTGTGGTGGACACTATGGAAAACCATTTTATCTAACTCTCAAGATCTGCTATGGTCCATCATGTTATATATTTTCTTAAATATATATTATAAATTTTTTAATCTTTTGAGAAAAAAGGGGAGAGAATTCAACCTTCTAAGTGTAATTCTATATTAACCATTCAAAGTAACACAGATTACTCAGATTGCGAGGAGGAAGAAAATGGGATTTGAGTCTAAATTTTGGATTTTCTTCAATGAACAAAGTGATGGGATAGGAGGAAGTCCAGTAAAGAAGTTCATGCAAAACAAAAGAGGCTTCTGGTGAAAGGGTGGATTCTGATTCTGTGACTAATTTACGAGGTTATGATTGATGAGCTAAAAGGTGCTATTGATTCTTTGTTAAAGGTAAAGTGTCCTGTTCATCTCAGCAGAAGCCATCTGGTTCCTCCAATTCAGGCAATCCTTCCTGTCTTGAATTGAATTTGGAACCTGATCAGTTTTAAGTAAATTCTGAAAATTCATTGCATCACTCACAGTCTTTCTGATTGGCTATGCTGGTATGTCTTTTGCTGTTTTATAAAGCAGGAACCAAGGGGTTTTCTACTTATGCCAGTGGAGGGAGAAGAGACTCGAGGAATCAGTAACTTGAGCTTGTTGAATTTTCAGAGTGATTGTGTTTGTTTTAATAGTGATTATCACTATCATCATCACTTCCAATTGTATTCAAGCAAGAGAGTGCAGATGCAGTTCCTCTGTGGTATTAATATTATGTTCAAATTTGAGCATCCAAATTGTGAAAGTTTGGTGTGATGGTGATAGTTGTGTTTTACTTGAATAAATCAGAAAGACTAGGAAGGAAATAAATGGATGGATCAAGTAATATTCTTGCTAAGAAATTTTGAAAAATTATGCATTTCTTTGATGCTGTGAGGTCCTTGTTCCTAAAAGCATAAAATTGAAGCTGTTTCGAGTGCGCTGCAAGTTTCTAATGATTTAACTCTTCGACACATTAGACTTATTCTGAGTGCATCTATTATGTGGGTTCGAGGAAATGTGATGATGATATGATTAAGGATTCACAAAAATAATCCCCCGTCCCATCCACTATTGGATACGGTAAAGTTTGAATCTTTTTTTTTGAAAAAAATGGTATTTTCAGATAGAAAGTTTTAAGTTCAATAATCCTTAAAATTCAGGCCAACTAGTAGGTTAACCTCAAACCTTGTTAACTCAGGATTTAATTTGATTTGAGTTGATAAACAAAGTTAATTAGTGAATTTATAGATCTAGGTTTAGCTTACTTGTAATTTATTAATTTTTATTTTTTTTAAAAAAATAGTTTATAATTTTGATAATTTTAATAAATATATATTTTTAAATTAACTTGGTTGCCTTATCCATAATTCAAGCTTTATTACAAATTAATATTAATTAAGGTGTTTGGGAATAAGATTGTGGTTGTTTTTTAAAGTGTGTTTTTTCAGAAATATATTAAAAAAATTATTTTTTTATTTTTTAAAGATTATTTTTAACATTAACACATTAAAATGATCTGAAAACATTAAAAAATATTAATTTAAAATAAAAAAATAAAATTTAATTTAATTTTTTTAAATTGTTTTGTTCACTGCAGTCCTTTCCCTTCCCTTTAAATCAGTTTTTATAAATATAATGATGAGAAATGAGATAGAGATCGCCTTGGCTCTGCTTATACAATATTAGGGCTCTCTCTAGCTTCAATTATACCAGTACTTTTGGATACATATATTGTAAATCTGGACCATTGGGCCTCTAACAGTGAGTTCCCCCTTTCTATAGTGCTATGCCTCTCTTGGGCCTTGTCCTTACACTCAAACACCAACCAGTCTAAACTCTAAGTCCACTTACGTGGCCTTCTATGGTTAGTTTCTTGAAGTGACATGTTTTTCTACGAAAAACTTTTGATTGCAGTGCTTAATCCCCTCGCATTTGGGGTTTTTGTTTTGTTCACTGCAGTCCTTTCCCTTCCCTTTACAAAAATATAAACACCCTGCTGAAGGACTATAAGCACCTTAAAAGACTTATGCTTAATCTTTTCAGCAAATAGGTTAGAACCAGGTGAGTCCCCAGCCTTTTCTCATTCTCTTATGTCTTTTTTGGGGCCATCTCGATTGAATTTGCCTTGCAGTTCCTCTGTTCAATGAGCATTTGCTGTAAAGGTAAAACCCTTATTTCGTTCAATTGAGTTTTTTCTGTTTGATGGGTATTTCTCAATTTTATTGTAGAAAAAGTTTCAAGCTCTATGAGGTGGAAAGTTTCAATCTTTTGGTTGGTTTCTTGGATTTGTTGAGTATTGTAAAGCTGGTGAGATAATGGGTCTAATAAGGTCAAACAATGAACTCTGTAGCTTTATTTGGTATGAGGGTAGTTCATAAATTCTTGTGCTTTCCTTCCGTTTCGAGGAGGTTATGTGATTATAGTTTTGATGGTGGTGATAATAATGATAATGGGTTTCAATATGTTGAAGAACCCTTGAAGAGAATGTATAAAAGTTCAGATTTTGATTCTTTTCAGAGTGAAAGTTGTGTTGAGGAGGAACATTTCTCAGTTAGGCGTAGTTATGTTGAGTGCACAAGGATTGATGCTGACAGAGTTCTTGATATTCTAAGACGAGATGGCCCTGGATTTGATGCGAAAAGGGCTTTAAGTGAGTTAGAGATAAAGGTTTCGTGGCTTCTTGTGAGGGAAGTTTTTACTGGAATTTTGAGGAACATAAATGAGGAGAACAAAACCAGGTGTGCGAAATTGGGTTTTAAGTTTTTCATGTGGTCTGATCAGCGGGGAAATTACAAGCACACGGTGAATTCATACCATTTGTTAATGAAGATATTTGCAGAGTGTGAGGAGTTTAGGGCGATGTGGAAACTAGCTGATGAGATGGTTGAGAAGGGGTTTCACACTACAGCACAGACATTTAATATATTAATTTGTACTTGCGGTGAGGCTGGTTTGGCTATGAATGTTGTGGAAAGGTTCATTAGGTCAAAAACATTCAATTTTAGGCCTTACAAGAACTCCTACAATGCGATTCTGCATTCACTACTGGTTCTGCATCAGTACAAGTTGATTGAGTGGGTATATCAGCATATGTTGGAGGAGCGTCATTCCCCGGATGTTCTTACTTATAATGTTATTTTGTATGCAAAATGTAGGTTGGGGAAGGCACCTGAGTTTCATAGATTACTTGATGAAATGCTTAGTTGTGGAATTTTTCCAGATTTTCACACCTATAACATCCTTCTACATGTTTATGGAAAGACAAACAATCCAGTTGCTGCACTTGATCTCTTGAATGCTATGAAGGAAGCGAGTATTGATCCTACTGTTCTTCATTACACTACGTTGATAGATGGACTGGGTCGGGCTGGAAATTTACTTGGCTGCCAGTATTTTTTTGATGAAATGATAAAGGCTGGATGCATACCAGATGTTGTCTGTTACACAGTAATGATCACAGGATATATAATGAATGGTGAGCTTGAAAAGGCACAAGAAATGTTTGAAGAGATGATAGTGAACGGCCAATTACCAAATGTATTTACGTATAATTCTATGATTCGTGGGCTTTGTATGGCTGGGAAGTTTGAGGAAGCATGTTCCATGCTCAAAGAAATGGAATCCAGAGGCTGCAATCCTAATTTTCATGTGTACAGAACCTTGGTAAGAAATTTGCGGAATGCTGGAAAGCTTTCGGAAGCTCATGAAGTGATAAAGCAGATGATAGAGAAAAGCCAATACAGCCATCTAGTGACCAAGATCAAAAGATATAAGAGATGATGCAATGGTACATGTTGTACCTTATTTAATTTTCAATTGTAACTTCATGGGAAGATTCTCAATGATTCAGCTCAATTGATGCCTTGTACCTGATTCCAGTATTATTTTTCATGGAAATTAGTAGGGTAAAGTATCTCCCTGGTCGCAGTTACTCTTGAGATAGAATAGAAGGCTTGGTTTTCCTTTATATTTCTTATGTGAAGTTAGTTTTGAAAAACTTCTCTGGATCATCAGCTTCTTGTGATGCTTCTGCCTATCTGAAATTTGCTGTGTTCTAGTAGTATTGATATAATGATTTCTAAGTTTTCAATTCATTTATGTGCATCTTACCATTATGATGATGCTACATGATTTTTTTGTTAACCCTCATTTCTACCAGGAGCTGGTGATGATAATTTCTTTTGGCACTCATGCTATCTTTTGAAACTGATATCATTATCTCAATCATTGATCATTTTGTAAATGGCCTTTTTGATAAGGAAACACCATAAGAATATGGATCTTGGAAGTTTTAAAGAATAAGATTGGATGCTAATCAGACCGGCTAGTAGGTTGACCTTGAACCTGGTTAACTCAGGATTGAAACCGGTTTGAGTTGAAAAAAAAAAAACCTGGGTTGATTAGTGGCTTCCAAGATCTATGGGTTTAGTGTTCTGTAAACTACCGTGACCTTCCAGTATTGTATTAAATTACTTTACCTTTATTTACTTGTATGTTTGAAAGTTTATATTTTGATTCCCCTTCTACCTTCATCTCAGAAGTTATATTGTTTATGGATCGATGTGTAATTCTTTCCCGCATTTAGTTTGTGATCAGTATTTGAGAATTCCAAGTGTTAGCATTTTGGCTATTTTGAGGTTAAGATTTCAGGAGTTTGGTGTTTCAAGGGAGGATTCTGAGTAGGTGTCGTGGAATAGGGTTCGATGAGGGTAAAAAGTGAAGGCTGTGGCCGTGCCATTGAAGTTGGTGATGCAGGTGTGCCACTGGTTACGCAGGTGGGGTAATGGATAGGTAGAGGAAAATAATGTAATTGTGGCAGCAGTTGTTTCAATGTCAGTGCTGCGAATAACCGTGCGGTATTAAGGTGCCAATGGACCAGTTGCTCATATCTAGTGACGGCGCGCACAACAGTGGCACATCAGAAGCAATGTAAATCCTTGTCAATGTTTACAGGAATTAAGATCTTTTTGTGAAAAGAACAGTGACTTTCGGAATCGGAGAATGGAACTGCAAAAATACTGAACTTTAAACTTCAATACGGTCTATGGGAAGAAAGTTGATTCAAGAAAGAAAAGTGTGGTTGGTGCATATGACGAGAATTGAGGTTTCTTGGTGAGAGCAATTTCTTAAATTATCAAAAGATGGTGACAATTCCATTAGCCAGTACTGTTTTCCACCGACTTGAGGTGGTTATAGACAACTGTGCTTGTTTTAATAACCATGTTACTGGTTTACTTGCATTTCTTTGCTAATTTTGCTGTTAATTTTTTCTGGATGGTTCATTGCTTCATTTATATCTATTTTCTTCAAATAACCCTTATCAGTTTTCTTTTATCAATCTAAAACCTTATTTTCTTTTATGCAGAATGCTCCTTGTTTGAACCACCTCTGAAGGTATTAAACTAAGAAGAAGAATTCAAGCTTATGCAGAATTTGCAAATAGCTTCATGTTGGTCATCATGGTTGAGCTCAGAAGGTTTTCCCTTTTATCATTCTTCTCTCCTAACCTCAAGAATTTTCCTTTGAAGGCCAAATACCTTTTATAGACTGTTATTCTTGGGACTTCTATTCTGCTACTCATTCACTGTGCCTCTGTGCTATCCGCTATCCCATGATAACCTTCTGCCATGTTCCAGTTGTATGAGCGTGACATCTGATTGGGAACTTCATATATGTGAGCTACACTGAAAGATGGAGACATTCAGAAAACTGGCCGCAACTTTCCTGCATTGGATAGATTTTGGAACACGACACTAATTATTTCTTTGGAGATTTTTGTCACCGCTGTCCACAAGATGCAACAGACCAGCTGCGCTACACGAATTTGTTCTTCCTTGTAAAGCTAGTCCATCTGCTGGGCCAATTTGGCAGACTATCGGAGTTTTACCCTTGTACTGATCATTAACCATGTTCCAGCCATGCTGACGTGTAAGAGTTTTGGCAGCGGCCCAAATGACAATTATGTTTCTTGGCTGCTCGTATTATCATATCATTTCTCCAAGAGCATGCCGTAGCCAATTGAGAACGTGAAAATGATTTGCATAGCAAGACAAAACAGGCCAAATCATGGTGCTAAATAATTGTGGAGGATGAGTTTGATTCCTTTATCCCCGGTTAGTATTATATCTAGGTAGCTTTTGATATCTTTGACATCATGAAATTAAACGGGGCAGAACAGGCATGTCAAAACTCTTATACGACATGATTCTAAACTGCTTCGGCTTGTATATCCGAGCAATTCTATACGGGTATCATTGCCTTTCTTCACATAGTTGCTGTTGTGATGTTGTAAGATGAGATCAGGAATCTGGAATTAGCAGGTACTTTTGTGTGATGAGGCATTCAAAATCAAGCTGGCCAAGGTTTTCTGTGCCTGCCTAATTTTAAAGGCCTAAGCATTGTTTCTTGTCAACTAGCGTGCTGAATGACGAACCAGCCCACTAAACATTATAATAAGGAGCCTAGCAAGACAAAAACAGATTCTGTTCAACCTTTTTTAATTTGATAATGAAAATGGCTCTAGATTTGGTGCCATAAATTCCCATTTAATGAATCCAGCAAATGGTCTCTCGGTGCATCAACTGTTTCATGCTTTCTTTATCTCATCGTCTTTTTTCAGATCTTCGAACCCATCCACGAATTGTTCATGGTAAGGTGACCTCATTGACGTCACTCTCTTGCATTCTCCCTCGTAATCTTTGAAAGAAAGAATGGTGAATACTCTACCTCTTTTTTGACCTTCGAAGAAATGATGCAATTCGCCTGTCCTTTTGTTAACTTTTTTTTTTCCGGCGAAGGAATCTTAATGGCACATGCAGTGCAGAAGGTATTTGGATGGACAATGACCCTTTAACTAATAGGAAGAGGAAGCTCGTTTGACCGAACTTCTCCATTACACAAAACCAGCGAGATTTCCTCAATTACATGTAGAAAGAAGATCCCAAATTACATTAGCTTAATCAACATTGCTAATATCGAAGGAAGGTTGTTAAAATGATGCATAGGATTAGCATCCAAAAGGGCTAAAATAATAGGATAATATAAAGAGAGAAAAACCCTTCTGCTTGGCTCTAGCCAGTAATTAAGTGCTCCACAATTCAGCAAGTGAAGACATGGTATGAAAAACAAGCAAGCAAACTATTTCCTTGTGCAATTCAAAGCTCCACTTTTGTACATGGGTATCTTGAGTTATATGGATTCTAGAAGGGTTCTTCTCTCTCAAAAGCTTATTACAATATGTATTTAGCTCTGTTTATAATAATATTTAAGCTTATAACTCAAGGCAATAAGGAGGAGGAAGAGAGGGGCCGGGGGTGAATAATTCTTGGTTTAATTGATTACTTCTTCTCCTCCTCTTTCTTTTCTTCCTTATTTTCTTCCTTCTTTTCTTCCTTCTTCTCCTCTTTTTTCTCTTCTTTCTTCTCTTCCTTCTTCTCTTCTTTAG
Source organism: Populus deltoides (assembly GCA_015852605.2). Taxonomy (NCBI): domain Eukaryota; kingdom Viridiplantae; phylum Streptophyta; class Magnoliopsida; order Malpighiales; family Salicaceae; genus Populus; species Populus deltoides. The sequence goes on along the minus strand of CM027584.2, from coordinate 1,134,390 downwards.
CAGGTCCAACTGAAACTATGTCCACTTTCCCTACTTTCTTCAGCTTCTTCACCACTGCCACTGTATCCATCAGACCTATCACTGTTAGCTTCTGATCTTTGAGATCCACTGCTATGGAATCAACTCCTGTTTATGTACAAGAATAGAGCACAAAGTGACCAACAAAAACTTGCTAAGTACATCTTTCATTTATCTCAGCAGCTCCAAAGAACAACTGCACGAAGAAAAGGAAAAAAAAAAGAAATACCAAAAATATCAGCAGCGGCTTCTATTGCTTTCTTCTTTGTCTTATCATCAGTCATGGTCAAGACCTTTAACACCAACTTCTGCTGCAGATAAATTAACAAGAGTACTTGTTAAAAAATAAAAAGGAAGAAATCAGTGCCCAATAGAACATGAAAATAAAGAAGAGCAGGAGGGTACCTGAGCCATTAGAAGAGAGGGTAGAGGAAGGGAAGAGAAGTCTAGGTGCTTGATAAATTTGTGGTGGGCTTTATATCTATAAACAAAGGGGCTTGAAGATGTGAGGTGGTGGCGGTGGTGGATTCCATGCAAATAGATGTGTGTGGATCCATGTCACTTTTTTGACAAAAATGAAATGAAATTTAGCACGATGGACAAGTTGGAGATTATTGATTGATTGGACTGTCACTATTTCTTCTTCTTTTTTTCCCATTCTTTATAGAAATATTCTCTCTTGTTTGGTAATTGATGAGGGTGTGGTGTCATTTAGAATTTTGATACAAACAGTGTTTTAAAATTTAAAAAATTGTTTTTTCATGTGTATTTTTGTTGGATTGAAGAAAATATTAAAAACTAAACAAATTAAAATAAAATTATTTGAAATACCCATATTTTACTCGAATTATCCATTTAAGAATCGTTTTCTTTATTTAAATTGAGTTTGAGTTGAAATTTAATAATTTTTTCTTTGAAATGAAATACTTAATAGTAATGGCAACATAGATATAGAAACCATTGCCTATAATTTTAAAATAATTTTTTTAATATTAGTATATTAAAATCATAAAAAATACTAAAAAATTATTTTTTAAAATAAAACATATTTTTGACAATCAGAACTCCAAGAGACACCGGGAGGGCATGTCGGCGTCGGCGGGGTGGAAAGGAAGGACGGAGGCTTTTCCTTCCCAATGTGTTGACAACTTGAGGGCTGTGACCAAATTGCTTTCTCTGTCATCATTAATTCACCCTTTCGGTCTTGAAGATTCCCTTCCTTGCAAAAAGTTGAAAAGAAAGATTGTCTACCCCTCCCTCCATTGAAGGCTAGAAAAAGGAGCAGGCCTTTTTTCTTATTTTGAACCTGGAAAGTCTTTCACCTTTTCGGGTAACAATTAAAGTACTTTTGTATCATTAATTATACTGAAGACGATGAAGTTTTGAATTTCACGGAAACTTTTACGGTAACTAGAGAATATCTTTTTATTTTTTAAAAACAAATAAAGAAGAAAACAAATATAAAATACATTACAGTAATAAGAATATTTTATTAAGGTTATCCATTCTTTTTCGATTCACATTTTATTTTTTTAATTGAAATGATACATTTTAATTTCATATCATTTCAGCGTGTTGTTTTACACATGCTAGATAGGTGGCATGTGTTATGTGACGGGTTGAGTCGGATTTTTTCTAACATAAAAAAATATCAAAGCAATGATAACTCGAGCTACTTGTGTTAACTTAACTAATACATGACCTAGTATATGAGATCGGGGTAAACCTGTAAAAAAAAAAAAAAACTTAAGGTCTAGCAGCCTAGTGTCAAATGATGAAACAAAAAACAAATCAACTTTTTAAAAGTAGCATTGAAGAAAAAAACCAGGGTCAACCCGAGTTAATTTGACCAACCAATCACCTATGATATGAGTTCGGAGTAAAAAAGCCAGACTCTTAAAAGAAGGACCTATAAAAAAAATTGAAATTCAATAAAAAAACATTAAAAAAAAAACTCTAGTTAACCTGAGTTAACCTAAGTTAACTTGACAAACTCGCACTCGAGATAACCTTGCAGAAAGAAAAACAAAAGAAATAACAAAGCTAAAGAGCCAATAATCTAATGCCTAATGATAAAACTGAAAAAAAAATTCAATTTTTTTAAAAATATCAAGAGAAATAAACTAAGTCAACTCCGATTAACTCGACTAACCACCACCCGCGATGTGAGATTGAGATAAAAATAATTAGACTTTCAAAAGAAGAACCTGGCAAAAAAAGCCAAAGCTAAATAAATAAAATATTGAAAAAAAAACCAAGATAACCAGAGTTGACTTAACTAACTTGCACTCAGGATAATCCCATAAAAAAAAGCAAAAAAATTACAAAGTTCCAGGGTTAATAATATGATGCCAAAGGAAGAAATTGCAAAAATAACATCAAAGAGAAAAAACCTAAGTTAATCTGAATTAACCTAACTTATTCATTAATCAGGATATGAGATCAGGATAACTAAAAAAACAAAAGTGAAACTAATAATAAAGTTCAAGGTCCAATAACCAAAATATCAAATGATGAATTTTAAAAAAAATCAATTTATAATAAAAGATAAAAAAAATGAACTTAAATCGAATGCGGGTCATGAGACCCAGATTACCTTGTAGAAAGACAGACACAAAAAAACAACAAAGTAAAATTTCTAATCACAAAAGAATTTAAAATCCAAACAATATGGACCAATTATGGTATAATAACCAAGTGAAAGAAAATAATTAGGAAATAAATTGAAAAACAAAATAAATTAAAAAAATAAAAAATAGTAATCAAAAGAATAAAGACGCAAATCAAATTAAAAAATAAAATAAGATATCGAGGGACAAAATTAAAAGAAGATAAATAAAAAGGGACAAGAAAATAGCAATAAGAAAAGAGGGCCAAAACTAGATAGAAAAAATAAATGCAATAAAATAATCATGGATGAAATTGAAAAACAAATAAATCAAGAAAATAATAAAATAAAAAACAATCAAAAGAATAATAAACAGATAACAACTTAAAATTAATTTAGCTCTTATAATAATATTGATGGAAATACAAACTTGAGGACACAATTTGTTTTTAGATGGGATATCTTTAATTTCTAGGTTAGGAGTAGAAAGAAAAGAAAAAATACATGTCGGAGGCCAACCGTACTTTTTCCACAAGCACGTGTTATACCGTTGAAAAGAGAGCAATGCACTGCTCTTAACACCACCTGGTAATCGGATGAATCCGCACACGCCACCCTAATAGTGTAGGAACCGTCACGAGGTGATGCTTAAGTTGCATTCATCAACAATTTTTTCTTAATAATATTATGGAGATCAACTAAAAAATAACAAAAAAATACAAGTAAAAATCAAAAATACCCTTGAAACCATGCATATTTTTTTTTTCAAGGGCAATCTTCCAACTTCACTGTTAAGAAAAAAGAAAATACAAAAAATCCCCCTTTGCAAGTTTAATGGTTATAATTTTCTATAATGATATAATCATATTTTTGCTGTGCAAATAATTATACAAAAAAAAAACAAAAAAACCTTTAAACCAAAGGCTCTTGAATGTTTGTTGCTTTAATAATCCATATGAGTTTGATGCCTTGATAATAATCACTATGAATAGTATAGTCACCTAATTGAATTGAATTGAATTAGAAATAAATCTTCACAATACTAGCAATTTATGCCAATATTACCAAGTGAAATTTATTTCACTTGTTATAATATATAAAAGCACACAAATTTATTGCTAGGGATAAGGATCGATGATGGCATCTCAATCCCTTAATTTTAAGACCAAACTTTCACAAGGGAACATTATGTGTTCTTGTTCTCAAATGTCCAATATCAGATGAAGGCAAGAAATTAATCTACCAATGAGGACAAAAACATGTCATGTTGAAATAGGGGGGGAATGGCAATTGAAAGCTAGCCAGTCATCAACATTAAGCAATTTGTTGGTTCAATCATGAAAACAAAATACAAACATCCTAAATTAAACAAAACTCAAATGAAATCAATACAACAATCCTCTTAAAAAACAAGGAAAGAAATATTACATGAAAAGGCAAAAAATAATAATAATTAAATTAGCATCACATGATAGTGCAAGCATGAGGATTGTCATCGCTGAAAAGGGAAGCCACAGCCTCATCAGATGCAACAGCAAGTGAATAGACAGCAGGAGTGTGGAAAAAGGTGTGGACACCATTAGTGCTAGCAACATTCTTGTATGTGTCATAGTAATGGTTGACAATGTAGGTTGGATACTTGTAAAAAGAGGCAAAATGAGAGTATCCTGGGAATGGCCATGGCTCTGCTGCTTTCCCTGCTCGTTTAATTGCTTTGATCACCTTCTTTTCCTCCAATGCATAGCCTCTAACAGTAATCTTCTGCACTTCCATCTCTACTTCTACCTCTTCTGCTCCTGATATGTACACACGAGAAAGATCAGATCAGATAGAGAGCTACCATTCAGCAGACACCAAGTATTCTGAATCTCATATAGACTTTCATTTGGCCGAAATAACTATATCCAACATGTACTCGTTTAAATAGGATGTGAGAAATTGGGCTATATATATATATATGAGATGAGACTAAACTATTTGTTTTCCTGTTTCCAGTCTCATGTAAAAAAATTAATCAAACACTATCTCAATTCTGTACTCCAAAGTTTGCCCTTGCAAAACATATATGTATATATATACGAGGCCCTCGACCACCTTTGAAGTGAAATACTCAAGTAAGGTAAGGCATAGAATCGACAATGGCAACATTACATAGCCTGGACCATTGGCAATATAACCGTCACCTTTTGTACAAAATGTAGGCCTACCTACCTTTTAGCTTGAGGAGAGCTTTCTTTAACTTCGAAGCACAGCCCTCACAATCTAAGTTTGGAACTCTTACCTCTACCATCAGCTGCAAAACCAACATGTAAGAATATCAATGTATATACTTATGAAACAAAACAATGTATGCATGTACATGTGCTTGCGAGAGAGAGAGACTTACAGACATGGTTGATGAAGTTAATTAAGAATTTGGTGACTTTGGCAGGAGTGTGGAAGCTAGGGCTAATTAGGGAGAAGGATGGGAAGCAGCTTCTTGGCTTTTGAAATTTGAAAGCATGCAATGAGATTGTTCACGCGTGGATTAGGAAAGCGTGAGAGCCCCTTTTATGCTCTTTTCTTGAGGGCACGCTAGCTCGTTGTGAAATGATCACATGCTCAAATCTATGACAAGAAAACATTTGCCAGTTCTATGTAGGACCTTTCACATGACTTTGGTTCCAATTCTTGATGATTCATATTGATTTTGTTATGGTTTCTTTAAATATTAGCGGTGCCCACTTTATAATAGGCCAGCTATGATCTATTGTACTCTCATAATATCTATAATTGGATTAAAAAAAATTGTAGATTATTGACAATGTTTTTTTTTTAAAAAAGAAGACTTTTCGAATTAAGGGTGAATTTAAGATGATCCAAGTAAATTGAAAGCATAACAAACATTTTATTATCAAGATAATTGTATTATGACCGAGTTAGTAATATTCATATAAAAATAAATATAAATTGATATAAAATAGAGTCAATGTAGACAAAAAAAAAAAACTTTTAACTCAACCAATAAAAAATTATTTAATTATCAGCTAAAAAATAAAAAGAATAATATTTTTATACAATGCCTGCCTCTTATTTTTTGGATAAAGGATCATAATACAAATTTGTTAAAAATTTATATACCAGGATTGTGTTTGACTAATGTCTTGTAATAGAAGGAAAATAAAAATATGTCATTATCATAATATTTTTACTTTGTTGCTAATACTTACAATAACTAATTTTGAACTCTGTCAATTACAATTAGATACACCTAATCGATTCATTGCACATGTAATTAACGCATTATTCATTTATTTGTTAACCAAAACGTATTTAACTAATTAATTGTACTTAATTATACCTTAATTCCTGCGGTAATCTGAAGAAGGAGAAGAACACAATTCTTTCGATGTCCACAAAGTCCACATCTATAGAGAGACCAAGAAAGAAAAGGGAGTAAGCACTAAGCATTACAAAATCAGCTTTGGCACTGCAAAAGAATTTCAGAAGAAAGTGCTGAAACCCTTTTTTTTTTACTTTAGCTTTTATTGGGAAAGGCCGGGAAAAGAAAAGGAAGAAGCTGAATCTCTTCTTTATTGATGATGTAAAGAAATTCTGACGTTAAAGGCACTAAACCTTTGTACAGCCTGCAGACTAGAACACACATTCAAACAATACCCAGTTGGGAAAGCGCATCAAATACTCTAACACACACACAGACGTACAATAATATTCTCTTATAAAGCTGCAGAAAAAGAAAAAAGAAAAAAAAAAGGAGATGGAGATGGAGATGGAGATGAAAACTATATCATTCACCTGTCCATTCAAAATGAATGAGAGGAGCCAGCATAAATGTCATAATTTGGAAGGCTTACTTGGGGGCAAAATGATCATGGGTTTTACATAATTTGATGGGCTGGGATTTAACTCTAGCTAAAAGAATTTGTTTACTTTCTAGGCTGGCTGAAGGTGTCTTAGCTTAGCTCTAGCTTCTTGGGTGGTCCACGCTTATATAAACTCCGGCTTTAGGCTTACTTCTTAAGAGACAGCCCAAGTATCGTTTTGATTCCACCGAAGCTGGTCCATTTAAGCCCATGAAGATCTTTTATCTTCAGAAATTGTGCAAACAAACATCACATCAATGGTTGAGATTATTGTCGAGCAATATGGGGCTGGAATACGTGAAGGAGATGGGGCTTGAAAAGAAAAGAGTGAAGTTATATACTGACAGCAATGTGTTTTACCTTATACTTTCTCCTTTTATATATATATATATATAGTTAATAGTGACCTTGAAGAATTTGATTTCTACAAGTAAGTAGTAGTTTCTATAATTATTGATTTTTTACTTCATATTATGTCTTTATTTTTCACCATATTATAATTTTAGTTATTTCTTACGGAAAATTGCTTGAAAAGCCATGCTCGGAATCGATTCTAAAGGAAAGGAGGACAGCCTTGCTCATTGCACTGCTTATGCTACAGGTGACTATGAAAAATCAACCATTCCACCCTGTCCTCATTTTATTTTCTAGACTGGCTGAAGGTGTCTTAATTTGCTTAGATTTGTTCCGTTGAGAATATAATATCATTTCACTCTCTCCTGGCTGCTCAAAGATGAAAATAATGATAGAATTCATATTATTTTCTTTTGTTTCAGTTTTAAATATATTTTTTGTAGAGTGCTATTTCCTCAAGCTTTGAGCACTCCAAGTAATTCTTTTTCTTAGATCTGATTTGCAATTACGTGTATGTGTGCGCATAATAATGTGTTTTTTTTTTTTTAAGGAAAAGTTCACCGTACTCACGCTATACCATACACCGTATATCTACCATCGCATGTTTCCCTTTCTATACGGACATATATTATTGTGCGAGGCAACTGATCTAGTAGAGTGTTTTTTTAGTCAACTCTCCATGATCCCGCCCCTTCACCAAGCACAGCTACCCTTGAAAATCTAAATCTCATGCTCTTTAATCCCCAATAATATTTTTCTTCCTTCTGCTTAATTTTCTTGCTTAACGGAGTCAATCAAGGATTTGATAGAGTGCTATTTCCTCGAGCTTTGAGCTCACCAGATACTTCTTTTTCGACCCTAGGTTAATTACCTAGAAAGCAATAACTTGTTTGACAATCAACTCTTTACTAGATCCAAGAACGTAATTATCCTTGGATATCTAGTTGGACACCACTAACCATAATTAAGATCCACCTCCACTAGTAAAATGGCCAAAATGTGAGCCAGGTTTTCAGATCCAAAGTCCATAACTAAAATCTTCTGTGTATGAGCGATATGGGTGGTGAAACATGAACCACCAGGAACAAGGCACTTCCTATGTTTGAGCTTTGTCAGTAGCTAGCGTCCCCATATATACAGGCAATAAAGCAAGGCACCTTTGTCCCATTACTACTCTCTTCCTTTATTGCTGTAAGAAGAGGTACTGAAACATACAGCAAACAGCCGCCTTCTCACGAGATTCTACCTCTCTAAACCGCCTTACTTTGGATCTCACTCACCAGTCGTCTGACATCTCCTCTTTCTCTGTCTCTCCTTCTCTTTTTCTCAGCTGTACTTGAAAAATCTCTCCTTTCTCTCTTTTAATTAGCTATAAACCTCCCAAAGTCAAAGCTCACTGTGGAAACTCGCTTGTAAGTAACATAGATCATATATGTAGGGCTTCTGTCTCTGTTTCTTGGAAACTCAAAGGAAGAAAGAACAGAAACTCCCTCAACCCCACGTTTGGTTTAAGGAAAAAAAGGCTCATAATCATGTGTTTCAGAGCTCAAATCAGCCAAAACTGAAGTGCCCATTTGAGGATATCATCCAAGTAACATGATTGTCAGATCTCCAAGTCATCAAAAGGCATAAAAAACGAGAGAGATCAATAATAGCATGAAGCAGAGGTTTTCAGAAAGTATGATCTGGCGGCCATTCATGAAGTTACCAGCTAGATCGTCTGTTGTCATCTTCCTCCTTCTCTTCCTCATCGTCGGCGCGTTGGTCTGCACGCGTCTCCTCGACTCCACTGTGAGTACTGATCAAAATTATTTACGAAAATTATATATATATAAAACAATCTCCTCCGTCACACAACTGTTATGTGAAACTCATCATAAGCATGTCTTCTTAACATTTTTTTATGTTAATCCGACCAGTAGCCAAGCTAGCCAGTTTACCAAAACCGAACCAAGTTAATGCATTATTCGATTCACTTAAAATCAATCAAATCATTTAAGGTGAGGCCAAATTTAACAGCTATGATTGCAGACGATACAGATTTATTGACAAGTGATCTTCTCATTAATGTCATTAAAAGAGATGAATAATAAAATTGTGATGGTATATAGTTTTCATTTTTTTATGGGAAAAAAATAAATGGAAATTGACGAAGTTTCTAAGGGAAGAGTGTCGGTTCACCAATTTTGGGATGAATAAATGGTGGTACGCATGTTGTCTTTGACCTGTTGATGCTGTTTCTTTCATGTCAGAGGTCCCCCCACTTCCATGATACATAGATAATTTCGACTCTGCTTTTTATACTTTTTTAGCACAACACCTGGAGCCCTTTTACTGGCCGGTATTTGACTTTTTCCACTCCCAAACATCGAGTTCCATGCTCTCATGATTTTTATTTTTTTTTAATTTTTGGGTTCAGATAATTTTATGTTTCTGAATTGATTTTATCCAGTTAAATTTAAAATAATATCATTTTATTTTTTAAAAATTAAACTGAGTTTTGATTATAACTACTTGAATAATTTTCATATTTTTATATAATTTAACTTGAAATCTAATTAAAATCAGTCATTGAATTGACAGTTCATTAAATTAACCCATTAAACTACAACATATTTATATATATATATATTATATATATATATATATATATATTTTGACATTTCATTTTGTACTTGGGTAGTGCATTGGATTGGATCATTTTGTTTTTAAACAAGCATTATTTAAGACTATATATACCAGCTGAGTTATTACACATAAAAAAAAATATTGAAGAACCTAATATATATGTAATACATTTTATTAGTGAATATTGCTAGCAAACTCAGTTGATAAAGGTGTATGGTGTTGTTCCACATAATTTGAGGAAAGATCTCATGCATTTACACTTAGAAAAAGGAGGATTTAGGGGTGCAATAATTATAAAAGCTAGTTAGTTTTTTAGTACTAGAGATAAAAAAGGGTTTTAAAAAGGTTTTCTTTTTTAAAATAATAGGTCCCATAAAAATTAACTTTATATGCATGTGTTTTATTAATAGCCTTGAGTGGTTTTGCATTCAAAATTGCCAAGTGGAGTAATTTTTTAAAAAAAATCCTTGAATATTTAATAAAAAAATACAAGAAAAATAACAAAATTATTGATAATATGATTTATTATTAATTACTCAATTAAAATAAATAGTTGTGCATTTCTAAAATCATTTATATGTATGTATCTAATATGTTTTATGCATTTAATTAATCAATTTAAAAACTTTTAAATTAAAATTAAAATATTGTCTTTCCAAACCCCAATTCATATATTAAGATATTTCTTTTTTATTTTTTTGGACGTGTTTGCAGGTTACTGGGGGCAGCGCGGTCGTGAAAACATTTTTGACTGACAAAATCCCTAAAATAACCCGAAACAAAACCGAGTACCCGGTCAATTGCACCGCATTCAACCCCAAACGAAAATGCCCCCCGAATTACCCGACAAACACTCAAGAAGGTCCAGACCGTCCATCACCATCCACGTGTCCTGAGTACTTCCGATGGATCCACGAAGACTTACGTCCATGGGCCCACACGGGAATCTCAAGAGACATGGTAGAAAGGGCTAAAAGAACAGCGAATTTTAGACTGGTGATTGTGAATGGCAAAGCATACATGGAAAGATATAGAAAGTCTTTTCAGTCAAGAGATACTTTTACAGTGTGGGGAATCATACAGTTACTGAGGAAGTACCCCGGGAAATTGCCTGATTTGGATATGATGTTTGATTGTGTTGACTGGCCTGTTGTTCGATCAAGCGATTATAGTGGGCCCAATGCCACGTCTCCACCTGCTTTGTTTCGGTATTGTGGTGATGATGACTCCCTCGATGTTGTTTTTCCTGATTGGTCCTTCTGGGGATGGTAAGACCCTCGAAGCCATTTTTTCCAATAGTCTGGTGTGTTTTGGTGTTTTTCTTGTAGTTTTATTCTAGCTAATGTCGCGCTCGGTGGTTTAGGCCAGAGATTAATATAAAGCCATGGGAGTCTTTGTCGAATGACTTGAAAGAAGGAAACAAGATCACCAAATGGATGGAAAGGGAACCTTATGCTTATTGGAAAGGAAATCCATCTGTGGCTGCAACAAGGCAAGACCTTATGAAATGCCATGCATCTGAAACACAAGACTGGAATGCTCGTGTCTATGCTCAGGTAACAACAAGCCCAGTGGATCCCGTCTGGACCATTCCTGCCTCACACAATCCGGCGGGTCTCGTTGGTGTGTGCGCCATGCACGGTCCAGATGGGGCAGTCGCAACAAGCGTGGCTGCTCCTAGCAGTCCTCCACGATGATCTACGTTGTCATATAACAGCTTTTATGATGCCTCAAAATCTTTCTTGCAGGACTGGATTAAAGAATCACAGCAAGGATACCAGCAATCAAACTTGGCAAACCAATGCGTTCACAAGTAAAAAAATAAAATAAAATCAATCTTTAGTTTCTATATGGTTATATTTGTTTACTTTATACGATGAATGCTCACTGTTTGTGCTTGTATAATGCAATTGATGCAGGTATAAAATCTACATTGAAGGGTCTGCGTGGTCAGTCAGTGAAAAATACATTCTTGCATGTGACTCTGTTACCTTACTGGTGAAACCCCATTATTATGATTTCTTCACAAGAAGTTTGGTGCCGAATCGGCACTACTGGCCTATTAAGGAGGATGACAAATGTAGATCCATTAAGTTTGCTGTTGAATGGGGTAACAACCATAGTGAAGAGGTAAAAACATTTATGGCATTCTACTGCTCCATTAACATTAGAAGATAGAAGATTTCTCATTAGCACATAACATTCTTTCTCTGGATTGCCAGGCACAGGCAATGGGAAAAGCGGCAAGTGAATTCATTCAAGAGGACTTGAAGATGGATTATGTCTATGACTACATGTTTCATCTCTTAAATGAGTATGCTAAACTCTTAACCTTCAAGCCTACTATACCTGGAAGAGCTATTGAACTATGTGCAGAAGCAATGGCTTGCCCAGCAAATGGTCTAGAGAAGAAGTTTATGATGGACTCCATGGTGATGAGTCCTGCAGACACAAGTCCATGCACCATGCCTCCTCCCTATGATCCTCCATCTCTCCATTCCGTTTTTCAAAGAAATGGCAATTCGATAAAACAAGTCGAGTCTTGGGAGAAGGAATACTGGGATAATCAAATTAAGCAGTCTTAGCTACCACAATATAGTGTTGGTATTTATATTTCAATGCACATAAATAAATATATAGTCTTGAATAACTGTTCTTTCCATTTTTTTCACTATGAGACGGATAAACATCTTTTGATGATAATGTTAGCCGAGAACGAATTCTATAAAATAAACATCTTTTATCAAGACAGTACCTTATGCTGCTAGCTTATATTTTTGTTCTAATGATCTTTAACAGAATATGTTACGTTGATTTATGTTCTAATATCTAGTTGTCCGTTAAATTTCTGATTATACAAGCTAGTAACGTGACAGAAATGATCGTTAAACTTTAGTTCTGCCGCTGGCGCTCTTCGTTCATCTGTTGCATCAACAAATCCAAGAACAAAAGACCATGCAGGAATCACATTTGGAAACTCTTAACTAGGAAACTACTAGATTACTGCAAAAAAATTCATGGCAATTCTCATCTGTTGTAAAATCAGAAACAAAGACAGCGGAGTGACACTCTTGATCAGTAGGCAGACTGCAGACCTGAATGGCATTGTTCTACGTTTCTTCTGGGTTCCCAAAGCTTGTTTTCGCACATGGATGGCCCAGTATGGATATTCGCAACAAACTTCTTCATCTTTCTTTATCCCTTGATTTCTACCTGTAAATAAACTATTCTGAAAGCATTAGATGGTCAACATGGTAATTACTGTATAAGTAGCAATGCCTCAAAACAAACCTGCCACTGCATTGTAGTCGTAGCCTGTTAACTAGAGCTTTTTGTTGCCATCCTTGTCCATTAATTATAAATGGTGTGAATGTTAATGCCATGATTTGACTGCCTCGGAATTTCAGCGGCAGGCATGGGCAGCTGGAACTTTGTATGCAAATGATGTTCAATGTCGCAACTTGTCAAGTATTTTTAACAGAACACATGGAGCCTTTTCCTTGTAATAATAGCTCGGGATAAATCAGTTGGCATCCTCGGAGTGGAAGAGGCAGCCAAGGATTAAAAAAAAACCTACATAGAAGTTTGAGAAAGCCATAACCAAACTCGAAACCAAAAATAGCAGAAAACTGTAGCAGCAGCAAAAGATTGTGTCCAGATTAGGCTCGGATGGTTGTTGTTTTGAAATTTTCTTTACTTTCCTAGTTAATCCTGGATTCCTTTCTTAATTTGGTTTTATAATTTTATTTGATTTGGGTTTCTTTAATTAGAATAGTTTAATATTTAAATAGTTTTACATATGATTCTAATTATTATATATAATAATAAATATTTAAATCAGAGTAAACTCTATAGAGTTTAACTTTAATTTTAATGTCCGAGAGAAAGTGAATGGAGTTCTTGAGCAAAACTATAAATAATATCTTTTAAGATATTTAAGAAACATTTTATTATTATTTTTTATGTATATCTAACAAGTGGAATCTTGAACAATCTTTATTTTATACCTAAAACTTTTTTTGTTAAGTAGAGATATAATTAACAAATATATTTTATTTATTTTAAATGAGTATTTTGAGTCACTGCTCAAATAGCACTTAACTTAAACTAACTTTAATTAAAGTTTAAAAAACTTGCTAAGTACATTCGTGAGTGATTAGTATATTTTCAATAAATAAAATGATGGTTTAACAAAACCAACAAGCAAGCATTTTCTTAATGAACACAAGGGTAAATCTAATCATAAGGGTAAAATACATTTAAGAATTAGTATAATTAAACTTATGGAGATGCATCATGTTAGTAGTTAAATGAGAGGAAACGGTACCGGATTCAATTACAAATTGTGTTGGTTTCAAGGTATGAGATGATAAGACTGTATTTTTTTTTTTTTTTTTTGAGGACTTTTAAGTGAGAGATAGACCTTTAAAATTATAGTTCTTAGGTCTATATAAGTTATCACGAGCTTGTGGTTAAATAAAATATGGACATGGAAGTTTCATTAGCAGTAACAAGCAGAAAACTTATAAATATTTTAGAAGAAATATATTTTTTACAAAATAAATTAAATTGAAAGATTTGAAGTTTAGACAAGAATGACAACTACTCAGTCAAATAATGCAGTTCTTTTATTGACATGGTTGTTTTTTGAGGATCTAATTATTTCAAATCTAATGAATAATTTAAAATAACTCCATTTAAAATACAAATATTTATGTGATTGACGGTTCAAAATCAACTTTGTAAATCTAATTTTAATTATACTGATAATAATCTTATTTGCAATGCAAATGGTATTCATATATGAATAGATACAAATCACTAATTTAACTGCTCTTTTCTTTTATGATTCTTTTTATTTTCTCTTATCTTTTTTTTTATAATATATTCATTTTATTTTGCAATAAACAATATTAGAACAAAATAAATAATGCATAATATCACATCAAACAAGAAGGTTTAACATAAAATTCATATAACGAAAATTAGAACAAGTTAGAAGAATAAACATAAAAAAACAAACAAACAAATAAATAAACACCGGCAAAATGTAATTTGTCAAGAAAGGATGATTGCTGAAAGAAGAAACAAGAACAGTGTCTAAAGAGCTCGGGACTTTATAATGTCGAAGCTCATCTCGCTAGGATCGGTTGCTTGCAACTCCACTTGAATGCCATCTAGTTCCCTCTTGAATCTGTCTCTGGAGCTTGCATAAACCATCTTACTTCTCACCCTTGATGTATCAGGTGACCTACAAAGAAAAAACAATCTAGTTATGCTGTGTCTAGCTAGCATTTTACATATCTTGCTCAAAATGGTGACCAAACAAGAAGGACAGCCTATAGCCAGAATCACATGCATAGTTTGCTCTTGATTATTGGTTTTTGAGCTAGGCATTATACGAAAGAAAATGTAAAGAAATTTGAGGAACTGTTAAATTACCATGCAATGAAGAAGATTTTACTTTTCTGGCAATTATCTTTGGTAATGAAATCATAGTCAAAGACAGCATAGCGACACTCATCAGCAGGGAGGGAAGCAGCGAATTCCTCGTAGGTTTCTTCAGGGCTCCCGAGTTTCTCTACCACCACTTGCTGAGATTCAATCTTGAAAATGATGAATCGATAGTTTCTCTTTGCCTTCAGTTCCAAAAACTTCAGCTTACATTCATCATCAACAGCCATTCCAGACGCTGCATTCGCCTAATTATTCCAAATGTGAAGAGAACAGAATAAAAATACACGAATCACAGAATTTCCTAGAAAATATATTAACAATCCTGGCCAAATAAATTTTGATTAGTTAGCTTTTTTTTTCCTTCCCTTTTCCTTCAAATCTTTCTCAATTCTCCGACGTGGTTACAAGATTCAAACTAGATGCAGTAACCATATTGATTTAGTGGCAGGTTTCCAAACATTCAACCATCAAAGATAAAAAAATAGTAATCAGAGTAGTTCTCAAAGCCTAGAACAAACGAAACTGCATGATAGACATGGTGATTGAAATTATAGGGCATGAATCATTTAAGCAGCTAAATTCAATGAGTGAACAGAAACGACCTTGATGCTCAAATAAAAAACAAAGAAAAAAAAGGAAAAGGCCCCAACGAAAAATTTGATGAAACAGCAATGCTTATTGAATATCCACGCATTTGATCCAACAGCACATCCTGCTAGGTTCTGTATAAATTATGCAACTCAATGTAGAAGATTAATGGCAGATGCTTTCTTTTTCTTAGCCATCGTATCATAACTATCAGAATATCTACCATAAAAAGGTTAGAGAAAGGAGCCTACCATGTTGCCTTCCAAAGAGAGCAAAAGCCTTGTGAGAACCCAGCTGGAAGAAGAGAAAGGAAAATGGAATGGAAAGATGGGAAAATAGAAGGGAAGGGGATAGAGATCCTTAACTTGGGGTATACAATGAGAGCTTGGACAAATACAGGGAAGGAGAGAGATTTGAGGGGCAAAACATGGGTTGAGAATTGCCTAACATTTCAAGGCTCGTCATGTCCACAACGAAGGTTTCGTGTATCAAAGACAGCAAAAATAGTAAACACCAACTGTTTAATGTTGCCACGTTGTGCCTGCCCTCTCACCCCCTTTATCAAGTATCAACCTTGCTGGCTTGTATTATTTTGGGAAAAAGGGTGCTCTATTACAAGGGTTGCATGTAATCATAATAATCTTATGAAGGTATTGGTCAATGATCTTCAAGGGCTTTTATTATTATTTTTATTTTTATTTTTATTTTTTACAGAAAATGGCTAGGTAGGCTTCTGTAAAGCTGTGGAAAATCGAACTGTGATTAAAGAACATGTGCAAATTGATCACAAAAATTCAACTAGTTAAGTATGAAAAATAATTCTGATAAAAGAGTAATTAAACCGATCATCCTCAAAGAAAAAGGAAAGGAAAATCTACAATTCAAGTGGCAAGAACAAAAACTTAATCAATTTATTAAGTACAAGCTATTGAGCACCGCAGAAAATGACACTGATTAAACACAAAAATGATCTGCCTCTTTGTAGGTAACACAGGAACATCAGAAAAAGGTAAAACTGGAAAAGATGTTACAGATAAAGCTTTGTCATATTCATCACAAGACTGTTTCTATCCTACAAAGTTCACTATTTTGGGACCTTGTTTCTTCTTTGATTTTACATGACCATCCTTCGAATCGGGAGGAACAACTTTTGAATCAGTTGACTTGTCTTTTGGAATGCTATACATGCTTTCGGTCATAAAATCATCATCAAGCTCATCTCCACTTACAAACTTAGTCACTCGCCCAGTAGGCCTTACTTCCCTTCCAATGGCTGAAAGTCAGAGATAAGTAACGGGTAAGTTAAATATTACACATCATATAAAAAAATAAATGAAGAAAGAAAGAACAGATATGGTCTTTAAAGGATATAAATGCTGACAGGAATCATTAGCAAAAATCATATAATGACAGTACTGGTTCGCGACCCAAACACCGAATCTTTTACAGTTCCCATATCAATTCACGTTCCCATTCAGCCATATTTCATTTTGTGACCCAAATAGTGAGTTAGCACATTATATCAGGATTATATATGGCTCTTATCATGTTATATCAGCCTCGATCCTATTACTGTGAGACTACAAAATTCATGCTTCAACTGACAGGGCAAAGCATTCAAGACAAAATACTGTTATCGACCATTTCAACGGATCATCATGATTTTTCCAGCTCCAGTAGTCAGTATCAGATCATACATTCAAAATTGCTAACTTTCTTGATCAAGCACTACCAATTTCCTGTTTTCCTATTTTCTTTCTGTCGTCTAATAATGTTTTAGAAAGAGAATGACATCCAGAGCCTTTGAATTATAGTCAAGAGTTGTAACTACATTTGTCTTTGAACTATTTCATAAAGAACTGAACTGTAGAAGTACACATACAACATCCAAATACTACAGAACTTAAAACAACATCAACAATTTGCAATATACATAAGAAGGGGGACAGGTCAATGCAGAAAAAAAAAGAAGCAATTTTCTTTTCTGCATAAAATCTTAAGTAACCAACTCAAGATATGTATAAGCAGAAAATTGAAATAATAGCAGTTAAAAGCTTGCATGTTTATGCTTACCTCCTCTGCCAAAGGCAGCGTCACCTCTCTTGCCCTTATTGGGACAATCTCTAGCCAAATGTGTTACACCACCACATAGTTTACAGCAACCACCCTGTTAAAAGCAATATATTTCTAAGATGTCAAAAATAATGGATGGGTGGGGTGCCTAGATGGCTTGAGATGGAAGTCAATTGAGCATCTATCTAGATACCAAGTATGTTGCCCCAACATCAAAGAAAAGAACATAGTTTGCACTATGACAATAGCAACCAAGAAAATAGTGAAGTTTCACATACTTTTGGGTATATGCCACGAGTATTTTTAGGGCAGTCCTTGCTCAAATGTCCACGTTCATTACAGATAAAGCAATTGGCAAACTTCGTCCCCCCTGCATTATAAAAGAGAGAGATTACTTTTCAGAATAACAATAGCATTGTCAAAGTATCAAAAAGGTCCAGTTCTCTTAACAAAACCAGAGGTTACTGAGCTCACTACTGAATTCACTCCCACTTAATAACTTCTACAAGGAAAGTTGAATTCCTTCCAATGAGTCATGCTTCATGTTTAATAGGATTGCAATTTGCATCTTTTTTACACCATGTATAATGCCATACATATGGACCTAAATCTCGAAGTCCTTATGTAGTCAATTTAACCTCTCCTCAAGAATACTCCTGGCGACCAGTTTCCAAGTACTACCACTGGTAACTGAAAAGGTTTTTACATAAATAATCTATAACATAGCTGATTCCAAAATTCTAATTCAGTCATTTTCGTTTATCAAGAAAAACAAAAATACATGGACCGCCACTTTTCTATAGACATTAAAATAATGATTCTGATTTACCAGTATTCAAGTTGCATTCACCAATAAACAATCAATCAAAACAACTGAAGGAAATAAAGAGACTAATCACACAATATTTTATACCAAGAGATGTTTTATTTCCTTTGAAACTAATTGCATAAGAAAATCATATGAAAAGTCACCCTAGCTAGAGCTATCTAAACTCAATTGAAAGATGAATTACCATCTTCTCGAGGCTGAGGACATTGAGAAAGAGAGTGCCCTGTTTCCCCACAATTGTAACACAATTTCTGATCCATAGTCTCATCGTTCTTCTTAGGACAACGCTTCAGGCTATGCCCACGATGCCGACAAAGCAAACATATCTGCAGCCATAACCATTAACACACAAAAACACCACCATCAATTTCTTCATTTAACTAAACAATGTCTCACATCCGGCCATAAAATCGTTTCAATGAGCAAGAAAACTTCAATTATAAACATAGTATACACATAATATCCAATTCCATACCTACTTTTCTTTAAATTTCATAGCTGCAACACTATCAAGAGCACAAACTCATATCAAACTAAAAAAAAAAAAAAACTTTTCTCTAACCAATTCAATACCTACCAGGAAACAAAGACTCAAAATTTATGAGAATCACCTATCAAACAAAGTAAAACAAAAATTGTTTTTCTCTAAAAATTCACAAGGACTCAAATTTTCAGAGAATTATAAACCAAAAACAATAAAAGGAACAAACCTTATTCTTCTCCCATTCATCTTTTTGAGGGCAAAGTTTGGCAATATGGTCTTTAGCTTTGCAAATAAAACAACTATCACCAGGCTTCATACCAGGAACTCTAAGAGGTTGTTTTCTAAACCCTTTTTTATTTGCTTTATTTGGGTCTTTTGGGTCAGAATTTTTTCTCTTGAACAAGCTCTTCTTCTTCTTCTTCTTCTTCATCTTGTTGGGGTCGTTAGGTGGTGTTGGTTCTGGTTTTGGAAACAACTCTGGATGGTCTTCTTTGTATATCTTTCGTGCTAGTTTCTGCCTTTTGCTCACCATCTTGTCTTCAAAGTATAGAGCTAAAGAAGAACGACAGAGGTTGTTTTCAGAGGAGCTTGGACTAAGAGGAAGCTGTGTCTTTGTGTAGGGTTTTACAGTGGCAATGTATTCTCTCTCTCCTCTTTTTTTTTTTTTGCTGGAGACTGGAAGGAGGGATTCGCAACAGGCTTCTGTTTATTTTATGTCCAGTTCTAAGTCCAGTTTCGCAATTATATTTGCTAGGCCCAGCTCAGCTCACCAAGATTGAATCAGAATTTTGCCCAGTCTTATCCCTTTGTCAGGGAAAAAGGCCCAGAATTAAGTTGGGCCAAGGTAATAAAAATGGAGATGGTTTCCACTTGGTTACAACTCCTAACGTGGTTCAATCTGACCTGGTTATAAGACACCAAAGTTCAGTCACATGACATCCATGACCTAAAAGGTTCCAAAAACCCAGATTTCCTGTGAGCAACCATACTGTAACCAAATACTTCCCTTTATAGTTCCATATCGATCCATCTCCATACGTTATCGGCAAAAATAGTTACAAAAGGCCCTCCATGACCTAATTGGCGTCCATTTAGTAACATACGAGCCAATAACTTTAGCCAGTACTTGTCAGAAAAGACAAACAAAAACAGGAGGAAGAAAATTTTTTTTGGCTAAATCGCTACTTTCAGGTATATGTTTCAATCACAGTGCGCCCAAATGACTGGACTGTGTGCCCATATTACGTCGGCATCCAAAGTTTTTCCTTTTCTTTTTCTTGATGTTCGCAATTACATGTAGCTACTAGTGGGATCAAGAGTTGATGAGCTGTTAACTACACAGGATGGCGCCTGAGGAAATTAATCGTGTTACCTCTTTTTCCCGTATTTGTCACCGGGGACGCCGAAAGCAACTGCTTTAGCAATGTAAGGATTAGGTAGAAAGCACTGCTTCCACTTCAATGTATGCTCTTTATTTTTGTAACAATATAGTGCAGTACTGTGGTTTGTCCAATTTTGCATATATAGATCTTTCTTTCAAAACTTCAATTTGTTTTAAATTTGTTTTTTTATGCTGTAATCTCAAAAACTATTACGACAATTTACGTTACCAAATATACATGTAATATTCATCAAGAAAACTCCTCGTTGATTAAGGTGTGCATCCTGTATGCTCACATAATAGGTAGATTTGCGCGTTGAAGCAACAGATCAACTGTCACCAACAAAATAATAATTAGGAGAGTTATTACTTTCCGAAAACGAAAATAACGTACGTGTTTATTCCCCACTACCTAAATCTCATTTGCAAAAGATGAATTGCTCCAATCTATCCGTCTACCTCATAACTTATTTTGGAGTCGAGCAAATAAATTAATGACAGTATTTAGGCACCAAACTTAGGGACACTAGCAGTTGAAATTTGAGCGAGGAAGTGTTCTGATACAATCCTTCGTTGGATTTTCCCACTGGCTGTCTTGGGAAGGGAGTCTGTAAGGAAGACCTTCTTTGGGACCTTGAACGCTGCTAGGTTCTTCTTGCAAAACCTCAGCACCTCCTCCTCGTCAATGTCTGTTCCATCTCTAGGAATTATGGCGCAATTTATCTATCGATGACACAAAACTTGGTGTTAGAAAACCTCCAACTTCTCTTGAAATTAAAAGTTTGAGATCAAGAATTGTAGCTGGTATTTCATTGCCATCGCTCGTCAAATCACATCATGCCGAAATAAGAAATAGAAGCCAACAGTTGGTTAAAGGGGTGATAATCATCCGTGTCATACTATGCATCTCCATACGTGATCGGCAGGAATAATTACAAAAGGTATGCCATGACCTAATTTGCATCCATATTATAGTAACAAATGACCGATAACTTTTGTCCGTGCTTGTCAGAAAAACAATAGAAAAATAAAAGTAAATGCTACTTCCTATGACTGGACTCTGTGCCTATATTACGTCGGCACCCAAAGCAGCTTCTTCTTCTTTTCCCCCCTTTTTAATAATGTTAACAATTAATGTGGCCCCTAGTGGGATCAAGAATTAATGAGGTGTTAACTAGACAGGATGGTTGATGCTTGATAATGGAGGAAATAAATTGCGTTACCTCTTCACCATATTTGTCATCGGGAACTCCGAAAGCAACTGCTTGAGCAATGTCAGGATGAGATAGAAGCACTGCATCCACTTCAATTGGTGATATTTTCTCCCCTGAAAACAAGATCATTCACGAAAAAAACAAAAAAAGAGGAGCAAAGGTCAGCTACCTCAATTAGGATGTCGCATTCATATACACAAGTGCTGGCAATTTGTATTTATTGTAATGAACTAGCTAGGGTGACAAACGCCAAGCAACAATTCACAAGATGTAAGAATCATTATAGCTTCCTAGGTGATCACGCAAATGTCTTCATCAAACCTTTTGTTGCCACTCAAAAAGAGGTCAAAATCAATAGAGTAATTTGACGAGGGCAAAACCCAGAATGGAACACTTCACTCTCCCACCAATCTATAATTTTGTACCATGATACTTTGAATTAAATAATAATTAACATTACCTCCACGATTAATAAGCTCCTTAATCCTCCCCACAAGATGCAAATAACCATCCGAGTCGAAATAACCTAGATCACCCGTATGAAACCACCCGAACTGAAAGGCAACCTTATTAGCCTCCGGATTGTGTTTATAGCCCTTTGTCACATTTGGACCTCTAAGGCACACCTCGCCACTAACATTAGCATCTTGAATCACCCCGTTCTCGTTCAATATAGCCATTTCTTGACCGACCGGTTTACCAACCGACCCCGCCTTATGAGGCCCATCTTCCGGTAATGGATTCGAACACATCAAATGGGTCGCCTCCGTCATCGCGTAGGCCTCCAAGACAGGCGTATTGAATGCCTCCTCGAGTCTAGCTAATATAGCCGGGGCAAGCGAGGCGCTACAACTCCTAATGAACCGAAGCTTTGGGTAAACCGATTCTGGGTTACTAAAATGCCGATCCAAAATTATTTGGTGTATAGTAGGGACAGCGGTATACCATGTGGCGTTGTATTTGTCCATGTCTTTCCAAAATGTTGAAGCCGAAAATCGGCCCGCAGATGGTAAAGCCACAGCTGCTCCGGCCGCGAGCGAGCTCAATAACCCGGCTAACAACCCGTGAACATGGAACAACGGCAAGACTATCACCGTCGAGTCTGACTCGGTGAGTTTGTACACCGATTTAATGTTATTAACCGAAGAAGCCAAATTGAGCTGGGTCAGTGGCACCCCTTTGGGCCGGCTTGTGGTGCCTGACGTGTGCAAAAACAGAGCCATATCAGATGGGTCGTTACTGAGCTGGCTGATCAAATTGGGGTCGTCTGACTCGGTTGGACTGGGGGAAAGATTGAGTTCAGAATCTGCTCCGCTGAGTGTGGCGGTGGCGTGAGGGATTTTAAGCTTGGAAGCTGCGGCTTGAGCAGAACTGTTTCCTTCCTGTTGGGTTAATAATAGCTTGGACTCTGAGTCTGATAAATAAAACTCAAACTCCTCCGTAGTGTAGGCTGCATTTAACGGCGCTGCCGTGGCGCGGGCCCGTATCACGGCCAAAAACATTATCACAAACTGTAATCATCACAATAAAAACAACTAGGAATTAAGGTTGCAAAACCAAATTTAACGTAAACAATAAAAACCTGTTTTAAAATCCAAATATTACTGAAAAAAGCTTTGATATTTTACGAGAAAAAACGAAACTAAAAACCTCAACAGTGTTGGGAAACGTGAGTGCAACAACATCTCCAGGTTTAATTCCAGAGGCAACAAGGCGAGAAGCGGCACGTTCGATGATTTCATGGAGACGAGCGTGAGTTAAATCTAATTTACCAGAAACAGAGACGGCTCGACGGCTAGGGAATTCTCCGGCGACCCGTTTTAACAACCCGGTGAGTGTTGGAGTGGCCATTTTTTGTGAGAGGCGAAGAGATAAGGAGGATAGAGGAGGAACGTTGCGATGAAGAAAATCTGAAACTGATCACTTTAATATATATAGAGAGAGGGTCAGAGGGGGGAAGATAGAGTTGGCGAAATCTTCGGTGGAGGCTTCACTTGGTGGAGGTTGACACGTGGCGAGATGGGAAAATCTTGAGGTGAGTGGTGATCGGTGCAATGCAAATCACTGTGATATTTCACGGCCTGTATTTTGGGAATATTAAATTAAATTAAATATATGTTAAGGATGGGGGTGAAGTTTATTAAATTAAAGTTACAATTCAAAGGAAGCATTAATGTTTTTTGGATCGTTTTTTTCAAGGCACATTAAATCTTTGTTCAAATAGGAATCGGTTGTGATTGAGGGAATTGGATTGGGAAGGTTCTTTTAGGATACGTCATTAGGAGAGATAATTATTAAATTAAATCCCTATAATTCACCGTAAACTAATTGCCAGTCCCTATGGTGTAGAGATTTATTAAATATGACTTAACTACCCTTCTCTGTCCTTAATTCAATAGATTTTTATTTTTTACACAGAGGCGTTATTTCCAAGTCAAAGTTTCCTGCCTAATCTTTTATTTATATTTATAAGGATTTTAAAACAAAATAAATAGAAAAGGAATGGAAACGAGAGCTGGAGAGAACTATATCATAAAACGGATTAAAAAACGTAAGAATTGTATAGATGGATTGAAACAGCAAGCAACAATTAGTTAATTACAGGATTGAGTTTAACTTAAGTCATGAACAGGAAGAGATGTCGGGGATTGATTTGCCTGGAGAATATTATTATTTATCTGTACAGGTAGACGATGAGGACACGCGTGGGTGAGCCTAGTGCCTGATCAGTTCTTCTTCTTGATTCCTGGAAAGGCTGACGTTTGCTGCTTGGGGACAAATAGACATTGCAGCATGTATACGTGGGGGTTGTTTATTGGATACTGAGCATGGCTGTCCATGATGATGATGGTGACGGTGATATCCCCCTCCCCGCAAGGAAACAGGCAACACTAGATGGAATGGAATCATAAATTCGGTCATGTTTGATTAAATCCGAAAATCCTTTCTTAAATTTCGGCTAAAAAACCGCTATAATTTATAATTTTTTTAAAATTAGTTTTTTTTTCAAACCATGATTACAAAAACTATCACGATACAAAAAAATATTTTAAATAAATAACACAAAGTAGTACTTGTTATTGAGTACTCTTAGTTTTTTACTTTAATAGATGGTGGTGATGAATTCTTTTTTTTAGTTCATGAAATTTTTGCTTCTTTATACAGTGGTTTTTTTTTCAATTTCAACCTTTTAAATTATGTTCCCATGATCTGATGTGTTGTTATTTATTTCTATCTCTATTCATCGATGCGTCGTATGGTATTTTAATGCTAAATTAATTTTATATAGTATTAAATGCTAAATTAAAGTTCTACTTCATAAAATATAATCTCAATTTGTTGTTAGAAATAAAATTAAAAAAACAATAATCAAATTTGATATTTAAAAAAAACATTGTTTTTAAAAGGATGAGAAAGATGATTTTCATCCTTGAAGTTTCAAATTATAAATGCTTGATATCTGATGTTTTAGATTTTTATGTTTTAATTTAAAAGATTGTTTTTATTATGTTTTAGTCTTTATATGTTAAGGACTGATATATAAAACCACTGAAAAATAACAAGAAAAGAGAACATGGTTGGTAGCCAATATTCCAGCCACAAAAATAATCGAGCTTTGTGTCAACGAGTTCAACACAAGTAGGGAAACTCGTGGAGGTGCTTTCATCCTTCAACATGTTGTTGGGACTTGTTAATTTGTTTTTTTATCGAGTTTGATTATAAGTTTTTAAGCTAATTAGATAATGTTTCAAGATTTGAGATGTGTTTGTTAAGGTTTATATAATATTTTTGATGTATTTTAAAAAAAATTATTTTTAAAAAAATTCAAACACTGAAATCTTGAATTTTTTTAATTAGTAAAGGTGATCAAACAATGTAAAAACAAAAGACGTGTCCTTCGTTAAAATAAAAATAATATAGAAAACAATGCGACATTGCTCCATGTGTTTTTTAAAGAAAAAGGCTAGGTGTGCACCTAGGCTTTTCCTTGTATGCCGAGCCTAATAAAAAGGACATATAATTTTAACGAATAGTATCGCGTGAAGGAGTTCAAAAAAAAGTTCTCCTCCTCCTTCCTTCCCATAGTCTTTTTTATTATTATTATTATTATTATTATTATTTAACGAGGAAGAGGAAGAGGAATGTTTGTTTATGGACTCAATGACTACACGAAGAGGCAGATGACCCTTGAACATATACTGCCATGTATATCTTACAGTTTACACAAAACAAACTGACATTATCACTCAGAAAACAGGAAACACGAAAATCTCAAAGATCCACGTCATGATGCCACTGCTTTCTTAAGAGTTAAATGCACCCAGCTCCTCTCCCTCTCCCTCTCCCTCTCCACGCACGCATGTGCATGTACGGAACGCAATCAAAGCTCAGCTAAATTTATGGAAACATGTATCATAACTTGTGCATTAATTAATCCCTGACAGTGCATAATGAACGCTGAGAGGAATCTTCATGTATCTACTGTTCTGTTCTGTTCTGTTCTTCAACAGTGTACGGACTTTTGTTCTTATGACTATTAAATTGATCCCAGGAAGGGTAATCAATCAATCTTAGGATTAAAAGAACTGGTCCGTGCAAGGCTGGCTCTCTTCTAGCTGGCTTTCCGGGCGAGGCAAGAGCAGGCCGAAAAACAGAAACTTATTCGATCAAGGAACTAAAGATGGGCTACACTCATAGAACAATCGGAAAGGTTGCTGGGCTATACTCTCAAGCTGGACTTGAGAAGTTGGGCTGTACGTTTCTCTCAGCGGTCAAACATGTGTTTTACTCCAATTTATGGATTCATTCTAATTTCTTTCCTAACGTGGATTAAAACTAAATTAATAAAAATCAAATGTGAGGTCGAAAATTCCTTCTCAACACGAACTAAAACTTCCCAGTATGGTAAAGGGACCTTGAAAAATCGATATCATGATCACATGCATGACATGTGCAGCAGTATGACTTAAAGGCCATGGCCGCATCCTTCACGGTTTAAAGAGCCATGACATCTTGATAACAACCATGACCATCGCTGCTCAGAGGCCATGGCCGCATAATTTTACTAAGCGCCCCTTCAATATATGCAGTGACTTGGCAACATGCAAGATTCAGCTGACATAGGCTGTTAATGGCATTGTTTTTCGTGGGTAGAAATTATCCAAAAAAAATTAATCCCCCTTTGTCCAGGTGCGATGGATGTTCCAAACTGATCTCCAGCTAGTGCAATCCTTTTTCTTTTTTTTTTTTTTAATTTCTTTCTCTTATTTGATTTCCACTCTGACCCTTAAAAATCTAAACTCATCCCCTTAATCTGTTATTTTTTAAGATTAGAGATTCCATTCTGTAATTTATTTTTATAAATTTTTTCATTAATTTTAATAATTATTCAAGTTATCTCGAGTTTTTTTATCTGCTATTTTCTATTAAATTGAGCTTTTTTATATAATTTTTTTAATTAAATTAATTTAATCTAAATACAAGATGCTATGATATTTTATTTAGTTTCTTTTATAAGTTGTTGCTCTGATAATACATATAATCTTTTTTAATGTTGTCATAAATGCTTTCACGATAATATTTAAAATATCTCAATAAACTCTTTTTGTAGTTGAGCGGTTTCCATGAAATTGCTACAATTAAATTGTATCCAAAGGGCGTTTTCTTCTTCTCCTTACTTACGAGTATAATACAAGCCAATTTTTTTTTATGGTTAATTAATGTATTTTTTTGTATTATTTATATGATTTTTTTAAAAAAATTATATTATTAAATTAACTAAATTTATTGAATGTGAATAATTTAAATCTCATTTTTTTTTACTTCTTTAGAAATACTAACATTACCTTAACATATTTTCTAATTTTTTTTTTAATTAGAAAAAATTTAACGAATATCTACTCTAACCTTTACAATGTAGGTTCTTAAGGGAACCAGAACAATGACCCCGTTGAAAAGGCCAATTATGCCGTTACCCTTTCATACATAACAAGAGCTTGTCTTCCAAAATTCAAGAAAACAATAACAAAACACACGGGCCCACTCTTTCTTTTTCCTTTTCTTTTCTACTTAGAGTCTGTTTGTTTAAGCGATTGCGTCTGCGTTTTAAGTAAACCACAGATTTAAGCCGTTTGGTAAAGTAAAAAACGGAATTTATTGTTCATGGGCCCCATTGATTACTGCGTCTGCAACGCAGGGGGAGAAGAAGCAGCTCCAAGCTGCTTTTTACAGCACAGTAACCAGAGGCGCACAACTTTCTTCTTCCAGTAACCAAAGGCGTGCAACTTCTTCTTCTTCTACACTTCCATGTCTCCACTGTTCACGTGAACAGTGGAGAAATGGAAGTGCAGAAAAAGAAGAAGAAGGAGAATGAGGGGCTGGGAAAAACAGGGAAATAGTAGCTAGCTTTGTCACCCAACTCCAGCATGCGAACACGAGAGAACGAACGAGGAATAGCTTAAGAGGAGAAGGAGCGAGCGGAGGAATAGCTAGAAAACCGCCGACTTTCATCTTCATTCCCCCCCTTGCTTTGCTTTTATCAACATTACACTGTTCAAGTGAATTTTAATTCACTTGAACATTGTAGCAACACGCGTGAATTTAGTACACGCATGTTGCTTTGCCCAGCCGGGTCACTGGCTTGGGCCAGTGACCCGGGCCGGGTAAATATAGCCCATTCCATATGGGTCGGACCGGGTCCGATCCAAACCTAAATTTATTGACTCGGGTCCGTCCCAAACCTAAATGCATTGAACCGGGTGAATTAATTCATGGGTTACTATTCTATTTATGTGAACCGTGTTCATTGAACCGCTCCGACCCAAAAAAAAATTAATTTTTTTAAAATTGTGTTTTATTCGAAAAATTAATGTTTAATATTATTTAATAACAATATATAAATTGGAAGGAGGTTGCATGATGATTTAGCATTTGTGGAATTTGATCGCAATTTCAATTTTGTTTCTGATGATATTTTACCTGATTTTGTTACACGCTCAAAAAACCATGAAAATTATAGTACTTATCGGATGAATTTTATACGTAATGAAATTATAGATAAGTTAATAGAACAATTAAAAATATTTGATAAAAAATATGATTTATTTAATGATGTAATAGTGATAGTTAAATTTACAATATTTAAATTAAAAACCATTAATATATATATATATATATATATATATATATATATTATTTTATAACCCCAATTTAAAAAGCATTTTTTTAACCAAACACATTAAACTACTTTTTGTTCAACCTCAATTTCAACCACAGTTTTAACCAAACATACATTTTTTCAAACCAATCTCAACTAAAAGTACTTTTTATAAAACAACTTTTTTCAAATCACAACCACAACAACTACCACAATACCAAACACACTCTTAAAACCAATGGCATTGTGTGTTTTCTCACTGTATTTGTAGAAGTAGCAGTGGGTTCATTACTGTGTTATTATTCAAGCCTGAATATTATAAGGATATCATGAATATATCGATTTAAATGTGAGGTATTAAAGAATTATATAAATTATATTTAAAAATTTAATGTAACAATTTAAATTATTAGATTAAGATAATTCTTTGACATGGTATCAAAACCTTGATGGCCAAGCGGTCACGAGTTCAAATCTCACTATCCCCATTTATTTGATAAAAATTAAAAATAAGGTAAAGTAGACTTATGCAAGTTTCAAGTTTAAAGAGTTTTCACTTGAGGGGGTGTGTTAGAGAATAATATAAATTATATCTTATATAAAACCTTACCTAACAATTTAAATTATTAGATTGAGATAGTTCTTTGACACGAGGACTTAATCTGATACATGAAACTTAAGTTGATTTCTGGATAATTTCACTACTAAAAAAAGTCAATGTTATATACTCTTGCTCTGCATATGTAATGCTCTCTTCTACCAGCTGGTTTTCCTGGTGAGGCAAACGAAGGGGAAAGCAGAAACTTATTCGATCAAGGCCATAAAATAAACAAAGTTGGGCTGTATTTAGAAAACAATCGAAAAGAAAAGGTTGCCAATGACTTACAACTGAATGGATTGCTCATAGGCAAAGACATGACACTAGGTAGGATGATGAACCAAGAACACACACACACACACACATATATATATAAAGTAAGTAATACAAACATTTCTCACAAAATCTACCTTTAATTAAGACATTTGGGTAACACCTTATTGATTCAAATGACCAACACAGCACATGCTAGTATGCACACATCATGCTAATTAATGGTGGACTACTCAAGGCCGGCCGGCTGTTGAAATCTTGGTTGGTGCCTACTCCCTTATTGTCACTTGCTAATATCTGCATGTATACTTTTGTTTCCTTCGCTTTCGATCCCTTGCATAAGGGTTAATTAATAAGGTGGCATTGCTGGGGAAACAGCTGTGTATGTTACTGGTTCAACTGGTGCTGGGGCATATGTGTATTTCACTGCCTTCACTGGTCCTGGTGCAACAAAACCAGCACTTTTGATATCGGCCATCAATCCTCTTCTGACATTTCCCTCTTGTGCCTCACATAATCCGGGGAGGAACACACCTGCGGAAACAAAGAAATGAAAATCATTGTAAGTGGCCTGCGATAATTTACCTGAGTTCCATTGCCAGTTATTATTGAATGATGGGCATCTTTATTGATTAAATCACCTTCAGCAGCAGCAAGGTTGAAGTAAAGATCGACAACGTTAGGGCAGCTATCGTAGCACTGAGGAGAGCAAAGTTGTTGTGCGAAGCGAGACTCAAGGAGAGTATCCGATGAGATTCCAAGTGACTTTCTGTCAAGTC
Organism: Populus deltoides; assembly: GCA_015852605.2. NCBI lineage: Eukaryota > Viridiplantae > Streptophyta > Magnoliopsida > Malpighiales > Salicaceae > Populus > Populus deltoides. Next base: position 1,104,087 of record CM027584.2, on the reverse strand, counting down.
CACATGCTTTGATGCATTGGTCTGTTTCAATCCAGTTCCTTAATCTATCAGCCTCAATTTCAGATGTGCGGCAAGTGTATGCTTCTTCTCCTGTCCTTTTTACACTTTTTTCGAGCACGCAACGCTTGCCGGACGATGAGATTGCGTAGGCACATGTGTCTTGGTCAAGATGTTCACAAGTTATTTCTCCTGAAACAATAATACCATTAGGATCCTGTTAAGGAAAATTCAAGAACTTTCAAGAAGGGCTGCTAGCTAGCTTCTTGCACTGGCAAAGAAATAAAGAAATTGAGAGAAGTCTGTACTTACCTAGAGTACCTTGCACACAGATGGTAAGGGCAAGAGCCAGGACTGACATGATATTGAAGCTAGAAGTCATGATTAAGCACAGTTCTGATTAGAATTAACAGATACTTGGTGCCTAAGATTTGTTAAGCTTCAAAAGGTTGGTAACAGCCTTTGTACTTGTCCTAGGAGCTAGGAGCTTGTTGTGAGGAATGAAGGGCAGGGTGTGGGGGGCATTTATACGCGTTTAAGGGCACTGTAGAATATTGGAAAACAGTGACGGGAATGTTACTGTGACTGTATTGTCAACGTTAAAACATGTGTTCATGAAGGTCTTTGGTTATTGGTACAAAAACGGGCCATAGTGCCCCTAATCAAGGTCGCCAATTCCTCTGTTTCGAAAGGAATTGTATTTACCAGTCAAAGACGTCCGAAATCAATGTGGCGGGTGGGTGACTTTTTACCATGCCCGTGGCCCATGGCTGTGGAAATAGTGAAGGTCTTCATTTGGCTCTACCACAGGAAGCTGCCGGTTTGAAGACCACTGATCATGCCGCTAATGGTCAAGCTTGCTGTTTGGAGCCTTTAACGAGTTGTGCAAATGAAGGCTTAATTAGGGGCTGGCTAGGGCTGCTCTGGTTGCTTGCAAATGTTCTTGGACTGGTATGCTAACCATTTGACGGGTTAATTAATTAATTAATGCTTCTTCATAGCTGAAAGAGAAATGTTTTGGACAATGTCCATGACCAAATACCAAAGCAATTGTCCAAAATGTTCTTCATGAAGGGTGGAGCAACAATATTCTTTCCTCGGAGAACAATATTGTCATTGCCGCAGCCAGAAAAAAATTCTTGTCGCAGTCTAATTAGCTATGCTTGTTTATATATATGTATATATATATATAAACAAGCTTGATATTGCAGTATTTCCTCAATAAAATTTGGGGCCAATGCTAGTCCAAGAATCATTGCATAAGTACACACTTTTAAAATTATTTTTGATATTGATTTATAAATAAAAATAATAATTTAAAATAAAGAAAAAGGTAAAAGAATGAATTTAAAAAAAAACACATTTAAAATTCTAAGTATTTCTCATTTTCTGCCCTATTTAAAGGGTAATTAGAATGCTGGTCGTCTTCACGAATGGTTTTTCTATAGATCCATTTCAAATAATTATTTTTCTCTCCATGAGTTGTGCAAATCAAGGCTTCAACGAGTTGTGCAAATCAAGGCTTAATTACGGGCTGGCTAGGGCTGCTCTGGTTGCTTGCAAATGTTCTTGGACTGGTATGCTAACCATTTGACAGGTTAATTTAATTAATTAATGCTTCTTCATAGCTGAAAGAGATATGTTTTGGACAATATATGTCCATGACCAAATACCAAAGCAATTGTCCACAATGTTCTTCACGAAGGGTGGGGCAACAATATTCTTTCCTCGGAGAACAATATTGTCATTGCCGCAGCCAGAAAAAAAATTCTTAACTTAGTTATGAAAAGTGAGGGTTTCGATTACAGACGAATAGTCAAAACTTAAGATATCTCTGTGAATGAATTTAATTGGACATAGATATGCCATTTTCTTAATAAAAAAAAAAAAAGACTTTTCCTACTCTGCTCCGTGACTCGCGGAGCAAAAAGGGAAACGAGGATTTGTTAAGGTGGCCATGGTAGGAGTTAGTTATTGGTCGAGTTCCGACCAACCATCTTCTGTTTCAACTTTAAACTCTCAAGTTAGGCAATGATTACGGAGAGAATCCTTCGTTTTATTTAATTTAATAATCCTGTTTTCTTATGCCTAACTTTTTTGAGATGACGTGGTTAAATTCAACTCGTTGATCTACTAGCTTTCGACCCAAGTGACTGCAGCAAGTTAGTTTACTTTCTTGATTATAAAAAAAAAAACATTAAACCCAAGAATGATTAGTCGTTAGTGCTTGATTTATGCTGTTGATTCCATTAAATATTCACCTTTAATGAGTTGAGATCATTGAAAGAGATGCAAAAGGAAGAGCTGAAAGAGGCGCAAACCATTTTTCTTTTCTTTTAGTTTACAACAAGGTACGTTTAATGGCTTTTGGACTAATTGACATGTGTTTTGCCCCTAGTTTAATACATAGTCGTATGCTGGCTAAGATTTTCAAACCATGGATAGATATTTGTAATAGTATGGGAATTAAAGAGTGGTCCTGAAGAAATCTTTGGGTTTTGTTTTTGTTTTTTTATTGAAGATTTTATCGGTAGTGTAACCGGTTATTATTATAACCCTTTTTCTTAAGTTATTGAATTTTTTTTATTAAAATCTTTTTAATGGTATGATGTTATTCTAATTGGAGCTTTTGAAATGTTGGGTTTTTCAATCTAAGGTTTTGTTTGTTTGCTGGAAAATAGTTCTCGAGAAATCACTTTCTAAACTTTCCTGTGTTTGTTTATTATTAGAAAAGTTGATCAACAGAAAACACTTTTCGGTCAACGAAAAATACTTTTCAGTCAAAGAAAAATTTGGCTTGGTTTTTAGAAAAGTGTTTTCCTTTTATTTTGCATGAAAAACACTTTCCGGAAGTTGTGAAAAATTTAGAAATGTCATATTATTTGCTGATTCTATCAAATTTGGTCCTCAAACTTTTGATTGCTATATATATTTTGTTTTAAATATTTTTTTTCAATTTCATCCCTTAGAATTTAATTTTTATATTAATTTTGGTCCTCATTTTTATAATTCTTATTTGCTTTTTCCTTATCATTTTTTAATTGAAATTTTTTATCTATCAAATTTGATCATCATTCTTTTGATTGTTACTTATTTTATTTGAAATAATTTATAAAATGTTAATTATTATTATTTTAATTTCTTCATCTTTTATTTTTTAGATTTGATATCTATTATTTTTTATTATTTATTTTATTTGAGATAATTTATGAAATTATATTTTTTTTCAATTTCATTCTCATTCAACTTTTTTATTTGTAAGATTTGTTTCTTATTATTTCAATAAACTTGAAAAAAATAAAAAAAATTAATAATTTATTTTCCAGCTCATTTTCCATGACATAACCAAACATTGAAAAATATTTTCCAACTTATTTTCTATTAAATTACCAAATATCAAAAAATAATTCACTTTTCTCAAATTCACTTTCTAAAATGAAATTGTTTTCCATCAAACAAACGGGTCTAAATATATACAAAACCATTCGATTCTTTTTTAAATTGTAATTGCTATTAGAAGATGAAATATTTTTGTAACCAAATTCGTATTTATTTAAGATTTAAGAGCGGGTGAGTCCATAAGAAGCCTTTAAGAGGGCAATAAATAGAAAACAAGGTTTGAGGATTTGTTATCGCTGGATCGAGTTCTTTGTTGGAACTTTGAAACATGGTTAGAGCTTTAATACACAGCTCATATTACAATTTCGGGCCAGATGGGCTACTGCTGTAAAAAGGGAATTACTACATTTTAATTTTTCTGTTCACCCTATATATCTGAACATATTTTTTAGAAAGCGTTTTATTGTTATATATATATATATAGAAAAGATGAAGATAAAGAGTAAATGTTATCTTATACTATTATAATCAAGATTATTTTAGAAATATAATTATTTTATATTCCCCTTTTTATTTCTATAATCAAACAAATTTATGTTTTTTTTAATATATATTAATTTATATTTATCATGAAATACTAATTAACCAAATATAATTTTGATGTTTAACTTTGAAAAATCCAGCAGCTCGCACGTAGAACATATCTCATCAACAATACAAATGTCATCGTATTTTCATTTTATTTCCTTATAAGCACTCAGTGACGGAAGAGAAGCTGAATCAGTCGAAAGGATTTTTTTCGTATTCTTCACATTTATCATCACGCAAGGTAACATGAATATATATTGTTTTCATGATTCGAATAATAATAATAATAATAATAATCACAATATATAATCGTTCCTAATTTAATCTATAAATATATATTGCGATGCATATCAAGCCAGCCTGCAGAAATCAATCATATGTTAGTTTATCATCTCAACCATATATGTTTTCCATTTTTTTACTCTTTCAAGTGAGTTCACATAATAAGCTTTACGTGCATCATGGTTTTTTTATTTAAAAAAAAACGATCATCGCATTAATTTAAACAAGATCCTAGCTAGCTTGGATCGATCCACCTGGTGGGATCAAGTCATTTAGCATTTTAGTTTGCCATTTGGGATCTCGGGGCAGCCTTCGTTGTTCAAAATCTGAAGCTAATTAAAGGATTCAAAAGAGGCGAAACTAGTTGTGAGGGGATCCCGGACAGAAGAAATATTCCAAATATCTATCTATCTCAGTGGACACACACACATATAGGTTCTGTGAAATTGTTAACAAGAGTCCAAAATCACAGGAAGAGTTATATTTCTGTCAAAAAAAAATACAAACTTAAAATGGAGCACTTGGCATCCATTTATTTCCCTTGAGGAATAAAGCAAAGCAAGTAGGTTCAATATTGATAGCTAGCCGATCACGAGGACCATCTGTTGTTTCAATTTTTCTCAGATTAACACAAGATGGGAAGCAAACTGATCCTTTCATTCACAAGTCTGTATATCGAGGAATGGCATTGCTCGTCGGCATAACCTCTTATTATATTCCACATAGAAACTATGCAAAGATGTCCATGAGCACGTAATATCATGAAGAAATTAACTATATCTTCATCATCAACAGTTAAGGAACAGACATTTATACCAAGTATATATATATTATGTAAAAATTATGAAAACAATGACGGTTTATTTCCCTGGTACGGATTGTAATAAGCTAAATTCTATAATGACAGATTCCTTCCGAGTCATTCGATGAGCACTGCGTTAGCTAGTTGCCACTTTCAATGCTAGCTAGCTCGTACGAGTATCAATAAAGACAGAAGCAGCAACAAATCAAATGCACTATCTTAGGCCCATAGGAAAGGAGAATCCGACATGGGAGGCAGTTGTTTGTCTACGAGGACATTCATGTCGGTTCTTGTCTCATGGGGTGGAAGAAAATCTCACTACAAGCTAGATTTTCCTTGCAGCAGATGAGTACAAAATGTTTGAACCAAAGCCAAAGCTGAGATTTAATCCAGTTTAATATATTTTTAGTAACTTGTAACTGAATTAATGATGAGCCCTGAACTAGTAGAATTTTAATGAAATATGTATAATCCAGTTGAGGAAAGAGCGAAAAGAGGAGAATTAATCAAGTGTTAACTCTCTCTTAATTACTGTAATATTCTACTAATTTTATTAATTTATCTAATATCTGTCCTAGCTAGCTGGATGTGGTTTACACCATATATGGTTAAACAAAAAGGATCATAACTCATAACCCCATCTTTTATTTGATCAGGGGATGCAACCTGACCTAATTAACAAGATAATAGCTATATATGATCATGAAACTTGAAGTACAGCAGCCAAGAAATCACAGACAAACACGTTTACCAGTCAGCAAACAAGACAAGGATCATAGAGAGAGGGGGGGGGGGATCTCTATTCTACTATTTCCTTCAAAGGGTCAAGCTATCACTACTGCCCTTTAAGAGATCACCTACTCACTGTGAAACAGTTAGCTGAGTTAATTTTGCTACTATATATATTGATAAAGACTTAACATTCAAGCATTAAAAGAAATCAAAACCACTAAACTGTAAGAACATATATAGAAGGGAAAACATGTCCATACAAAGCTTGTGTTGGCTTACCTTGAAAACACGGTGGAAATTTAGAGCTGAATGCTGGAAAATTCCTAAGGGATCGCATGATCCAACGAAAAAACTAAACATTAACATGATTTAGACATCGAGAGTCATTAGATCAATGCGATCCCTTTGGAACACTCCAGCTGCACTAAGAAGGATATTGATTTCGAAACGGTTGAAGAGCTCATGATTTTGTTGTCGATTCTAAATGATAAAAGAGGTCTTCGTTGCAGCTAGCGCATGGAAATACGAAAACCAGGATAGGGTTAGTTCTTGTTTTATAGAAGAGATCGAGGAGACATATTGGACTTTTCTGGTAGCTCACACAATTGGTGTGGTGAGGGATTAGGTCTCGTGAAATTAATATGACTCTTCCAATGAGAAGAAAAATACTAAAATAGCCCTGTACAATTGAACTGGATTTCTCATTAATTTTAACCTCGCTAGAAAAGGTGAAATATATATATATATATATAATTTTTTTTAAAAAAAAACTTAAAAAACTCTTTTCTGTCATGTTCTTAATTCGGTCATCTGATCATCGATCTCCTCTAATAATTGAGGCATGCAGTGTACTGATCAGATCATGTGTTGAACACACACACACACACACACACACACACACACACACACAAACCTGTTCAACTTAAATATCAAGATGCTAGATCGAAAGGGCATACAGGTAATAAAGAGGGTAGACAAGATAACGAGAATCTTACATGGTTTCAAGGCAAGCAAGAGTTGCAATCGAACAGCTAATGGTGTTAGGAAGAAACTAAACACTCAGACCGTTCAAGAAAAGGACACCTTTTCTTTTTTTTCCAATCTTTATCTATACATGTCTCGTCCATGAATATGCAAATAAAGAAAATAATATCCATCCATGGCCACACGAGTGCTGCTGGCCGGTGCTGCTGGATTGCTTTCCAATTAATTTGACTGTTATATGATAGGTACTTGGGGCATATTTGTAGGCTAACGTGATAGATAGCTAGATGCTTCTCTCCACAAATTTTATTAGCAAATAAGGTATATATAATAACTAATTAATAAATCTTTATTTTTGTGATGATAATTAAGTTTCTTATAATTGTATATATAGGGACCTAGCTTGGGTACGTATACCGGCAACTACTATATATAATACACTTTTATTTATTTGGAGCAATATGAAAATGGGTTAACAATTGAAGGACTAAGATGGAAGTATATTGCCCCACTTCTTCATCACCTAGCTTTGCAACTCCTTAACTCCTAGCTGTCTAACCAGTAATTCTTGGGATGGAGTGTGTGTTTGTATTTTTGATAGTTTTTGCGGTTATAGTTTGAAATATCAGAATTAATATAAGTAGTTAAAATTTTAAAATAAAATTTAAGATAAAATTATGGTATGATAATTATTCAAACACTTTCAGATCCATGATTAAAATAAAGTATTCATTGCATTATATTCACTTGGGCTTGGCTCCTAGCTATTCCTAAAGATATTGGATCTAAAAATGAGTGAGACTGAGTCTGATATTTTATTACACCTAAAAATATTAGATATGAATAAAAACCCTATCCACCTATCAATTAATTATTACCCTTTATTTAAATTAAATAATAACATAAACTCAAAACTTATTTTTTATAATCCTAAAAAATGTTCATCCATCGTGCTAGAAACTAAATTGAGGTTTTCTTTGAAGATAAAGTTTTACATATAAATTATAATGTTATAGTCATCTTCACACACACACACGAGCCATTTTCTCATGTGAGATGATGGGTTAAGGTCAAGAAACTATCCAGGAACTTATTTGAAGGCACATCATGTTCACACCCCACGTACCGAATGCCATGCCCTATAATCTATATCATGACCTTGTTGTGAAGCACTTCCAAGTTCCAACTATATATACATGTCCCGTCGATTTGGTGCTCATAGGGTCTTATGTTCTCTTCTTTTGCAGGCAAAATTATGGCAAAAGCCCCCATTCATTTTATCACTTTCTTCCTCAACTTTACTAGGCTGTCCACTTTAATTACCCTTTTACTTCTCTCTTTCATGCCTCCATTCATGTTAAATAGCTGGGGGAAAAAATCTTGCTTGTGAGAGAAGAGAATCTTCTACACGACTCAATGTTTGGACCACAAGTAAAGAGCAATTTGCATTTCGTTTTATATGTATTTACAAACCATAGGGTATTTGCGAGCACATAATTAGGTTTACCACGACTAATCTTCCATGCTAGCTTAATTAAGACGACTTACCATGCCAAGAAAGCTGTAATTAAGTACTGTTACTGGCCTGATTTGAATCCCATGAACCCTAACCGGGTACGTATCGGCTTTGAACCAGCAGGGTCCGTTGACCATACCCTCTACTTGCCACTAAATTAACCACATCCTTCAATTAGTAGTTTATTGCATGCATGTAAGTACAAGGTTACAAGTAGCTTTCATCGACTCCGTTCAGTTAAACTTTGCGCATACATTATCAAATCATACAATTAGAGTTGGGCTTAATTATACGATGATGAAAACTCCCATCGGCCATGGAAAAAGAATCCCTTTAATTTTCATTCGATATGTATCAGCATCCTACACACAAGCTAGCCACAGTACTATTCATTTTCAACGAATAGATGCAGTCGCAATATATAATTAGTTGGGAAATATTGTCTTAGTATCATATATAATGACGCCCATCAAATGTTTCCTTTGAAATGAAGGTTGTCTTTAGGGTCTAGTTAGCTCTTATAATTAAGACCCACCATTTACATGTAATCGCAGTAATATTCCATTATTGAAATCTAATAAGCAAAAAATATTTATGCGTGGGTGCGTATTGGACATCGATGAGAGAAAGAAAAGCATGCAAGGGAAAGGAAAAAAAAAAAAAAAGGCATGGATGGGGTATACTTGTCTGGGCCACGACCCGAACTTCCTCGTTCTACAGTCTGGGCCACTGCTCAAACAACAATAAGGCGACAACAGAGAGTGGTCATTGTGTATTAACTACAAGATACTTATTTATAAAGGAATTAACATCTGTACAGTAGATCTTGAATTTTAGTTAAAGCATGTATTTTTTATAAAAATTTAAAATAGTTGAGATTTTACTTGTTTATCTAGATTTATAAAATATACTTTTTAAAGGGTGATATTTCCTCGAATTCAAAAAAAAAAGATAAGATACTTATGCTATGAAATTTAACTAACTATAATTTTTATTTGAAAAATTTAACATTATATTCATATATACCACACTATTTTTTTAATAAAATAATGCTTCTAAAAAAATAATAATAATCAAATAATCAGAATTTTCAATATGTTTTATTCTTTTTAATACACCTCATCTCAAATTTTTATATTAAAATTAATGATTATGTCATTATGTGCATTGTAAATGTTACTTTTAATATATATTACTGAAAATGTCCTCGCCAATCAATAAAAAAATGGAAATAATATTTATTGGTGTTGAGAATGATATGTTATTATAACGTAAAAAACCAAGAATTTGTGTCATTTTTTTTCCTAAAAAGCTAATAAAATTCTCATATTTCTTGTGTTGTGCTTTTATATTTCACTCATCATATACTTAAAAAATATGATTGAAGCGGGTTTTTGTTTTTTTATTTTTATTGAAAAATTTCGTAAAAATTTCAATATTTTTCCCATATTATGATTAATTTTCCATCATAATAAATACTTTCTATACATATAATTTTAGGGTAAATATTCAAATAAGGCATCTTTAATTTTTCAACAAAAAATAAATAAAAAATAAAAAGGGCCCAACCGGTGACCTCCTGATCTGCGCTATGGCTCAATTAGACGTACCCAAAAATCCTACTAAACCCTCCTCTATCTCCACAGCCAGAAGCCGAAGAAGCGAACCGAAACGACAACAATGGTGTCTCAATACGGCATCAAGTACGCCGTTCACATCATCACCAATCACTTCGGTCCTCTCGTCGCCGTAAGCAAAAACTCTCTCACTCACACTCTCTATCTTGCAATCTCTCTGAATCGATTTATAATATAAAATTGCGTTTGTTTTTTTGCAAACTCAAACAGAAAGTATGCGACTGCCTTCTCAAGAAAGGACCGTTACCGCTCCGTGAAATAGTCCGTTACACTGAGCTATCTGAGACTCTCGTCAGAAACTGCTTGCTCGTCTTGATCCAGCATAACTGCCTTCAACCTTTCCTCCTTGAAGAAGAAGGTAATTAATTACCATAACGGTGCCGTTTCTGTTAACATCGATTGTAATTTTTTTTTTTAATAATTAGGTGGATTTGGAGAAGTAAATAAAGTGAGTTCGCTGTACATGGTGCTATTCGATAATGTATTGCATCGCGTTAGGTTTTCCAAGTTTATGGCTATTGTTTCGCAGGAATTCGATAAGCTGGTTAGTTTTTTTTTAAGTTTTGATTTGTGATTTTTTTGGACGTTAGGTTAAATTATGGATTTGTTTAGTGTGTAGATTTGATTGAAACATTGCTTCAACACGGGAGGCTTTCGTCAGAGCAAATTTTTGATGGATTTAGGGACAGTACAGAAGGCAAGTCTCGAATAACTTAGCTAACTGCGGTTCTTAATGGTTTTCAGAGTTGAATTTTGGTTCTAGTGTTTTTAATGCTTGGTTTTTGTTTGAAACTTTAGGGAGTAGTAGTGGAGGTATGGAGGCTTTACAAGAAAATATGCATAAGCTTGTGATGGCACGATATGTTGAAAGGTGTCCTATCTCAGAACCACTTCTTGCATTACCGAGTGAAGAAGAAGCTGCTCCTGTGAGGAGGCGAGGTGCTAAATCAGCGAAGGTTATAGCTTTTTTTTTAGTGTGAAATTTATAGGCGGCTTCTTTTTTGTTACATAGAGGCAATTGCAGCCTGCTATTTATGTATGTCTAAGAACGTGGCCAGCAAAGAGACCGTCCTATGAGCTGTGGAGTGGAAAGCTTTACATACTTTCACGTGGGAAAATCCAAACAGATGAAATACTAATAGAGGGAAATTCTGGATTTTCTTTGACTTGCGCTGAATTATAAGTTATGCCATTGCTGTATTTATCTCTTCACGAGAAATAATGAGAAGGACAAGAACTATGCAATTATTGATTTAACAATCAGTCACCTTAGAGGTTTCAATGAATGCCACTTTTGGATAATGAATGACTAGAGAACTTGATGTTTGATTATTCTGACTTATCCTTCTTGAATAGACTTGTGCAATGCAAAATTTGAATTCTGCTTTTTAAACCTGATTCCTATACATTAACAAATTTCCATGATGCTTACAGGCATTTTTAGAGCCAGAAACCCTAGAACAACGTGTTCTTGTAGCAGCAGTGCCTCCAGAAGGAATGAGATTTTCATTTGAATTAAATCCTGAGATAGGTGCCGACAGAGATAAAGTTGAGAATAACTCCTCTAGCAATATTGGAGATAAGGTTAGTATATGAATTGTTATGTTGAGTTAAGAGGTTTATTAATGTGCTAATCTTTTATTGTTGCATGCATAGCGCAAGCTTGATGCTTTGGAGTCCGATATTGATGGTGGGGTTGCGGACAAACAAGTAGCTCTTTGGCGTGTCAATTTTGAGGAATTTATTCGCCGGCTTAGGCATAAGGTTTGCTTTGACTTACAATCTTCATCTTAACTGTGCCAATACATGTATACAAATATGTTTCTCTTAGATTAACATTGAAAAAAAATTACCAAATTGTCTTCATACTTGCTCTGTGCTTGTGTATTCTGATCAAGAGAAAACTTATGGTCCCAGAGTGTAAAATTGAAAAAAAAAAAAACTTAGATCTCTTTCTTACTGAATTAACTCTCCCACAACATTCCTTGAGGAAGGTTGGTGGAATGAGATATAAACACAAGATGTTCAAACGGTCAGACAAAATCTGTCATGTCATGCATGCGTGGCTATTTTCCATTTCTTTTCTGAGGGGCAGGTTGACTTTGGGGTGCCACATGTTCACTATTTGAAATTTAGGATGTTTCTTGCACAGAAAGAGAAAATCCAAGGTGCTCAATTAAAAACTGTTAAAATGTTGTTTGTTTTACTTTATCCTCTATGATGTCCTTTTCATTCCATATCTGTATCGACTTTTATGACACTGTGATGGGCTTCTGTTTGATACCAATTACAATCTTCATGCAAATGAAAGCTATTAGGCTCATTCCTCTGATTTACTTATATGCTCCCTGCATATTTTGGTTCAAATGATGCTACTGTTCTATTTTTCTTCTAGATTTGTATTGAGACTGTGAGAACACGGCTGGATGATGAAGCTGCCACTGTCTTCACTGCAATGCTGGATGCATCAAGGAGTGAGGAAAAGAAAATAAAAACAGCAAGCTCAGGTGATGAGATTCTAAGATGATTGTGTAAATTGCTTTTAACTCATTGCATCATCAGATATTTTTCAATATGTATGATCCCAAAAAAATAAGAAGAAGATTTAGCACAGCATCCGTGGAGGAATTGATGACTGCCATCCCCCGCCTCTCTGTCTACATATATGTTTGTGTGTGTTGATGAATGGAAAATTACAAACCGATGATTTGGCTTTCTAAGTGTGTTAAGTGGTAGAGAGGAAACATTATTTGTGCTGCCTAAATGATGTGGGCAGAGGCTGAGGTCCATCGACCGCAGCTCAGTGTTTTTCATGTAGCACAAGCATCTTGACAGAGCCAGCCAAAATAGAATATTAGATCCTGTAGCTTAACTTTCTGTCCCAGAAAAAAAAAAGAATATACAGAAGGTGGCAGGGAAAGAAATCATCCAACTAGTGGGGTAGCTTTCTGACTGGATTTTCAATGGGATATATAAGTGAAGGCACTCATGTCATGAATGAAATTAAAATTGTAATTTCTTCATTTTTATCCTACATCATATGCTTCTTATGCCCTTTGCTTTCTTTATTGTGATGAGAAAATTTGAACTAATGAAAAAGAGACACAATGCAGTGAATGGATTGTCAGAAAAAAGACACGGGAAATTAATCCCTTTCCTCTAACCATTTTCATGCAACTCTCTTACCCATTTGCTTTTATGATGTATTGTGTTTTGCAGTTCCTTTATCAGAAAATTCCATTTATGCAGAGGTGATTAAGAGCGAAAAGGGCCGTAATATGACCTTAGATTATGTTATATCTGTCCTTGTTGGGTTGAGTTCTTCTCCACCATTTGTAAGGGTGGTTGACAATTCATACAGTATAGGTATAATTTATCTCCTTTTCAACTCCGTTTCATTTCATTTTGAAACATAAAACTAGTTTCTTTTTGGATGAATTTCTATCCTTCATTTTGGTTTTTAGTGACTTATTTGTACTTGTACAGATTTCAAACATACCATCGAAGTAGCTCAAACTGACGAGGTCTGTTCACCTGTGATCCTTTTGAAATATTAGAATTCAATGCTTCCTTTGTTGAAGTAGGTGTCTAATTACATTTTCTACTCTGCAGGTGGAGTCAATTGTGTATAAAAAATATGGCAAGGATGCTTATAGAATGTTCAGGTTACTGTCAAAGGCTGGTCGCTTACTTGAGACTGATAAGGTGATAAGTTTGAATTAATGGATATGTTCTCAGTTCCATTGCAATAGTCATATGATGGAAACCATGGCTTTCTTTCTTGGTTTTACAGTGTCGATGAATAATCTTGAAATTGAGAATTATCTATATGTTATTTCTTTCCTGTGAATTTATTATTTAGGTGTACTACGGTCATGTATTGAGGAGAAGCAGATCTCTGTGTAAATCTGAGGAAATGGGTTATCTAGCTCTACATAAGGTTTAGTGAATGCTCTTCTTACATTGCTCAATGCTTAGGTTTCAGTCACACCCCACACTCTTGTTGGGGCTGGGTTGACAACCTTAGCACTTTAGGACCTGCAAACATAGGGGTCTGGAAAGCCATTCTGCAGCAATTGGCTCCTGGAGCTACACAAAAACCGTCCCATTTGTGTTCTTCTGTCAGCATGGCCAAAGCACACTCTCTTCATCTTTCAATCTCAACTGTAGAGTGTTGAGGCCCATATGTCTCCGCATGGTATTATTTGTTTTTAGGATTTGCACAAAGGTTAATGTAGGTTAATAGGCTATTTTCTTATGCTTCTTCTAGAGCTACTTTTAGAGATCGCATTCTAATTAAGAATATCAGCATGCTGTTAGTAGAAAACTTCAACTAAATGAGCCGTATTTCTTTTCCTTTTATTTGTATATAACCATATATTTGAAATGAGGTTAAATGTCTCTGTAGGCTGAAGTTTGCAATACTATAGTACAAAAATCTTGCAACAGGAATATTTTGAGCTTTACTTTTTCCCATGCTTCAGACAATTTAATGTCTCTGTAGGTTGAGGTTTGCAAGAATCTAGTCCAAAAATCACTACTTTTAATCTACAAAACAACAATATTTTTCTCTTTTTGTTTTTTTCTTTTTCATTAGTTTGAATTTTTTTGGATGATGTGTTCGGTTTATCATTTACTCCAATTTTGTTATCATTTCTCTAGATTTCAGATTCAATATTCCTTGAAAAGAAGGAAACAGCCAACATCCTTTCTAAGATGTGGCAGGGCGACTACTTGCAGATGGAGGTAAATGAATTTTACATGTTTCTCCTTTTGCTTAGCAAATGAAGATATCATATTTTGTTGGAACTGAAATTTTATTTTGCCTGTTCTTTGACGAGTGTATTCTCTTTGCTAAACTGTCTACTTAAAAAGTTTTAAATTACAAAAAACCTGTGAAGTATCACGAAATTATGATGACACCCAAAAGCTTGAAGATATTAGAAAACCACCCCCAAGTTTAATTGAATATTACAAAAACTCCCTTCTGTATACAAAATACCTGTAAATATTTTTGAATTATTCCCCTTAACATTAAAGGTGTTTGGGGAGCAAAAGGTGGCTTTTGTAATTTGTTAAAAAATTTGGGTGGTCACTGTAATCTCATGATATCTTAGGGGGGTTATTGTAATTTATGCTAAAAAAAGGGGTTTAAAAGATTTGGACTTTGAGCTTGTAACTAGTTTATGATGATGATCATTAAGGTATTTAGAATGATGATCATTTGGGTTTAAATGTTGTTGATCATTTATAATGCAGAAATTAATCGCCGGACCAACACAATTCTTGTTGTGGAAAGTAAATATGATAAACCTAAGGGAACGGGTGTTGGATGATATGTTCCATGCGGCCTTAAACTTGAGTCTTCGAGTGGCATACGAGCTAGAACAACAAAAGGAGGTTTGACATCTACCATTATTTGCCCTTTTTTCCTCTGACTGAAATGCACTTCTAGACGTGTTGACCAACAATGCCTCTCGTTTTCCCCCTTCCTTTTCAATTAAAGCTTCAACTTTTTTTCTCATGCATATTAATCACGTTGATCCGGCGAATTCTTTCAGATTTTACATCTCGGAGTTGATGGGCCAATGAAAGAGAAGTATGAGAAACTTAAAAAAGTTAGATTTCTCCTGGAATCCTCAAGGATGAAGCTTGACGATGCTATAATGATTTTCCATGATTTCTAAATGCATCTTATGAGTGTAAAAATACGTTTTCATCTCATAAGATAAATTATTTTATTTTCTTTCTCCTTGACAATGTCAAGATCATTGAATTCCATCTCTTTTGCCCACACAATTTTGGCTTACTAATTGCAGACAACGAAAAGAGTTGTTGAATGTATAAAGTAAATCGAAATAGTTGCTTTCAAAATTTACCATCTTTGATCTTTTTACCTTTTCAAGCTGTTTGAACCCTGTGATTCTCCCCCCGCAGAAATAAAAATCAACAAGAAGATCCTCTGTATTGTTCATGGATCCCCGAAGAAGGCTCATAAGGGATTGCCAAATGCTGAATAATGGAAAACTGAGGTGCATCTCTAGGCATTAAAACAAAGCCAGGCTTTACAGTGATTCGCAAAAGAAGCCTCAATATAAAATTGTTAAAGAATCTATACTCCCCTATTTCTGCAGGAGCATGAAGCTCAGGAAGTCTCATAACAATGTCTTCAAAATATGAACGGTAAAGACCGGTTTCTACCCATCTCAATTAGCAAAATAAACTGGTCTGCTCTGTGTATATGTTGTCCTAGCATCATTAATGGTGGCTTCTTTCATCAAAATTTTCTATTCTACTGTTACTTATGTGCCCTAGTTGCAATGGGAACCACCAGCTGCTGGCTTCTTGAGGGTATATCTGTGCGATTCCTTTGTCACCCCGTAATAATTTGGTCTACTACCTGCCCATGTAATGAATTTCCAACCATAAACTGACCCACCGACAACATAGCTTCCTCGGATCTTCAGGCCATCATCCAACTTCATCTGCGAGGTGAATGTTTCTGCAGATATATGCGAGGGCTGTTTAGGTAGTTGTGTTCCCCCGTCCCAGTGTCTATCTGGTAATTGTCTCCCTCCCACATTCTTCCCACGCCCCGCCGCTGTGGTCATCTGGTTGTATAAATCCATCATGAGCTTCGATTCTGAAAGTTGAATATCAAATCAATTACCAAGTATATGCTTCAAAAACTTACAGGTATGAGAAAAAGCATCTGGCTATTATATACCAGATAAAAAAGGATCGGCATCAATCAAGACAAGCAGAAAGGACTCACGTGATTGAAGTTCATGAGCTGCTTTGCAATCCCGAAAATCAGGTGTCTGGAGAACCCAAGGTAGAGAAGCACAAAAAGATTGAAAACAAGGATGATGTAAAAAAAAAAAAGAGGAGGCTGCGGCTTTTTTGTGCGCATCTTTACATGATTCGACCATTTGGCAATATCTCCCAGCCTAATGTGTCATACCAGCATTTTGCATCAAAGAGTTAGGAGCAACCTCAAGCGCCTGTAGTAAAATTGCTTAGACATTGATTACCCCTACATGTATAAACCATGAAGAAACGAAGATGTATTATTTTCTCAATTTGAACCGCTAATGCATCGATACCATTAACGTTTTCCTAAAATACTTGGCATCAATTTGAGACAATAATGTGAGAATTTATCAGACCAAGTCAGTACAGCCAAACAATAAACAGGCAGTCACGAATGATGAGGGTGTCCTGACTATAAAATTCACGATCAGCTCTACGAACTCGAACCAGTAAAACCAACGACATAAAACACATTGACAACTACCTCAAACCGAAACCCCAGCAACACAAATCCTAATATCCGTTTTTTGGTGTAACTTCCGGCCTCTGGAACCCCTTCACAACTAGAAACAACCCACTTTTAATGAGTCTGCCCTAAAATCCCTGATTAATATGCCACTAATAACTGCACTTTAATTCTTTCCTTCAATGGACCAGGATCTACACAAAAATCCAACGCAAAACACCCATGATAGGAGTTAAATGCACAGCTTAATTAAAAAAAAAAAGAAGCAACACATTATGTTTCCTGGATTGTTTTCTCACCAAGAAAACAACAAAAAGTCAAAGCTTGCACAGAACACCAACTAAAAACAAAACCCACAAAAGCTATAAGGAAAACAAAACAAACCCACTAAAAAATCCACCAAAATCTTGTAAAAAACACGGCCAAAACACATGAAGAGACAGTACCTGAAAGACTTTGGGGCGAAGTTGTTGAAAACCAGCTCGTATCTTGAAGTAAGAGGAGTTAGTGAAGTCCACATGGCTTAGCTTCCTCTTGCTGGAGTGAGTCTGAGGAGGTGGTGGTGGGTCTTTAGGTACGGTGTCACTTGCGTTGCTCTTTGCCTCTTCCATTGATAATACAAAGAGAGAGACCGTCCACTTTTGGACAGCCACGTTAAAAAAAAAAAAGAAAAAAAGGAAAAAAAAGAGACCGTCCAAAGCCAAAAAAAAAAAGCCATTCTTCTTAACCACCTTCGGCTACTGAATTAGCTTGGGCCACTCTTGGGTATGTTCTCTTGGAGATTGAAATCAATATTATTAAGCCCGATCCAATTTACGATGAAGCGGGGTGGATGTTAAAGCCGTAACTAGCGCGTGCGTGTATAATTAAGAAAATAATTCTTGAATGAGTGATATAAATCTTATTGTTTTTTGATGGGATAAAGTGCTATTTTCTCTTTTCTTTTTCTGTTTACTTTCTTCAATGTTGTAAGTATTTTGTAGTTATAATTTTAGTATTATAATTTTTTTCATGAAATTACTAAATCATTGTATTAATAAAATAATCATGGTTATAAGTCAACCCAACTCAAGATCTAAATTACAAGTCAGGTGAATTAATTTCAGATTATCATGTTAATTTGTTATGCCGAGTGAGTCCTACTGATCCCTGGGACAGGGATAAACCTACTAAATTATTTTTATTATTAAAGTTGATAAAATTACCCATTTCAATAGATACCCCCCCCTCCCCACATATATTTGTAACAAAACTATATATTATTTATTTTCATTATTTATATTTATGGTAAAATTCAACATTTATATGAATTTGTTATTTATTGGATATTAAATACCAAATGTTATTTGTAAATATAATAAAAAAATTTAACGTGGGATCCCCGAACTTGATGATGAAAGATTTCTCTTCATATCTTCCCGAAACGATTGGGGCGGGGGGGCGAGATGTGTATCAAACTTTTAGTCGGTTTGATTTTATTTTTTTCTAAAATTGTTTGGAATACTGTTTAAAATTATTAGATTTACTTCTTGTATTATTATCGATCTCAAGTTTATTTTGAATATATGAAAGGATTGTGAGAAAAAAAAAATCTTCTAAAAATACTATACTGGTCTTGATTTGAATGAATGTATAGCCTAAGATGGTTGTATTAGGAAAACAAATTGAAGTTAAAAGATCATAATACTACTAAAGGGAGCTTAATTAGTTAATTATAACGAGGACGTGAAGTAATTAATTAACAGGAGTATTTATTAATTAATAATAAAATCTTGGTGCATGGTTAAATGCTGTGGTAGTGTCATGTCACATTGATCACATGTAGTGTAGGCAAATACCATGTGCATGATGTTCTATGCCAAATCTTACAGTACTGAAAGTGAAGGTTTGAATAAGGAAATTAAGCCACTCTTGTTTCTTGACTTTTATGTGGCCGGCCGGCCCCCCAGCTAGTGTGTTTGAATTCTTTCTTTCTTTCTTTCTTTCTTCTTTTTTGACAATAAGTTTGCGTTTGGGTTTAGCTTATGAAAATTAACCATGCACGACGACGAAGGATAGCTAGGAAATTGCGATGAACTTATAATTCAATATTAATTTGAAGGGAAAAGAAGAGATAGAGTACGTAGAATGGTCATGGCTAGCTAGCTCAACAAATTAATTAAAAACAAGTGCAATTAAATGGAAGGAAGCTGCTCGTTTGCCTTTGTAATTTGTTGTTAATTAGCAAATTAAGTCTTGGTGTGTTCTTCCTTTCCCGCTCCTAATCAAAAAGCTAGTAAACTTTTGCGGCTAGGAGAGCTGCTCGCTGCTATGATCACATGGTAAATAAACCCTAAATTAATAGAAAACACACATATATATTGTAATGCCACATGCAACACTTACTTCAATTAAAAAAAATAGCCTTATTCATTCATTGTACGCAACTATATATGAGAAGATTTTATTTACTTATTTTCAAGAGTTAATTTTGAATAAAAAAACACAAGTCGTGAGAACCATGCATGAAAATTCATAAAATTTACAAAATATCTAATTCCCATGTATTTTTTTTCTCACTTTGTGTGTGCGTCTCTCTCTCTCTCTCTCTCTCTTAATATATATATATATATATATATATATATATATATATATATATATATATATATATCTTAGAAAGTGATTTGAACGTGTTGTGAAAACCAACGAGTTGAGCTCCACATGTATGACTCATCATTACCAATGTTGTGTGATATCATATCAACATGACAACGTCAAACAACGAATGATTTCATTGATGAGGATTGCAGCATAGCACGAAGGAGAAAGAACGCTGGAGATCATGTGTCGTGACCGTCCATCTATATATGCATACAAAAAAAAAAAAAGGCCACAATTTTCACGACTCATGCCATATCTATACGCTGTGGAGCAAACAAGGATGAAAAAGTAGAATTGATTGTGTGCGAAAGTGCTTGAGCGTGAATGGAAGTGATGGATGCAGGCAAGTCTCTTAGGTGACTTAGGCCTAACTTTTTGTTAGGTACATTTGAATATATAGACGACACGGTTCGAATTTTACACACGGCTGCGTGCTGCTTCTAAGGGCCTTCTTCGTGCATCTCTGCATCTGTATATCTTATCTTTTAATTTAATTACCATGTCATAATCCATACATACATACTGTGTCGAATCTAAATTAACGAAGGATCTCGAGAAAGACAATATATTATTAAGTAGTTTACATCATCTGATACCTTGCTAACCTCAGACCAAAGTACAAGATTAGTGAGTTTAGAATATTTGATAGTTTGCTTATAACCCGAAACCTAAGTACATCACGCCTAGCTTTCTAGCCTCGAGCTTTTTAAGTACAGGAAGCTGACGGAACTGAGGATATATACTATGATTATTGAATTGAATTTAATAATTTGTTGAATTAATTTTTGATGTAAAAAAAGAGATGGCCGGAAAGTCAACAGGAACGAGAATCCTGGAATAAAATACAAATGTGCGCGCCCGCGCGAGGTTGACTGAGATTAGATTTGATCAGTTAAAGCCGTTAAATTGGGAGTTGCTGCCCTGATCTGATATTATTATTATTATTATTATAGATAATGTCAATGTAGCGCGCACCGACCATCGTTGCTAGCCACTACCTTAGGACAGCGGGATTGGACTCTCCCCTTAATTCCCTTATTAAAATATATTTTACAGTATTAATTAATTATTAATCACATACAGTCACGGTTTTTTTTCTTAATGTCAATGTCAAGTACTGAAGTCGCCTCCAGAGAATGGGTTTTTTATATTATATATTAATACAGTGTATTAATTACAAAATAGTTATTTAAGAGATAATTCTTGAATGGTTCTTTATTGAGAAATTACAAAACCTGAATATTGTTTTTATGTTTAGAATACCATATATATACTATGAATGAGATCGTTACTAGTGTATTTTTACATACACTGATTTTTAAATTGATGTATTTATTTATGGTATTTGTTGTATGTTTAAAGCAAGATTAATATGTTGACAAATAAAAATTAATTGTGATCACAACCCGATTGTTTTTATGTCTAGAACAATGTTCGTGTGTGTTTTAAAATTATATTTAACTTGAAAAAGATATCAAATTGATTTTTTTTTAGTGTTTTTGACATGATAATATCAAAAATATATAAAAAACTGTTTTAATATATCTTCAAGCAAAACCCACTTCTCACTGCTGGAAGTATTTGATTGTTTTTTTTAAAAAAAATTTTATAATAATAATAATTGTAGTATGTCCAGGGCTTGATTTTCAAAATAAAAGAAGAAACAAGAGATAATGTTTGTTACAAGAACACCAAGGACACACGTTATGAATCAAAGTCTACATTTGATTTCAAAAACACTTTTAAGATTCACGTTTGCAATGTGAATCCCAACAGAAGGAGAAGGAGAAGGAGAAGCCTCCGGTTTCTTGTATTAAATTTGAACATGCACCGTCCGCCTCTTGATATTACACTTTGGTGGTAAATATATCATGCCAGCCCTAATTGTTTTTTTTTTAATATATATATATATATATATATATATATATATATATATATATATATATATATATATATATTCTTACAAAAGAGTGAGTGATCGATATTGAGATCTTTTTTTAAAACAAAAAAGAAGGATATTAAGTTATAATTTCTTCTAAGTATATATTTGATAATGTAATATATGAGTTCTTATATAAGTGTATTTAAACAGGAAAAAAAAGAATGTTTTTTTCTATATTTTTTAATGATTTTGACTATATATTAAAACTAATAAAAAAATCATAAATTGGTGCCCTTCCAGTAAAAATATTCTTTAAAATATTCAAAATAATTATATATAAGTGTGGATCAAGACCCTTCTAATTTGTTGTTGATTTGGCTTGATTTTGGGATTTTAAATTTATGAGAGGGTGTTTAAGGCTTCAAAATATGTTTATTGTGGTTTTTAGGATTTTTTTTCAAGGTGTTTTTTTTTTTTTTTAAATCAAGTTGAAAATAGGTTTTTGAGATATTAATACTAGGGGTGATCATTTTCGGTTCGGTTCGGTTTTTATCAAAAAAAGTAACCTAACCGAATTTTAAAAAAAAACCCGAAACTGGTTCAAACTAATCGGTTTGGTTTTTTAGAACAAAAACTTGTTCAAACTGGTTTGGCTCGGTTTTTTTCCGGTTTGGATTCGGTTTAGTTTTTTCAGTTTCAGTTTTTAAATTTTTTAATTCATTTTATTAAACAGACATTAACTTTTCATACTATAATTAAAAAATTTATGATATCAGAAAATAAATCCATAATACTGTTGTTTTTTTATGTTAAAAATCAACTTAAAATTCTATAAGAACTAGTAGTGAATATCTAAGAGAACTTTTATAGAAGTACTATTATCCTACAATCCTAGAATATCTGGAAAATATTATGAATAGTGAAGCATCTTAATTTATTTTTTAATTTTTAATTTTTTCTCTTTTATTTAGACCTTTCTACAACCCAATTTGATGAAATTAAACTTTGAATTATGATAAAAATACCAAATTAAATACAAGATTCAACTAGACACTATACAAATAGAATCTTATCTTCCTTTTGTTTTTGTTTTTATGTCCTTTTTGTTTTCCTATCTTTTTTAAAAAAATTCAATTTTCATCTGTTTTTCTCAATAATCCTAAAATAAAAAAAAACTAGTCTGCCACCACATTTGTTTCATTGTTCGTATGAACAATAAAGTAGGTCATTTTCTTCTTCTTTCATTTCCATTTCCCTCATTTTTTTCCTTTCATTTTCATCATTTTTTTAATTTTAAATTTGTCTTCATAATTTGTCTCAGTTCGCCGCGTAACCCAAATCGATCAAATATGTTAACTCCCGAACATTAAAAAAAATATATCATCTTAATTTTTTTTAAATTAAAACCTTATTTTTTAACAGTCATTCAGGTTGACTTTGGATCTACTAAGTTAATTAGAATATGTTGGGACAACTCTCAAATAATTTAATATTAAACATGGACTAAATAAGAAATTAGAATGAAAGGTTTCAAAGTTGACATGCTAACCTAGATTTAATAGTAATATCAAATAATTTCTATTTAGATATTTTTTTTTACATAATTTTATTTTATCCAACAAACACTGTAACGTTTTAAACTAAAAACTAGTTAGAGTTCTACATCAAGCAAGAAAATGTGGCATTTTTTGTTTTGTCCCTTTGTATTAATTAATGTTTGTCTGTTTTAGACTATTGTAGCTTATGTTGGCCTGTGATTCCACCAAGGAACATTAACAAATTAGGATTTGTATATGTCCATTATTATGGCTCGCAATCTCATTTTAAATTAAATTAAAATAAATAACAACATACAAACAAATAAGCCGCTATTTTTTTTCATGTTTGAAAATTACCAGCCTACGTACGACATCTTTGTCGAGCCCCCACCAATGCTCCCCAGCTCCTATTGGTATGCTCTCCCATCAAAGATGGATGAAATTAAAATCAATAATAATTATTGTAGAAATTAGGCAAGCTGATGGTTATTTGCTGTACAATTACCAATTGGTTTCTTCAATGAAAACAATCATCCAATGCTCTTGTTGTAAGCAGCAAACCTCCAATCAATCCCTCTAGTTTATTCTTGATGTAAGCGGGATTTCTTCGCACGTCGTTTGAAACTAAAGCTTCTCATGCGTATGCATATCATCAGTCCTTGCACCCGCCCCCTTTTTTTTAATGATCACTTTACCATCCTAAACAACTAGCACTACTGCAGTTATAAATTGTTCTTTCTTTTCTCTATATATATATGGCAGTCGATGAAACCTTGCATTTTTTTTTTCTTGAGAGCCAAAATTAAATATATACGTACAGAGACTTTCAAGAGACTAACAATACAGAAGAAGGGAGTTAATTTGGTTAAAACCAAGCCAAGAGCTCCCCATGCCTACAGTCGATTGATACTCTGCTTATCATCATCATCATCATCATCATCATCATCATCATCATCATCATCATGTTAGAAAAATCATACAAGTATAAGAAGATATAGTGATATATACAAAAGACGAGGAAATGGACATCTATCCATCACAATGCTTAAATCTTTTGAACGAAACTAGCTACTTCTATATAGAGCTTCAAAAAGACTCAACAATCGAATAATTAAAAATCTTTAGAGACCGCGCGCGCGCACCTTAAGAAATCAAGCAACTGAGGTGGCAAGGCAAGAATTTGGAGTTGACTTCTTGCTCAAAACTATTTATGAAGAATTCGGCTCGTGGTAATGAACAGTGGGAGAAGACGAAGAGGCTTTTTAGCTGCGAAAGCTATATATGTCGACTTGGTTTTGGCTCGTTGGTGGAGGATTAATTAAAGATATTCTGACTCGAGGATTTTCAGCTTAAAAAACTGAGAGTCCATTCTATTTATTGACTTTCTATTTTTATGTTTTTAAAATTTGTAATTGGTTGACAAATCTGCTGGGGATGCGCATGGCATAGGTATTTATGTTCACATGGAGCGATCGAGCTACTCCAAATTAATTACTTCCCAATTATAAATTGAACAAGCTAGTACCCTTGATCATCCATATATTAAATTCAATTCCTAAGTATTGACCTTAAAATTATGAAACACGAGATCTTATAAACACGATCCATGCATCTCAAGTCAAGAACATGAGAGCACCACGTCTCTGAAATACTACCTTCCAAATCTCCTGCAGCTAAAACTACTTCAACCTAACAAATCTCAATACAAATTGATCACTACTCAAATGCAATATATATATATATGTATTCGCAACGTGTTATCTTCCCTAATAAACCCTCTTTCGAATCTTAAGTCTTAGTAATTATCTCCCGATCTTAATTACTCTTAAGAAATAAAATACAATTAATGAACTCCTTAATATTTACACATGATCACTAAGTAGAATATATACTCGTCTACTTCTATATATGTATATATATTATTTAAAATTATTCAATTCAGTCTCGTAAAATTTTCATCTCATGATGAAACGGATCGAACATTTGATTTGTTATGAAAGAAGAGTCGTATCACGTGGTCGTAAATGTCTATTCTTGTGATTTCATGAATTGATGTTTTCAAAGTTTACACTAGTACGTATAAATTTGACATTAATTAACTTTTACTTTCGTCAAGATATGGGAATTAGCTTAAGTTTAAATATGAATCCAACTTGACTTTACTAACCATAGGGATGAATTCTAAATCAAATTCTCTAGAAAAATCTACTTTACTTTTATCATTTGAAATGTTTTACATGATTTGCACTTAATTAACACCATTTGGGATGAATACTTGCTTCATTTAACTAAAAGTTTCGAGTACAAAGTTAAATAAATAACAAATAAAAAGAAGAAGAAAATATTCTTAAAAAACCCTTGTTGTAATACTTCAACATTGTTAACAACATCCGGGTGTTAATTCCGCGTAAACTTACTCGGGTTTTCACATTGTTGTTCCTAAAAACTTTATTCGACTTTGTAATTAGAAGTGTCTCATCTTAAATTAGAATAATTAAGACAATACTTGCTTGATATCATGGTTAATGATAAACCTAGATTTAACGGATCCAAAAAACTATATCTTTTGGGATCAGCCAAGGAAAAGACTTACCTCCATTAAATACAACTACATTTTGGATCTTACTCTCTCTATATTCTTAGGTGTATAAAAATCATCTAAGAACTCACCATATTTCCATCAATATTAATGTTGTTTAAGAGATAGTGTGTAAAAATCTCATAAAAGCTCATCATATTTCCATCAATATTAATACATATGCCAAATATATTTTCCATTCTGAATCTTCATTATCTACTGCATATTTATTTTCAGAGTCTCTCTCTAAGTACAGTCTCGCTCTCTTTTGGCCCCCTTCCGTCCTATGAATTTTTTTTTTAAGTATGAGCATCAACATGAGTTTGTTCACTCTGCCGCTTATAAATTTTCTAGATATAGGCGTTGATAGAGATTCATTCTCCCCAACCCCTTAGAATATTTTCTAAGTATAGGTTCACTCTCTTTGGGTTCCCCTCCGCCTCTTCGAAATTTTTTTTACTTAAAATATGAGTTCGTTTCCTTGACCACTTAGAAATTTTCTAAGTACAGGCGTCAACAGGATATCATTCCTCTCAGCTTGTTAGGATATTTTCTAAGTATAAACTCACATTTTTAGGCTCAGGCAAGGGAAAAACTCAACTCTCTTGGGCATAACTACTGTAAGATAATTATATAAATCATATATTGGGACCTCACCTAAAAGTTTAAGTTATTGAATTGGGATAATTCTTTAACATGGTATCAGAGCCTTGTTGATCAATCGATCATAAGTTTGAATCTCATCATCCCCATTCTATTCGATAAAAATTAAGCACAAGGTAGTGTAGGCATATGCAAATTTTAACCCTAAAGGGCTTTTATTTGAGGGGATGTGTTAGAGAATTATATAAATCATATCTTAGGGCCTCATCTAATAGTTTAAGTTTTAGGTGAGATGATTTTTTGACAACTATATTTTGGATCATATTCTCTCTAAACCTTTAAGTGTATAAGAGTCCTCTAATAGCTCATCATATTTTCATCAATATTAATGTCGTGTAAGGGATAGTTTGTTAAAGTTCTCTAAGAGTCCACCATATTTCCATCAATATTAATGCATATGTCATGGATGTTTTCCCTAATTAAAAATATCATGGTGATATTATATTTTAGCTCCCTCTCTCCATAAAAAGACTCATGAGTTATAAATAGATCATGAATCCTTCAAATAAAAAAGGTTTGGAATCTCCATTTTCTATTGTATATTTATTTTCAGAGTATCTCTTTGTAATATTATTGCATTTTATCTCAAAAATTCACTGACTTAATTATAGAAGAGTCTGAAAGTTCATTGAATAGTCCCAGAGTTCACCAAATGAGACTTTTTGCATGTATCAAGCACCTGTCTCCTATCACCTTGGCTAGGAAGAGTGAATCAGTATTGTCAGAACCAAGAGATTAACCAATTAATTAAGATATAAGTCTTACCTTTAAGTTACTTGAATTTTTTAAAACATCATCAATTAATAATTAATATATAACATTAAATACAAGTTTAGTAGCATGGGGTATTGATTATCCCATCATGCAATTAAGAAAAAAAACCTTAATAATTATCCTAGCTACCCTTTGGATGGTATGATAGACGATTAGAAAACCTTGAAAAAAAAAAAAACATTTGCTAATTTCTAAGAGCTGTATGTGGCTAAACGGCAATCATATCTTTTTGTCCTATAAAGTAAATATATGGATTGGAAGCCTGTGGTCTGTGACCCAAAAAGAAACTTTGATAATTATCAAGCGCGCGCGCGCACACGGTTGCTATCCAGTCCAAGAGTACGTGTGCTGAAGCCATGGCCAGTCGATAATTCAACAGGTGGAAAACACTCGGAGGAGGAATTCGTCTGAATTGTATTATTTTTAATTTTAATTCCATACTTAACAATAAAAATCGAAACTAGAAATCTTGATAGCCCTCAAAATCAATAATAACGCAGGCTGGCGAAGGCACAGAAAATCAATATGGCCAGCCAAAAAAAGTGAAAAACAATAAAGTAATATTCCCTACAAGACAAAAAGAGTTGAATAACAAGGAAAAAAGATGATGTTCAAACTTATACTATTTAAAAGGTGACTGTAGGCTTTTTAGTCAAATCTCCGACAATCTTGAAGCCCCTCATCTCGATCTATAAATACCCATCTTTCTCACCATTCCCAAAGCAATAAGAAAGAGCTAGCCAGCAAGCAAAAAGTAGGAGTATACTGCTATTAATTTCTACTTCTTTGAAAGATATTAGTGTCGCTACCTTTCGATTGTTTTTGTGTTTGAAAGATAAAGAGAGAGATGGGAGTGTTATTTCAAGTGCTTGTTGTTTCCATTCTTACTGCTTCTCTTTACATGATCTGGAGAATATTGTTTTCTTGCTGGATCTCGCCTGCTGGGGCGTATCTTAAGTTAAAGAAAAATGGGTTTGGAGGTCCTACTCCAAATTTCCCTCTAGGAAATCATAAGGAAATAAAAAATATTAGTAGGAAAGCCGCAGCAGCAGCAGCAGCAGCTTCTTCTACTAATATTACTACCTTTTCTTCTCCTGGGACCTCAGAAATCTCTAACGATATTCATTCTTCAGTTTTTCCCTACTTCTCTCAATGGCAAAAGTCTCATGGTAAGACTCATGACCTTCTTCTTCTGAATCTTCCTGTCTCTACGTATGCACAATTGTTACAGATTCAAGGTTTTTTTTTAAGACAAGTATATATATATACACATGTATCGGTATACGTACTTGTCGGTTAAATGCACACTGTTCGATATTATCTATCTATCTATCTATCTAGTATGAATAATAATATATACGTGTGCATTTGTTGTCTTGCAGGGAAGGTATTCATTTACTGGTTAGGTACAGAGCCATTTCTGTACATAGCAGACCCAGAGTTCCTAAAACAAATGAGTTCAGGGGTGATGGGAAAGAGTTGGGGAAAGCCTGAAGTGTTTAAACATGATAGAGAGCCCATGTTTGGTAACGGTTTGGTCATGGTTGAAGGTGATGAATGGGTTCGCCACCGCCATGTTATCACCCCTGCGTTCTCTCCAGCCAACTTGAAGGTCCATAACATCTCTCTCTTCTTACTCCTTTTCTATTGTTAAAGAGTAAATACTACTATATATTCTACGTGTGTAATCTTCAGGGTTTTTAATTTGTTTGCCCAAGTGGTTGAAAAATCTCAGTTCATTTTAATCACAAAGTTTTGATCATTTTCAACCAAGTTGCACTATAACTCTTGAATTATACTTACACTAGTTTACCATCACAATCATCAATCATGAATTCCGTAAAATATTGGGTGGTGTAAATATGGTAGTTCCAATTGTGAATTTTGACGAAAGAATGCACTCAAAACATTGACATTTCCATCACTAATTACCATAATTGTGTATGTGTTAATACATCACCTTATACCCAAAATAGAAAAGGATATGTTTGCTTTTCCAAGATTCTATAGATTTAATTACCCAATGAATGAATCTCTCTATATATGCTATATCAGATTTGTTTTTATTCTAAATCAGATTTGTTTCTTGTCCTAAAGGCCATGTCAAGCTTGATGGTGGAGTCCACCACAAAGATGCTAGACAAGTGGGCTGCCCTCATAAATTCCGGCAGCCAAGAAATCGACGTCGAGAGAGAAATCACCGCGACGGCTGGAGAGATCATAGCCAAGACAAGCTTTGGCATAAGCTGTGAAAATGGGAGCAAAGTGTTTGAAAAACTAAGGGCAATGCAAATCACTCTATTTAAATCAAACCGTTATGTAGGAGTACCCTTTAGCAAACTCGTGTTCCCTGGGAAAACCATGGAGGCCAAAAAACTTGGAAAAGAAATCGATGCTCTCCTCTTAACAATCGTAACAGCTCGTAAGAATTCTAATGAGGGGTGCGGTCAAAAAGACTTGCTAGGGTTGCTGCTCCAGGAGAACGGTGTAGATGGGCGGTTAGGGAAGAAGTTAACAACAAGGGAATTGGTCGATGAGTGCAAGACTTTCTTCTTCGGTGGCCACGAGACCACAGCATTGGCTCTTTCATGGACATTGCTGCTTTTGGCGATGCATCCAGAGTGGCAAAACCAACTGAGAGAGGAGATTAGAGAAGTTACAGGAGATAAGGAAATCGATTTCACAAAGCTTGCTGGACTTAAGAAGGTAAGATGCTAGCTAGCTAGCTTGTTGTGATCATGCATGCATGTTTTGTTTGTTTGTTTGTCTGTATATTGCTTAATCATGTGACCTGAAATTCTTAGGCTAAAAGTTGGAGTCCATAATACCATATATATATAAACGAGGATGAATAATTGAAGGTGCATCGATGAAAGATCGATGTTTTGCTTCATAAATTAACACGTGGATTAATTCACGTGCATTTTATTTATTTATTTACTTACAGGGACCCCAAACCAACCATGTTCTAAGACAGGCCATGTAGCCAAATAATCTCCATGATATATTTTTCTTCTGTCTAGGTAGTAGCATATCTAAAATTCATGCATGTGGTTAATTATAATAATTAGTCATAATAATTATTTCTTTGAGAGATTTTGAGAAATATAGGTATTACAAATTATTTTCTTGACCTGTTTTTTTCAAAGAGAATTCTTCTTGATGAAGATTGACAGTTAGAGAGGGAGAACGGTCCAAGTATTATATTGAATAAAAATAAAATTGAATTTGAAAACTCTATATATGTTGGAGGAAACCAAATTTTAATTCGATATGACCATGGTCAAACACAGCACGGTCTTAGTCCACACCTTTTGGGTACTTAAGATGTCATGTCTGTGTGACACATGCACATAGTATCGAATTGACACCTTTTGTTCCCACCTGACACATGGCAAAACCCCAATGGCTTTGACTGGCCAAAAGGGACACGGCCTATTTGTCAACATTCCTCAACCGTCCAATAGTACACCACAAAATGACGGAGCAAGCTTACGTATGCATTTGGATCAGCATCTTGATTTTTACAAGCATGGCAGAATTTAGCCATAATTTGGCACGTGTATACCTGCATTTCTTATGATGTTCGATGACATAAAGTACCTTTTAAAAAATTAAGGAGTCTTAATTAATTTACTAATATTTTGTAAATGTTATCTCGATATTGCAGATGGGATGGGTGATGAATGAGGTGTTAAGACTGTACTCACCAGCACCCAATGTACAGAGGCAAGCTAGAGAAGACATTCAAGTAAATGACCTAATAATACCTAAAGGAACCAACATGTGGATCGATGTTGTAGCCATGAACCACGACCCTAAACTATGGGGAGAAGATGTGAATGAGTTTAAGCCAGAGAGGTTCAAGGATGACTTGTATGGTGGATGCAAACACAAGATGGGGTTCTTGCCCTTTGGGTTTGGAGGAAGAATGTGCATTGGTAGGAACTTGACAATGATGGAGTATAAGATTGTGCTAACCCTAGTTCTCACTAGGTTTTCATTCTCCATCTCCCCGAGTTACAGTCACTCTCCTGCTATTGTTCTCTCCTTGAGGCCTAGCAATGGCTTGCCACTCATTGTCAAACCCCTATAGGTCAGCTATATTCCATGCCATTAATAGCTAGCTAGGTCAGGTGAAGCTTTCTTCGGGCCACGAGATATATATAGAGACCTAATTAAGCAGCTTTTTCTTGGAGCTTATCCACGTGTAAAAGATATGAATAATGTAGAAGACAGGTTCCTGATCATTTTAGTAGCCATAATTAATCATTTAAATGTTCTTTGTCATCAATTCAATTTCATAGTTTGGAATGTTATAAAATTAATGGGGTTGTAATATTGTTTTGAGTGGAAGAAATAGTTGAACAAAATGGATAGTTCAATGTCCACTAATCCCACAAACTGATCAGGACAATCTCCAATGGGAAAGATGGGCCAAGAACAAAAAAGAAAAGAAATGAAATCGCCACCACCATCAACGGACAGATACCTGGTTAGTAAAGTACGGAAAGTTTGGAAATAGCTTGCTGCCTCTGAGTATACATTGGTGGTTTCATGACTTCCTCTTCCACTTGACAAAAACCGAGCAACAGCTAATTCTATTTTCCGACCACCCGCAACAGGAAATGCAAGACTTATGGAAGTAGGAGAAGAAAATGTTGCAGGACTCTCCCACTTCATAGGTCTTTGTAAGGGACAAAAGTCACCTGGCAGAAATGAGATCGATCCTAGAAAACGAGACAACTGGAGCCTGATTCTTCACTACTGTCTTAGGCTATATTAATAATTATGGTGCCTGGGATCCTGAAAATGGGACCACGCCATGTTGCTCTGGTAATAATGCAGATCATCTCTTAGCTTGGTGGGATCAACCACTATCTATGCTGAAAAGAAAGATAAAGAAACACACATTGGTAAAATGAAGTACCTCTCAACTTCTAAAATAAGATCCTGCTAGCTAGTGAGAACAAAAGCAACAGATGCTTCGAAGCCACAATGCTGAAACTCCCAAGTTAGACTAATAACATAAGAAGCTTGGCAAAACAACATATATCGATCTCTTTGCAAGTTGTGCAAGAACAACTATTGGTTTGCGTGCAGTTGTGAGAATTCTCATGACGTCTGTCTCATGATATAATCCAGCATACAAGTTAAAGAGTAGAACCAATTCATGGTAGTTTCAGAGTGTATAGAGACTCAACAAGCATCCAAAAGTGTTGAAAACTGAAGATAAAGAAGGAATGAAATGGTTAGAAGTCAAAATTAGGCAAAACAAAACGTAAAGAACGTCCAAAATCTGATAACATTCTAGAATTCTTAAAAGGAGAAGATGGAGCAGAGTGATCTTAACTTACTTGGAGCTGCGCCCATTGTCTGTGAGAAGGGGATACTCAGGAGTCCTCACAACAGGCCTTTCAGTAGAGCGTACGTAGCTCAATACATTCCCCGAATTAGGTGCCAATTTCAATTTAGTAGCACCTTCATTAAACTTTCGTTGACCTCAGTTGTCTTCATACCTCCAGTCTCTGACATTAAGATACAGAGAACACACATCAGTTTCCAGTGTAACCAATTTCAAGTTTCAACCATTGTCACGTCCCCCAATCTTCTTCTGGTTTGAAAAATCCTTCCGGCCATTTCATGGGGCTCCTTCTCAGACCAGCTTCACCTTTTAAGCCTCGTTCTTGACTTCTGGCTTTATAACCTCTTTACATCACGATATTGTCTGAGCTCCAATTCTTGTGTACTACCTCATTCATTCTTGACCACCTCCATGCACTTCCAAGATCAATTAAGCATTTCTTGTCCGAATCTTTCAGACAGACCCTTCTTGTTCTTGCTTAGAATCAGCTTTCTTCCATTCTCTTTCACTGCAATTAACCACTCCCAGTACGTAGATGTGGATTGATCAAGTCCAGCCTTTGTAACAGAGAACCCTCTATTCCCACTATCATCTTCTTTCTTGAAAGCATCAAGGATTGATCAAGTCTGGTTTTGTAACAGAGAACCCTCTATACCCACTATCATCTTCTTTCTTGAAAGCATCAACATCACACGCTTCACTGTCATCTTCAATCTCATTAGATATATACCCAGAGACGGAAGTTTTGCTTAAAACAAAACACCCTCTTCCTTAACTTCCCTTTTTTCGTTGATGTGTCGGATTGTTAAATAAAAAGAACAGGAAAATTTAAGACAAAAGGAATTAAAAAGAAATTAATCAAGAAATATTCATAGAAAGAACTAAAAACGAAGTTCGAATTTTTAAGAAAAGAAGTAGTAAATAAAATTTGAAGAAACTTCAATCACCTAATTTAATTCCTTCCTCTTCTACGTACATAGTCATGAGAGAGTGTAATGCTTAAACTTCTGCTCACAATCATGGCCCTGACTCTTAACCTTATGAATCTTGAAGTGCTCTTTCATTTAATTTGTTTCGCTCTCACTATACTTTTGCTCTTGGTACATTGATTAATTTGCATGATGAGCTTCTTCAACTACTGGCACTTAGTCGTCTTCATTATGATCACCAACTTGGTTATCATCTTCAACAAAGTTTTCATTCTCATCTATCTGGTTTTCCATCTTTGATTGAAGGACTGTGCGAAAAAAGCCATGCAAAGAAATTGAGTTTTAATGGCTTGCCATGTGCTTCTATCCATGATATAATGGTTAATTTCATTATACCTTCAAGTAATTTCTTTTTAAGAAATTATTCTTTATCAGTCACCCTCTAATATTTTATTATTTATCAATAAAGTCTTTCAATCTACTTCTGTTAGAAAAGTCATTGGAATATGTTTTTACATTTTGTAAACTTCAATCCTCCTTTAAAAAAAAACTACATGTTGCATGTTATTCAATTAATTCTCGAAAAACCTTTTTCACATTATTCATTTTAAAACACACTAAAAATTTTGATTTGAAAGCAAAAGTCACTTAAACAAGAGCACCAAAAATGCAAATAACTGAAATTTAATAAAAAAAAATAAAAGCTAAATTCACTAAAGTATCTTAATGATATTTAATTAAAAAGATAAAATAAAAAAATTCAAGTTCAAATTCATTAAAGTGAGTTAATAACAAAAAAAAATATACATGGAGTTCATATAAATTTTATTCTAGAAAAATAAAAACGAATTTGACCGTGCTTTCTTAACAACTCAAGCAAATCGATATTACAAGCTATTAGATACTTTTTGAGTAAATCTACAGTACTCGAGACCGGCTCGATTAATCTTGAACCGACCGGTTTATTAACTATGCTAGAAACGGAGAATCAAGCAAATGAGGTGAGGAAATACATCTGAGGCCAAAACAACACTAAAAAGAGGTGAATCTGCCCATTTGATATATTTTATTGAAAAATATTATACAACAACCTACTGGCTACTGCCAAAGTTTGAGCGGGATAAATTTGGTTGCTAACAGCAACCTATTAATTTATCATCCAATCCAATCTTGTAAACATAAATGAAGTTAAAAAAGAGGCAAGCTTGGTGGGAACCGCACGAGCATCCACTCTTTCTCATATGTTGATAAATGTTTCCATCCAATCTCATCAAGCAATGAGAGCTTCAGTTCATACAGCTTCTTCTTGGGTGGATCTCCATTATCTTGCATCATTTCATTCAATGCCTGGAGGCAACGGATGATCATTGATCATCAGGTTCAACTAAAATGACCAACATATATAAAAACCAAACCCTAATATGTCTTCTCAACATACTTTCTTGACAAATGACAAATGCTATCTTGTGATCAGAATAACCTATGACGTGAGACGAAGTTAACAAGAAAACATGACACAAGGAAGAAAAGTTTACCTTTAGTGCTGCTCCTAGCCTCCCACGTCGTCTTTCACGTAGCACTAAGAGGGTGCCATATTTAGAGGACTTTGCATCAACCCATTTTTTCAGCCCTTTGAAATTGTCCTCGAACAAATCTTTTGTGCCTTCTGTTTCAGCTTTCTTACCCTGCCATGATAATAGTTGTAAAATACATGAAGCACAAATACCACTGAAACAAGGAAACTAAATTCATGTTGGTGTCAATAATAGATATACGCCCATCATTATCTGCGTGTGTATCCATGCTTAGGAATTTGGCAAATCAAACACCTGTAGAAATACCGTGTAGAATCCCTTACCAAAAATCAGAAAAAGAAAACCAACAGAAAGTTTCAGGGACAAAAAATAAAGGTCTGCCGTGGCTCAAGACAAGATTTCAAAAAGGACCACAGGTTGCAGGGGTCCTCGACTCTCTGTCTCTAACCAACCCTCCTTGAAAACATTTTTTCTTTGAAATAACCAAGGGGAAGCACACATGTTTCAGAAAACATAAAAAAATTTGCCTATCCAATCCGGATTTTGATACCAGCACCCTTGTCCTGTCAATTGGACACGGGTACTATAGGTAAAATCAGTTACTCCATGTTACAAATTTGATAGAATTACAAAAAACCACTTCAAGGGGCATAAAACTACAACCAAACAGAGATGATCTTCACTACCTTTAGAGATTCAATCTCCACCAATGCCAACCCTTTTTGGTACAGTGCCTCGGCCAATTCATCCCTAGTCGTCTCCATTGCCTTTTTCTTTTTCTACAATAAAAGCATAACAAGTGCAGCTTCATAACTGCTATTCAAGTAAATGAATGCAAATGCATGCTACAATTGAAAAAAAAGAGAGGAGAAAGATGAAAACAGTAGGAGGGAGCAGGGCTCATATCATCTTGAGCACGCACAAGAAACTAAAACCACAAAACTATAGCAACCATGTTATATAATTGTGTTAATTTTGTTAAAACTACTATACCAATAGCTCATTTATGAACTTTGAAAAATCTCAGAAATTTTGTCCAAAAGGGAACCACAAACAAGGTGGAAAATTAGCAACACGGATACACACCTCTGTCTCCTCATCTTCTGGATCAATCTTGAGCGAAAAGAACTTTGCCAACTCATCTTTGCCAATACTATCAATTACCTCATCTGCTGCATCCATAACCTGCAGAATGCATGCACAACAGAAATCCCATTTCCATAGCACGTCTCTAAACAGAGGATGTGAAAAAACTTGCACTACAACACATACTATTACTACTCCTTTTATAGAGCTTACATCTTCATGATGATGAATTTTATCTTCCACCTTACTCTGTGAAAGCAAGCCTTCCAAAATCTTAGCAAGTAGTGGAGTGTAGTTTGGGTAATCAGACTGCCAAAGACATGATGATTATTAGGTGACAATGTATTGGAAAAATTCTATAACCTTTAAATGCGATTGGCTGCCTACTGCTTAGGAGGCCGAGTTTAAAAGGCCTGAAATGCATATGATCTAAGCACATGTTGAGGTTTCAAAGCCCGCAAGAATTTCTCATGGTGGAATTGTCCTCGAGTCAATGCATAACAAATAGGAAAAAAAAAGCAAGATTCTTCAATATAGGAAACCTCTACCAGCTTTACAAAAATTAGCCAAGTTAAATGCATATATATCCAACATGACGATGAAATTCCATCATATGGGAAAAAATTTAACCACTTATTCTCGGAAATTTACTGGATTTTGAATTATTCATTCACAAGATGATTTGACCTCAACAGTTGAGTTTGAAAAGAACAAAAAAAATATGAACTCTTTGAAATCATGAAATGCTCTTTCTTCACAGTGTCAAGAAATAGCTTAAAAAGGACAGTAGTATATTAGTCTTTAAATTTAGCAATATCCAACCTTAAGAGAAGTGGATAGGTTTTTCCATTCCGAGCGTTCTTCATCAGTGTCTTGTTTTAGGCTTGAAAGAACTCTTATCTTTGCATCTCGAACCTGAGGTATACAAGTAGTTGAAGCCTCTAAACTCAAATATGATAATCAAAACCTCAGTATTCAACAGTACAGGATGGACAGATCATCAAGAATTAAAAGGTAACAGAAAAATCTAAGGATTCAAGCAAATGTTCGACGCGGCATGTGCCTGTTTGATAATGCAAAGAAATTCAATAAATGCCACTTCACAGCACCCAAGTAAGGTGATAAGACTATAGTCTTTTATAGCTAATGCAAGAATCGACTGCCTCACAGTTATCAAATTACTTGAAAATGTACTTCAAACATCTTGCTACAAAATGGCACAAGTACCTCTTCTTCTAAACGCTCAGACACAGTTTTCAGGCTAGTTGAAGAACTTTTTCCCTTGTCCTCATCAACCTGTCAAAGCAACAATAGAAAAAAGATAAACACGGCCTTGGATTTAGTTTACTATTAGAACAATGGCAGGCATCTTCTTTAGATCCTCATAAAATGACTTATAAGGGCCAAAAAACAAGGACATATATGCAACCTTATTTGGCGGCACTACATAAGAGATTTGGTAAGATACAGGGTTCTTTTGTGAACTTTCCTCCCCTTCCTGGCCAGCAAGTGATAGCTTTCCATATGAGATTGCTCCAAGCAGTACAGATCCTTGTGGAGCATTCTGCAGAATTTCAAGGGTATCATTGGGCAATTTCAGTTTATATTGTTCTTTTACCACAGGAGTTGGGAATCAGGATAATACCTTCGGGAGCTTGTCTTTCACTGGTGGGCCCAAGTAAATTGCTTCTTTCTTCCTACAAAATAACTTTGAAGTTATAAATGCACACTGAAATAGATAATAACACAGGGTTAGTAAACCATAGAAATAATCATTCAGGACAGGACATGCCCTGGAACTAAAACTGAGGACTTAAAAGCACCATCTCCCATCACAGGACCATCAGGTTCAGAGAAAAAGTTCAATCGAATGACATCCTGGATTAAAAAGAAAAGAGTCAATTATTTGATTAGCACCATCATTTGCAATACATCAAGTTCCTAAATAAAAAGAATGCTCAATCGAGAGAAACCAATATCCTTTCGAGCAAAAGGAAAGCCAAAGTCAAATTTATTGATGGTAAAACTTTGTGCTAATAAAACCTTGACTCGGGCACAAAATGTTTCACACAAAAACAAAAAACAAAATGCACAAATTGGAT
Source organism: Populus deltoides (assembly GCA_015852605.2). Lineage (NCBI taxonomy): Eukaryota > Viridiplantae > Streptophyta > Magnoliopsida > Malpighiales > Salicaceae > Populus > Populus deltoides. The sequence continues at coordinate 1,065,839 of CM027584.2, read as the reverse complement.
AATGCCAAAGCATATTCAAATATCAGAGAACCAGCTTCAATAGTTTGGCACCTGTTTACTTCATCTAAAAGCTCAAGAATTCAATATGTTAAAATAAAAGATACACTACCTTGTCATCCAAATTCCTCTCAATAAACAATAGCAACTGCTTCATCTTTTCCAAATATTGCATATTTTCATGCCTGCACATAATCAGTATCATAACAGAGATTAATCTAGATTTTAAGCATTTGCTACAAAATAAAGTTTAAAATTATTAAATGTTCTAGTCGTAGGAAAAAATGAGGTTTTTCCTACTTTCCTGACTTTATAGAATCTGTTACAAACAAGTACAAATAAAATCATAAAGAAAATTGGTTATTCTATGTGAATTTGAATACATTTTGGGCTGCCTCGGAAATTGGGCCATACCGTAGATATAGACGTAAATTGTATTCACCCTTGGGAAGTTTTGTAGCACTAGGATAGACATCACCCACGGCATATACACGCTGTAAAGGGAAAAAATAAAATAAGAAAACAGGAACCAGCTCTGCCCATTCAAAGCAGAAGGGAATGGTAATCATCTGTTACTATATAGAGAAAGCATTTAACTTGCTGGTACATCGAATGATATGAAGAAGTACACAATAGCATGTGATTAGAGCAACATTTTTCAGTGTATAGATAAGAACTGAAATACTAAATTGACTTCCAAGAAATCCAAGTTTTATACTACTAATTAACTATTCCAGTCCTCGGGCAATGATCAATGCTATAAAATTTTATATGCTAAGACAATATAAATTGTTTAAGTACCTTGTTAGTGTCAGAAACCATATAAAATTGTGATTCAAATTTTGTGTCATATATGCGATTGTTAAGCAATGGAACTTGAGGTTTCACTTCAGCTCCATCTTCCAATTTAAACTTGTAACTGCAGAACAACAAAGAAAAAGGATTGGATGATAATAAGAGTTGAAATTCCATGAATATGCGGAAGTAGAACCGTAACCGACGTTAATGTCAGTGCCAGTGTCTGTTGTCCAGAGGGTAGTTTGTCGCGATTCTCTGTAAGAGTACCAAGTTTAGCATCGACGGGTCGATATGGAACTCTTATCTGTAAGATGAAAATGAAGAAATGAAGCATTAGAAAGCAAACAGCCACACCAAAAGAAAAGTACTACATTTATTTAAAGGGAAACAAAAGAAACAATTACAACCCACGTCATCTAGGAAACAGAAGCTATATTTCACCTTATTCAGAGTAGCAGCAGGGACGAGATTCTCAGATGACAATAGAGCTTCAGCATCAATTCTTATAGGTGCTTCACTTCCATCAAGAATGATTTCCTCTTTATTGATGGCAATCCCATGAAACAAAATCTAGGCATTATAATATACAAATAAGCAACTTAGAACGCGCATGATAACAAATATGAGCTTACAATTTACTTTTCTGATTGTTAACCAAATCAATGGACTAGCAAAGCATATTAGCTTTATCTTTTATATCACAAGATGGAATATCCCAATCTATAAATTTCTAAATTACCCCAATTAATCAAACGCTTACACTAAATGGCGGTCCAGAGTCCAAACACTATTCAGAGCCATAACACCCCCCCCCCCAAAAAAAAAAAATAAAAATAAAAAGAATAAATAAAAAAATAAAATCTCCCTATAGACAGCCAGTTAAAAAAGTACAGAAAGCTTAGAAATGGCTTGTTACCTCAAAGTCTACAATGGTGGTTTCATGACTTCCTATCCCACTTGACCAAAACTGAGCAACAGCTAATTCCATTGTCTGACCACCCACAACAGGAAATGCAAAACTTTTGGCAGTAGGAGAAGAAAATGTTACAACACTCTCCCACTTCATAGGTCTTTGTAAGGGACAAATCTGCTCATCACAACCACATTAAAAGGATGTCTATGGAACGTAATATAACATTCTCACTGCATGCTGTACCTGAACAGTGTCGACAAAAAATCTTCGAGTAGTATCAAACCCTGATGTTTTCATAGTTGCCTCAACCCAAGTAGCACCAAATGGCACTTCAATATATCTCCTTTCTATGTGCCCTGTTCAAGCAATTTTTCCATGATAAGAAGAAAAATTAGTTAAGTTTTGCTATAAAATCTTGCTCAGACATCAAGGTAGCGTAACCTAAAATCCCTCAAAGTCCAAAATCATAATTTCATATCATCATATATAGGATAGGACAAAAGTGACCTGGTAGAAATGACATCCTAGAAAATGAAATGAACGGAGGGTGATTCTTCACTGTCATAGGCTTTGTTATGGTGACTGGGATCCTGAAAATGGGACCACGCCATGGTGCTTTGCAATCAACCCCGTATACTTCATAATAATGTAGACCTTCACTTAGCTTGGTGGGATTAACCACTATGCTGAAAAGAAAAGAAAAGAAACACACATTACTAAATGAAATACCTCTCAACATCTAAATAAGATCCTGCTAGCGAGAACAGAAACAACAGATAATTCGAAACCATAATGCTGAAACTTATAAATTAGACTAATAACAGACAGTGAGAGAGAATCTCAAAATAGTTCCACGTCAGAAGGTTGGGAAAAACAGATGGCTATCTTAGCATGATGTGCATAAACAAATATCTGTTTGCATGCGGTTCTGAGGATTCTCATGATGTCTGCCTAATGATAATCCGGCATACAAGTTAAAGAGTAGAACCAGTTTATGGTATTTTCATATCATTTCAGTGTATAGAGCCTCAACAATCTGCCAAAAGAGTTAAAAAAACGAAGATAAAGGAGTGAAATGATCAGAAAGTCAAAATAGGCAAAACAAAATGTAAATAACATCCACGATCTGAAAAAATTCAAGAATTCATCAAAAGGAGAAGACGGAGCTGAGTGATGCTAACTAACTTGAAGCTACGCCCATTGTTAGCGAGAAGGAGATACTCAGGAGCCCTCACAACAACTTTTTCAGTAGAGTGTAACTCAATGCATTCCTCGAAGGGAACCAATTCTTCCAAGTTACTTGCACCTTCATGAAACTTTGGTTGGACTTGCACCGTCCACTGTCAAAAATATTGCTTTTGTTATAAAAATGACAGATACCGTGGAACTGAAAAAACTTGTTGCCAGAAGACGTACCCTTTCCTATCAATGTGATGCATAAGATAGATAAAAAAGGAGGGAATTCTTGTACGACTAAATAATCAAATATTATAATATTTCATACAACTCATTATGTGTACATTTATATAGCATTTATAAGCTATAAACCAGCAGTAAGGACACCAATTGCTACAGGTATTGACACCGCCTGATGACACTGCATGATAAAAATGAAAATGCGTGCCACTCCGTTGTGATAAAAAAAATAGTAAGATGAGAAAACATTAGGGAATATAGGCACCTACCAACAAAGAAACAAAAATCTACAAAATAAACTAGTGCTGGCAAATGACTGCATATAATACACAAATCAAGCTAGATAGTAAATAAAAAAAAGGAACCACCTCCCTGTTTCAATTGAATAAACAGATTTCCAATCAACATTTCCCAACAAAATATGGTTTTCAGGCAGAGGAAACAAGAGCAGAACTTGGGTTGCAATAATCATAGCGATCAACACTAGGTGCAACGTCATGCTCTTTCTCAGCCAAGGCATGTCCCATGAAGCATTAACATGATTTATGCTGATGATAACTATATGATTGTTTTAAACTGAAAAAAACCAGAACCTTAACAAACGCATACAAAGAGAATTCCAGGAATTCAACAAGCTCAAACAGAATTATCACATGTATGCATGCATATTTTTCACAATAATAATCAGCATCAAGTTTAATAATGCCTGCACCTCTGTAGGTTGTTGGCAAGCACTAGCCTCCCTCAGGTAGATGCCTCGTGAAGTAGGAGCTGCAGCAAAAATGCATCATAAATAGAGTTACGATTTCTTTGCACTGATAATCCAAAATCTACTAGAATTCTTCAATCCCGACACGGGCAGAAGAAACTTGATCGCTAGTGAACAATAGCTCAAACTTTCTTGAAAAAATTAAAAAGCCTCTAAAAATTCATGAAATCAGTTGTAGGCGAGGCAGGATTATCTCCGAATATCAGGCAAAATCCCCCAATAGTTAACGAATTATCATGAGGGGCATAGCAATTATTTTAAAATAACTATACAATAGTAAGCAAATATCACTTTTTTTTCAAAATTTCAAAGTAGCATAATGATCAGACCGAAAAAGTCTAGTGTTTGCATGTTATGCATGGAGCTGGAAGACATCACCTATACTTACTTGATTTTCCAGATTGATTGACCATTATTTCATAGCAAATACATGGAATATTCCGGGACTGCCTTATATATTCGTGGGCTCTGTCATGCAAAAAAAAGTTAAGACAGACTACAGATGACAATTGTAAAGGAACAGATGCCTAGGAAGAAAATCTAACCTGTCAACTTGCATAAGCCCCTGTCCAGTGGATAGTTTATCTGCTGGCAATTCACCTACAGGACCGGATGTATTCTCAAGGGCCTTCCTTACACTGTATGGACTTACAGGAATACCCTCAGCCTGCGCAAATGATGTTCCCACAAGAAGCTTTAATTTAACACTGACAGAGTAGAACCAACCGTGCAACAAGGGCAAAAGGAGGATAAAAAGGAATAGAATGGTAAACGAGAACCTTCATTGCACTAATAAGTAATGCAACTCCACCACAAGCAGATGGAGATGCCATTGATGTTCCATTCATAAGCATGCGTTTTTGAAGAGTCCAGGTAGGGACAGGAGCAACAGCCCCTCCAGGAGCACTAATACTGACCCCAAGATCTCCATCAGAAGTTGGTCCTCGGCTTGACCTGCATCCCATTTCAACAAATTACAAAGCATTCACGTTCAAACAATAGCAATGGCCTCATGTTGAGTTTGCAGAAACCTAAATATAGAGTCAGGCAAAAGGAAATTAGTATACCATGTGTATTCAAGTCCTTCAGAAGGAGGCTCAACCACAGAATGAGCACCAGCAGCCATGGAAGGAGAGACATATGCACCAACACCTATAATGCTTGAAGTTGTGCCACCAGGAGCACCAACAGTACTTAATGCTGGACCACCATTGCCAGCACTACTCACAAATATAAGACGGTGCTTGTTCACCACCTAATTAAAAGCAATGGTAACCCATAGCATATAAGATTGTGAAAGAATAAATACAGAAAAGAAGATAAACACTTATCAAAGCTGAAATTGCAAGGTTTGGATTTGATACTTCATTAACAAGGTCAACGAAGCGACCATAATCTGGCAGTGACGTTGGTTCCCCATAACTCATGTTGATGAGATCACATTTATGCTGCAAAAACGAAAGTGTCATTAGTTAATGAACTATTTAAAAAAAAACAAATTGCCTTGTACAATACACACATCACCAATAATACAATATGTTAAAGTAAACAAACCTTTGAATGACATATTGGACAATACAATGACAGTGCAGCAATCCTCGAGAATGGACAAAAAGAATTCAAAATACTATTTATCACAGCATTACCCCCCCTGCCCCGCCTTTTTTTTTTTTCGGGGGAAGGGGAATTTGAACTCACAATGTCCTCTTGCAAGGAGAGATTTAGCTAGTATTTCGGTAACTACAACTGATTTGAGAAAAAGAAATAAATTATACATACCTCCACAGCAGCTATTAGGGCCCGGATCAAGCCAGTGCCTGTCTCCATTGAACCTAAACGTGTGTCGCCAATTTTGCAAGATATCAACTGGGCCCCGGGTGCAATTCCATTCAATAACGGCTCCTGACATAGTTAAAAATGACAGAAATCAAGTCATTTCTAAAAGAAAGAAAGAAAAACGAAAAACTAAAGTAAATTAAATAGCAGTACCTTCGGGTGGAAGGCTGTAGCAATACCAGCAACATGAGTTCCATGAGGCGAGCAATCCGTTACAATACTTAAAATGTTTCCGTCACTATAAACATTAAGAACAAATGTACAGGCATCTAACTTGCTGAACACTCCATGCTTCCTTTCAATCCTGAAAGAGCATTTTCCATTGAATTAGTTAGGTATCCAGATCGTGTAAAAGATCTACTAACTCATTTAGTTCACTAGACTTTCCAACGTTAACAATAGCTAAAAAAACTACTAACAAGGATTTCAGGATCTGAGCAGAAGTGTTTGATTAAAATTCCTCAAAAGCTTGAGAATGCAGCCAAAACCAGGTCAGATGCCAAGTTTTTCATCCAAACAGAGAGAAGGGCTGCATGTAGGGGTATTGATCGTCCATTACAATGTGCACACATTTGCAAATGTGGAAGGAGCAAGGCTCACGTTCTCTAAGCTTATCAAAACATACAGTGGATAAACTTATACAGACCGAACCGTGCTGTGTATACCTAAACTACTAATAGCTTTAAGTTCAAAAAGGATGTCTTTCCTTCTACACTACACATGATGAACAAATTTATGAAACAATTAATTGTAAATGAATGAACTATAATCAGCAGAAAGTAATCTTCAAAAGATATAGTGAGTCTGAAAAGATGAAAGGCATCTTCTGGGATATAAATATAAAGAAATTTTAACTATGGCATACCTATAATTTGTAAGCGGTACGAAGTTAGCTAGCTGTCCACAATCTGAGTCATCCTCAACACTCTGTGTGTCAAGAGCAGCCCTCCACAAATCTCCATCATGCCATACAACAGCATCTATGACAGGCCCCTTGTCATCATAGCTCTAAAATATAGAAAAGAGATTTGCATTTTCAGGAAAACAACAATAGTTTGGGAAGAGGAATGGATTAAAAGAACCTGGCACTCACATCAGCCTGTTTCCGTAGCAAATCGATTCTGGCTTGAAGGTCTTCACGAACCCTTTTCAAGTCTGCTTCCTCTGGATTGGAGTGTTTCTGGAAACAAGCATATCTTAAAGAATTATGCAGGAATACAGAGAAATGTGCAGACTATGGGAGCATCAAGAACATCAATGCCTCGGCAATCACTGGTTCACCAAAGTTGGCAAAATGTTATGAATACATCCCGAGTGCTGATTTTAGTTTCAGCTTAATTCATTGAATGCAACAAATGCGATCTTCTAGGTTTTTTTTATTTGAGGAGAAGTTTGTATGTGGAAACCAGAAACTTGACTGCCCAATACACATGTCTGAAATTTGAATGAAATAGCATTTACACTTTTTAATGACTGATACACATGTAACAGATAAATGCAGAAGCAATATGTTCATACAACCTCGTTGAATTCGTCCAGATGCTTTACAGCCTTGGCGATTTCTTCTTGGTTTTTCTCGTCCCACTTCTTTTTCCTCTCTTTCTGTCAGCAAATGGAAAAAAGGAGAGTTTTTTTCTTATCATTGAAATTAACAAATGCTTAAGATCTTTTTTTCTCAAGTTCCAAATTATATTGCTTTACCTTCAAACGAGAAGTCAGTGTGTCAGTGAGTAGCTCAAACAAAAACTTGTAACCCACATGCCATTCACCAGAAGGATTCTTCCATGAAGAATTGACAACCAAAGAAGCACCTTTTTTGAAAAGAAAAAGGAAAGGGAAAGGGAAAGGGAAAGGGAAGAACTGATTAAAAACCGAAGTACAGATTGAAAAAACTACTGCAAATCTTAGAACACTCAGTGATTACCGACGTCAAAAGGTTAACACACACAAAGAAAATAAGCAATCGTTCGTGATTCTAGCCAAACCAGACCTGAAGCTGCTTGAATGCAACCATCTGCATTAGCCTTCACCACTTTTGAAGTATCAATATCTCCGCTCCCAGTACTTCATAAAACACACACAAAACTTCAAACTTTAAATTTACTACTAACAATAAGATTGCTAGTAATAAAATAAATAAAAAAAGACAAAATCCCGCCAATTATTTAAAAATTTTAAACTTACCAATCAATAACATCAAGCACTTTAGGCTTCCCATCTGATGTCACTTGTAATCCAGAGGCAGCCGGATCAACTCCAGAATCTAAACCATAAATCCAATCAATCCTTAATAACTACAAAGTCATGATCTTTATATCCCACAATCACAGAGAGAAGGAGAGAAAAGGGGTTCCTTTTTTATCAATCAATTCTTCATAATAACGACACAAAAGCAATGGTTTTTTTAATATCATAGGCAAAAAGAAAAGATGGGTTCTTTTTATATAAAGTATACCAAAGATAGCAATGATGACACCACGGCCATCATATTGAGGGTGAGCTTCAACGAAGCGATCAGCACCAATCTCTTTCTTAGGCATCAAGGAAGCCAAAAAAGTTGATTCATTCAGCTTGAAATTCCTGAGAGGCCGGTTCTCATCTCCACCACCATAACCACCAGATGTTTCAGTAATTGAATCCCCAGGCATCCCTTTGAACAATACACCACTTCTACTGCATTAACTTTTGCTAGTGTTAAAGTGCTGTCTCCTTGTGTTTTCGAAGAGCTTTATGTTGCGTTTGTTTGCAAGTATAGAAGATGGAGACTGAAAATAGAATGGGGCTTTGGTGGCCCAGTTGTTGGGTTTATTTTATAACGGCTAATTTGCATGGTTAGTAATGAATATATAGGGGTATTTTTTTTTATCTTTTTTGTTAGTGGGTTTTGTAAGGATGTTTTGGGAATTTTGGCGGGACGGCTGCAGCAGTGGTGGTGGAAGGAGGGGAAGTGGTGGTGTGGTGATCGAGTGCCGCCTGGTAAAGTTGCTATGGTGGTGGATTTTTGTTCGGGTTGGAATAAGGATGTGGTGGCAGAATGTTTGGAAGTGGTGGAAATTACTGTCTGTCCTTGCATGTAATTGTAATGACTTGTAAGTTTCCTTAGTCACGACCCTCACTAGGAGGGTCCAGTTGGAAATTTCTTATCTTTTAATGGATTTCAATTTCAATTTCAATTCAAATAGGGTTCGTGATTGGTAGCGACCACGCTGCAAGTGATAATTTCATGAAAATAATCAACAGTGTGTACATATTATCTACAAAAGGCAAGATGGGTTAGTAGGGCCTAATCCGTAATTCTAACCCAGGTCTGATGTTGTAAGGAAGTTTCTTTTGTCAGACAAGGATGACTTATTCCGATCATGACTTTCATTTTGCTTTGGACGTTGGATTCCCAGCGTAGAGAAGTGACATCCAATCAAGGACATGGAGAATTATTAAAGCTATAGCATTGTGCTCGCTACCTGGTACGCTACAGAATTATTCCCAGCTAAACGAATGCGTGATTAATCCTCTCCTCTTTTCATTGAACAAAAGCTGAACCCTTGATTATATATTATACCTCCTCCTTCATACCACATGACTTCAAGCATAGAATTGGATTCCCTGGTATTTTCGTCCCCAGCAGCAAATATTATTAGAAAAAAGAAATGTGATTATAGGCAGCCACAGAAGAGAACATTTTGAATCAATCACTCCTGTAAATACTAAACATCCTCACCATAATTCCCATCTCAACAAGTTTTTGAGACCTCTCTCTATCACTCTCCTCCTTGATGTCATCGTCATCCTATTTAAAGCCTTCAATTTTTTCACTGCCTAACTTTAAAAAATCTGTGAACCTTCTCTGTGTTGATATTGATTTTACAATATTTCTCACCAGCTTATGATTTCCTCTAGAGTAAAAAAAAAAATATATGTTCTGAACTCCATCAATCGTTTCCTGCACTTCCTTTAGCATCCCTTCTTTACACTCTTCTTTTTCTTTCATGGTATCTCCAGGATTCTAGCAACGAAGCTAGTAAAAATCTCTGTTTTCCCATCTATGTCTTTCCCGTGTACGAAACCTGCAACATTTGCACTTCATCAACAAGAACACGAGGTGATCTGCCAATGATAATAAATATACCTGAGGTCGCGAGGAAACTGACATACCTATGCAATGAACTATGCTACAATGTTATGGCAGGAGGTGCCGCAAGGATATGCACAGTCAATTAACTTGCTTGTATTTCTACTAAAATACCAGTCGCCAACGGCTTCTGCAATGGTCTGAAAAAGGACGTCGAGATTTTACTCACAATGCCAAACAATTTAAGTTTTGGAAGTAGTTTAAACTAAGAAGAAAGGGAAACATAAGAGATGGTATGTCTTAACTATTGCAGTAACCTTTACATAGAACAATGTTGGCTTCGGGATTTTCAAAGATTTTATGAGTGATTCATCCATGATCTTGAGCTGATAAAACATGGCCTGAATTTAAAGCAGGTGATCTAAGATTTTCCTAGAGTGTAACGGGCATTATGTTAGCAATGTACCTTACTGTGTATTTGCGGGGAGTCTCGCGCAAACCATGTGTCTTGTGACTCACTTTGGCAATGAGCAAAGCATGAATTTATAAACATTCCCCCTCTTCTAGAATATATGCGAGATGATAGCAACGCCACCAGCATGTCTTGCCTGAAATCTGGATACGAGATGTTTTCAGTTTATTCAAATTGCAAAACTTTGAGCTCATATACAGGATGGATAATGCCCAAGCAGAGACCAACCTTGCAATATGTCAAGCTGTCGTGTGTTACATGATGCTATGTTAAGCTTGCAACGGTTCCAGTGTCCTCTTGTGTCAGCGGAAGGTGGAACCAATGCATGATGGAACTGTTAAATTTGGCAGTTTCAATCATTCTTTATTGTCTAATGAACATAAAAATACAAAGCGATGCTGCTACGCGATTTCAGATAAATGAAGGCCGAGACAGAAATTACTTGGTAAACATCATAGGCTGTGTTCAAGATGAAGAATGGTGTTGTGATGTATTTCAAGAAATACTGCGGAAACATGCACTGCACCAATACAAGATAAATGCAATTACCACCCGAGTTAGCAAAAACCAGACTAAAAGTTTAGACAGGAGGCTTCAGTAAAAGGTACCAGTTTTGGGTTGTTGAGGAAACTAGTGCAGTTCTTATTGAGATTCTCTTCAATCCCCTGCCGCGGAAAGTTCAAAATATCAACACAAGATTCATGATTTAGCACGCGCAATGGAACACAGATTTCAGTAAGTTGTACCTGTAGAGAAACAAGGTTTTCAAAGAAGTTCCTCATAGTGTGGTTCAAAGTGACGTCTCTTCTGTAAGAACAAGCACAAAAAATATGAAAACATAAATAAAAAGACAGAAAACAAATTATACTGCACATTCATAAAAGAAAGAGCAAACTGACTCGTCCATGAAAAAACCGGCATCACTCAGGCATTTCACACTGGTATTCCTCGGTAATATCCTGGCAAAGTTTTCGCAATGGAGAAAGGATGATAAACCCCCAGCAGAGCAACCTGAAAGCAAAGCCTAGAGAAGAGATGGAATGATTGTTCAAAACTACAATCAAATTTATGACCACAAAGATCACATTTCCACTTCTGGGATGATTTTAAGCAGAAGACAATAGTCTATTCAAAACGAAGAGGCACGTTCAATAATTCCATTGAGAGATTTTTACCTTGCGTGCATGCATCAAGCCTTTGGAGAGAAGATCAAGAATGATTGCTTCCCAAATCTTTTTCCCTCTAAAGTAAAGGACTGATGTCTATTTCAATCACATGCACACCAAACGGATCAAGTTAGCTAAGCTTTAATCTGATGTTTGGTGCAAGAAAATTTGTGCAACAAACAAAATTTTCTTACTTGACTAAACAGAGATGAATGTATATATTTAAGTTCACTAGATTTTAGCAAGATTATGATTAAGCTTTAAGCTTTGAACTCCAAAACCAACATGACAACAAAAGGAATGAAAATTTTAGGTGAGCGGACTACCCCATTGTCGAACTTGGCATCTCCAGAAAACGAACCTCCATCACAATATCTAAGCTTCACACGGTTCCAATTGTAAAAATCTGATAAAGAAAACAGAATTTGATGGTTAATTAACTTGAATAAACAACAACAAGAAGACCAATTCTACACACGAGGATGATAAAATCATGCCATTTTTTGCCATTAAATTTGTAGCCTGTGACTAAATGCTAGTATTCTGCTTCAAACACACTGAGAAATCACTGCCATTTTTTGCAATTGCACTGAGAAGCTTTTTCTTTGTATATGTAAACAAGCTATTAAAAAAGTACATAAATCCATACAAGATTTAGGTGGTAATTAATGTTTTGTATCTTGAACATGAGACAGGACCAAAAGTCGATCATGTGAACAAGCTATTAAGATTTCTCATCTGTGTTTATCTCTTTCTGTACTAATTTTTTTGGTCTGAAACTCACTAACACATTCTCGGGAGTATTATTGACCCCTGAAGACAATAAAATAGGGCTTTCGTTTTTTTTTTTTTTTTTCAGAGACAAGAAAAGCAGGAAAGGCTGGAAAAGGAGAGAAGCTAGCTGGAAGCCTAGAAGCAGTAGCTGTCTGTCGACTGTATTATATATCACGTGAAACAAGACATGAAGAACATGGACATGTCATGTATGTATATGCTAGATTTCTGTGAACTAAATAATGGGCAATTAGATTTTGGATAACAAGGTGATTAATTACCTGGATTAAGAGAGGCATTGTTGCTTAGGATTCCATTGAAATCCTCCAACTTGTTCATGTAAAGGGTAGATCCCCGCCGCGTTTGGGCTCTCTCCAAGCATGATTGGATATCATTGCACCATCCACCTCCCTATCAAACATCATAATCATTTTTTACTTCCTGTTAACTTTCAGCTTCCCAATTTCACATTTCTGGATCCCACCAACTATTTTCATTTCCCTAAAAGTCAATCCAAACCCCTTCCTTGGTGTGGGTGTGTTTTCTCGTGTCAAAAAAACCTAAACATTAACTTTTTTGGAGAATCTTCTTTTTGAAGCTTTTTAAGATTTTCAAGCTTTTGTAGTTTTTTTTTTCCTCGTATTATTTGCAACTTCTATATATTCCAACTGGTCACCACTGCCACCATGGTTAAGTTAATGCCTAAGCTGCAAGCCAAAACCAAAACCAAAACTGATGGGCAACAATAGGGACTGTTAGTTATTACATCAAAGGCTTTGCTTAGGTTGAAAGTTTGGAATCTAGACCAATGATTTTCCCATTTGGACCAGCAATTCTTTTGAGACCATATCGTGGGACGTACTCTTTGGTGCATCTTTTGCAGCTCTTTAACTTCTTTCGGCATTTTCCTTTTCGTAGGGCCATTGAGGTCACGAAATGAGCAAAATTTCTCAATAAACATGGCGGGAGTAATAGATGTGACAACTGGATTATTGTAGCGATCAAAATTGCTGTATTCCTATGAAATGACTTCACAAATTGAGAGTTGATATGTTACTTTCACACGTTCTACCTTCCAGTTTACTGCAAGCCCATCAATAGTTTTAACCTGCTACACCAATAATGAATTTCTACCCTCTTTAGCAGAAGACCAGACGAATCCAGGCCACAGATCTGCACAGTCTCTGAAATGGTGAAGCGAGCTGCAAGTTGCACTGGCAACATGATGCACGAGACCCTAGGCAAATGAAACCCACTTTGTCGTATTGGTTTCCTAAATCTTCCAACCATACAAAACTTAACGAAGGTCAACACATCTCCCCAAGGTCACTGTACATTCACCAAAGAATACTGCCTACATGGCAAGTTCTCATTGGATACCTTTTGTGAACCGATTTTGTGTGGTACACTACTGACCCTATTATAATAAACCAATGAACTTTTATCATGATAGCTTCTAACATTCATCTATTTTCAGATGAATTTATGCATTGGGTTTTATAATATATTTATGTATCAACTACGACTAAATTATTTTTTCAGTTATTAAATAAAAAACATGTTTTTTATATTGATATGGTATATTTATTATTTAGAAGAATAAAACCTTTTAAATATCAAATTCTAAATTTTGAATTGGAGAAGAAGTAAAGAAAGACTGCAATTGATTTAATTCTGGATCGCTTAACATGCCATGACCGTGTTAATGACTTCATTATCAACTAAACTAGCTAATGAATACTTAAAGTATCCTTCTACCATAAGGATTTTACCTCAAATTGCAGAAGCCAGTTGCGTGCACCAGCACCGAATCCTCTGTGCAAGTGATACGCTGGCAAACTTCCATCCAAGCAAACTACGAATAACAATATTCACCAACAAGGAAGAAGAAAACAAGGGTTAATGATAAAATAGTATATAGTAATTAATTAATGCTTCATAAATAAAGAATTGATGATGTATCAATAAGACAGTAAGAGATATATTACAGCCACCAATTTTGGAAGCATTGGGAACCAGGGTCATCTTAACAAGAAGCCGGCTATCTGAGCAAGTGCACCATGATGCCAAATTCAACAATACCAGTAATATGGCTACAGCTAAATCCATCTTGAATGGGAGATGGGGGCGTTAGCTTTATAGAATTAAGATGGATCTTGAATGGCAGCAATGCGTTTTGTACGCTGAAAGGAACTGAAATCAGACGCTTATGACATGAAAGAGAAGGGACATTAAGGGAATCTACAACCGGAGGGGTGTCAGCTCTAACTCATGCATTGCTCATGTTCTTAACCAGACATGGACAATCCAGTCCATGTGACGAGAGGTAGGACTTGGGATCCTATTCAAGGAAGCAAAAAAGAGATAAAGAAGAAACTGAAAAGGGAAAGGTTAAATTTTGGCAAGGTGTGTCAGCTGTATTTAAGGAGAGGAAGGGAATTTAGTAGTGAAAGATGTTGGCAATATCCAAGAAGCACTGTGACTTGAAGTTGCCAAGGTGGTTTTTCGTCTGTCTTGGAAAGAGATGGCGGAGAGAAGTGCAAGAGGGGAAGGGAAAGCAATGGACCGAACTTGGTATATGGGACCCGTCAAGAAATAGATTAATTAATCGTGTTATGATAAGAGTCTTGAAAGGGAAGACAAGCACCAGTCTTTGGTGTGAAAATTGGTGGTGGATGGATTATATATTGGGTTGGTGAAGATAACGTTTTAGAAGTCATTGTTTCCTAGCGAGAAAGTTTTGTCTGTGTGGGGAAGACGAAGGGGGATTCGTTGTTGAGAATTCCAGCCACCTTGCGACTTGTGAGTGCCTGGCGGTCCCCTTTATGGCTACTTGTCCACATGAAGCCGCAGCCTTGTGCGTCTCTCTCCCCCCCTTCCTTCCTTCCTTGTAATGGATGCATCAACAAACCCTGTATTCCTGCTATTCAACTGTTTGATCCAAAACAAAAACTCTAACTATAACTCGGTCCCTGATGTTTAAGAAATCAATTAACTGGTCTTTTATAAATTATATATTTAACCGTTATGTTTATGGTTTGGTCCTTTCATCAATTTTATGTTATTTTCAGTCTTTTTAGTTAGTTTTTCTACTTGTGAGAAATAGAGAAAGCAAAACGAAGGAAATACGATGGAGAGATTTGAATAGGAAAGAAGATATATTTTCGAAATTTGGTTCCATCAGCTATAGGGACTATTTATACGAAATTTGGCAAATTGGCATACCAAGTTAAAAGGGGGAGGCACTTGCGCGTAGGCAAGGAAACTAACAAGGTTGTGGCTGGGGTGGGCTGGGGTGGCGTTGAAAACCTTCCTACTACAATATTTATGAAATTCAAATAATATTCATTAAAGACATATTAATATATATGGAGTAAACACGTTAATTAATAATGCAGATGTTAGTTTCTTAAAAAAAAAAAAAAAAGCAGTGGTGTGATCATAATATTCTAATGAATAAACCTCTGCATCATCTCGTTAACGGTATTGGAGCCTATGATGAACCAACCTTTTGCATGCATAGCTAGATGCTAATCAAAGAGAGGATTTGAAACCTTAATTAACAGTATTTATTTAACACCTGTTTTGATGTTTATTTATCATTTATATATTACCACCATTATCAAGAGTTGGTAGCTAGGTGCAATATCTAAAACAAACTAACCTTAATTAAACAGATGCAACTCTGGTCGCTTTGTTCCCACTCCCCCGGCCCATTATTAATCTTAAGTAGCCAACTCATTCACGGTTGTTAGATCTGAATCTTAAACAAGCTCTCCACCTAAGTTTCTTTAATTCACCCCCTCTTGATTGCAACATCTTCAAAGTAGTTTGATTAAACTTTGTCGAGTTTGGCAGTTAAACTCGGCAGGGAGTTGATATGGTTAAATGATAAATCAAATTAAAATTTAAGCGACATCCAGTCTGACTTTAATAAAATTCAAATTAATATTATTTTTAGGAAAATCAAGCATGGATCATTCACCCGTCCAGTCCGTCTCTCGCTTAGGCCATGAGCTGGGCTGGCTTTTATAAGGATGCTGAGGTTTCTGGGAATGTAGAACGACTTGTAGGGTAGGCTTATAGGAAGTGGGCTAGTGTTTGGGGCAGGCTTATCAATGGTGGTCTCATGGTCCACACGAGCATAAAATGGAGGTCTAAAGAGTTTATAAGTTGTCTTCAACTATAAACCTTGGAGTTTGGCCCGTAACATATCAAACAGAAACGGGTGAACCAGCCCCGGCAGACCACAGCACAGGCACGTAGCTAGCAATGAGAAAACTGGTTAGCCAGTAGCAACACACGCTTCCCTGTATACAAAAACGGGGGCTAGTTTGCAAATCATCGTAATTTTGTTTCTCTTTTGTTGTCCGTTTTCAGGCAGCTCCCAGAGCCAGACAGAAAATGGGCTGATGATAGACTGAGAGAGCGCGTGTGTGTGTGTTTTCAGCCTCTTCAAAAAGTCCCAGGTCAGTCCTTCCTCTCAGACCCTGATTTCCCATTTTGAAATTTCTTTTCTTTTGGTTTCAGATCTTTAGTTGTAAATTTTTCTTACCTTTTTCATTTTATTTTCTTTCTTTCTTGTTCTCTGCTTGTAAGCTCTACATGTTAGTTAGTGGTTTTGAGTTAATAGCCTGTAGGTTGGTTACCGGGAAATTTTGTGTTTTGAATTTGTTCATTTTTTGAGATAATAAAGAAATTTTGAGTCTTTTTGTTTGGTTTCAGAAGGGTTTTTAGAAGGAAAAAAAATGAAAATTTGAACTTAAATTGGCAGCATAATTGTCACTGGTTCAGTAAAGTTGAGGCTGCTGTTGTCTTGGTTGTTTTGAGAAATGAAATGTGCTTGCTTGATTTTAATTTGGATTGGAATTGTTTCATGTTGGTTGACATTCTAAGCTAGGGAAGGCAAAGAAAGTGGGAATTATTCATCACTTAGGTTGTTACGCGTGTTGTATTTAAGTTGTGTTCTATACTTCTGGCCGGGAATGGAAAATATTGAATTTGTTGATATATGCAACAGAAGCTTGAAGTGTTCTGTGTTCACTTATGTTTCTTTTTACAGGACCGCACTGTTTTGCAGGTTCCAAGAATATCTTTATTCAAGTGTTCATGGGACAAAGGATGCAACTTTGACTGCAAAATTGGTGGCCAGACTTTCTTGGTTTTTTATTAGTAAGAAAGACTGGTTTGAAATAGTTTGGTTCTCTGTCATGGAGACCTTGTGGAAACTTTTGTGTTTGCTGGAACCTGCACCTGTTACCCTTATAGTGACAGCAGTAGCTGTAACATTTGGGTCTGCTTTTCGAGCTTTAAATTATGGCAAAGAAATGGAGAGAAACCGTGACTGGTCAGAAGCATCCATTACATTGGATAGGTCACAAGCACTAATGATCCCGATAATGAGTTCTTGCAGTTTGCTGATGATGTTTTACCTGTTTTCGTCTGTCTCACAGCTCCTTACTGCATTTACAGCCATTGCCTCTGTTTCATCCCTCTTCTTCTCCCTCTCTCCGTTTGCTGCCTATATAAAGTCACGTTATGGCTTGGCAGACCCGCATGTGTCTCGTTGCTGTTCAAAGTCATTTACACGAATCCAAGGGTTGTTGTTGGTGTCATGCTTTCTAACCGTTTCTGCATGGCTTGTTTCTGGGCATTGGATACTGAACAATCTGTTGGGTATTTCAATTTGCATTGCATTTGTGAGTCATGTAAGGCTTCCGAACATCAAAATATGTGCAATTCTCCTTGCATGCTTGTTCGTATATGACATTTTCTGGGTATTCTTCTCGGAGAGAATTTTTGGTGCCAATGTCATGGTATCAGTGGCAACGCAACAAGCATCAAATCCTATTCATACGGTGGCCAATAGTTTGAGTCTTCCAGGTTTGCAATTGATTACGAAGAAGCTTGAGTTGCCAGTGAAAATAGTCTTTCCCAGAAATTTGTTGGGTAGTACAGCTTCTGGAGGAAATGCTACAGATTTCATGATGCTTGGTCTTGGCGACATGGTATGTTAGCATTTTTTATTTTTTTTTGTTAGCGATCTTGCGTAGTATTTATCAAGTCTATAAGACATGCTGTCCCCCCATTCAAAATAGTGATGGTTTGACATCAAAGTTTCTGCTTAAAGTTTTCTCAAATGGACACCAGGGGCATCTGTGTAGTGTTAGCCCCAACAACCTGTCCCCCTCCCCCATCTTTGTTAGGCTATTGTTTTTTAAAGATGCTGAATAAGCTGTTCATTGAGCAGTCATGCTAAATTTCAGGTGCATCTGTATAGTATTAACTCGAAACCTCTATTGAGGTGATCTCTGCTACATAAGCTTTTATAAAAGATGGTGAGTGAGCAGTTCTTTGTGCGATCATTCTAAATACCAGTTCTCTGTAAATTTCCTTGTTGCATCATGCTCTTGGATTTCTCGGTCGTTGATCTATTGCTTCTAATCCCTTTAATGGATTCACATACAGTATTTAGTCCAGTCATGATAGGTAGACTTCTTGCAGTCTGAGGTCAGATTGTTTCCATGGGAGCCCATGGTTCCATATCTTCTTACCATGCATGTAGATATAGAATGATGAAGATACAAGATCATTGGGACCTATTGGTTAAAAATCTTCGTAATCACTTCGCCCCTGGCTATACTTTGTTTCTTCTACCTTTCTGATTCAGAGGCCTACCAAGAACTGATTTTAATGTTACTCTTGTTCCAAGCTATTCTTTCTGGTAGTAAAAGCTAAGCTGTTATGAATAATGATTTTACTGCCCGCATGCTTGGAACATGAAGTTATCCTATGATACACAAGATGATATGCTTTCTTTGCAACTTAATTTTGGTAAAGATATTTGTTAAATTTATTTGCATGCATGCTTGCACACCAAAATTTTACTGGATGTTTTTGTACATGGATGATTTTGGCACCTTGTGCTGTTCCAGGGAAAATATTGAAAGATGTCACATTTTATTTCGATAATGTTGTTCTTGCAGGCTATACCTGCCATGCTTCTAGCATTAGTCCTTTGTTTTGACTACCGGAAGAGCAGAGATCCCATGAATCTCTTAGATTTACATTCTTCCAAGGGACATAGATACATATGGTATGCTCTTCCTGGATATGCCATAGGATTAGTAACTGCTTTAGCTGCTGGTGTTCTGACTCACTCACCGCAACCTGCTCTTCTCTATCTGGTACTTCTATTGGCAATGTATTTATTTGTTTAATACTATAGTTGGAATATACATGCCTTTTGCATGCCGGATTGTGTTGCTTTTTTTTTATGTCACAAGAGATTAAATACCGTGCAAAGAACTTCCTAATCTTCTGTACTTGCAACATTCCATTAGTTTTCTTTTTTGCTTGCCCCATTTCGATATGTATTTTTGACGTTCCAGGTTTCGATATATTTCTTGTGGTTTAAAAACATTTGTATTTATCTGAGTTTTCCTTGCTTAATGGTGAATGTAGGTGCCTTCTACACTCGGACCTGTTATCGTTGTCTCTTGGATTAGGAAGGAACTGCCTGAGTTGTGGGAAGGAAGCATGTCTAATGGCAATGACAAAGCACGTCAAATAGAAGTTTGAGCCGAGCTTTGTGGGCTTGACACCACAGAGTTTGCAGGGCCAGTTGGAAGTTGTAAATCATCCTGGAAGTTGAATCCATTGGAAACTTAAACAAAATAATCAGCAATTTGATGTTTATTTAGTTGTATTTGACTTTTCGGCCAGCCGATTCAGTTGTTAGATATGAAAGAAGGAAGGGGATTTATCTTTTTGATGTCCTTTTCACTAGCAATAGAAAAAAAGGAAATGTTATTATTCTCATGTGATAATAGTTAATTAATGAAAATAATATAAAAAATGATAATAACAGAATATTAAATCAAAGGTGGCCAGATTCTTCTCCACCGAGCACCTCTTATCTTGGATGAGTTCTTATGCTTTTGATGGAGTGGGTTTTTCTTGTTAGACGATAAGAGATACTTTCAAGTGATTATACCTTTTACATGATCAAGATGAGTTTAACAAATCTCTAAGATTTAAGTCTAAATTATTAAAGAATGAAGCATGTTTTTTCAACTACAAAATCAATATTTAAGTGGATGAAACAGGGGAAAAGGATTATATATTCGCATGCCATTTTGACACTTTCAGTCATCATGAAAAAGAAAAGAAAAAAAAACATATACTTATAATTGTCAAGACTTCATAAAAGAAATTCAGTACCCCCAACATTACCAAAACATTTCTTAAATCAATGTCAATAATGGGATCTAAAAAGAAAATAAGTGAAATCTAAAAAGAAAATAAGTGAAAAACCAACGTAAACCCCGTAACCCGAGCTATTTAATTAGAATAATCAATTCTAGAACACCCTGAAGCATATATTTTAATAAATCAAATGTGAAATGTTGAAATTAAAAAAAAATCAATCACAAAAAATAATTCAAAAAAAATAGCAATTAAAAGAATGAAAATCAAATTTATAAAAACAAAAAAACAAATTGGAGAATGGGTAATTTTTTATTAAAGGGATAAATTGAAAAGAAAAATTAATTCCACCAAAAAATCAAAGAAGAAACCACCAAGAGAAATGGATACCAAATCTAAAAATATTAACAAATTTAAATTTTTGATTAAAGAATGAAATTGAAAAAAATTAAAAGTTCATAAAAGAAGCAAGAAAAGAATGAAGAAAAAAAATCAGGGTCAAATTTAAAAAATAAAAAATATAGATTAAGGGATGAAATTGAAAAAAATTAAAAACTTACAAAATAACCAAGGACACAAATTATAAATTCAAAAGAATATACTCAAATATTCCTAACCAAAGGGACTAGCATGAAATTTTAACTGCCATGCACAAAATTCAACGAATGAGAGAGAAAAGATGGGGGAATAGCTCCGGTGACAACCCATTCATCACAACTCAACACACGTGCACCTATGGAAAAAGAAGACACCACGAACAATTGACTAACACGATGGAAAAAAAATTTGACCATTGGATAACACTTCAAGCATTGTTGAAACTCCGCATAACCTTCCATGCGCCTCTGCGTGCAACGCATGCATCTAACGAGTTTGAATTTTTAATATTTTTAAATTATTGTAAATATCAATTTACCTTTTTACCCATTCAATTATAACAAAAAACCTTAGCTAGAAATACAAAAATATCCCTATAAAAAAGTAAATTAATTATGGAACCAAGGGTAATAGCAAATCTAATGTGCTTTGAATTTAAATATTTGTAAATTATTGTAAAGACCAATTTACCCCTCTATCCATTTTATTATAACAAAAACCCTGTATAAAAATTTGACCATCGGATAACACTTTAAGTAATGTTGAAACTCCGCATAACCTTCCATGTGCCTTCGCGTGCAACGCATGCATATGACGAGTTTGAATTTTTAATATTTTTAAATTATTGTAAAGATCAATTTACCCCTCTACCCTTTCAATTATAACAAAAAACCTTAGCTAAAAATAAAAAAATATTCCTATAAAAAAATGAATTAATTATGGAACCAAGGGTAATAGTAAATCTAATGTGCTTTGAATTTTAAATATTTTTAAATTATTGTAAAGACTAATTTACCCCTCTATCCATTTTGTTTTGGCTCATTTTTATTTTACAGTTTCATCCTCATTGAGTTTCTTTTTCATATCAAATTTCATCATCGTTTTTTTATTGTTAATTTTTTTTATTTTAGCAAGTTTTTTCAATTAATATCTTTTCACGATTTCATCTATCAACATTAAATTGTATGAGAATTAAACTTCTTGGTTGAATCATGTCCAAGATTTCAAGATTGTGAGTTTCAGAGATTAAACCAATTTTAGGAGATTTGTGCTAGGTTTGCTTGATTTTTTATTTCCCCTGGTATAAGCTTTTTTTTAAAAAAAAAATCATCATTTAACATTTATTCAATTGGAGTTTGGGTTCCTTTTTTTTTCTTTTCATTTCTATAGAATCCATTGTTGGTCTTGAACATGACCCTGGTTATCTCGAATAATTTTATTTTTTCTTTTTTGTTGGTTTCTTTCGATAACATTTTAAATTGATATTTTTTTTCTTCAGATTCCATCTATCGATATTTTGAAAAAAAAATTGAAACAATTTATAAAATTAAAATTTGTTTTCAGTTTCACTCCCTTTTATTTTTTTCAATATTTTAATTTTAGTCCTCATTATTTTATTTTGATATTTGTTTTATTTGAGGTAAATTTTTATTTTTCTTAAAAATATTTTTCTTTAGCAGATATTTTGAATTTATATATTTATTTTATTCTATCATTCAACATTAAATTAATTAGAAATTGAACTTCTTAATTAAATCAAGATTCATGATTTCACAGACTTTGTGTTTTTGAGATTAACTCACGTAAAGAGGTTTTCTCGAGTTTGCTTGGTTTTATTTTTTCTTTCTTCAAGCTCTTGTTTTAAACACTTGGCTCTATTATTTTTATTTGTTTGTTTTTTGTGTGATTTTTTACTAGTTTTGGAAATAACTTGAGTTTTCTTATTTGTTGTTATTTAATGGATAGATGTTGGTTTATCAATATTAAATTGATTAGGATTGAATTTCTTAATTCAACTTAAGTTAAAATTTTATGAGTTGTGAGTTTGAAACCTTAGTCTAGACCTAGAAGGTTTGCTTGTTTTTTTTTAAGTTGATTTTTTATTTATTTCATCATTCAACGTTTATAATATTAGTGATCTGGCTCTATTTTTTCTTTATATGCCTTCTAAGTGATGTTTTGTGAATTTAAAATTATCCGGGTTGTTCTAGGTCTTTTTATATGTTGTTTTTGGTTGAGTTTTTTTTGCAATTTTTTAAATTGATTTATTTATTTATTTTATCTTTCAACATTGTATCGGTTGAGAATTATATTCTTTTTTTGTTTCGTCCTTCAAGATTGAGGTTTTTTGTTAGACTTTATGACTTTCTTTGAATTTCTTTCTATTTGTCTTTCATGATCTCAACACTCAGTCACGAGTTTCGCAAGTTGACTTAATTTTTTATTTGATTGCTTTTTTTAAATTTAATATTTTTCGCGCTCCATCCTTTAATATTAAGTTATTTTGGAATTGAGTTATATTATATTTACTGGTTTGCTTTCTATTCGATTGTTTTATTCGCATGATTCAAATCGCAAAATTTGGTTTGTTTGGTTTTTTTCAATTATTTTTTATTTAACTCTCCTTATTTTATAATTTAATACTAGATTTGTTTGAAATTCTACCTAGACTCTTTTTTTTTATTTTTTTTATTTCAATTTCAATACCTAACTTATAAATTTGACTTGCTCGGTTATGTTGATCTAAATTATTATTTTTTCTTTTATTCTTCCACATGTAATTGACTGAAAATTTAATTTCATTTTTAAACCATTTTTTTACAGGTTTTCTATTCTTTTTTCTTGCATGGATCCATGCCTCGAATTTCATATTTTAAAAGCTTTTTAAAAATCTATTGCATCGCCCGAGGTTT
The DNA here is from genome assembly GCA_015852605.2 of Populus deltoides. Lineage (NCBI taxonomy): Eukaryota > Viridiplantae > Streptophyta > Magnoliopsida > Malpighiales > Salicaceae > Populus > Populus deltoides. The sequence goes on along the minus strand of CM027584.2, from coordinate 1,042,131 downwards.
TTTTTTTAACTAATAAAAAAATATTATGATCCATGACACCGTAAAGACCCACAAGTCTAAAAGAATGTTTGGGAATATTTGTAATTTTTTTTAAATTTTTTTAAAATTTTTTTATATATTGATATTAATTTTTTTAAAAATTTTAAAAAAATTATTTTAATATATTTTTAAATAAAAAAACACAATTCCAAACAAGTATTTATTATAAAAATAAATTAAAAGAAAAGGAAACAGAGACACTCTTCACTGTCTTCGAAATAGATAGATAGATAGATAAGAAATAAAAAAAAAAAGGGCTTTCTTTTTGCCTCTCCTTCAAAATAAACAATCAAAACCTCTCCATTATCCCCAATCTCAATTTTTGACTACATAAATCTAAAATCAAACAAAAACCCCCCATGGTATCATCAATGGCTGCCACCTGTTCTCCAACCTCTCTACAGCTTCGGTTAGCCATGAATTGCCATAACCGTCGAATATCGCCTCCAACACAAACACGGCCTTGGATGAGGAACAAGCAGGTAGGTAGTGGTAGCTTTCGCTTCCTCTTCCAGCCTCAAAATGAACGGCGTTTTGATGGAGGTTCGTGGATTGGGTCGAGTTCTGCTGCGGATAATTTTGCTGGATGGTCTGATTCGGATCATGATAATGATCAGTCTATCGAGAATCAGAGAAAGAAATGGCTTAAAGGTAATGAATTTAAAAGTTTTGATTTTTGGCTCTTTTTTTTTTAAAAAAAGTTAATTTTGAGAAATGGATTATGTGTTTTAATTTTGTTAGCTTTTAATGCAAAATGTAGCTCTCTCAAGTGGGTTAAAGTTAGCCTACTTGGCAAAATTTGTGTTCTTCTGATTTTTTACCTTTCTTATTTAGAATCTGTAATTGTCCATGTTTAATTGCGATTGAGAAAAGTTGGCATAAAGGGAGGCTAAATGTTTAGTTTTTGGTGTTGTTTTTGTGGTCGTTCTGGGAAATGAATCATGGATATGCTTCTTCTTTTTTTAAGATTAAAATGTGAAATTTAGTAGCTCTTTCAAGGGGGTTGGTTTTGGTGTATTAGGCAAAGTTTGTATTGGGGTTTTATTTTAATTTGTTGGTCTTAGGATCTGTGCTTGCTGCTTTTTAACTATAATCATATTAGTGAATGATACTGAGTAAATCTGATCAAAGCTATTATCTTTGTTGCTGTTGATTCGGTTGATACTTTCTTTGCATATGAACTCTTTTGTTGGATGATTATTACTGCATTTCCGTGTGAAAGTGAGAATGGTTATAAAGGTTTCATTTATGTGTTTTTAATGGACTGATAACACTTTGGAAGTAGTTTGCTTTCAGGGATTGTGGGAGCTGGAGTAGCCGGGGTCATTCTATTTGCAGGGCTTACCTTTGCAGCATTGTCTTTAAGCAAGTGGAGCACTTCCAGTAAGTTGCTGTTTCTATTCTTAGAAGAATTAATTGGCCAGTACTGATATAAAAATATCAAAACTATAGACCATATGATGTTGTTTTTTCTGCTCAACAAAAAATAAAATAAAAATAATAACAGTAAATAATGAAATGAAATAAAGAACAGATGTTCAATTGTATGCTAACACAGTCTTCTGGCTACTGTTTCCTAAGCTTCTGGTTTGAATGTCCGGTGTATAACAAACAGATAGGCTTTGCTAAAATGTATGGATCTTTTGAATTTCTCTTGTCCTTGGTGTTCAACTGTACCAATGCTTAATTATAATGCTCAATACAGGGCCAAAACAACAGATGGAACCATTCACAACTCAGCAGGAAGTTTCATTGGCCTCTGACAAGGAGGATGATAAAGTTGAGGAGAGTAAAAGTGAGGACAGAAATGATAGTGATCTGGAAAGCAAGACAGATATACAAACAGATCTTTCTTCATTTCCAGAACTTAATGAAGCACCCAGTGAAAATGTACTTGGTGACAGCACTGAGACCTCGACTGTAGACAATGTTGATTATGCTACTAGGGTCAGTGGTACCGGTAATAATGATTCTTTTCAGGCAGATTTACAATATGAATCAAGTTTTGATGACAAGTCTGTTGCTCCTGAAATGACTCCCAGCTCAGAGAATTTGCCCAGTTCTGAAATTAATGCAAGTTCCCCTGTATCAACTTTTGAAGTAGATAAAAATCCTGTTAATGTCGAACCTAGCAACGTGCCAGATATAACAAATCTTAACACGGACCACCAGAGTGAATTGCCTGTCTTGAAGATAAATGAGAATTCTGATCCTTCATCGGATTCTTTTACTTCCACTGTTCTTGAACCCAAAGAGCCTATGGGTGTGAATATTTCAGACAGTTCACCCATGGATACAAGTTCAGAACCTCAAATTGTTCCTGAAGATGATACGGAAGCTGTAGCCTCGCTTTTAACCAAAGAAAATCTTGATCTGAGCAATACAACACAGAACTCAGCTGAGAGAAATAGTTCTTCCCTGGAAGTGAATTACTTAGATGAAAGTGATTTCTCAGGAACAGTGTCTGATTTTGCAAACCAGGCCATAATTGCTAATAATGAGATGAAGGAAAGCAAACCATTTCTTGAACTGCCAACTCCTGAAATTTCTTTCTCCTCTGTTGGTATACCTGCTCCATCTGCAGTTTCTGCAGCCTTGCAGGTGCTTCCTGGAAAGGTTCTAGTTCCAGCAGTTGTTGATCAGCTTCAGGGACAGACATTTGCTGCATTGCAAGTTTTGAAGGTACTTCTTTGCTAATGTCTTTGCTTATCAATATTTTAGAGTGATGGTGGGGCGACCATTGTGTATAAACTGTATAGAAAAATGTGGACTACCAATTTAAAATTTTTCTTCTTCTTGTTCTTTTTTTTATTTTTTTATAAATTTTTTCCAGGTTATTGAGGCTGATGTTCAACCTAGTGATCTATGTACACGCCGTGAATATGCTCGCTGGTTAGTTGCTGCTAGCAGTGTTCTTTCAAGGTATGCATCTTTCTTAATAGGATGACTTGTCTAGCATTGAGCTTGAGGATTAGCATCCAACTAGCAATGCAAAATTTTCATCAGAAGCTTAAAATATGTGTTTTGTCTGCCTTCTGATTGCTTGAAGGAGCACGGTGTCAAAAGTATATCCTGCAATGTACATAGAGAATGTTACTGAACTTGCATTTGATGATATCACACCTGATGACCCTGATTTTTCATCCATTCAAGGTTCGAATTGCAGCTAAGATCTTCAATTATAATTTTAGTGGCAAAGCTTTGTTTCACAGCATTATATTTGTTAACCGAGTTGTATCTTTTAGGCTTAGCTGAAGCAGGATTTATCTCAAGCAAGCTTTCGAATCATGATTTGCTTTCTTCTTCAGTTGAAAACCAAGGTCCATTTTACTTCGCTGCTGAAAGGTGATAGCAGTTTTACCCTGCAATATTAAATGTGCTGATTTTGATACCCTGTTTAATCCTTGATGAATTTATAGTCCCGTCTTATCTCACAATTAGGCTGGTCTTTGTCCTTTCTAGAATTCAGAGCCACGATGTTAACTTCCAATTGTTCTCTAATTAGTATTTATAGTATTTATGCATCATATATGACGATGCTACCTAGCCTTGGCATTATGGTGTCATGCAAGAGACTGCGGTACAAAATTTCTCCTCTGGCTAAACTCAACATCATCATGTATTAAGTGTTGTATCATTTGGAATCTACCATGAAAGAATCTACCAGGATTTTTCTGTCTTTTGTTTCAAATATGTGCAGCAATATTATTGTTTACAATTTTATGATTCATCTCTTTGTTATTGTACTCATCAAGTTTTGCCACTGCAGCCCTTTATCACGCCAGGACCTTGTAAGTTGGAAGATGGCCCTAGATAAAATACAACTTCCAGAAGCAGATAAAAAGGTCACAGCTTTTTCTTTCTTAATCCATCTCTTTTGCTACTGTGTTGCATTTAGTCAAAATGTTTTGAGTGAGTGTTGCATTTATCTTTCTTTTGCAATTGCTTACAGATGCTATACAAGCTTTCTGGGTTTAGAGATATTGACAAGATAAACCCAGATGCATGGCCTGCACTTGTGGCTGACTTGTCTGCAGGAGATCAAGGAATTATATCACTTGCATTCGGTGAGTCATGTTAGCCTGCAGTCATATTTTCTTAATTTTGTGTTGAGTTGGATAATTGAGATGCCTAACCCACCAACCCCCTCCTATGTGTCTCCCTAAAGGTTGCACGAGATTGTTCCAGCCTGATAAACCTGTCACAAAGGCCCAAGCTGCTGTTGCTCTTGCAACTGGTGAGGCTTCTGACACAGTTAGTGAAGAGCTTGCACGCATTGAAGCAGAATCTATGGCAGAAAATGCTGTTTCTGCCCACAATGCTTTAGTAGCTCAAGTTGAACAGGATATAAATGCAAGTTTTGAGAAGGAGCTTTCCATGGAGAGGGAAAAGATTAATGCTGTAGAGAAAATGGCTGAAGAGGCAAGGTGCGAATTAGAAAGGTTAAGAGCTGAGAGGGAGAAGGATGGTGTTGCCTTGATGAAGGAACGCAGTGCTATTGAATCTGAAATGGAAGTTCTTTCAAAGTTAAGGCGTGAAGTGGAGGAGCAGTTGCAAAGCCTTTTGAGCAACAAGGTGGAGATATCATATGAAAAAGAAAGGATTAGCAAGCTTCAAAAGGAAGCTGAGAGTGAAAAGCAGGAGATCTCTAGATTACAGTATGACCTAGAGGTTGAGCGGAAAGCCTTATCTATGGCCAGGTAAGAAAATAATAATTACCTTTGGCATGACCGGCCAATATAAACCTGAAATGGAGTTATCATGTTGTCCTCGACTTCAGTTCTATTGCCTGATTGCTAAAAACATTACAATAACTAATTACGTATTTCATTTTTTACATTATCATTCAGAGCTCATGGCCTTAACTAATTACAACCGTCTTTCATTTTTTATGTTATCATTCAGGGCTTGGGCTGAAGACGAGGCAAAAAGAGCAAGAGAGCAGGCAAAAGCCCTTGAAGAGGCTAGATATCGGTGGGAGAAGCATGGCATCAAGGTGGTTGTTGACAGTAGTCTTGATGAAGAGAGTTCTACTGGAGTTACATGGCTGACTGCTGGAAAACAAGTCTCTTCTGTTGAAGGAACTGTTAACAGGGCTGAGAACTTGGTGGACAAGCTCAAGCTAATGGCAGATAACGTTAAAGGGAAGTCTCGAGAAGTAATTGATAAAATCATACAGAAGGTACAGGTCTTAATCTCAATTCTGAGAGAGTGGGTTGCCAAGGCATATGCACAGACCAAAGAACTTAAAGAAGCCACCATCTCAAAGACACGGGGATCAATACAAGAGTTGCAGCAGAACACAACTGAATTTAGTTTTGCCATCAAGGAGAAGGCAAGAGGATCAATGCAAGAGTTGCGGCAACATACTGCAGATTTTAGTTTGGCTGTCAAGGAAAGCACAAAGCGGGTGGCAGAAGATTGCAGGGAGGGAGTGGAGAAACTCACACAGAAGTTCAAATCGTGAATACTGCCCTGACCTCCAGTTTCTTCTCACTGTACCAGCAATAAATTTTGCAGGCAACAATTACCGAGAAATTAGAGATGTAATATTCGTTTATCAACTTCCATAATCTTCACCCTCTTTTGAAAATGTTAGTTGGGTGTTGCCACAAATTACCATCTTAAATAAAATGCAGCTCTGTATTTTAATTACTGTGAAATGGAAATGATATCCGAGCTCGTGAGATTTGTGAGTATATGGATCCTTTAAATGAGAATTGCATGGGCATCAACCTGCTCATTTCCTTCGTGCTACGATTCCTTACCTGTTCAGGTTCAACCATGAAGATTCCACTTCTACAAATAAATTCCACTATGATTTATGCTATAATTATATGATTCCATATTCTCGTGCTCTGAAATGCAAGATTAGTAGCTTATGCGCATGCATCTCTCGACAATTGATTTTTGATGAGAATTATATTAAAATAATATATTTTTTTATTTTTTTAAATTTATTTGTGATATTAATACATTAAAACACAACACAAAAACACACAATTTTTTTTTTTTTAAAAGCATTTCAAATATTTGGTAAAGAGTGTTCCAGCCAAGCTGCCAAACACCCCCGATAAAAGAAAAGCACGAGACCACGTGAAAGCGTGCATTCATGCCTCTAAAAAGTCCCAACATAAGCATTTGTCAGGAAGGCAAAAGCCGATCTGCACTAGCAGAATCCATATATAGGCAAAGACTCGAAAGCATTAGCTACTAATGTGAGCATTAACCTTTTTCTTAGAAGTGATGAGCAATGAACCACAAACCAAATCAATGATGCATTGCATGCTTTTGTAATCTTATCTCTCATGGTCCAAATAATGTATGTTCCAAAAAGGAACCAAGTTAATTTCCAAAATCACCCATGCAAATAGCTGCAGTTAATTTGAACATATGCTGATCATAAAGGAGGCACACAACATTTAGTTCTGGAAAAAAAAAAAAACAGAATTTGCTGAAAATTAAAATAAACAAGTTACTGAGCATTGCCACTAAACAAATCCGTTCCTCTAACTAGCATCTAATAGCAAGAGACTTCAAATCAAATCACTTCTTCTTCTCACCACCCCCAGCAGACCTGCAAGAAACATTACCACAGAAGGCAATAAGAAATCATTACATAGCATAAAAGCACGTTTTTTTTTGCAAATCTATCAAACACATCAGGTAAAACAAGGAAAGGAAAACAGGATATCCTAGAAATATGCCTCATCTTGCGGAGAACATTGGACATCTCCTCACGCTTCTTCTTAGCTCTTTTGTGTGTCCCAAGCTTTCTTTTAGCCACCTTCAAAGCACGTTTGTCCTTGCCAACCTTGAGAAGCTCAGTGATCCTCTTCTCATATGGTGCAAAGCCAGCAACTTCCCTGATCAAACTCCTGACAAAGAGAACCCTTTTGCTAGATTTCTGCACTCAACTCATAAATGGGAAAGAGACCACATCATATCCATAATTTATTATACAGAAAAAAAAAACAATAGTCTCATTGAACAAATTGTTAATCTAAAGAGGCCTAAAATGTCCAAAGATAAATCTAAGGAAGAACAGCAATGCAGTCCCTAAAGCGAAAAGAAGTTCAAAGTTAGTAACCATGAAACTTGCTTGATAAGAAGTTACATACCCCTTTGCGATCAGAAGGACGTGGAGCTAAATCCTTCTTAGTAACTACGTGCCCCTTGTTCAAACCCACAAAGAGACCGGTATTTGGCTGTTTTGGAGCCATTGCTGAAACAGAAAAGATTGATCATTTCAGCACACAATCAAACTAACATCCCAAAGTTAAATGAATCAGGTTCAAACCATCCAAAATCCAAGTACTGAATCACACTACACTTTAGCTCATTTTACTCTAACTACATTCTAACCTATCCAGCACAAAACAAAGAATACCAAAGCCTCAATACCACAATCATAAGAATGCATAAAAGGGAAAACCAAGGTCAACTATATTTACAATCGAATCAGCAAACTAATAAATAATAAAGAAAAAGGCATATTAGCTTCATGTAAAAAAAAGCACGGGAAATCACAGCACAGGCGGATTAAGCGATCTAAATTTTCCATTTTTTTTATTTCCTGACAACCTAAAACAGGAGAAAGAAAAGAAATTTACAACCCTAGCTTGGATTTGTAATAGTACCTGTCAGATTAGTAGCAGCGGCAAGTATGAGAAGCAGCAGAAAAATTAGGGTTTTATATACAAGTATAGTTTATAGAGAGAGCTGAGGGGTAATTTAGTATTTCAATTTATTAGTAAAAGGGCTTTCGTTTCCTTTATAAACGGGCTCATCTGAAGCAAAATTCTTAACCCAGCCCATTTAGAAGCTAACAGTAACCCCCGATTTTTTTTAACAAATTGTGAATATTTTGAATAAAAAAACTTAAATTGAGAATTTTTGAAAGCGTAGGGAAGCTTGGGCTATAGTTTTTTTTTTTAATTAATGTGGATGTTCGGACTATTTTGTGTTTATCTTGATTAATTTTATGAATCCTGAAATTTACAACTATATAAATCTCCAATAATTCTGAAATTTATGAAATTCAAACTGATAATTTTTATAAAATAAATCTAAAGCCTAATAAGTTGAATTCCTTATGAATTTATAAATACGTTTGAGGTTAGTCCTTTAACTTTTTTTTGATTAAGATTATAATTTTTTTATTTTTTTAATGGTTAAATTTTGTATATATACACCCCTTTACATTATCATTTTATTTAAAAATACGATTGAAATTATTTTTTTCAAGTATTTTTTTAAATAAAATAATATATTTTTATATTTTCTTAACAACAACAATAAAAGAATATTAAAAAGATATTAATTTAATTTTTTTAAAAAAATATAATCCAACCTCACTCCTAAACTGTTCTTATAGGATACTTATACTTACTAGCTTTTAAATATTAAATTGTAAAAAGAGTACGTATCTTTGTTGATGAAGAATCCTCGGCTTCCAACTCCACTCAAAATCCAATGAGAACAGAACTCCATTCTCCCCCTCATCTGCTTGTATAAGAGGAGATTAACATGAGATTTAGATACACGAACCCTTTTTTTCTGTTATGGATTCATGCATCTACCGTTAATAAAAGGGAAAAGAAAGAGACTAGTCTTGTAGTCCTGGCCAATTAACCCGTTCCATTCATGAATCATTGCCGATCAAAAGAACGACAGTGATGTCCATGTCCTGTCCTCCCATTCCTATATATATATATAAAGGAGTAGAAATTATTAAGCCCTTTGCAGTTTGAACAACTCTAATCTCCCTTTGACTTGTAGTTGCAACTTGGCAGTAACACTTTAAATTTTATGTCTTTTCTGTTTCTTTTTCCTTTTCAATTCCAAGTAATACAACTCAGCAATACCATTACCACCAACAAGTCTACAGAATTATACATTTCAATCTCTCTCACCAAGCTGTCCTCTTCTTGGCAGTGTAAGAAAGCGCATGCTTCAAATTATTTGGATGCATGGAATGGAATCTTTTCTGTGTTTTCCATGGATGTTGCCCTGTAAAGTTTTCATCTTTCACCTACTCAACTAAATTCTGCTCAAGGGTATCTCTTACTTTTGTCGTGTTTTCTCTTCATTTTAATTTTACGAGTATCAAAAGCTTTGACCTCGAACCTTAGTAGTGGAGACCCAGATCATTTTTTTTTTTTCAAATACTCATCTTCTGGGCTCTCCATTAAATTGTAAAGTTTCAAGCTTTGGCGAGTGGTGTTTCCACTCCTGTACATATTCTTCACTGATCAAGTTTCTCTCGTTATTTGTATTGCGTTCTAGAATTTCCATTGCTGCCACTTTATTCTTATTTGATTTGATTTGACAATTGAAATCCTGTGCCATTTTGTTATTGGAAGGAAGCTTCTGCTGTGTGATTCTGTTTCTACTGCTCATAACGTTTTGGATGTCATGTGGACTTGGTCTTTCTGCCACTCATCTTACTTTGTTTATAGCCGTAGCACATTGTTTAGGAATGGAAAATTCAGCATTTTCAATTCTCTTTGAATCTCTCCTCACGTTTTGAATCGATTTCTAATATCTAATACTCTTAAAGTACTCAAACTGGTGCTCAATTGAATTCTCTCATCTTGCAGTGAGGCACATTTCGAATCATCCATCTACCTGATATCATTTCCCGAGGTTCTTTTTAGCAATATCCTGCTAAATCCACGCCTCTTGATCTATGTTAGTGTGATTAGACTCTAGGCACCAATGTCAATCTTATGTGGCGGACCTCTGCTTGAGGGTGTGTATTGTCTAGCTTGTGCTCGCTGGGCGTGGAAACGATGTCTCCACACTGCAGGTTATGACAGTGAAACTTGGGGTCTTGCAACTGCTGAAGAATTTGAGCCGGTTCCTCGCCTTTGCCGCTATATACTAGCTGTTTATGAAGATGATCCTCAACACCCTCTCTGGGAACCTCCTGGAGGGTACGGAATAAACCCAGATTGGTTAATCCTAAGAAGAACTTATGAAGATAATCATGGAAGGGCGCCACCATATATACTGTATCTTGATCATGACCATGCTGATATAGTTCTAGCCATTAAGGGCCTTAAGTTTTCCAAGGAGAGTGACTATGCTGTACTTTTGGATAATAAGCTAGGGAAAAGGAAAATTGATGGTGGGTACGTCCACAATGGGCTATTGAAGGCTGCTGGTTGGTTTTTGGATGTGGAGTGTGACATTTTGAAGGAATTAGTGGAGAAGTATCCGAATTACACACTGACTTTTACAGGTCATTCTCTAGGGTCTGGTGTAGCCGCAATGCTGACACTATTGGTAGTGCTACATCGTGATAAATTGGGAAACATTGACAGAAGGAGGATCAGATGCTACGCGGTTGCACCTGCAAGATGTATGTCACTTAATTTGGCTGTCAGATATGCAGATGTTATCAATTCTGTAGTGCTTCAGGCAAGTTTTTATCCATTTCATATACATGAAAAACAATCTGAAGATATGCATCTAAAGAAACCTTAACAAAATTTGCCCTCCTTTTGCATTGCCAATACCCTTCATTATCAATCTGTGATTTTACAGTGCACCTTTCTTTCTATGAAAATGTTCTCTTTGCTATAGCTTCTTATTATTTCATATTTGATCACTATGAAAAATGTTATTCACAGGGAAACCCCAGTATTGGTGCCCCTTGATTTGAAGCTTTTATTTCCTTGTTTTTGGTAAGAGAATAAAATATTTAATAGGTGGCAAGGCCATGAACTGCTGCTGCGAAATGACTCGAGTTTTATTGCAATGAAGGGGTTGAAAATATTTCATTCACTCATTCACATAACTTTTTTTTTGCGTTAAAAACTTTAAGTCTATCTATGAGTTACTGTTTGGAGAGCATTGGTACTCATGGATATACTTGCATCTGTTTGTCAAGGGTATTTTATCTGAAGAACCACTGATGAAGTTGCTAAATGTCGTGAATTATTTCACTGAACCAGGATGATTTCTTACCGCGGATAGCCACGCCTTTGGAAGACATTTTCAAGTATCTTTTCTGGTACAGATCATGTTTTTCAATTACATTTTGTTTCATTAAAGTTTTTGCTAATCTTCTTGAAAAGCTAGACCATATTTGCACCAAACACTTGCAATGCTCTCTATTTCCTCTGTAATGTTTGATTGTGGTTCCACAGGACTGAATTAACTAATGGAAGGTTAACAAAAGGGAGGCTTGTAGAACTAAGTGCTTGAACTTGTATTAGCAAAAGGCAATTGTTATCTAAGAATGTAGTTAGGTGATGGCATTGATTATTTGATAGTCTAAAGACTATGAAACTTCCCCTTTCCTTTTTTCTTATTTTTAATCGTGTAATATCCAATATTATTCCAACTCACTGATTCTGCTAGTTTTCTTTTTCTTCAACAGTTTGCCCTGCCTACTATGTTTGAGGTGCATGAGGGATACATGTTTACTGGATGAGAAAGTGATCAAAGACCCAAGGAGACTGTATGCACCTGGTCGCCTCTATCACATTGTTGAAAGAAAGACTTACAGGTATTACTTACATCGTGTGCAGTGTCCATGTGCTTTGTTGCATTGACCCGTTTTTAGATCCAGTAGATATTCTAGTCACTTTTGGCTGGAGAACATCTTTGAGTTTTTGACAATGGTTGCAGATTGGGAAGATTCCCCCCAATTGTGAGGACAGCAGTGCCAGTAGATGGGCGTTTTGAGCATATAGTTTTTTCTTGTAATGCTACTTCTGATCATTCAATCATTTCGATAGAAAGAGAAGCCCAGAGGGCTATGGATGTAAGTTTTCAATTTCTTGGTATTAAACTTATCCTTTTCTGGTTCATGCCAAGTTTCAAGGCAATAGTTGTTGTTGTTGTTGTTTTATTTTGCTTGCATGTTGGTTGTTGAGAGGGTCTATTTGCTGGTCTGAAAGTGGCAAACTTTTGTTAGTCAGAAACAAGATGCCAAAATCCTGGACTATCTAGTATACACTTTTCTCCTCTGCAAGTTTGTTGTGAGGGTGAGGGGATGAATGCTTGGACTTCAATAGCCTATCTTCCGTAACTTGATCTGCATGTCCATATGTTGTAAGTTCAGTGATATGTAAATCTACAGCAATCAAACTGAAAAGAACGAGGTTCAATCATTTGAAGTTGCACAACGGGTTTTTTTTATGATCTTTTGAATTCACTCTAGTGCTGACAAAAACTATATGGGTTTTTAATGCAATTTAGCTGATTTGGCTAGAACTTAGAAGGCACGATATCTTGGTCATGTCATTTTCCTGAGTGCAAATCATTGATAGCTTGAGATAAGGGATGCGAGTTGGTATGGGTATTTTCTTGTTGCTATTTAGATGAGTTTCAGCCGCACCATGTGCTCAAGTTTCCTTAAAGTTTGCTTTAAAGAAATTGCTTTCATCTTGACTTTGGCATCCTGCTCTCCTTGGTCACTCAGGTAATGGTAGAGAAAGATGATATCATGGAGATCCCAGCAAAGCAAAGGATGGAACGACAGGAGACTCTGGCCCGAGAAGATAGAGAGGAGTACAGGGCTGCGCTACAAAGAGCTGTTACACTCCCAGTTCCCCATGCCTATTCATCTTCCAAGTATGGAACTTTCAATGAGGTGGCGGATTCGCACAGATGGAGTGGGGAATCTTCTTTTGGCTCTTCGAAGACAAGAGAGAACTGGGATGAATTGATTGAACGCCTTTTTGACAAAGATGAATCTGGTCACATGGTTCTCAAGAAATCACAAAGGGATGATTGATCATTATTTTCAACTTGAAAAAAAAAATGAAAAAGAGAGAGGAGGGGATATGTTTGCGGAAAAAGACACTAATCCATTATTCAAAAGATTATAGGTGAAAAATATAAATAGTTAATGCTAAGATGATGTTATTGGCGGCAACCACGGATGCACTTCTGATTAGGTATTAATTATTGCAAGACAATAATGGTTTTCCAAAGACTAAAATTGTGTAAATAGTAATGAATCTGATTTCATTTGTACTAAAAAAATTCTATAGTTTAAGAGATTTTTAGCTACTGGTACACCAGAAAAGGGGCTAAGATTTTATAATGCAGCAACCACAGATGAAAATTGTTCGAGCTGAGCTGCTCTCATAGAATGCCAAAAGAACCCTGTATATATGGGTGGTTCCCCTGATTACTACGGGACATGCAGGAAGAGTTGTAATGCATGCTGAAAGGCAAGCTCGAACCTTTCTTGTTCATTAACTTGGAGCTAATATTTTGTAGTTTCTGCTGATAAATCTTCAGCAGTTTTGAAAAGGATTCTTTTTTAAAAAAATATAGTAGAATCATTGATTTATTCAATCAAGAAACTCTTCATAGTTCATAGATATTGTCTCTACAGTGAAGAGTTCTTCAGTCTCCAAAACTCAATGGAGCTCGTATCGTCTTGTGGACCTCGTAAGTTATGACCTATCTGACTCTGCAATGAATTGTATAACTCTGCTGTGGATGGGCAGTGGCTGTTTAAAATTTAAATGGCCTGCATGAGATGCCGGTTGTTACATTCATCATTGCACAGACTGATGGACAGCAAAGAAATTCCAAAATTTTAGAAGATATGCCCAAAATGCATTTAAAAGAAAATGGAGGCGTGGAGCAAGAGGGTCACCGTGAAAATCCAAGAAGAAGCTTCTTCTTTTAAACCAGAAAGATCTGAAATTGCTCGAGCTGACTTTGTTTGGGATTCCGGAGATGAAGTAGCAGGAGGAGGGTTGTTGAGAGAAGAAGAAGACTTGAAGGCGTCAATCTGTGAGTGACACTCGAGTCAACCCCCTTTACTTTGTTCAACGCCTCCACATCACGCGGCGATGTCACCTTCTTCACACGGCAATAAACTTCTTCCTTCCAATCCTCCCTTCCCTCTCTCTCTGTTCTTTTCCTTGGAAAAAAGAAAAAGAAAAAGAAAAAAAACAGAGAGAAGGAATAACACGTGGCATTTAACATCTTTAGAAAAGAAGTTCAATGTAGGGATACAAAACGCAGCGTTTAATCAAATTGAATTGTGCACTACGTACGGCTCTTTCTTTCTAGGGGAGGGGAGGGGAGGAGCGGCAGTGAAAGAAAAATCAAAATTTGAAAAAAGAAAACCAGAAAAGAAACAGCAGAGCCCTTCCTTCTTTCAACGTCACTCTTTCCTTCTTTCCTTTTTTATTATCATCAAATTAATTACTACAAAACATCTACCATTTCAATCTCTCTCTCTATATCTCTATCTACGAATTCAAACACACACACACTCTCTCTCTCTCTCTCAATCAACCAGGTAAAGAAGAAGAAGAAGCAGAAGCAGAAGAAGAAGAAGAAGAGTAAAGATGAGTGGCGTAGCAAGAAAGCAAAACCTCAACCCCAAGGTTCGCGTCATTGCCAAAATCAGAGGTTCCTCACATCTTGACGGTCTTTCAACTTCTTGGATTTCCGTTCACAATAACATACGTGACGGCATTTTTTCTCACTCTCTCACTTTTTCTCTTGGAGACCAACCAGTTGCTACCAGGTTATTAATTATTTTATCTTTTTTCTAATTAATTTTTTTGTTAGGTTAGTAGCATTTGTGCTCTGTTTGGCTGTTTAGGTTGGATGGAAAACTCTAGATTAGGTATTCATGTTTTTTTTAATTGATTTTCTGTTATTGCTGTTGCTGTTGTAGTGGTGGTGGTGGTGGTAGGAAGGAGGCTTATGTGGTGGATTATTGCTACGAGCAAAACGAGAAAAATGATTTGGTTTTTGAAAGAGAAGTTAAGCCTTTTATTAATGAAGTTTTTGATGGCCGTAATGCCACGATTATTGCTTGTGGAGCAAGGGGCACTGGAAAATCCTACCTCTTTCAGGTCTTTTTCCTCAATGTTTTTTTTTTATTATCATCAATTTTTTATTTATTTGCTGACATATGAGAGTGAGAGGTGTTGTTTGATTTTTTTCAAGGGTACGGTTGATGAACCGGGTCTGACAGTGTTGGCTGTGGATGAAATGCTTCGATTGGCTGCGGATAACGGGAAGTCCATTGCCGTTTCCTTTTATGAGGTTGATCAAGATCATCATGTCAAAGACTTGTTGGATCCCAATCGACAACAAGTTTTTGTATTGAAGGATGCTCATGGAAAAACACAATTAAAAGGACTTTCTCAGGTGTGATAATGTTTATAAAATATTTATGGTTTGATTTTGGTCTGAGATACTATTGATGATGGTTTCTGTGTTGCAATTGAATTGTTGTTTTATTTGTTTTCGATGTCTTTTGTTTCAGGTTTCGGTGACATCCGTGTCTCAATTTCACAATTTCTATGGTGGTGGGACTAATCCACGTAAATCGATTCAGAAAGCAGTGACTGAACTTCCCAAGAGAAGTCATAAAGGGTTGATAGTATATGTATCGTCTCATGGTGGAGAAAAGTTGGACGTATCTGTCAGCAAATTGAATTTTGTTGACCTGGCAGGTTAAAACCAAACTCTTTTTGTATACATTTTCATTTTTTTATTTGGTTTTTTTGTTAGAGTCTAAATCCTTGGTTGTCATCTTCGTCATTGTTGTTGTGTTTGTTAGGTTATCAGGATGCTAGAAGGAAGAGTATTGATGGACATAATTTGGTTGAGAGTACAAAGAATATTAATAAGTCCATTCATGCCATTCATAATGTTGTTTACTCTTTGAAAGCAAATGAAACTCATGTGCCATACCGGGAAAGTAAGATCACTACCATGTTGCAAGATTCACTAGGAGGGGCTGGCAGAATTTTGATGGTCACCTGCTTAGTGAGTTTTGGCTTGTTCAATTTCATAAGAGTTTTTTAAGTCATAGTTTTTGTTTTCAATTGTTCTATTTCTCACCCCTGAATGCAGAACCCATCTTTTTGCCAAGAATCTATTTACATGGTGAAATTAGCATCTCGTTCTTGTCAAGGAACTAGTCGGGCTATCACAGACTCCACAAAGAAATCCAACAGCTCAGCAAGACCAATGGTGCCTTCTTCACATAATAGCCGGATGCTTGGTAGTGTTTCCACATCTGTGAAGAAACAAACTGTGTCTCGAGGGCACATTTCTGGAAAAAAAGCACACTGTTCAACTTCCACACTGAAAGCTAGGTATTTTCTATCATACCTTGTCAAATGAAATTACAAGGCATTTTGTTCTCCAACCGTTTCCAATTGATTTTTTTTTCTACTTGAAGGAAACTGTTTGATGAGTCAAGTGATTTGATATCTCAGAAGGTACTTGGTTTCTTACTACTTTGTTCCTGGTATCCACCAAACAGTTTTCTTACTGCTTCATGAAAAAGAAGAAGAAACAATGATAAAGGAAACAAAACAAAATCATACATACAAGTAAAATCTTTAGGTAATTGAAAGAAAACACCTAGGCTAATCTATGTAGTTCATGTATTAGGTCGTGGGAGTTTGTTTTTGAAAAGTGTTTATGCCATGGGAAGAAGACATACATTTCCTTGTGCTGTTGTTGTAAAGCTAAAATGAATGGCTATGTTATATTAGAAATAAACAATATTTCAATAGTCAGTGCAGGACTCTGTAGGGTATTTCTAGCTTTACCTAGAATAGAATAATCTTCTGAGTTCTTGTATTAGGATGTGAGACTCTGTTTGGAAAAGTGTTTGTATGAGGGGAAGTAAATTTACATCCCCGGAGCACTTGTTGTATAGCTAAAATGAATGAATGATCTGTTATACAAGAAATTAAATACGGTTCTGACTTATGATAAGCCTCTCTAGATTACTGTGCAGCCAAGTTCCTCAAACAATGTTCCAACAGTTGAATCTGTTATGCATGAAGAGGTATGGTTTATCTAGATTTTCCCTGTTATTATCTATCAAAAGAATGCATTTGGTATTTTCATGACATTTGCTGATAAAGCTTCATTTTGTACAGGACCAGCTCACTTCAAATGTTGCCAAAGAAGCATCATCTTTGGAAGTAGTAATGTTTTCCCTCAACTGCTTTTAGTTATCTTCACGTCTCTTTTAGATTATAATATCTTGCAAATGTCTGAGCGATTAATATCTGATACAGGAAGGTGTATCATTGTTCGCTCATGAGGATTCAAACTCTGTTTCTGTGGTGGGTACAGGCCATGAACATTAAAATTTTACAGTTAATGTTGTTTAGAAAAAATACAGATCTAAAAGTTTCATTACCTTCTCAGGATGTTTCTCCTGTAGCAGCAGTTTCTAGTACTTGTGAAACTACAATACTTGATAAGGTAAATAGCTACTTACTTGATGAACCTTAATCTTTGCTGTAAAATTAACTGTTAATTTTACAGTTAATGTTGTTTATAAAAAAAATACAAATCTAAAAGTTTCAGTACCTTCTTAGGAAGATTCTCCTGTAGCAGCCGTTTCTAGTACTTGTGAAACTACTATACTTGATAAGGTAATTAGCTACTTATTTGATGAGCCCTAATCTTTGCTGTAAAATTAACTGTTAGTCTTACAGTTAATGTTGTTTAGAAAAAATACAAATCTAAAAGTTTCAATACCTTCTCAGGAAGTTTCTCCTGTAGCAGCAGTTTCTATTACTTGTGAAGCTACAATACTTGATAAGGTAATTATCTACTTACTTGATGAGCCCTAATCTTTGTTGTTTATAATGTTTAGAAAAATACAAATATAATTCCAATTCTTTCACAGGAAACTTCTCCACTAGCTATTTCCAGTACTTGTGAAATTACCGTACTTGATAAGGTAATTAGCTATTTACTTGATGAGCCTTAGACATGGAAAAAACCACAATTGTTTATGGTTCCTTGTTTGTGATCTAGATGCTTTTTAAAACTCCTAGTTAATAGTAATAGATCTTTCATGTATGTTATGATCTACTCATGCAGACTGACGAGGACCAAAACAAAACTGTGCTTTACACTGGAGAGTTATCTATGTTCGATGAAGGTATAAAATAAAATACGCGATACTAATGATTTAATAGACAATAATGCCGTTCTCTTGTGTAATCTTCTTATTTTACCAGGTAAAAAAATAGGCAAGGAAAACAACAGTTCAATTGTCAATCAAGGTGGATCGCCACCCATTAGCGCACAATTGCAAGAACTATCAAACAGTTTGAAGTTACTATGTTCCTCAACCCCATCGTGCATAGATATAACACCAAAAAATGATGCATTTCACAATCAAACTTCAACTGATATCGGGGAACCAACAACTCCCAGTTCAAGTATGAGAGTAACTAATAGGGAAATTACAAGCTTTTGTAGTCCATGGGAAAAATTCAATGCCCGGAGCACTGGGATCAAGGTTAAATCTACATTCTCTTTCCTTTATCTCCTCTTTTCAAATGCTCATCTGCAATTGCTAACATCAACCTTTTGTTCTGTTGTAGAATTCACTTGTTCAAGATTATCTTAGATTGTTGAACACAGCTGACAAGTAAGTACACTCTGTCAATTTTGATTATGCTTCTTGTACTACTTTTAATTCTTGTTTGCTTCTGTTTAGATACTTAAACTATAATCTGACTTCTATTTTGATAGAAATTTCACAATATATACATGTTGTGAAAGCTGCCAAGCTGTTTCTTTATTGTGACATAACACTCGCAGCTACCATAACTGAGATTTTATAGTAATTATTCATAGTTGATTATGCAACATTAATACCTGTGTATTACTGTTTTCTATCTTCGCTTGACAAACTAAACTTGGTACTCTCTTCTTTGTTAACAGGGAAGAATTGAGGAAATTGAAGGTGATTAGCGTTTCTAATTTTGTAAATATCAATGTGTGCTGTCTTATTGCTGGCATGTGATATGAATTAGAGTGATGCTTCATGCAGGGTATTGGAGAAAAGAGAGCTACTTACATCCTTGAACTTCGAGAAGATTGTCCAGAGCCTTTTAAGAATGTAAGCATGTTTGGAAAAGCTTTTTGCATGGTGTTATTGTCTTTTTATTTCATTTGTACTTTAGTTAATGATTGTCAAGCATGTTTTTTCAACAGCTTGATGATTTGAAAGACATCGGACTCTCAGCCAAGCAGGTTTTCTCTTTAATTCCTATAGAGCTGTCTTCATATCGACTTTTCAAAATCTGTCTGTCAAATACGTTCACTAAAAAACCAAATGCAATTTATGTTAATTATTAATATTTTGTTTGAAGTGCAGGTAAAAAGATGGCTTAAAAAGGAAGTTGGGGGACTCTTTGATTAGCATGGCAGCTATGATTAATATGTTGGTTTGGAAGATAATTTACTTTGGGCAACCGAAAGTTGCTTTGAAACTTAATTAGAATTGATTGTAAAGTGGTGTTACTATATATATATATATAAATTTGGCATCCATTATTATTCATCGTTTTGAATTTTAATCTACGACTGTATAGTTTTTTCAAAGTTAATGTTGAAAGTGACACACTTGAAATGAGATAAAAATCTGAAGAACAGGTTTATTTACTTGAGTGGTACAAGATAGATTGTGTTTCTGTTTAAAAAATGGAGGGACATGACAATTAGGGATGACAAGTAATAGAGAGGCCTTGAAGGAAAGAGGAAAAAATGCAAATTCTTTGAATACAAGAAAGCATGAGAAGAAGGAGAGTGGAGGGATGTAATAGAACACAATTTCCTAGGGTATCCAGGCAGCTGGTATAACACTTATCAGGCTCACGAGAATGTCTGTCAGACATTGTGTTGAAGCAAGGCTTGCATTTCTGGCAGCATTCGTCGTCTCGCATTCTGAACTCTATTATTTGCAGTGCTAGCTGTGGCCGCTTTGATGGCCCGCCATGGCCAACATATATGCCTGACCTTGTTGCATCTCCGCTCTTTGCTCTCTGCTTCTTCTACTTGCCTTGTTAGCTCCTCAATTCGCTGACGAAGTCCTGCGGCCCTGCTATCAGCTAGCTGCAGAGACCTCTCTGCTGCTGCCTGGGCAGCCATTGCAGCAACTGCTAGTTCATCTTTCAGCTTTAACTTGCCATTTGATATCTCTAAATTAGCCTTTGTTTTCTCCAGTTCTTGTTTCAAGATAACAACCTGATGAAAACAAAATGGAATTCAGCATTGGAATTCAAGAGCAGCTTGTTCAAGTAAACACAACATTGGTCCCTCAATCCCATCCCCCCCCCCCTTTTTTAAATAAAATTCTCTTAAAACCAGGCAATGTGGAAGTGATTTTGTTTACCAATTTTTCGCGTTCTTCGATCGCTTTTTTAGCAGCTTCCACTTCCAGCTCGCAAGCTTCTCTCCATCTCACAACTTCTGCCTCAGTTTCTTTTATTTCTGTCAGGAGTTCCTCAACCTTTGCCGTGAAAATAAAAGAGAACATAAGAATTGAAGTCAGCAAGGAAAGGAACTTGCTTTATGAATGCAATCTCAATCAAACCAATGATTACATTTTGAGCTTGCACCCTCTCTCTATCTTCCAACTCTTTTATGTACAGTATGTTCTCTGCAATTTCTTTATCTTGTTTTTGCACAAGGCTTTGTAATCGCTCAGCATCTGACCTGACATGTAAAAACCAATTAGTAATCACAAGCAAGCAAGCAAAACCAAGCATCTTTTTTTTCACAGGAAGCATTCGGTGGTCTAAGAAATATGCAGTCCTGTGGCTTCTCTTGTCTCCACCCAAGTTTCACACCATTTAGATCTTCCTCTCCTTTTCTTACTCTATTCTGAATAAAACTTAATGTGCAGTATTTATATGCAAAGAAATACGCGGGCATAGCAGTTAGAAACTAAAATACCTAGATTCTTCCAGAGATCTCCTTAGTTGACTGTTTTCGAGCCGTAAATTCTTCATTATTCTCTCCATAGTTGAGGCCTGAAAACGACATGTGCAGTGTCAGACTGTGTAAGGGTGTTTCCTTCTACGTATGTTAATGGACACAGCACAGGATATCTAGCATTCCCACTACCAGAAAACTGGACACAATTTTTTGCCAAAAGCTGCCATGTTTTCCATTACAAATTAGATGGATCCATGTGAACATACAAGACTAATCTAAAATTTATCTTTGCAAATAATGCAATCAGACATACCAGACTAACAACCTCCTCTTCACATTCACTGCTATCTGATTTAGTACTTGCAGCAGCAGAAGCATTAGTGGTATTGCTACCAGCTCCTGAACTTTCCATGGATTGTTCATTACTCCCACTTCCCATCATGAAACCAAATCCTACTCTCTGCAACCCGCGTTCCGCAAACTGCAACAAAGCCACCCTCTTCTGCTCGTTGTTCCCTTTCATCTTATTCAAACTCCTCTCCACAGCCTCCTTCTCCACCAAAGCAACCCTTAACAAGCTATTGATGTCTCGATTCTCCTCTGTCAAACTCACCACACTACTCTCCAATTCCCTTATTTCCTTCTTCTTCATCTCGTTGAACTCATTTACTTTTGATTCCGCCTCACTTGCCAGCCTTGTAATTGCCTTGAATTCCTCCCAAACCGACCTCAATTCATCATCTAGATCCAATTCTTCCCTGTTCTCTTCAGTATCAGATCTCTCAATTAAATTTTCATCATGTACACACTCTGTTACTTTCACCAGATATTCCTTCACAGGCCTTACTAAATCCATATTGATCTTCAACAAGAACCCATTCTTGTCCCTAGCCTCTTTTATCTCAAGCTCCAGCTTATCATTCCTCTCTCTAAGAAATTCCATTTCTTTTTCTAGTTTTTCCATTGTCAGATATGCCTCATCAATCCTTTTAACAAACCCATCTTCTTTTTCCTTGAAAGAGGCCTCAAGTTCTCTAACTTGGTCACGAAGAGAGTCTTTCTCGTGGGAAACTTTTTGGATAGCTAATTTGAGCTGGGAGTTGTTATCGAGCGCATCATCTCTTTGTTGCTGGACGAGGAGTAGGTTTTCCTCCATCAAGGAGGATTTTCCTTGAATGGTATCAAAAGAGTGTTGGAGAGATTGAAGCTGAGAGAGGAGATCATGGTGGTCAGAGATAATGGTGTTTGCATTGGTTGGGGAATCAGCAAGGTCATTGATGTAGGGCTGAGGAGGGTTTTGTGAGGTGGTTTCCATGGTCCATTGATTGGATATATCGGTGTGTTGATAAGGAAGAAGAAAAGAAAGTTTGGTTAGAGGAAACTTGAAAACCTAACAGTCAAAGGAAGGCAAGAAGGTCAGGTGGTGGCAGTAGTCGTAGTATGACAGTTTGAGTATGGTGGGTTTTGGCGGGCAAGATGAAGCTACCAAATACCAATACCATCCTTGCTTCGGCTGGTTGGGCTGAGCCTTTAAAATCTTAATGGTCACCGGAGATGAGATGAGACTACTAAACCCAGTTCATCATTTCGGTTTTGGATTCTGAATCAATTAAAAACTAAAGTTGGAATTTTTATTTGAATCATAATTCAAGATTTATTTTTATAAATAACTTTGGATTATAATAAATTAATGTGGCTTTTAAGATAGAGTTATGTTTAATAAAAATAACTCAAAACAACATTTTTGAGAAAAGAAAATAACAATATAAGTTAAACTTTAATAATATTTATAGTTTCTTTTCGGGTAAAAAATCCCAAAATAACTTAATTCAATTTATAAAAAAATATAATGCTAAAGACTTGTTTGTTGAGGTTACTAATGGTATATATTGAAAGGATACAACGTAATTGCAATATGTTGCAAAATTACATAATCTAAGTTTATCTAGTTCAGACAATGGAGTTTCTTTAAATTTAGTTAAAATTAAATAATAATAATAATAATAATAAATATCATCAATTTTTATTTGTAGCTTTCCAAAGATATCCATTTTCTTAATATAAAATTATTGAATCTATTTTCAGAGGTATAGTCCTTCAAAACTTATATTATAGAATTAAATCTTAGAAAAGACTGCAGTAATTTTTTGTTTTTTCTTTTGTATGGACTAATTCCATTTTAAATGTTTGTTAAAAGTCTAATAGCTTGATACTTGTCGAACGTATAGATGACATAATTCTTTTATTATATCAATCACTGTAGATGTAAAGACATTACATTGTGAATTATAGTTGTGTGGTGATGATTTTGTCATTTGAAAAGAATTTTGATTATCTAAGAGCAATTTTATCTTTTCAAAAACACTAATTGGTCATTAAGTATTGCCAAGGTTATTTTTGTCTTTTTAATTTTCTTAAAATAATATAATTATTTATTTGCCTCCACGCTAAAAAAAAAAAATTGTTGAGGCAAAGGTGTTTATGCCCTTTATAGTGGCGAAATTATGAAATGAGATTTATACCATTACGTTCCCAGGAGGGGGGGGTTAAGAAAAGGGTCTAATGATAATTTTATCTTTTCACGTTGGTTTTTTTTATCGCGTGGATTGAGTCCGTGACCTTATAGTGGTGCTGCGATGCATCCCATTGGCCAAAAATATTGTTCTATCATGTTATTAGAAGCGCCACCTTGTTTTTTTTCTCATGGTGTGACACGTCGTGGTGATTGATGAATGGTTTTTCACCGGTGGTTGTTTCTTTTTTTTTTTTCCCTTCTTGCTTTTCACTCTCTCCTAGCAAAAGTGCACACCTATCTTCTTTTCGTTTTGTTTCTTAATTTTAGTTCTTAGGTTTTTTATTATTTATTTTAGTCCTTGGCCTTTTGAGAAAGTTTTTGATATTTTTAATTTCATCATTAAATCACAATTTTTCATTGGTTATTGTTTTCGATTCGGTCGTTCTTCATTTGAATTCTAATTTTTTTCCCAACTCTTTTTTAAAAGTTTTGTTGTTTTTAATTTCATCATTCAATCAAAGTTATTATTTTTTTTTCAATTTAGCCCTCATTATTTTTTTCTTTTTTCTTTTTGTTAAATTTTTTTTCTTTTCAATTTATCACTCTAATGTTAATTTTTTTGACGCACTTTAATTTATTTTTTTATTTTGATTCTTATATTTTTTATGCCCTCATTCTTTTAATTATATTTTTTGTGGTATATATATTTTCTTTAGTTTCATAATTTGGTGTTTGATTTGTTAGGGATTGAGCTTTGTAGTTTTTATTTTTATTTTTCATCTTGCTAATCTAGTGACACGGGTCATGAGTTTTAAGAGCTGGTACAATTAGAGATTCATTTTTTTTGAAAAAAATATTTTGTTTTGTATTTAATTTTTGAATGCTTTATTTTTATTTTATGTTGATGAGCTTTGTTTTATAAAAAGATAATTATTTTGAAATAATATTTCTGATATATTCGACCTTGCATAATTTTTTTTATTCACTCAGTTTCATGTGTGTTTATATTTCTATTATATTTTATTTATTTTGGTAAACAAATTTGGTTGGTATAAATGGATAAATGTCTCATTTTGCGATATTAAATATCTTGATCTACATTCATCCCTTATTTTTTCTAGTCTTTTTTAATTGTTGCTAATAATGTTTTTTGTTTATTCATATTGGTGATTATCGATTTATTGTTTTGATTATAATTTTTTATTATTAAAATGATGTTGTTTTAATTTTTTTAAAAAGAAAAATAAATCTTGAAACACTAATAATCTGTCCAATCCATGATGGGCTTGGACCGGGTTTTTATAACCTTGCCAAAATCCAATGTTAAACCCCATCATCATCAAGGCCCAATGGTTTACATAATTTAAGGGTCCATTGGGCTCCTCCATCACGTGGATGATCTCATTCAATTCTCATTTTCTCAAGACCCCACGTGAGTTCGAAAGTTTCCCATGTCACGGTCATGTCGTTCGTAAATGGGTAAACTTCATTGTCGTCCTTATAATTTATCAATACTCTATTTCTACTATCAAAGTTTCAGGAATTGCCGCAATCCCCATATGAACTAATTTCATTCATGACAATACCTTAAAATTTGACTTGACACTAGTGTGGCTAGAATATTTATAAACCTATATTACGTACCTTCAAACATACGATTGAGACTCGTAGAAACTATAAGGATGAAAGTGAAAGAAGTTAAATTATAGGAGCATAGGTGAAAAAGTAATAAACATATAGGACCTAAAATATACATTATTAATCCTATATGAATTCTTTAATGAATTTAAAGGTGTTTTGCTGGAGTGCTTACTTGGAAAGAAAAGGGTTCCATTTTTGCCTCCTATATATAGACACACGTATAAGAGTTGGGTTTTCTCACTTGCATTTCTCTCTCCCTGAAAACTCTCTCTCACTTTTTTTTCCTCTTTGATTTTTTGTGTTATTGGTCGATCATCATCTCCATCAACTTTCCTGTTCTCTATCCCGCCGAATCCAAATCTCTCTGATCTCTATCCGTCTCTCTTTTACTGGGTACGTCACCATCAACAACCCATCTCAGATCACATAAAGCATGCAGTTTTTTTAAGGGAAAAAGGCCTTTTTTTTGTGTTTAATTTCTGTTATACCATTTAGCTGTTAAAAACCTGAATTCTGAATGGTGGGTTCTCGTCAAAATGCAGATATAAGGCATCCTGTTTTGAATTTTCCATGCTGTCCTTTTGTTTTTATCATTTTTATGGTGATCTGGTACTGAATATATGTTGATCTTGCTTGTTTTGGAGCAATCCTTTATGTATTTCTGTTCTAGAGTTGAATAGTCTCTCGCAGTTTGAAAAAGTTTTAATCTTTATGTGTTTCTATGGAAAGTTTGCTGTTAATGTTATTGAAATGGAAATATGATTATTGTTTTTCCTTCCTTTTTTTTTTTCTGATTTTGAGATCACTTTCCTTTTCAGTTTGGTAAATTGAGAATTTCGAATCAGTTCTTTTTTTTTTTTGTGCAGTGGCTTCCAGTGGACTGTTAGGTGGTTTGGTTTTAGCCCTTTTAGTGTAGCTGTGTGCACATATAAATGCCAGTTGTGACACCTGTGAACAGTATTACTGATGTGATGAGACCAGAGGAGGGGAATGATTCTTCTCTGGATACATTCATCAGGGATGCCATTGGGAGACAGCCTCTTCTTTCTTTTTCGAGGCCAAATGATAAGCCTGTTCAGTGGATCCAATTACTCAATGCTCTCGATCAGCCAGGTACTAAATTATGTCTAAATGAATTGTAAGTGAAAAAGAATGCCTCTTCATTCAGTTGCTGGGTTTTTGGGTTGAGGTTGGCATATGACCTTATGTGACATTGAAGCCATGCAATTGATTTCCTTGGCTTTCGTTTTTGCAGATTACCCAGGTTGGCCTTTGCTCACTCCTTTGAAGGTGCAGATGCAAAAATGCAGCAAGTGTTCCCGAGAATTTTGTTCTTCCATTAACTATAGAAGACACTTGCGTGTTCACCATAGGTTGAAAAGACTTGATAAGGTTTAATTCATTTCTCTTGCAGAAATGCTCATTCTTTTGTTTGTGCATGGCTGCTTTAACTTTTTTTCACATTTTGGAACTTGAGAATCTGGTGTTCCTTGTAGTTATATGTCTGCTTGATGTTCAGTACTGATTGTGTTGATTTTTCACATTGAATAGTTCCTTTTATAACTATTCTCTTGTTAATTTACATGCTATAAATTCCTCTGAAATATGTTGTACTTCACCTTGTAGGATTCTGCCAAAAACAGGGACATGTTAGGAGCATTTTGGGATAAGGTGAAGTATCTCCCCCCTCCTTGGGGAGTTTTGGCTGAACCCGTCTCTTTTTACAGAATTTTAAATCTTCTAATTTTTTCAGCTTTCTGAGGATGAGGCAAAGGAAATATTATCATTCAAGGATGTGACTTTGGAGGTATTCTACTGGCTCCTCATCTGTCTGTTTAAAGGGCTATGTTTTACAGTTTTATAAATAATTAAACATGAATTGTCTATGAAGATTCCTCACCTGTGCTTTCAATAATAGGTTTAGCTTGTGTATCTGATGTTGGCAGCATGCTATATTCTGTTTGAAACATGCACTGTGCATTTGTCTGTTTGATATGCTTAGTGTGATTGATACCGCACAGAGGGTGTCTAGTTCCCAATTTTAGTTATTTGATGTTGCAAAATGCTCAGATGTCATTCAAAAATGTTTCTGTGAAAATTTCTCATGCTGCCAATAACAAATTTAAAAACCTTTCTCCCCTTTTACTTTGTCGAGATTAGTTTCTTCAGTTTTGTTGGATGTTTTAATGTAGCTAGCAGAAATGATAGTGAATTTGGATTCCAGTTGAATTATTGATATTAGCTGCTGACTGTCTTTATTTGTCCCATATTTTTATATGTTGACTAATAAGCATCTGGAGTAGGAATCTTTACCTTTTCCTTACAATAAAATGCTCATTGTCATTCTATAATCATTTTGTAAGCATTTTCTCCATTTTTCCTTAATTACTTACTAGGAAGTTCCAGGGTCTTCGATTATAAAGTCATTGACGACAGTTATTCGGAAACCAGTGATTTCTTCACTTACTCAATCTTGTTGGAGAGCTGGTTCTGCCCTTTTGGTAAGGGGGCATCCTTTCCTTGTCATTGTTTTTCCTCTGGATTTTATTAAGTTTTCATCTGCCATGTTATTTATCCTAAAAATGTAATGTATCCTTATTCTTGATAGGATCTTGTCCAAGGGAGGCCCTCCAGGTGTCCTTTGTCTTCTGGACGGCTATTCAGTATTCTTGATGATGCAAGTGAAAAAACGTTTTTGTGTGGAACAGCTGTATTAATACAAAAATATATTTTTGATGGCGGGGCTGGGAAGATTGGGCTTGAAACAAAGAATATAGTTGCTTGCACAAGCTTTGTGGTGGAACAGAAATTGGTATCTTTCTTTCCTTTCCTTTCATTTGTTTGGGCTCAATTACTTCCAAAGTTCCGATTATCATTAAGCATACCAGTGCTCTGGTGTTGCATTCACCAAAGCTGTTCCTTAAACACCGTTGCACTGAGTAATGTGCTGGTCTGTTTTGTTCTTGCCATTTGTGATTCTCTGTATTCAGATTAAAGCATGGCTTGCAGACAAGGATGCAGAAGCTTTGAGGTGCCAAAAGTTGCTCGTCGAGGAGGAGGAAGCCGCCCAAAGAAGGTGCACCTTATGTTCACACTTCTACATTGAATGTGTGATGCTTCTTTGTGTCTTACTTCTATTGCAAGTTTAGTTTGCTCTTGAACTTGTCTACCTTTCATTGTCATTAAAATCCATCATATCCAAATTGGAGCCATTGATGATATTAGGAAGGAAAAAATTAAGGCAAGAATTAAAATAATCAGAGAAAAGCTCATGAGGAGATGTATCTTTCATGCTTTCTTGTTAGATCTTTTTTATAATTTGAATCAATGAATCTTTCCTAATGATCATTCTATAGTTTTGATTATTTGAGAGTTTGCGGACCTATTCTCAATTAAACTGGCATTTATGGTTGGAGCTACTCATAGTTTATTCTTCATGAAAATTACATGGACTCTACGGATTGGCATAACATTGGAAACATGATTAATTATTACAAGTAAAAGAATATTGAACTGCACCAGTGTAAAAAATACAGCACATAAAGTAGAATCAGATATGATAAGAGCTCATGTTTCATAAATATTTTTCTTTGCTTGGATCCGCTGCTCTATTAAGCTCTCAAACCTATATTCTGAAAACTGGACTTTTCATTGAACTGTTAAGGGACAAGTTTAAGATTCAGCTATTCAACCATCATAGTTCAGACATTACCTCACCTAATTTCTTCATCGTTACTTCTTGACACCTTTGGAAGGGCCACTTCAATATATTAGAATTATAAATTTCCCATTTAGCCAAAACCTTGACTTTTTCTGTGTGTTGTTCTGTGGGGGTTCAAAAACTTGACTCTTGAATTGCATGGACATATTTTAATTCCTAAATTTGTAGGCTGGCTGAACTCTTGGAAAGGAAGAGGCAGAAAAAACTGAGGCACAAAGAACAGAAAGCGAAGGAGCAAAGGCAAGACGAGAAGGTCGATGTTAAGGAGTGTATTGATGACACTCTGGAGGCTGTGCCTCAAGCTGAACAATCTTGCCCCTTGGCTATATCTGATTCTGATACGCTTGGTTCAGAGACCCTGCCAGATGATGTCCCCTCATCTCTTGAACCCTTACTACTACCAAGAACAGACGAAGATGTTGATTTGGAAAATCAGATAGTGCATGGTGGTGAAAGGTCAAAGTTACAAGGAAATAGTCATAGGCATATGGTTGTTACTCGATGGCATGCTCCTTCAAGATCACAACGGAATAGTCTGTCAAATGTTTTCCATGCAAGTCAAAATTCTCAAGCTCCAAAACCTGGTGCCATGGAGAAGCATGGAATTCAAAGGGATTTTAAGCCTGGGCCCATGGTCTATGGCAATAGAAAGTGGAGCCAAAAACCTAAACCAGAATATAATGGGGAGAGTCTTAAAGCTAGAGTAAAAAAGGAAGTAATAACTGAACCAGAGCATGAGAAGAAGGGGGAGGTTCTGATTGGCTCTATATCTGTCACTCTTGGAAATTGTAGCCATGATGAAAGTAACAACTTGGATGGAGCCCAGGATGATTGCCTTATAGAGCATGAAATTTCAAAGAAGAAAAATGTGCAGGAGAAGCACAACAGACCTGATTCTGTTCAATGTGGCATGAATCGGCCAACAGTAAAGCTTTGGAGGCCTGTTAGTCGAAATGGAACAAAAGGTCTAATACTGGTTGAGAATGGTAATAGAAAATGCCAACCCGATGGCATTGATGGTAAGGTTGAGGATCAGATCTTGTTCAAAAACAGCTCTCTAAGATCATGTGCCATGGATGATAGCTTTGGTGGGATGGAGAATGGTTCTCCACTGGGGGATCTTAACCGAGGAGGCTTGCAGTTCTCAAGCCATGAAGCAAAGGCTTTTCTTGCAGAGAGTAAGTTCAACTTTGTTTGCAGTTGCACGTGTTATAGTCCTTTTCCGACCATAACATGTCATCACTCTGCTCTTATATGTTCATAGTTTAAGTTGCTTGGCTCTTCTCACACTTGTCTGATTGACTATATTATAATGTAGGGTGGAAGCGGGCCATTGCTGCTGAACATGTGAAATTGGCTCTATCCCCAGACTATCAAGTTGCTGCAAATCATTCATTGGATATTAGAAAGCAAGACGTCATTGGCAGTGCAGAAAATCAGTTGGTTGATGTGGAGGCACAAGAGTCATCAACTGCTAGAGCTGCTAAAGCCAAGTGTAAAACAAAGCGTGATAAGGGTGTCAAGATAAAGTATATACCTAAACAAAGATCCATCACTTAATATAAGATTGACAAGAGAAAGGGTTATTTTATTTTATTTTACAGAGGTGCACAGTTTAATCATCGCTGTATTCTTAGCAGAGGTTGCAGTTTTACTGATGGTTCTGTCAGAAATTTGAAGACAGGTTTTGCCGGAAAGTCCTTTTTTGCTATTCCGCCATTTTTTTCCCCTTCGT
Source organism: Populus deltoides (assembly GCA_015852605.2). NCBI lineage: Eukaryota > Viridiplantae > Streptophyta > Magnoliopsida > Malpighiales > Salicaceae > Populus > Populus deltoides. The sequence goes on along the minus strand of CM027584.2, from coordinate 1,011,774 downwards.
CATAGGATATTCTACTTAGGTATTTTTGGAGAAATAGTCCAAATTTTTGTGTAATAAATTTGGTTTTCTTGGCATTGCAAAGTTCGGGGTTCTTATTTTCATCGATTCAGCAGAAAATGGAACCTGAATGTAGACTAGCGAACATAGCTTTTATTCATTTTTGGCCATTGGTCATTAGCTGGTATGTAGGCTTGTTCAGGTGATTTTTGATACATCACTTCACTTTTGGTTAATCTCACGTTAATCCTTCTGGTTTGGTTAAAAACAAGTTCGTTTCAATTAGAAAATTTTATAAAATACATTACGTTTCAAAACCTGATTTAAGAATTGAACATTTCATAAGGTAGAGAGTGCTTGCTCACGAAGTTATCGCTCCATAAATCTTTTTTTTTTTTTTCAAAAAAGATGAACTTTGTGGGTGTGCAGGGCCTCTTAGCCCCCCTGATCTCGTATCATTCTCTATTAAAATCAAAGTTGCCATGGCTTCAAACCCTTTATTTTGATTTTAGTAGTAAAGCTATCTGTGGATCCATGAAAGAAATTACTGTCGTATTCTTTCTTGAAGAGTTTCTATATATCAAGCATAGCTGAGCTACAGCTCTTGTATTTATTTTTTGGGGTTTTCTCGTTGGCTGCACCAGCGGCATCACCACGACAGAAAAGAAAAACACTGCCAAGCACTGAAACTTCGGTTTTTGCATGGGTAAGAACCAAGAACTAAAACAGTGACAATCCCAAATCTGAAGCCTTAAGAACTGCTACCACGTTGACCAAGAAGATACCACACCCACAATTCCCACACCAACACAAGCCACGTTTTCTACTTATCCTCCTTAAGCTCCTCACAAACTGCCGCTTGTACACTCTCCTTGCCTCATACCTATTTACTAGATCGAATATCCTCTCCTCTTAAATTTCACTCCTCTGATTCTTCTCTCCATTTCTTTTCCGCTCTCAATACTGTACACAAAATTGCAAATTAGCCAAAACTAGAACAAAATGTCAGGTGGTGTTGGTCCAACATGTAATGACATAAGCCTTCCAAACGAAAGAGAACAAGAACAGAAGCTCCAAGAAGACCTTGCTTCCTTGAAAAACCCTAAAAGCACTACCACTTCAAAGAAAGCTGGTTTCTTGAGCTTTCGTCAACTAAATGTTCTTGCTGTTATGACTGTCTTTGCTGCGAGTGGGATGGTAAGCCCTGAAGACTTTGCTTTTGTTGTCTTCTCCATCATTTACATGTACTTTTTCTCCAAAGTTGCATTCCCTACCACCAACCCTCCTAGAGACTCTATAGTTTTCGATCTGAAAAACAAGATTCTTCGCCTATACGTGTTTGTGGGTGCTATTATTGGACTCTTTCTCCCCATAGCATACATCTTTGAAGGCATTTTCGAGGGAGATAAAGAAGGGATCAAGGCAGCAGCGCCGCATGTTTTTCTCCTAGCAGCTCAGGTTTTCATGGAAGGAGTGGCATTTTCTGACAGGTTTTCGATCCCAATTCGTGTTTTCGTGCCTGTGTTTTATAATTCAAGGAGGATTTTCACACTTGTGGATTGGTTGAGGGATGAGATCTCAAAGGCGGAACAGGATGGTGGAGGATCTACTTGGAGGCTCCATTTTGGTAGAGCTCTTGCTGTGGCTAACCTGGCCTTTTGGTGCTTCAATCTTTTCGGCTTCTTGTTGCCTGTTTATATCCCCAGAGCCTTCAAGAAGTACTACTCTGGATTCAAGGTCAAGGATTAAATCTGCCATGGTTGTTTCATAATTCATTAGGATGGAGTAGAAAAATAAAAATATCTTAGTTTCTACAGCTTCATATGCTGTAATTATTTGCAATAATTAAGCAAGTGCTCCTGTATTTTTTACTTTTGGTGTGCTAAATACTTGGCCTTATCCTAGACTGATCACTTTCTGGAAAATAAAATCAAATGACATTTGATATAATGATAAAAACGGTGGCGTCCGTCGTGCGGTTTCAGGCATCCGTTAGACTGGTTACTCCCACTTGTGTCACCAGACAACATCTAGGAACGAGAGGCGTCAAGGATTTGTTACATAAGCAACTATGTATCGTCAAATCTTTTTCTATAGGTTGGAGATCTTCATGAAGAAGGCGATTGGAAGCATTCTGTAAATGTGGAAAAAAATTTGAATGGCATTCAATAGAAAGAAAGAAAGAAAAAATTGTGGAAGCAAAATGTTTCGAAGGTACAAGAGCCAGCCGATGAAAACAGCTGAAAGTCACAAACAAAAGCCAACAGCAGAAAAAATATAGACAACTGAGCAAATTGTGCTCAAATTGCCCACTATGAGTTCTTTTCATTTCTAATTTCTAAACTTTTCGAACATACAAGGATGCCCAGGAAGAATTTTGCATTTTTGGTGGGTCAAACAAACAATATGCTCACATGTGATACACACCAAATAACAGCCTCAATTCTTCCAGCATCTGACAGCAGCGAACCCCGTGCAGTATCTTCTCCAAAACACTCATGCTGCTGAAGGTTTTTGAAAGGGCAAGAGTATCCTCACATTATCTCCGGTCCAAACCTGTTATACATATCAAATATTGCATTAATTACATTAGAAAGTATCTCAATGGATCGAGCCCTATGGAAGTCCGCTATACCATCTAGACCAAAAGATTCATGTATGCTATTCCTTTCTGTGAGGACTTGGAAAAAATTTTCACCTAACAAACTTGAGCATCCCAGACAACTTCCACTGACCAGGCTGCCAAATTACACAAGCGAATGCCCAAAAGAAACGAAAAAGAGAAGAAAAAATGACCTGAATATCTACGTAAAGATCCATTGACATTCATAGATACAAGCCTTCTTTCTGGGCCCAAAGACAATATTTCCTGCATCCTTTCTGGCCAATCCGAATTTAATCTACGAGCAAAGTCCTCAACCTCCCTGTATTATAGAAAATTAAAAGAGAAGTTGTGAATCTGAATCAGAGAGCGCTAAGAATCCTCTCTCTTCCTAAGAAATATATAGTTTAACAAACTTTTGCAGTCTAAAATATACTGCTGTTTCAACAGTGTCAAAATTCCACATGAAATGCTGCTAGTAACAAGATACAAATTGAACTCATTGACTGAATCAGATAATCAAGCATTATAATTAACCTGTCAAGTTCCTCCATCTTTGCAGGATCTAAATCATCATCAATGCCAGCATCATCAAAGTCTTGAGAATTTGAAGTTCTACTAGGAGAGGCTGCCAAAATACCGCTAACCTCATCATTAGGGCAAGCAGAAGGGAGAGTGTCTGACTCCTAAGAAATCAACCAACAACAGCGAAGTAGCAATGAGAGAAAAGCACCCTTCACAGTGCCAATAAGATAATCATGACATGCAAAACTAAATGACACAATTACTGCAAAGCAATTCCATGAAGCAATGAAATGCGCGAGAGAAGATTGAGAAAGAAATTGAAACCTTCTTTTGGTTTTCATTTGAATTGTTTGAGGAGGAATCTTTTGATTGATCTTTTTTTCTCCGGTTTTTCTTTTTATTCTTACTCGTTCTACACCCCTTTGAATCTGCAAATGGTAGCGCATTTGATAAGTTTCCAAAAACAGAAGATACTTTAAAAGATAACTATTTAAGTACTGATTCACTCAAAAATTCATAGAAGCCATATACTGAACATGAATATCATTAAAAAGTCTGAAGCGACTGAAGAAACCTGTTGTTATCAAGTGCTATCGATTTGGTAAGAAGATGGTGCTAACCATCTTCAACAGGATAATGAAGAAACATCCACACACATACCTCCATCTGCACCATTTATAAATGATAGGAGATCCTCAACTGAGCGGTCATCTGCACGCTCCTCCTCAACCTCAACATCCTAGAACATGTGAAAAATCCATTTGCTATTATTACAAGATCCATTTGCAGGTATGAGGAATTGAATGCTATAATGATTGTAGAGAAATTAAAACCACACAATTAAGAGATGCACCAACAGAAACAAAAATCAGCCAAATGATATAAATAAATAAAATGCTGTCCTTGGGAAAGCTGGAAAAAAAAAGCAACAACCTTCAATTTTTCTCTCTCTTTTAATTCTTTCCGCTTTCTTGCATATAATCGATTTAGAAGCCGGATTCGTGGATCATCAGTGATGTTTCTAAGAGGCTCCAATTTTTCTTCCTGGAAAAAACCAAATCTACATGAAAAAACACTCACACAGGCTAAGAAATAAAGCATTGACTTATTATTGGCAACACCTCTGTGAGATCATCAGGCAAATGAAATGTTTCACGTATCTCCTCGGGAGTTTTCCCTTCAATAATTCGAGCAAGCGCACGGCTTGTAAGATCAACCAAAGGTTTCAACTGGAGGCTGTCTGCAGCAGATGTCAACTCACATAATCTTTTTGTATCCATCCGAATGAACTTTTCATCAAAAGTTTTTCGCTCCTAGAAAAAGAATGAGCAAGTAAAAATAACATTACTACTCAACTTGGCCATCCACAAGCTATCCTGTCCATCTCCCCACCCCATCCTCCAACACACACACACACACACACCCACGCCAAAAAAAATATCTAATATGAGATGATGGCATTTCTCTAATCCCTAAAATTCCAGAGTTCTGGGAAGTGATAGCATCTGAGAAAGCAGAAGAATTACAGGATCTGAAAAAGTAGAGAAGAAAATGAAAAAAACAAGTCAGACCTTATTAGAGCGACCCGGTACTTGATGAAACCGGCAGTAATCAAGTATTAAGCCCAAAATGGCAGGATTCACTCGTTGAGGAAGTGATATAGCATAATTCTTGGACGATCCCATGCCTGTTTGAATAATTTCTCGGCATATCATGGGGCAAAACATGGCTACCTCTTCTTCTACTTGTTGGATAGAACCATCAGCAGTTTGGAGCCAAATGTAAGACTTCATCTTCATACAGAAAACCCCAACAAAATTTAAGAAAGAACACAATATAAAGGCAAATTAAAGCTACAAATGAACAAATAAAAGAAAGGGGAAAAAAAGAAAAGCTTGATGCCAGCACTGCGTATCCAGAAATTAAAATTCCAGCAGTTCCTTTTTCACCCAATTTTAAACAAACCTCAACTACTGAACAACCTTTATACAATCATATTTCTCAACCCTAAAAGTTTTACAATATTCAACCTACTGCGTAACTATTCATCAAACAAACAAATTGCCAATAAAGATGCATATGTTACCAACAACAAGCCAATTAAAGAAGGAGAAATGTGATCTACATCTATACAAATCAATTTAAAAGGAACACAGAATAAAGCTAATTAAAACAGAAAAAAGACTATTTACACAACTATGTAAGACATACCTGGGGTTTCACTACAGCCATTCCAGCTTCTGACATCTGGTAAAAACTGTAAAAAACTTATTAATACTAATTGAGAGCTTGCACCTATGGTTTTAAAAACAAGAAAGAAGCGAAGGAAATAAAAGTTGTGTCCTCGTCAGAATGTTAACTTCTTCAGATGCACATAGGCTCTGTATCAATGCTTCCCAAAATGACCCTTTGTTGAATCCCAACGACATGAATATCAGCATATTCTTATCAACAAAACTTCCTTGAATCATGAAAAAAAAAAAAAAACAAGAGAAGCAAGCATCATGTGATGTTATCTTAATTGAACAAATGGCAGTAACCAGTGAAAAGATTTACTATAAATCAAATCTCTCCAATTTCTTAATCTCCAGATCTTTATTAAAAAGATAACCAGGAATTCACCACAAAAAAAGAAGTTGCCTAAGCTCGTCTAGAACAGGAACTTATAAAATGAAAACTATACATTCGGTAATAAAGAAAAAAACCCGTCCATTCGTCCATTTTTGTTAACGAAGGAAGCATACAAGCTTTGCCGCAATAAAAATGTAGAGAGGAAAAGGAGAAGGAGAATGTCCAACACCTAAGCTAGTGATAAATTCAATCTCATATTTTTAACAATTGCATGAAGAATCATTAAAAACAAACAGAGAGTTGCATCTCTTCCTTTCAAGAAAACTTCACTATCTGTTATAAATAACCTCAAGAAAAGACCGAGTTCGAACTGGTGAATACAAATTCAATTTCCAACACTAAAAATCGGATACAAATAAGAAAAAAAATTCAAAATTCAATCAAAATAAGCTTCAATACAAATGGAAAGCAATAACATTCATCAATGGATTAAATTCAAGAGATGTAGAATGAAGTTTCTAGCTTACCTTGAGTGGGAGAATTCAAGAGATTATGGAAAAATATTTAGACATTTAGGGTTTTGGGTTGCATTCTTTTTCTTTTTAAAAAAGATTTTAGCTCAGGGTTTATTTTTGGTATTAAAGATTTTTTTTTTTAATTTCTGGTGTTTATTTCTCTTTCGTTGTTCTTTCTTTCTCTTTTGTTTATGGTGAGCTGCGTGTTGGGTGGTGCACGTGACTTCTATCAAGAAGACGGTCTGCCTCTCACGTGACTCCCTCTCGTTCTCTTAGTTAGTTTAGTTAGGGTTTCAACATTGTAAGTTTTTTTGAGTTTTAACTGCAGCTGTCTGGTTTCTTACCTTAACTGGGCTTACAATTTATATGACAGCCTTGGTTCCTTCCGTTGGCCGTTGGGTTCACTTCCAACGACCGGTCCATCATCATGTTTCCATTATTACCCCTCCCAGATTTCTTATTTACGTTCTCTTGTTTTGTACGGTCGATTTGTATTTTCCTCATCAGCTCTCAAATATCAAAATAATATTTATTTATTTTTACCTAATTTCACATGCCTTGCCCATGAATGTTAAGATCAGTACTAGAATTAGAAGAATTCATTAGCATGTTGACATTAATGTCTATGCCAAATTACACTTATTTTCATATTAGTTTAAAATCGAATTTTTTTTTATGATTTAAGTTGACATACCATGTGTGTTAAGGTTTGAGTTTTTTTTTAACGAGAAGCTTTAATGAATTAAAATGAAATATTTTTTTGGATGCAGGGAGAGGTTCTTCAATCTCTTATAAACAAGCCAGCCTATTGATCATTGATGCGTGCGTGCGTGCGTGCGTGTTCAAATATGCAACATATTTTTCCAATGAGATTTGATTAATTTCGAGGAAAATTTAATCTTTCGATGGATCATGCAAAATGTAGCTTTCTCTTTGCTTTTCCTGCTGTAGATTACATCGTATGTGCCTTTTTTTTCTTTTTTTTTTTATTCAGTGGGGTTGGAAGGCTAAAACTTTTTAATGGATTGGTTTTGATCTTGATGGGTTCTAGAGTACGTTATACATATTTAGAAATACAAATGGGCATAGAGATGGATGCATGCTTGTAACTCGCAAGTCCCAGCCAAAAATGGTGCCCCAATAACATCCTAATTACCTTGACAGATTAATTAAATTGCCAATTTAAATAGAAACGACAGCGTACGGAAGTGGCGGTTTTCCTGGTGCCAAATAAAGGATGGTGGCTGGCTTGGCGGTTGGCAGTTGGCAGCAGCGTGGCCATGGACTTTTTATCTCTTTGCTCCACCACAGCACTAGTCATTAGTCAAGAAAGATTGATGCTGTCCTGTCATTGTATACTCTGCCACTTAGCTGAGTTTTGGTCATCTAACCATCATGTGGTTGTTTAACAGGAAAGGATCATCTGGGTTCTCTTCGTCTTCCACGGCTGAGGAAGTCACTCATGGGGTCGATGCCTCTGGCCTCACTGCCATTGTTACAGGTCTTACATACTCTTTTCTGTTTGGATTATGATTGTCTTTCTTATCTGAATTTATTAGGTTTAGTACGTCCAGAGTCCATTTTGATAGATGAAAGAGACGGTAATTTAATAAACTAACAAATGTCTCCATGTTTGACAGGCCTTTCCATCTTTTTATGGTTATACATAGGATCTCGTAGTGATACATTGCCATCTTAATTATAGCTCTCAAGTTTTACTTCTCTTCTATGCTGTCCCGTTTGTGATTAATGATGTTAATTCATGTAGCACTTGGTGCAAATTTGGGGTGATCTTTGAAAATTTCAATAAGATTTATTAGGATGAAATTGCGGTAAAGGTTTGTGCTTCTGTAGATATTCAGGAATCGTGATTATATCTTACAGAATTCAGATTCCATCTTGTGCCCTTTAGTTGTGGTATTTGTATGGTGAGACAATACCCAAAAAGCCTCAGTTATTTGCAAGTTCATTTCATTTGCTAGTATATAATGCTAGAACTGATAGCATCTAGGGGATAACTGACAGGGTTTTAGGATCTAGTTCTTCACAATTCTATGAAATGAATACGCTTGCACGTCTTTGGAAAGATTACAAAACCTTTATTGCGGAGAATGTAAATCTATCTACATGCTTTATGATTAATGGGTATATTCTATAGCTTCTTATTGTTGACTGCAAGTATTGCACAGATTTTCTTGTGTTCAAGACATTCAATAATTTGTATTTGCACTATGAACTGACAAGCATCCTCTGATTTTAGGAGCATCTAGTGGTATTGGCACTGAGACCGCACGAGTTCTTGCATTGCGAGGTGTCCATGTTATTATGGGGGTCAGGAATATGGCTGCTGGAAGAGATGTCAAAGAAGCAATAGTTAAGGAAATACCCTCGGCCAAAGTTGATGCCATGGAATTGGACCTAAGTTCTCTGGCATCTGTGAGGAATTTTGCATCGGATTTCAATTCCTCTGGTCATCCATTGAACCTCTTAATGTAAGGAAAAATAAAGAATCTTAATGATTGAACGATATGGCCTGTGTTCATGCATGCATAGCTTTCATAGTGTAGCCTGAGCCTTCTCAATTTACTGAATTATAGAAAAATGAATGATTTTATCTTCTCTATTGTAAGTAACAATGCAGGAATCATGGCGCCACCATTCATGCACTCCAAAGACAACATGGAGCTACAGTTTGCAACAAATTACCTGGGTACTAATATTATTATTTTTTATAGAAAAATCCCAATTTAATTATTTCTTATCCAAAAAACGAGTTGACTAAGTCATTTTCTCTTAATACTTTCCACAGGACATTTTCTTTTGGCTAATCTTTTGTTGGATACCATGAAGAAAACAGCACATGAAAGTAACAGAGAAGGAAGAATTATAAATGTTTCCTCAATGTTTCACCGTTACCCATATCCTGAAGGGATTCGTTTTGATAAAATCAATGATCAGTCAGGGTAACACTATAATCACTCAGAATTGCAGAAATTTCTAATCTTGAAAGCATACTAGTCAGCAAACAGGATTACAGTGTCCATAATTTGATATACTTATTTTTAAACATGCCTACTCCCAGGATATTGGCAGGTGCATTTTAGGTCTTTCAATTTTCTGAAGACCATCATATTTTTATATCTATTCTGCTTAAATGATGAAATAAATCTTATGTCTTAAAGTGAAATCTGAACCTGCAGAACAAAGTTGATGAAGTAAAGATAATTCTCTTAGTGCTATGCATGGAGAATATATGCATGTGATACTTTGACCTGTCTTTAGTTTTTTAAACTATTGTGCATGCTTCATATGATTTAGCTGAAGGCCTTTCAAATCCCCATGATTTGTGATTGAACATTTTATCAGTAAACATGAATACTTGATAGCTAATAGCTTATCATATGTCAGTTTTTAGTCAGTTTTGTGTGTTTGTATGATGTGATTCACAAGACATAATTGTTAAATGTAGTATGACTTTTTTTATTGAAATAACCTTCATAAAACATCTCAGTTTCTTCCAGTATCATGTGTAAGCTCTTAAATCATGAAACTCTATCGGCATTCTCAACATGCATTGAATTTGATGCATGCTATTCAGTACGTTTGACTTGTTGCTTGATATAATCTTGCTATTTAATATCGATCTCGAATGGAGGATTTTAATTGTGTCTATGATTGCTCTTGTAAAGGTATAAAAAATTCCAGGCATATGGCCAATCCAAGCTTGCTAATGTGCTGCATGCTAATGAACTCATGAGACGATTCAAGGTATCTGGTCTTCTTTTTGATAACAGGGTCACAGGAAGTACTTGATGGTGAAAAGAGAAAGTCGATACATTCTTTTATGGATACGGACAAACATTTTTTTTTTAGCCACAATAAGATTCGAACCATTCTTTTCTGGAAAAAAAAAAACCTCTAACTGCTTGTAGATGATAACCTACACTATATCTGTGCATGGATAGATATGACGTTAAGGGTAATCAGTTATAATGTTGGCTGTTTTGATAATCAGGAGGATGGAGTAAACATTACTGCAAATTCACTGCATCCTGGAGTGATCGCCACCAATCTTTTCCGTCATAATACAAGTCTTGCAGATGACAATCCCATAAGAGGTTTCACATTTTGACTATGTTATCTTTTGGGTCCTACTTCTCTGGACTGAGTCCTAAATTCAAGAGCAAAATAGCTTCTTAACTTTAGTTCTTTTGATTTAATTCAGTCTTCCTTGAGTCGGCTGCCAGGCTTGTTCTAAAAAATGTCCAGCAGGTGAGCTAGCTGCCTTCCATAATAAAACTCCTAATAGCACTTAGTTTGTTTACAAAGTTCCCTAAACTACATACCTTTATTGCATAAAAGCCTACTAATTCTTCGTTTCCTTTCACATTTCATTTTTTTTTTCTTGAATTTGATTGCAGGGTGCTGCAACAACGTGCTATGTGGCATTGAATCCACAAGTAAAGGGCGTAAGTGGTGAATATTTTTCAGGTTGTAATTTGGCCAAAGCATCCTCAATGGCTAAAGATGCTGAGTTAGCGAAGAAACTTTGGGATTTCAGCATGAATTTGGTTGAATAAATGATGCATACAAGTTTCTATATTTCCAAAATAATGTATTATATTTGAGAGGGATTCTTGTATCTGAAAAAGATGAGGGTATATTTTATTTGACATACGGTCTTTGATATCAATGTTTTATTATGACCATGCACTTGAGGAATACTACTTTCTCAAGAAGAAGAATTTTAAGGAATGCCATTTGTATTTCATTTTGGAAAAGGAATCAGTCATGACATGCCCTCCCCTTTCCTTCCCTTCAAACTCTTAACTGTACAAAGCTGAAAATTATCAGACATGATATCAGCAACTAACCTTAATGAGCTTGCATGCATTGAGATCATTGGTTGAACTAAATTGGCTTCATGGGCAGACCTAGTTTCCATGGACTGGACTGGGCCCCTTGCTTTAGCTCGTAACAGAAAGGAAATGGATAGACCATCACTATCCACTGACCTTTGGGGAGTACAACCACAAAGAAAGGGCTACTGCAGAAGATGTGGGAATGACAAGAGAGAGAGAAATTGAGCAAAAAAGGAGCATCTGGGTTCTCAGCTTCTTCCACAGCTGCAAAAGTTACACAAGGGATTGATGGCTCTGGTCTCACTGTGTTAAGAACTCTCTAATTTGAGAAGAAAGTAACAGAAGAAGTAAAGAGACTTGCAGTGTAATGCAAAAACTGGATTTTCTTATTGCTTGACCATCACAATTACTTTATTTATACAATCCTTTCTCCTCTTTCCAACCACTAACTAACTTCTAATTGAATTCTAACTGCCAACTAACTCCTTGCCACGTGTGATTCCCTTCTAACTGCTAACTGCTGCTTCCTGTTACTGGTACTGCTGGCTGCTGTTTTTGTAAACAAGGTTGCTTACTTCTTTCAATCTTTGCTCCTGACAATTAATCCAAGTCTTGTAACACACTGCCATTATCACTGGTCAAGTTTTTTTTTCCTCCCAAAAATAAGTGATCTTTTGAAAGCAAAAGCATTGGTGAAAAGTTCTTTATCTGATGACCATTGATGTTATTCTGCTGCAAGAGCATCAAGTGGGATTGGAGCAGAAACAGAACGTTTATGTAGTCATGGGGAGTGAGGAACATGGTAGCCAGCAGGGAGGTGCAGGAAGCCATGGACCAAAGGAAATCCTGCTGCAAAAGTTGATGCCATGGAATTGTTTTTAAGCACAATGGCATCAGTTAAGAAATTTGCAGCAGACTTTTAAGTCCTTGAATCTTCCCTTAAACCTTCTCATGTAAGTTAATTGGATAACAGGAAAAATGATTGATGGACTTTAATTTTGACTACTATTTTCATTTTGCTTACGTTGAGCAGCTTTTATTGTTTTTACTTCGTGACAAATCTTTACCGAATGCAGATATACATTTGGTAGTAACAACGCAGGAATCATGGCAACACCATTCATGCTTTCTCAAGACAAACATAAACTTCAATTCGCTACATCATTTGAATGGCTTCGCAACTCATGATAAGTCGAAAGGCACATGATACCTTATTATTCAGTAAATTGATGACAACTAGAAAATACAGAAATCGCTGGATTAGATTCTTTTCAGTTACTAGTGGTAATGTACATACAAGTAAATCAGTTTGAACGACAACAGTTAATCTGCCCCAGCATAAACCATTGCACGAAACAGATAAGCACAGGCTCGTCAAATCCCCATCTGCTTGGTAAACAAATTTCTAATCCCGGTTCAGTTCATCTTCTGTACAGCCGTTTCAGACCCAGAAAAGTAATAATCGTACTTGCTACCTTAATCTTTGTTTTTCTTCTATACCACGATCTAAAAGAATATACAGTTCTCAATGCCATGAATAATTTCCTTACTAAAGGAACTGCCATACACTGGATCATCAGAGGCCACACCGTGCAGGGGGGGAATGAATCCATTATCTTAATTCAGTCGAGTGCTGGAAAGATTTCCGCTCTTAAGTTCTTGCAAGTTCGCAAGTCATGTCACCACAAAATGCCCACATGAGCGAGTTTCTTAGTCTAGTTAGCAAGCTCCATTTCAGTGCATCTAAAGATCCGACCAGAGTGAGTACTGTAAAATACCTTAACATGCTTGTCATGCATGGATCCAAATGCATAAGCTTGGAACTACACTGACCAGTCTGCCCCCAGCCACCTCATCACCTTAAACCTTATTCCACATTTCCTACCCCTTGTTGAACATGCCAGTTTTCCTCAGCTGTTAATGTAATGAATAAAAAATCATATAGAACCAAAATGACCATCTCAAAACCTTGAAAGCTTGCTTTGATCCGTCAGTCCACAAACAATTTATTAGATTATATACCTCCAGTTCGACTGGGTAAAGGAGAGTTGGGACTTAGATCCAGGGATGGTTTCATTTTCACATGATCCCTCAAAAGCTGCCGAGACACTCGATCAGCCAACACTGATTGTCCATCATAAGGTTCCCCTTGAGTAGGCCTTCCAAGCTGCTTTCCTATGAGATCATTTTCACATGGAACCAGCTCTGAGAAGATGGGAGAACCTGGCTGCATTCCTCGAAAAAGATCAGGACTGGAATCATGATAAGCCAAGCCATTGACATATATACCATTTGAGTGATTTTGCATGTTTCCAAAACCCTCTTGGAAGTGAACTGAATGCTTCAAGTGATTAAAAGGTATAGCACCAGTGCCACCTGTCAGAGGTGTGGATGAGCCAGAAGTGGTCCGTGGGCTAGCTATGGGTGAAGGAGACATTCTTCCATTCAGATGTTGTGGCGACCTTGAATGCAAAAGCGGGCTTCCAATGGGAGAAACAGGGCATGATATGTACCTTGGAATGTGTAAATCACTACAGATTTTGGGAATTGAAATCAGACAATAAGATGATGATTTCAGTAATGGCAGTGATATTGTGAGAGAGATAGATACCTGGTATGTAGACCAGTTTTTGAAACTCTAGATGAATGAACTGCAAGCCTCTCTGAATCCAAGGTGGGAAAATTTCTTGCATGATTAATGCCCTGAAAAATGATCAATAAAACGCAGCAACACTTAACATAGCTGGTATCCAAGATGGGAATGATGCAATAGACACGAAAAACTGCTTGTTTGAGATCTCAGAGTAGCAGCATCAAAATATGTTAACCAACAAACCAGTCAAAAGTTGCTAAATCTTCTTAGCCCAGGAACAGTACTACCTACACAGGATTTCATGCAAACCTAAATCAAGGCACTTACAAAGAGACTAGCACTACATGAAAACACGCAAACATTGAGACTGTTACTACACTCTACAAGCAAGATGTATTGCCACTACATGTACCTCAGCCTTTCATCACAGATTTTAGGAGAGCCCGACTAATCCTTTTCTCATAAATGGAACTATTTCTACATTCTTTCAAGCAGTCATTTGCTCCTTCCAGGTCTTGCTATCTTACAACATTAAGAGCACTTTAGTAGCTGTCATGAAGCATTAGTGAACTTCCTATACATTAACCAATTTGTTCCAAAGTTGCTGATTGGTTCAGAAATCCAAATTTAAATGGAAAAAAACAATTATCAAAAACCACACCCAGATATTCTTCTATAAGTCATGTTCTGTGATACTTAACCTTTACATGCATCTCCAGGTCATCAAATAACCAATTCATCTCTATGAACTCTTTCAACAAATCTTTACTGCACATAACAAGGCAATCTAACTTATTACAAAAACATCTTATGGTTTTTGTCCTGCTCCTGCCTTTGATGACAGATCTAAAGGTGTCTCCCATGTCATACTTCTAACAAAAGCAGAAGAATATGGGTTGTGTAACCTTCAACCCCAGACACATATTGGCTTATCAACTTCTCTAACAGGAGAGAAATCCAATGGTGTCTCTCACATACATACTAACAAAACAGAAATATATAGGTTATTGTTTATACAGCCTCCCATCCAGTGCATGCATCCTCTTTGCTACACATTCTGCTTGTATCCTTACCAGTGCAAACTTCTTTCCACAAATTCAGAGAAAGCAATCTATACCAGACTGTAAAACTATTGTGACAAAAAAAAAAAAAAAAAGATAAGTTCCACAAATAACCAAACTTCTTTCTTTCCCTAATTTTTGTCAGGCATCATTACAAATTCATACAGTTATCATGGCATCAAAGGACTACAAAAAATGCATTTCAGCACCATATCAGAGATAAATTTAACATGATGCATTTCCTAATTAAAACAAACAGAAAATACTAAAGGAAAGAAATAAAGTTCAACATCATGGCATGTGAAACTTGACCTCAGTAGAAATGAAAGGACAACATGAAAAAAGGAAATACCAGAATTTTAACTCCATTTGAAACCCCAGGGGGTGGATCTGTAGGATCAAGGCACAGAATAGGTCTTTCCAAAGGCGGAGCTAATTTTAAAAAAGGATGCTCTAAAAGCTGGGAAGCTGTAGGACGATGTACTGGATTGCGTTGCAAACATTGCCTAACAAAGTCCTTCCCTTCATTTGAGAGGTCCTCTGGAATTTCTGGGAGATCCTTGCTATTTCCAATTTTAAACATGGCAGCAACCTTAAGCCCGCAAAACAAAGACATCAGACAATGAGAAGAAAAAACAGAATCAGATACCTGTGAAATCTTTATAAATGAGAACCGTGTGTCAAGATACATCAGATAATTGACATAGGTATCCTTGGATCAACTAAAATATTTAGCTTTTAGACAACATAACATTTAAATATCATCATATATAGGAATTACCCCTTCAAACTGGCTCCAAGGTGGTTTTGTAGTAGCCATCTCCAAAACAGTGCATCCAAGACTCCATATATCCACAGCAAGATTACAGCCATTTGAGTTCTTTATAACCTGTGCAAACAATGAAAATGAGGGTTTAATATAATATGGAGAACACCATATGATATGGAAAGAAAGATCGAGCAAGAAAGGACTCTGACCTCTGGGGCCATCCAATAAGGGCTTCCCTTGAATGATAGTGGACATGACTGCCCGGTGATCTGCAAAACAGAGATTAGATCAGTTGGGCAAGCAGGATATGACCATATTGGGGGGCGTAAAAGTAGTCAGCAGCACTTAAAACTTTTTTCACCAAGTGCATGCACCCAAATGATATAAACTTAATAAATCAGTCTTCACAAGGTAATTTTTCTTGCTGGTAAAGGATTACAAGAGCTGCCAAGTTGTCATATGCACCATTCAACTAACTCCATATCCCTAGATATACATAAATCAGCTCCTGTTCGGACTGAAATTTATCTCATTTTGGAGCAAAAACTAAATGCCCACACTTACATGTTTTGCCATGCCAAAATCGGCTAATTTAACACGACCATTCGGATCTACAAGTATGTTTGCTCCTTTGATATCTCTGAAGAGACAAGATATTCATCAAAATAATAAATGAATAAATAAAGAAGGAAAGGCAAGAGAATATTAACAATGTTTAAGTTGAGAAAACAAATTGTTATAATTTAGAAGATCAAACAAAGGCAAGTCCACTCACCTATGGACAGTGCTTTTAGAATGCAAAAATGCAAGTCCTGACAAGATTTGCTGGGTATAACTGCGAATAACTAGCTCGCCCAACTGGCCATACTCCTGGAGAAGTTTATATATGGACCCGCCAGATACATACTCCAAGTATATATAAAGTTGGTCACCAACCTGTTCAAAAAATCATATAGTAATTTCAATTGTTGATTCAAATTGCAAATTGCACACAATGCAGTAACACTACATGCCGACTTATTGCACTATGGAGTTAAATAAGTCAAAACTCAAAGTGACCAGAAACTTAGTTTCTAGAGTACCACTATCATGCTTTATGATCACTGACTGTCATTCTAATCCTTACATAAAAGGACTGATTCTGATAGCCAAAGATTTTGGTATAATAACGCAAGATTCAATATAAATATCAAGGGATTAAATTCAATAGCACCTGCATGCAAAAGATAAAGAATGGCGCATGAGACATACCGTCTCAGATCCATAGTACTGCACAATGTTTGGGTGCTGAAAGCGGCTTAAAAGAGAAATTTCCTGTCAAAAGACTGAAAGTAAGAACTTCTTCCAAAGTTATTTAAAGGTTGAATAATAGTAACAATAAAAAAACTGTCGGCAAGCAACAAATTTTATTTTGTTGTCACAGGAAACTTCATTGTTAATGCGTAATCAACTTACCTGCATCAACTGCTTAGCACTTTCTTTTGACTTGGCATCATCTGAAAACAATGTCACTTCCTTCATTGCACACATTTCACCACTATCACTGAGCGATTGTAAAGGTAAAATCAGAAATAATTTCACAAACATTAGGAAACTAAGGAATAGTTTAAAATGTCATTCAATCAAAAAGTGGATCCAGTCATGTAAGTTTCCATGAGAAAGAAGCCACAAAAAAATAATTAACTTAACTGATTGAAGTCATCTTTCCAAGTTAAAATTGAAGTCAGGATAGCAATTACATAATTGTAGATCATAGACAGTTGAGTATTATGCATCAAAGGCATTTACATGCAATATTGTTAAATCAAACAAATTCAAGCATCTGCTTTTGGGGCTTATACCTGTTAAATCCAAGATAGACATGTCCAAATGTGCCTCTACCTAGCAGCTTTCCTTTTTTCCAGCGAGATCCAGGGCTTGTTGGGTTCTCTGCCCTTCCTGGACTTCGTGGCACAGAAGGGGATGCTGCTGCCGAGTTTGAATGAGAGAAGGGAGAGGGGCTGGAAACTGTTACAGGAGGAAGGGGTAGCCGGTGACTTTGTTGTTTCCCATCATCTGGCCAGCTTGTCTGGGACTCGATTGTCCCTCCTGCTCTAGGATGAATTGGAGTAACAGCACCACTCTGGACTCTGGAGCTGGGGCCAGGACTGGTCATTCTAGGACTAGGTATTGGAGAACATTCAGGGCTACCCCTGCTTTGTTGCCAGAATAATTGTCCTGACATATCCCCTCCCATTGAATTATGTCCAGAATTGTAACCTGAACCAGGGCTGGAGCAATGGCCAGATCCTAGTAAATTGACGTCTGGGTATGGCTTCCCAGCCCAGAAAGCGGAGTTTATGACTTGCTCAGCGCCAAATGCTCTCATAGGACTTCTGGAAGGACTTGACATGTAGCTGTCTGGAGCACTGCAGAAAGAACCATGTTTTGGAACCTGTAGATTCGGCACATGACTGCTTATAGGTCTCCGTTTAGGTGATGTTGGGGAGGTATGATTACCAAAAGAAAGGTTAGCTGGTTTCTTTGCCTCTCTTGAGTTCACTTGGCTGACGGTAGCCCAGTGATCCTTGACCATTGCACTTCAGTGGAAAATGCAGTTCATTTGCATGAGTTAAATGAGGTAGCAGATAACCCACAAATAATGAACATTTAACAAAAATTACACAGGCTTACCTGGAAGGGCTGCTAGCAATAGTTCTGGTCCCAAGGTCATAGTCAGTTGCCAGAGGACTACGATGACTTGAGTCAGCAGGATCTTCACTATCAGTGGAGCTCTCACTGAAAACTGAAGTAGTGGCCAAATCCCCATCTAAATCTGTTGGATTCGACTTATTGCGCATGCATCCAGGTCTTGGGGGAGGCAAATACAATGATGACTTTGCACCCTTTTGCAATCTTGGTTTTGTTGATATACCAATTCCAGAGTCTGTACGCCCCACACTTGCAGGGTGCACACCAGGAAGGGGAAGTGGTTGGGCATGGGGCCTCTCAGCAAAACTCTGACACCTAGAAACATGTTTTGATGAAGGTGATGGTGATGGTGATCTTGATTCTGCTCGAGATTGAGATCCCCTCTCTGAGATAGTGTCACTACAGCGTCTTCGAGAACCTCCAGGTCTACCATTTAGCTTACCATCAGATGGACTCTTAAATCTTCTGTGTAATGTATCAATAAAACTTTCCTTGTTTGCTTTCTTCTTCACTTCTTTAGATGATGACTTTCCCCACCATGAAGGCATCTTTTTCTCAATTTTTCTTTTTGGTTTTGAAGAATCACTATGCAAATTTTTCCTAAGCTATTCCATACTGATATCAAACATTCAACATAGCATCTCTGTATGAAGTTTCGAACCACATGAACACCCTAGAATGCTTGATGTCTTAGAAAGTTCGAGTCCTTCGTTCAACAACGAAGTTCACTACAGGAGTTGCGTGAAAATTGCAGCTAACATTCCAGGAGGGAAGTTTTGAGTGATATCGTAAACTTTCAGAGATTATAAACCTGCAGACATAAATTGAAAGGTCCATCTTCAATTCTCTCAAGAAACTGAACATCTTAAAAAATAACAGAAATTAACCAAAACTATAAAATTTACAAGAGCTAAACCACTAACACTGTCTCAGAAACTTAATTGCAATAACACATTTGCATGAAGAAGAATACATATGATTTCATCTTGTTAATTCTAATCACGCATTTGTATGAGCCAACGAGTGTTCATGTACAAAATGGTCTTTTGGAAACCCAAAAACCCATTATTGACTGGTTTTTAGGTTTAACAAACAGTTTCAAGTCTAATTCCAGGAATATCCATTTGACTTCAATAATGGAAAGAAACATCAAATGTAATTTTCCAAGAAAAAGAAACACTCCATTCCAGTACTTATAAATCTAAATACAGGAACTGACAAAACCCAAATCCTTCGATATCTCTAACACAATTATTAATCTCAGATTTTACTCTCTCTTTTTTTTACAACTATAAAAAGAGTGAGCACAAAGTGGGTTCCTTCGCTCAGTTTCTTTCACATTCTCTTCATTCACGCCTATTTTCTCAGGAACCAAACAGACTCTAAAATCCTCAAATTGCTAAAAAGAAGAAAACTTCACCAAACAGATCTAAACTTTTGAAAAACAAACATGACGCGAACAACAAACACCGAAACCAAATCCATTTCCTTCAAAATATCAGTAAAAAAAAAATGGGGCATAAGAAAAACCCTTACTTTTCCATATGCTCGATGAAGCATCGAAGCTGAAGTAGAGGTAGATGAAGTGATTGATTAGAACAACAAATCTTCCAAGTTTGAACTCTGAAGAGTGAAAGAAGCAAAATTAAAAGAGACCCAATAAAAATCTGAATCTAAGAAATGAGAAAATGAGAGAAAGATTTCGAATTTGAGAGGTAGTGACTATAACAAAAGAGATCGCGCTAGATAGAGAGAGATTTTGATAGGAATGTAGAGAGAGAACAGAAAGACTGTCTGAACTATGACATGAACTTTGTATTTGCGTTGATATTTACCATATTAATAATTTAATAAAATATAATATAATACAACAGTGCTGCTGCTGCGGTTATTATTTATTTATTTATTTACTACTACTACTATTTATTATTATTATTATTATTATTTGGAATTGTTGGTTTTTTATTCTTTTTGTGCA
Organism: Populus deltoides; assembly: GCA_015852605.2. Classification (NCBI taxonomy): domain Eukaryota; kingdom Viridiplantae; phylum Streptophyta; class Magnoliopsida; order Malpighiales; family Salicaceae; genus Populus; species Populus deltoides. The sequence continues at coordinate 991,610 of CM027584.2, read as the reverse complement.
AGTTTTACTTGTAGCAGGGAAATTCTATGATGAGCTTGGAAACTTACTTCCTTCTAGTGTTCTTTTATGCTTGATTTTGTCTCGACATCATGGATTAGCAAAGATTATAGAGCATAATTAAATTGTGATTTATTGTTTATTTAAAATCATGGAATTTTATGTCTGAGATTCGGTTCAAATGATAGATATGCTTACTAATTATTATTTTAGATTTGAACTAAAAGAAAACCTGCGAGACAAATTTTTTATTGTTGTTGTTATTGATATACCAAATTGAATGTAAATTACATATATATTAACCTCAATTATGAAAGTTTAATATATTAAAAAATAATATAACTTATATATTTTTGTGTTGAAATAATTATTTGATATAATATTAAAGATAAACTTGTACAAGTTTCAAGTTTTAAATGGCCTTTACATGAGAGTTGTGTTAGAGAATAATATAAATTATATTTTAGAGTTTTACCTGAGAATTAGATAATAATTTAAATTATATCTCAAAGTTTAAAGTTTGACATACTAAATAAATAAAAGTTAATTTTTGAGGTTGGAATTAGAAAGGAGGTTGGGGGTCATGAATCCCATGAATGAATTGTTAAGAAAATTAACTGGAGAATGATTTAATATTGATAGATGAAAATAGATTCTGCAAATAACATGAAGGATAAAAGAATATAAAGATGCATTCATGTGTGTGGTTTCTTTTTCTTTTTCTTTTTGGACGGCTTGAGATATCATGGAAGCTGCTAGTAGCCCACAATTACTATGCAGGACCAATGACTGATCCAAATTGACTTGTAGCTAGCAAATCAGTTGTTGACTGCATTAATGGAATAAAATCGAAGGAGCGGCGGCGGTGGCATCATCTACAGACAACACAGGGGAGATCGATGGAGAGAGGACGGCATGGAATGCATTAAGGGGAGCGAGGGTATGTACGTGCCTGCCTAATCAACCCGAGGCATAGGCATCAGCCTTGCAAGTGCCTAAATAACCCGAGGCATCAGCCTTGCAAGTGCCTAGTTAAGTGACAAAAACACGAGCATATGTGCTAATTCACATGCATGTGTTTTCTTTTCTGGCCACCATGAGGTCAGGGAGGAGGAATTAATTCCCCTCTTTCTCTTAGAACATGTTGTCGGATAAAAAGTCAAGTCGCGTGCACAGTTCTCTTCTCCACGGGGGCTTATGCCTCGGGTTTAATTTCTTGCCAAAAATGTCAAACAGAGCACCCTTTTGACAATCTTTCTCATTAATTAATAATTAAATATCCATTTGCCTTCTCTATTGTAAACCTAAGAGCTCACGTGGGCTTCGAATAATATACTTAAAAAAAAAAAAAAAAAAGTCAAAAGATATGTAACTGATACCAGGCCGTGCAAAAATCCATATTTTTCGGGAAAAAACATATATACGCCTCCAAGTCAAAAGGTTAGGGAAAAACAAACCTCGCGATGCATTCAAAAATCTACAAAATATTATCTTTTCAGAAATTAAAATATTATATATGTGCACAATCTGTCTGTTGGGTATGATAGCTATTTGACACACTTGTCATCACGGTTGTAAATTTTTCTTAGAAAAAAACTGCAGGTTATTTTCTAAAAACAATTCAAAGTATAAATAAAAAAACTCATGCTGATAATTATTTATGTGAATAAAAAAATTCATAACAATAAACAAAAGATAAACTAAAAAAATTGAGTGATGAATATAGGTTAACATATTTAATATCTCAATACCGGTAAATTATCTGGTTGTGTTTAATAAATTTATTTGTGAAAATTAATATATAACAAAAATCAATACACACATAAAATTTATTAAATAAAATAAAAGAAAAAAATTTCATGCAAAACTGCATATATTAAAAATTTTGTAAAAAAGTAAAATTTTGACAACCTCTTCTCTCTCCTCCACCCAAAAAAAAGACTAAAAAAGAAAAATAAAGTTATATATCAAAATGTATTTTTTAAAAAAAATTACAATGACCGATCATGCAATATCTAAAAAAGATAGGAACGTAAATAAAATCTTGAAACGAATTTCAAAGTTGTCACTTATGTCACCAATATCTATATTCTGTGATTTACGTAGTTTTTCTCTTTAATAAACAATCACGTCAAAATAAGAGGTATAACTTATTATTTATAAAGAAATTTAAAAAAAACCCTATAGATTGATAAAATATCAATTTGCCCCTAAATAATATTCATATATTAACTAGAGATAATTTTAGAAATTAACTCAATCAAGTCCTTACTTCTTTTTTTTAGATCTATAAATATAATCCATGTATTAATTATATTATAGTATTTAAATTATAAAATATATTTTAATCAAATCATACTTAATTAAATCATCACGATTTAATTTCTAAGTAATGATTCTTAATAAGTCCTTTCCAAGCACCTTGATTGTAACCTTTATCGCCATTTCTTTCTTCATTTTGGATTACCATATAATTTTCAATATAAATTTTTATATTTCTAAATTACATAACATTTACATAATTAATTAAAGAAACTTTGAGTTACATTTGAGGATAATTAGATGAGCAAAAAATTCAAAACCCATAAGAAAAATACAGATAAGGCAAGACACATATGCCCTATTTAATAAAAATTATAACCATTTAACCACAAAATAAAAACACAGTCATATTAATCTTTAATGTGCATAATCATTAATCATGCATAAAAACATTTTAATATCATGATAAATTACATTACATGCTTTAATTCTAATTATTGGTTTTATGTGCTGCTATACAAAAATATTTCTAACACTTAGAAATATTCAATCAAATCTAATTTAATAATTTCCCAAACAAAATAAATTTTATTTAACATAAATTCCATGGAAAAAACATTTTTCAAAATTTAATAAGAAAATTAATCACATTAAAATTCTTATTAATATCCTAAACTATTTTAGAATTAATTAAATAAAATTTTCTAGCTTAAAAAACTCTCATTATTTTAGAAAAACTATTTTTATAAATATTATTTATTTAAACCATTTAATTAAATTAATCCTAATCCCATTAGGATATCATAGAAATCAAAAAATAAATTAAATTATTTAATTCATTCCTAATCATAATTGGAAAATTAATTATATAGTTAATTTAATTTAAGGTATAAAATCTAAATTTTATTTAGAGAGTAAATTCATGATTTACCTTGAGACCTTAAATTATAATTATACATAAAGTTTGAGGGCTATATTTACAATATGCAAACTTAAAAGTCTAATACTTCAAATTAAAAAGGGTAAGGGGTAAGAGGGTAATTTCCCCAGACCCTAAAGAGACACCAGGGGCATAATTATAATTCTACCACTCTCCTTTCTTTTTTATTGTTGGTAATGACAACCGGTAGTGCGAAGAACTACCCCTCGCGATGGGCTTCCAGCATAGCCAGGAGTAGCCATGGGTTGCTACCTCCCATGTTAGACGCTGCAAGCAACAACGTCCATGACAACCATTTTTTTTTTTTATTAATTTGTTAGGCTCCGACCAGGGTTGAAAAATCTGGCTAGAATTGGCCAAAATAGTAGAAATATCCTTTTTTTTTAAATCTAAAGAGAAAAAATATTTTTGGGAAAATAATTTTACATATAAAATTAAATTTGAAATTAAAAACCAATAATAATTAAAACATGCAAACAACAAACTTGATTGTCTAACAATGGCTCTAACACCAGTGTTGATTTCTTAATATCATACACGTAGTGGAAGCAATAAAAAAAATTATTCGGGAATTCTTAAGATCTCGTTTGATAGATATATAATTGTTTAAGAATTTATTACTTGAACATCTAATCTTCTTTAGCTTTAAACAATTCTTTAAAGACTGAGTTGTTGCAAACGACAAATCGTCTAGTTATCAAGTCTCCAATAGTAGTCTACCACCAGTAAGAAATCTCTCAAATTCCCGTTTAAGATAGAGAGATTGCTATGTCTAGAGTGCTAATATTCTATTTTGTAACTTGCATAGTTTTTTTGTCTAACATACGATCATACAAAAATAAGAGGTATAACTTACTCTTTATAGAAAAATTCAAAAACCCCTATAAATTGACAAAATGTCAACTTGCTCCCTGAATAATATTTATATATTAATTCATGATAATTTTGAAAATTAACTCAATCAAGTCCTTATTTTATTTTTCTAGATCTAGAAATATAATTCATGTATTAATTATATTTTAGTCTTTAATATCTAAAATATATTTTAATCAAGTCATACTTAATTAAATCATCTCAATTTAATTTCTGACTAGTGGTTTTTAATGTGAGTGACCCATTAGGTTTCTGATATGTTGGTTTAAATATAAGTTATAATTATAATTAAATAGAATGAAATAAATTAAATAATTTAATTTATTATCAATTCAACAATTAATTAATTTATATTTGAAGATCAGGTGCATTGTCTAGCAATATGTCATGATCTTTAAAATATTAGAAAAGTCTTTAGTAATTTGACTTAACCTTTTAGTGACCGGTTTCTCAGTATAATCAAGATCCTTTCATCAATAAACATCGAGGATGTCTACTAGTTAAATCATGTTTGCTCTTGCATAATAATCAATGATCGTTTGAATAAAATTTGAAATCCTTTTCAAATCTAATTCCACCTTGGCTAATGATTTCTCAGTCAATACTATTTGAGAACAGATGAAACATTTTTTCTAATTCACCTAGGGTGATGAATCCTTTTTTGATCACTCAAGTACCTTCATATAGTTCATGTTATATTCAATGTCTGTCATTTCATTACCTTGATTAAGATAACATATAATATGATTAAAGCATAACATTCTTTATACAAGATAACTTAGTGATATCAAGTCTAAGAATCACCTTTATAACTGTCATATAAGTATTTTCATAGACATAAGTAATATCTCCATAAGTGATATCTCCATATAAAATTCTCATAAGTGATATCTTTATATAACTGTCTTATGACAAGCATTTACATATTGGTTCTACATATTCCTTATACCTTAACTTAAGATCGTCATTTTCAGTGCAAACTAGAATTTATAAAATGCAATATGATTTTCATATTGCTAAAATGTCCGTTCAATATGTCAGTGTCACTCGAAATGGATGGTCAGGTATGCTGATGCGTCCGCAGACAACTGTTCAAGAAGCAGCAAAGTTAGAGCCATAGATGGCTGTCAAATCCAAATCCCAAATCTGGGGATTTCTTCTTCTCTATGTGCTGTCTGAACTGGACCGTGATTAAACCCCCAACCGCAAAAGGGAAAAACAATTCATGGCTTTGAGCTGATACATATTGAATGAAAGAAATACGGATCCACATTTCTCAAGAACACCCAATTTGATACAGCCGGGGTCTATTATCTTTTGAGCCAAAAAACTGTAAATGAAATATGGACTGTCCTAGCTTAAAAACACAAGTATCATCTAATAAGTGTTAAACCAATGGCAGTAATAATAATAGTAGATGGAACTCCGAATTTAAGGTGCTTCCAAAAAGATAAGTTGTAACCAAAGTGTGGGGCACGATGAGCTTGCTCACAGACTATCAAGTTGGCAGCTGATCCCAATAGTGAAAGGTTCCCAGCTACTGTGCTCACCCAAGCTAAGATGAGCCAGGCCTTCTTCTCATCAGCAGCTGAAATTGCAGCTGCTGAGGCTGCTACCCGTCCTCCAAGCAAGAGAACTAACAATATAAACAGGTTCAATGATAAGCAACTATAAAGCTACTCCAAATTGGTTTGTTAAAATGCTGCAACTAAAAATATTATATTAGCAAATTTTCAAAACTTGCCAAAAGAAAATTTTGTTTTAGCCTTGTGAGGGACCATCTTGCTAATCACTCTACAAATGCAGGTATTGCATTATGCATGAAGCAGAACCGGTCAATATACAGAAAAGCCAACAATGTTGCAAATACAAACTTAAGCATTGGCAAATCTCAAGACTCGTTAGGAAAAGAAATGCAGTTTCAGAGGGTCATTATTGACCATTTCGTGTTCTTAAACAATTCCAGTGTTCCACCACATCTTGAGGCCTTATTCTTTCCAATTTACTAATAGAGATTCCATAGGAACTTTTGTTAGACGAGCTAATCTTTTGAAAACAAGTTGCACTTAGCTGCTTATTGGAGGTGTCTCCAATGGTATTTGGCACCACTATGCTAGATTGAGGGCCGCTCAGCATTGAAATAATTAGTATCCCAGTTTAAGGTTTGTTTTCTATTTGTTATAGAACCTAGCTACCATAATGCGTCATACAAAGTCAGTTCACTATTAAATGCACAAAAATGTTGAAAAAGGTCCTCTTAGTTGCAAGGAATTGCAGCTAAGTATATTACTCATCCAACAAAAGAGCTACCAAAAAAAGTTTCAAACAGCTAACCAAGAAGCAGAATTCTTTGGTTCAAATTAAAAAAAACAGAGTTTCAAGTGGCAGGAACATCAACATACCAGTTGGTACATTTGAAGCAAAATTTGACAGCACAAGTATGACAAGGGCAAGAATTACTATTCCAGCAGCATGATCTATGCGTGCATAAGGCTCCATGAAGTCCCACAGAGCACTTGGAATTCCAGTTTTGTTAAGGCCATCAACCGTGATAAACATTCCACAAAAGAAAATTAAAAGGGAATACGAGACCTGGTCAAAGACGAACCAACTTGGATTACTACAGGCTCTTCAAGACATCAACGTAAACAAATCCATTAATAACATGGAGAAAAAAGAGCACAATAATAGTAGAATTCACCTTCTCAAAGCATGGTTGAGCATCCTTGAAATCAAGAACCACAAGAGCAAGAGCAGCAGTAAGTGCAGTCCATGACATATTCAGACCCAAAAAAAATGCAATCAACATGCCTATGGTAACAAGGTAAACACATGATTTCCACAGCATCCTTTTCCATTTTGTGGCAAAGTCTCCTGATGAAAACTGCATTGGTGATAAATCTCTCGATCTATCCATTGACTCTATCCTCCTTGAAGAGACAGTTTCGTCTCTTTTCTGGGAAGAAGCATCATTTGTTATCTCTTTTGATGCACTCGAATTTCTTGCAGAGTCGTATACACTAGAAGAGTCACTGTGGATTTCGTTCTCAGTTGAATTTATTCGGTTTCTAAGAGTCTCAACATGGTTTACTTGACCACTCATATTGGGAGAACTTTGCATGTTCACTGATTCTAGTCTAGAATTCCATTCTGGAGAATTTACAGATGAAAGATGTGACATGGTAGCAGGTGAAAAACGATGAGAAATGACATCGCCATCTGCAACAACCTCTGCAGTTGCATCTTCTTCATCCTTCTGAGCAGAAGATAACAACTTCCAGTACATGCACATAAGGATCAGAATATTCACAACAACTCCCACGAGCATAGCCGGTAGAATTCCGAAAACAAAACTCCCAAAAGCAATCTTACTCTGAACAGCTATAACTAGGTTTTGAGGATTGCCAATTGGAGCGGCAGAAGACCCAATATTTGCACTTGAGGCAAGGGCAAGTAGGAAAGGATGAGGTGGGAGATTTTGTTGCCTTGTAATTTTCAATATAAATTCAGTCAAAACCACACAAGAGGTGTCGTTAGTGAAAAGAGCACTTGAAATGGCAGAAATCACAGAAATTCGACAAAGCAGGTCCTTGGCTCCCTTGCTTTTCCAGGAGAGCAACTTACCTAAGTATTTGAACATATCTGCTCTCTCAAGATAAACACTGACAACCATTGTCCCAAAGAGAAGACCAAGGATTGGCAGATCAATTGCAGCAAATGCTTGATCTGGGGTTAGGACTCGAAACACAACCATCAGCATAGCTCCCAGGAGGGAACCTGCAGTTCTTCCAACAGGTAGAAAAGGGATAGAAGGGAAAACTGCCAGTACCCAGAAAATTGCAAAAGCAATTGAGCCTAGAACTACTTTCACTGTAGGAGCCATAGCCATGTTTGCAGTTTCGATGAGATTCAATTCCTAATCTTTTCTCAATTTCCAAAGGCTTAAAATGTTATAATTCAAGAAAATCCATTTGATAGCACACCATTTTCTTGCCAAAAACGAAGCGCCAGAAGTTAAAACCAGGAGGATTCTATTAAAGCTTGAAGATCCAGCGCTGAAAGCAAAATTACAGAACTCAAAAAGGGTCTAAAGAAATATCCAATTAAAGTCTATGTCATTGAAGATTGATCGAAGTTGGATCTCAAACAACATAGTACGCAATAGAACAAGAGTCTGGGTGCACATAGGAATTGAATGACAAAAATGTAAACCAAAACAGAATCATTCTTCATGTTTAGAAAAAACGATAATGTCATTGTACTGGTACATGACCCAGCAAACTTGGACAGTTGCTCAAACCATTCCAATTAACAAAGCTGAATCCAGAAACTTTTTATATAAAAAATGAAACAGAAAACAAACATCATGATGTTAAAAGCAAGGAAAGAAACATTATCTCACCTGAACAAAAAGGGAATGCTAATAATCTGCAGTGAATGGAGTTACTATTCCAGCAGCATGATCTATGCGTTAAAAAACTACTTTTTGGTAATGGGGTGGACAGGGTTTGTTTTATGGAAGGCTTTTTATCAGTTAACGAAGAGAAGTGAAACGAAACAGTGAATCGCACATTAGCTAGCTGTCTGGCAAGAGAATTGGTTTCCTGAGAGAGACACCCGGTAACACGTCATGGCAACGTGTCAAGAGGACAATGCATTAACAAAAAAGCTAGATAATGCAGTAAAAACACTGTTCATGGAGTTTTTTTTTTTTTAAAAAAAAAATTCATGCCATGGTTTGCTTGGAAAACCATAGCTGGGTTGGCTATTGCATACTCATGGGACTGTGGATTGGAACAGTCCCTTGATTTTTTTTTTTGGTATATTTTTAATACGTTTTGTGTCATCGATGATTTAATTTCGTTTCCAGTTCTTTGTACATGCCATGGAATTAATTATATTTGTTTTGTGATGATATACATTAAAATCTTTTACCTTTAAGATCTTTTCAAAGAAATACAAAGCTTTTAATTTTTTTTGCTCAAACTTTTTTTTTTATTTTAGTTGCTTGATGATTGATTGATTTTTCAGTTACAGGACATGTAGCTATGGACGACGATCATGTCGTCATTCATGCGCTGGATATTGTTTTGCAGCTTTCCTCAAACTCACTTTCTTTAATAGTATTTTCGATTTGATTTTTGGCTATATCCAACTCTTTTCAATTTATGAAGCGCTTCTTTGTCATGGAATCATTGGATGATAAATATTCTTAATTTAAGATACTATTGCTCAACCACTGCATTCATTATGAATCTAGATCCTACTTGCGTTCTTCATTTTCCCTGCGCGGGCAATCCAACCAGTAGATAACGAGAAAAGTCCAAGCAATTCTCACCCGGTAACACGTCATGGAAACGTTTCCTGTCCGTTCTCATTTCTTTCTGGACCAGTTAAAAAATATTTTCTGTCATCTGCCATTGTTTAATGTTTATCTCATCTCGGCTTTTTTTAGCGATACATGTTTTTTATATATATTTAATTATCGTCAAGTGATCATGTGATGAAGTTTGTATGCAGATGACTCGGGACCTTTATATGTATTGAATGGCCACGATACGTAATTAGAGCCACCATTATTGACTCTTTGTTTATTAGAGTTACAACTCCATGATCAGGGGAGTTGAGTCCGGGGACGGTCCATGCGAGGGGGTGCCAGCTGAGTGTCGAGTTTGCCTCGCCTTTTATTTTCAAAGGAAAGAAGGAGACTTCTTAAGAGAGTTAATTTAATGAATTCGACAATTTTGAGAAATAGTTTATTAGTATTAATCAAAACTAATGCTGGGAACGAAAGCTCATTTGCAATAATAATAGACAAGGTGCAAGCATGCGTGGCAATGACACCCATGTACAGAAACAGCTCCGCAGAAGATTTCAACTTTCGTGCACAAGAAATGCCAAGCAGCAAGACCCCTGCACAAGGAAGATCACAGACTGCATCACAAACACTATCAGTGATTCAATTCTGGAGCACGTGGGGGCAATGATCCGATTCTATATATGTTTCTTCAATTAATGCTGGGACTGCCACTCTTTTTTGCCCCCGGATTTCTATTTGAGTCAATTCGATCAATCGAATGTTTTTTTTCTTTCTTTACAGTATCAGAAGTCTTTCTGGATTGCAATTTGCGAACACCATGCCAATACACGGGATGTCTTGCTGAATTGCAAAGAATATGCCCTTAATTCAAGACATTTTGAATTCAGATATGGCATATCAATTAAAATGAGGGCTCGGCGAGGATTAGTAATCTTCATTAAACCTGCAAAAGAAAAACATGTTCTCTTCAAGAGCACATGGAAAGAAATTAATTATATTCTCCTAATAAGCTTACCCTACCATGGCTCTTCACTCAACTCTGATACCAACACACCAAGTGCCACACAAACCTCCGTTGGAGTCCCAAACATGCTACCAGACACATCACAAACAGCCAAACAGTTTTTCAACCTCACTCTCTGCAATAAATCATCAACCATCCTCGTCCACCACAGCTCTGCAACTTCTCCACCATCATAATCATTCAAAGAATGAATGATCTCATGTGGAAGCAATACACCTGCCACAATCTTAGCTTTCCCGGCTCTCGCATCTTCCAAATACTGTCGGAAACGCTTTCCGTCTTACCTCAAAAATTTCTCCTTGTAAATCTTCATGGTCACAGAAGAAACCTCTTGTTAGGAATGGAATGCCATCTGTTAGCACCAATATACACCTCAGGCAACTCAATAACCTTACAAAGCAGCACCGAAACCTCTTTCCTCAATCCATCGCGAACTCTATAAGAATAGAGTGCCTCTTCAATCCCTTTGACTAGTTGGTACTGCAGTTCAATAGTTACTGCAGTTCTATAGTTACTTAAGAATAAAATGGTTACAAAATGAGCCCCGCAACTAGTTGTTACTGAATCTGGATATATCATAGATAATCTAAAACCACGCAAAATGATGGAAGAGCTCAAAAGATAAAAAATAAAAAAAAATTGACAAGGTTCTTCATTATAGTTCGTTGTCCAATACAAACACGCACAACTACAGACAAGGAGGCATATCATGCTGAACATCAACATATCAAAACCAACCGGATAAGGAGCATTATTTATAAAGTAGCAAATGTCATAAACAAGAGACAAGTATAGAACAAAACCAATCAAATAATATAATCTGACCAGTCAGAGATAAATGAAGTATGATCCATGGATTCTCCAGGGCATTCCTCATGCTTAGCTGGTTTTTCCTTTCCTCCCACTAACCTTGCAGGATTTCCAACTGCAGTGGTTCGAGGGGGCACATCAATTAGCACTACTGAACCTGCTCCGATCTTTGCTCCTTCCCCAATCTTTACATTCCCCAAAATGGTGGCACCAGCTCCAATCAACACTCCGTCACCGATTTTGGGGTGGCGATCCCCAGAGGCTTTCCCTGTTCCTCCAAGCGTAACATGATGCAAAATGGAGACATTGTTCCCAACCACTGCTGTTTCACCAATGACCACCCCAGTTGCATGATCAAAAAGTATACCTTTGCCAATCTTTGCTGCTGGGTGTATATCAACGGCAAAAACATCAGAGACTCGAGAGTGTAAAGCCAACGCCAATGGCCTACGAGACTGAGTCCACAACTTGTGAGCAACTCGATGAGCCTGACAAAATCATAAAACGAGAAAATCAATTAAAAATAAATGTTAAACAGTATGATTATCAAGAATAGTTAGGATAATTTTTTACCTGGCAAGCCAAGAAACCTTTGTAATTGAGGAGGCAGTGAGAGAAAGAAACGCAAGCAGGGTCACGAACACGTGCTGCGCGAAGATCAGCAACAGCAGCGGCGCGAAGACAAGGGTCTGAAGTGAAAGTGTTGAGGAAGAGATCGTACAAGAGAGTTGAGAGAAGCGTTGAAGAGCAGAGCTTGTTCCCTAAATGAAAGGCGAGCGACCTCTCCAAAGACGAGTGAGACAGGATTGTCGAATACAGGTAGCTGGCCAAAGCTGGCTCTGACTCCGCGTCGCGCCTCGCTTCTGCTTTTATCTGGGCCCACACCAAGCCCGCCTCGACGTCCACCGTGGTGGTGGAATTTACTGGTGGCGGCGATGGGTAGCGGAGCTCTCCAGTTGGCATCTTGGTTGTTGGTGGCGGCGATGGGTAGCGGAGCTCTCCAGTTGGCATCTTGGTTGTTGGTGGCCGAGGAGGAGCTGTCGTTTTAGGAAAAATCAGTTCTGAAATCGACTGCGTGAAGGGAAAAAAAAAGGGTGTGGAAATCTTTGCTGGCCTGCTTTAAAAAATCACAAATACCTGACAAATACGTTAGCAGGATGATGATGTTATTTTTAAAAATATTTTTTAGTTAAAAGTAATATATTTTTTTATATTATTATATAAAAAAATTAATTTAAAACTAAGGGTAAGGGTGAGAGACCAGGTCCAAAACACTCTTTCGATTTTGGGTCGCAACCCAAAACGTTTCCAAAGAACTGCAGGTGAAACCCAAGATTTGGACAAGGAAATCATGGGCTTTTGGGCTAGCTCTAGATTCCCAATGGTGGGCCCAGACTTGGACGCAAACCGGCCTAGCCAGTAGCCACCACAAGAAAAATTAGATTTGATTCTTTTTATTTTTAATATCAGCACTAAAAAGAGTATTATTAATATATTATTATTTTTTTACTCGACGCCCTTTTAAAATCCAGGCAGAAACGCAATTTCTAGCAGCAAATGTCAAAAGGAAAGCTGGTGACTGTGGAACGTAAGAACTAAGAAGAATAGACTATCTACAGTCACAGTTTCCTTCCATTCAGGATAGATAATGCACATATGACTAAAACCCTCTTTAAAAGAATCCCATAAAAACTCCTCATGGTAATGGCATCCCTAATTTCGAACTCAGCACCCTTATGTTCGACTTCAACAAGCACAAAATCAGCTCTTTACCCTCTCCCCTCCTCTTCCTTCATTCCTTACCATAAAGCACCTCAATTTGGTCTCTCTACATCGATTGCTCTACCGGGTCTTGGTCCTTTCTCTCAATGGAGTGGTTTAAAGCATCTGGATATTTCAACTCCTCCAAGATTTCTTCGTAAAGGTATTGTCTTTTTTTTTTTAATCTGGGTCTGGTTCATTTAGGTTTCAAATGGGTTCATTTGGTCTTGCTTACTTGTTTTCTTGTCTTGATTCTTGATGAAATGTGGTGGTGATACAGAGAGGAAACGAAGGTGTAAGGGCAAGGTGATTCATGCATCATTGTTTGGTGTTGGAGCTCCTGAGGCTCTGGTTATTGGTGTGGTGGCTTTGCTAGTTTTTGGCCCCAAAGGTCTTGCTGAGGTTTGTTGAATCACTTAAGTGGTGCTTTGCCCTTTCTAAATATTTTCTGTAGCAAATAGTTTGGTAATGCTAAAAGGGTTAATGCAACACGAGATACGCATCATTTTGTTTCTTTTGTTAATTCATTTTTGCATATGAATAAATTGTGCTTACCATACTGTTTTAACAATTCTAGGAGACTAGGGTTGTTAGATTATTAGTTACCTGCGTTTTTGAGCTCTATGCAATTTGCATATAAAGGCAATAAAATTAGGAAAACCTACGCTTTTTTATTTGCCATAAATTTGTAGTTTGTTTAGTGCAACATTAAGAACTGAATTTAGAACCCTTTCCGGGCATCTTGACGACTCTCTATTGCCTTTTGTGTCTCTGTAGCAATTAAATACTAAGTATCAGGGTGCATGTTTTATTAATTTTCCTGTTGTCTGAAAAAAAAAAAAGATTTGTGATGTCTCCATTGAATTGTCTAAATGCAGGTTGCACGCAATCTAGGGAAAACTTTGCGTGCATTTCAACCCACAATTAAAGAACTCCAGGTTGGTCCTTAAAACCTTATGTCCAACGGAATTGTTTCGGCCAATTATTTGTGTAATTCTATATAATTGATTCAACCATTTATATTTAATGTAGGAGGTGTCAAGGGAATTCAAGAGCACCCTTGAGCGAGAGATTGGGCTTGATGAAATTTCAAATCAAACACAAAACACATATAACTCCAAGATAACAAACACTGCCTCAACCCCTTCATCAGCTGGCAGCACCAATATTTCTACAACTGTGGCCGACCCCAGTGAGTGATCTTCTTTCAGTAATAGTTTCTATTTTCCTGCAATAGCATTAATGGTATCAGATGGTGATATTTGATTTCTTGTGATTCATAGTTGTCTGTTAATTAGTAAATTGACATTTACTGGAAGCTTATTCATCACTGAACTTTTGGATCTCTTAGCTAGAGTCTTTAGAGCATGAGTTGTTGGTGGTAGTTAGCTGTTACAGATGCTATTATTTTAGCATATGTAAACTCTTATGAAAGTCGGTATGTTCACTGACAGTTGCTAATTGCTATAAACTAAAAATGAAGGATTTTTCAAAGTAGAAAGTTATAAAATAGATCAATATTTTCAATCAAATTATCAAATGACACGCCTCCATAACAGTTTTCATGGGATTTGACAGTTTTCTTCTTAGAGTTTATCAATCATATCTGAACATTTCAATCTTTTTTTGAAGAGTAGAAGCAAACATATTTCCTTGAACCAGCAGCTGAAACCTTGTAATTGCCTGAGGTTTAAGAATCCATGTCTTGCGTCCAAATAAGTGATCATTTAAAACCTTCCTTCAATGCATAATTGTAAAAACTGTCTCGGCCCTGTGGGTTGACCTAAAAATCCCGGGACTAGAGCCTAACCCGAGCTATGTTGCTAGTTGAATCGGTCAAGACTTTTGACCCGGCAAAACCTATTTGATTCAACTAGGTTTTTAGTGATCTGGGTAACTCAGCCAAACCCATTTCAAATCTGGCTGGTTGAACTATAAGCCAAAATTTTTTTCCTCCTGATACCCAAGAACTTGATATGTTTATTCAACTAATTTATATCCAAAAGTGAAGGAACATGTGTTTTTTGAATTATGGATTGTGGTTGTTGTCATTTAGATATTTGAGTCTTTAAATTTGATTTGTATTTTGCATATTTAAATTATGTTTGTTAATTTGAACTTATAAGTTTTTAAATTGTTATTTGTTTTTTGGATTAATTAAAAATCATGTTGAAATTGAGGCATGTTCTAATTCATCGTGGTAAATTATTTTTAATGTAGTACATCATTGACCTATTGGGTTGACCCCGTGACATAGGCTCATTTTCAAGTCAATTCCTGGATTGGGTCTAACAACTGTGCTCCAAAGCTGATTATGCACTTTATTTGATGGGAATAACCATGGTTGCTTTGTGAGTCTGGTCTGAATAGCTTTAGATGTTGCTTTTAATCAACTCAAGTTGTGGTTATTTTCATGATTGAATAAATTTAAATTCACTACAAGATATTGTGGGTTCTGTTTTCCTATAGCAAGTAACGGTGGCTTCACTTAACAATTGATGAAACATTGTTTTTTGTTGATAAAAAATTAGATGGTGCTCCATCCCCAAACAAGTTGTATACCAGTGAAGAGTACTTGAAAATCACAGAGGAGCAGCTAAAAGCATCCGCTGCCAAACAACAGGGGCAGCCACCCCCTCCAGCAGAAAGTCAGTTGGAACCTCAAGCTCAGCCTCAGCCACAAGGTTAGACATTCTTCCCAATAAATTTGTTCTCGTCTCCTCTGTCTATCTTTCCCACTGTCTAAATGTCTTAACATCTCGTGTATGAACTGGCATCAGAGACTACCAAAGCAATGCCTCCAGAAAAGCTGGAAAATGAAGCACAAAACTCATAGGAAACACAATGGAGAAGAACTGCTACAGCCGTCCATTATTTGAAGTCGGACAGGAGACTACCAAAGCACAAATATTAATCAGGTGTCCGCGAAAGAGGGCAATGGAACTCTATACCTTTTCTTTTGTGGGTGGCAGCGTGAAACCGCAAGAGAGTAGTAGCCTTTAGAAATTCTATATAAAGAGGACCTTTATGACAATTGACAAGTCTAGGATTTCTGGAATCTGTTGAAAAATATGGTTTTTTTTTTTTTTTTTTTGGTGTTACTCAAGCTTTGGGAAAGAATCAGGTCACGTTGTTCTGCAACGATGTGATGTTTCTTTTAAAGAGAGAGACTCCATAGGCCATTGACAATCTTTTAAAGTGATTGGGGGGGGGGGGGGCACTCGGCCTCTTCAAAGCTAGATGGGCATGCTATCAAACAAAAGATTCCCTTTGATCTGATGCTCCACAAATTGATCCGCGTTATGCCTTTCTCAAAAATGCGGTCTCACTTCTATAGTAGGTAGCATGGAATGCAATTGCAAATCAGAACCTGCGGCAAATCGATTCAAGAACATTCGCTCCTGTATTATGCTGCTCAACTCTGCACAAGAGAATAAATTGGTGGAAAAGTATTAAATTATTGCGGCATCCTCACAGAAGCTCTTCTATCTGCAACAACATCCTTTTAACCTATTTTTGACCAAAATACTAAGAAATATTACACTGTTGTACGACTTTTTGTGAAGTTTATAAGACTTGAAAGCTCAATTTATTATGAACTATTTG
The DNA here is from genome assembly GCA_015852605.2 of Populus deltoides. NCBI lineage: Eukaryota > Viridiplantae > Streptophyta > Magnoliopsida > Malpighiales > Salicaceae > Populus > Populus deltoides. The sequence goes on along the minus strand of CM027584.2, from coordinate 975,017 downwards.
TACTTGACATCCATTCCTGTCCCCTTTATTGTTGCAGATATGGATTTTTTTTTTAAAAAAAAGACCCGGATACTTTCTTTTCCATTTATATTTTGCGAATTAGCTGGGAAAAAAATACAGGCGCAAGACAGGGCAAATTTATGCCCTTTACAACAAATTCATAGGCCTGTGAGATTCAAAATCTAGATAATCTGCATTTGCCTGCCCATTATAACCATACATATCAAAAACCTTGTCCTCTGAAGGCATATTCCCGCCTTCTCGTCCTCTGTAGCCCTCCATTGGTGATGATGCCCAAGGGGCTGGAGTAGAAGGGTTGGAGCTAGTGGCCTCTTGATTTAAACCGAAAGTGCTTGGATTCTGGGGAGAATAATTTCCTGCGGGCCTTCTGTTGGAGGAATTGGCTGTTGTCAGAGAAATAGATACTGATTGCTGCTGCTGCTGCTGGTTCTTCATTGGTGACTTGGGACGTAGAGCCTCTATATCAGGAGTAGTCACAACAAGATGAGGTGCCTCGGCAGGAGGATTTCTTCCACCCCCACCTTGCCAAACTTTGCCATCCTTGTCAGAAAAATTCTTGATGTATGCCTGAAAGTTACCAAATCTAGGTTAGCAAACCAAGAGGACTAGAATGGCAAGCATGAACAAAGTGCTCATGTTTATTAAACAAGTATCAGATAAGTCATAATATTCACAATTGCTATTCCATTGCACAAGTGAAATCTTAGGTTGTTGGTCAGCTTCACTAAGATAGTCCGCGTGAAGAGCAAATGAGTGTTGCATTAGAATTAATCATGTGTTTGAAAGATATTGTACCTCAGAATTAAAATTTGATGAAGATAATCCTTTACCAACAGTCAGCCACCCAGACCGAATATTGTGATCTTCACCAAAGAGCTCAAGCCTTCTGCGGCCTAGAGAGAAATGCTCAATTATCCGATACATGTCTTCAGGCTTTTGAGTTGAACCTGCAATTCCAATGGCGTAAAAAACACTAATAAGGCTCACAGTGTCCACCTGTTCAAGGTGATGATTTACAACAGTCCTGTAAAGTTCCAATTGAAGGAAGTATAGTATATGTCATTTATGTCAGGTATTATTACAAATGAAATAAGAACAAAAAATGAGGAATGAATGCGTGCATTACTAAAGCCTTTACTATAATGTGATAACAGACAGACAAATAGCAGTAAACCAGAAAGTTATGAGTTTAAATGAGTTTAAATGGACTAAGACAAACCAGAGCCAAGAATTCCAACAAGGAATTATACTGACCGTATGGAGGTTCCTCAGCAATAATTACATCAGTATCGATGTTAGCATGGATTATGTGACCATCTGTGCTGCGGCGAACTGTTCCTCTTATGCCCATCAAGCAGTGTTCCTTCATTTCAAGGACAAGGCAATAAACAGTCAAGGATAAAAACAAATGCACTTGTGTGTCGAACTCGGGGAAAGCTGCCCACTTTTACAAAGCAGAAAAAAAATCAAATACCAACCTTTGAATGCTGAAACAAAGTATGAGAATCATGTCGCAGACCTGGAGTTGCATTGCTTTTGTTGGTCTTCACCCAACAAATATCCTCACATCTCCGAAATCCCCACTGCGGTATTGAAAAACCGACTTAAAAGGTATAAAATATGAATGACTTTACAGCAGATGATATGGGTGAAGCCAAAAAGAAAAAACCAAGCTATTGTAAAATTATAAATCTGATGTTACAACTGATTGTACAGAGCATATATGAGTGGCAGAAGAAAATAAAAGGGTAAGATATTGTCAGATTTTAAATCTAATGGCTTAATTAATACCTTCTTTAAACATTGTCGGCCTTGCTCAAGACCAACACCATCACCCACCCAGAGGAAGATAAAAGAAGGTGTATCAGCTATTGCCTGTAATCACATGGAGGAAAAAAAAAGCTTTAGATAAGTCAAGAGAAACAGGAAATATATCATCTATTACAAAAGAACATGTAGCTCATATCTACACTTTGTACATTAGCAACTGATGACCCTGGATGCCAATATGAATAACCTTTGCACTCCAACTGTGCTTTAATGGCATGTGATTACTCTTTAGCAAGTAGAACAATTAATACTTAATCGAGGATATGAAAATACAACTCATTTTCTATGGAAAGGCAACTGCAATGAAAAGAGTGGAAACAGAATACCTCAATCTTAAGATTTAGTATTTCTTCATATGTCCAATACTCCATATGGTCAGCAACACCAGGGGCTCGGTGAACATATTCCTCCCATGGAGGGTCCACCAAAATAACATCAAACTTGGTTCCAAAGAACTCTGGAGACAGCTCAAACTCATGCAGGTCGCATTTCATGTACATGGGAGGAGAAGCAGATTTAGCCACAATCTCATCCTTTTTCTGTATAAGCTCCCTAAGCTTGGGGTAATCCTCTACAACACTGGTCAGCTCCAGCTCTCTGATAAAGTTCTGGGGTCGCATACCAGTATCAACAAAATTTTGCGAGTAATCATTCTGTTCTCCTCTTGAAGGGGCTTTGCCTGGAGGACCATTATTTCTAGGAGGAACCCAACCCCCAGCACTTTTATCTGGTGGTGTTCCTCGTCCTACTGGTCCAGAAGCATTAAAACCAGGACCAGATATGCTCGGAGGCACTCCCCTTCCAGGTCCTGCTTGATTAAAAAAGATAGCAGGGTTTGATGGAGGAGTTCCCATGTTAGGGGAAAATCTTGGGGCTGCTGGCCCAGGAGGAACAGCAGAGAGAACAGGGGGGACACCTAGCATATTCATCTCCACACCTCGGGCGCCAGCCCAAACAACTGGTGGAGAAAATGGTGGAATGAAGACACCTGGACTAATTGGAGGACCTGGAGCAGGTGACATACTAGGAGCAAGTGGCTGAAGTGCTCCCGGATGTGGCATTCCAAGATGCCCAAAAGGTGATCCCATTAAAGGCAATGGGAGTCCAACTTGTTGATTATCTCTCCCAGCAGGCCTCACCCTTCCTCCTCTCCCTACTCTGCTCCCTTTTAATCCCTGTAGAGGACCTCTGCCAAAGGAGCCTGAATCCTGGTTTCCATATGGAGGCTGTGAACCACTGCTCGAACTTTGACCGCCACCACCGTGACTGGGCATGGCCCCTTTCTGGCCTCTTCCTTTCCCTCCATGGTACTCAATGTCATCCCTCCAAGAACTCGGATCTCGCATAGGTGCATCATCATCCATGTACTTTTCCTTTGAGTCTCCAACAAAAGGTGAGTCATTCCTTCTTGCCCTTTCATCTTGCATACATGCCCACTCTTCTGTGTTTGGTGCTGATCTTCCATCAGATAGCTGATTGGCCTCAATCCTCCTAGCAAAGTTGGATCTGGACTCTGGTCGTCCATGATCAAGGGGGACCTCTATCACATCGTAATTATCATTTGAAATGCCAAAATTTGACGAGGTTTTCACAGCTTCACCCCTGCTTCGACCATGAGGTCTTTCATTGTCATTCCTTTCACGACCATGTCTTGGCTCCCAGTCTTTGCTACGATCATAAGCAATGTCCCCGTCTTTAGGCTCTCTATCATTCCCAGAGGATTGCCTTCTTTTCCAGTTCTCTTTGGAACTTTCCCTGTCCCTATTCCTGTCATTCCAGCTGTCATCCCTGCCTTTTGATCTGTCATCCCTGTAGCCATCCTTTTCTTGATCCTTCCGTCTCATGTCAACATTTCTTTCATACTCTATTTCAGATTGTTGCAAATCTTGATGACGCCTAATGCCTCTCTCGGGAGTCTTGGACCTGTTAGAGCGCCCTGCCTCTCTTGCACTTTTATCTCTAGTCCAAGTGTTACCATCTTCTTCTGCATTGGAGGACCTTTCATGGCTTTCAGCAACATCTCTTCTGGTGGGAGTTCTCTGCTCTCGGTGCTTCTCAATTGTCTCCCGACCTGATCTATCTTCACGGGTAAGAGGACTAGCCCTACTATCCTCTTCAGCGGTTTCTGACCTGCCTTTACTCTTATACTTCTCCCTCTCTGCCTCGACTCTTCTGTCATCTCTGTTGTAGGTTTTGACACCCTTTTCACTGTTTGAATCCAAACCTCTGCTTTTGCTCTCACTGGGTTCGTTTCTGGCACTTCTTTCTTTAGACTCGTACTTGGAATCAGACACCTTTCCACTTCTGGGACCAGGCTTCTCAGAAAGAGTTTCTTCAGCTTTCCTGTTGGAGTCAGATTCATCACCCCTTCTCCTTGAGTTTTTCCCTGCCTCAGCGGAACTGTGACCTTTCTCTCGGCTGCTATCCTTCCTTTCTGAATATCTAGTATCTCTATCTAGTGCCTTCTCATTCTCTCCGTCATAGGATCTTTCTTCTTTACTTTTAATTGCAGTACGGGAACCCTCATGCTTTGAGATCTTCGATGTCAATTTTCTTCTCTCGCTTTCATCAGGCTGAACATGGCCTTTACTCACAGACTTGTCTCCTCCACCCTGCTTGTTGTCTAATTCTCCATCCTGATACCAACTGCTCAACTTTTCCAAACTACTTTCATCTTGCTTTTTCTTCAATTGCTTGGAGCGCGTGTCTTTTCTTGTCTCGTAATCATCTTCATCACTGCCTGCTTTGATAGACACAGCGCTGCTGCAGCCACCGCCCCTCTTACGAGAATCACTCCTGTCCCCAGTAGAACTTCTCCTTCTCCCACTGCCATCAAATCCTTCAGCATCATCCCCAGAGGTGGACTTCCTAGACTTGGTTGACCTGTGTTTCCTCTTATCACTTCCATCCCACTCGTCATCATCCCCACCCCTATCACTCTTGACATCTGAGCTATCTTCTGCATCCCGTTTCGCATAACTACGACTAGAACGTTCAGGCGGCGACTCCATGGAAATAAAAAAAGCTACTGAAGAATAAACCATTAAAAAATAACAGGGAAATTAAAGGATTGAACTTTGAGATTCAAGTCAACAGTAGCAATGTGAATAGTTCACTCAACAGAAACAAACAATCTCTAGTAGTAACGAATGGCAAGAAGCGGCCAAGCCAAGTCAAGGAGGTTCAATAATACTAATAATAATAATAAAATCAGGGTTTAACCTATTATAAAAAAGAAAAGATTTTTCTAAGTGAGAATAAATAATGTTTATTCAAATCGAAACAGAGCTTAAAAATACAAAAAAAAAATAGGAGCATTGCAATGAATGGATGAAGAGGAAAATCCGACAATTAAGAGTTAATTTGGGTTAAAGAAGTAAGTACCTGATGAATTGAATGAAGGTTTAGTGATTTTGTTGAAGTAATTGATTCATTGGTGTAATAGACATAGAAACCATCCTAAACCCTATCCTACCTTCTCTCTCTTTCTCTGAGATTGAGATTTCAACAGAAAAAAGAAAGGAGAAAGAAATAGGGTTTTTCCTCCTTTAGCTGGGGCTGGAGGTGGCGATGGAGAACAGAAGATGGATATGCCACGACTCCCAACTTTGTTTGACGTCGGTATCTATGGGCCGGGTAGTTTTTAAAGAGGCTTCATACGAGTTTAAATGGGCCTTCCTTTGTTTTACTAAAGCCCATAGTGGATACAGCTTGCTTGTTTTTAAAGAGGCTTCATACGAGATTAATGATTTCTGGTATTATATATAGTCAACGAAATCATTATGATAATATTGATGAGCAATCAATTAATTGCATTTGCTTGTTTCAGTAGAAGAAGAATATCCTTATCCACCAACCCCCGATTGCGCATACAACTCTCTCCATGCTTTCCCTGTTGTCCACGTTCTTAAACGATTAAAAAAAATATACAAAAAAAAAATGGTTTTATTGATATGCATAATCACAATAATATGAAAGAATAAATTCAACCTAAATAGAAAGAAATTATATATAGGATAAACTAAAAAAAATAAAAATATTATTCTACTCTTTATCATCTAATACCGTGATGGTCCTAAAAAAATTTATTGAAAAGAACACATTCTAGCATCTTGTTCTTTGATATAGAAAGGTCTTGTTGAAGATATTATCATCTCTTAAATGTCCTGCCAGAAGCAAGCTGCATTGCTGGTTTTGTCTTAAATTGCTAAAAGTTTGTTAGTTTATGCTATAATAGTTTGATTGTAATATTCCTAACTCTGACGTCAGTGAATATTCAATTACGGATACTTCCAACTTTAACGTTGGTAAAAATATTACGTAGCCAAAAAAACAAAACGTATGATATTCCTGACTCTAGCGTTAGTGAATAAACCAATAAAATAAATTTAAATCAGTGCATGTATATTTTTGTTTGTTTATTTTTCTCTAAGAAAAAAACATATCGTACACCAGATTTGCATTTCACAGTAAAAAATCATAGATTAATTATACAGTGAAATAGCTAAAAAATATGATGGACCTACAAATAAATTCAAAAAGATCCATAATTCTTTTTGGAATTTTTTTTGGGACTGGGTCTAAGCCAGCCCGTAAGGGCTAGGCTGGACCCAGACGACCTGGCCCGGTCATTGTCTAAGCCAGTGACCCGGCTGGGCAAAGCAGCACGTGTGCGCTAATTCACACGTGTTGCTACAGTGTTCAGTGAATTAAAATTCACTTGAACAGTCCAATGTGAATTAAAATGAAGAAGGAGGCAAAGCGGGAAGAGACAAAAAAAAACTTACTTGGTTGGTTGTGAAGACGATGGTCAATGTCGGTTCTCGTCTCTGCGTTTTTGTTCGCTGGTGTTTTTCTATTGGTTTGCGTCTTCTTTGCTTCTAGTTTTATATTTTGTCGCCCTAGTTCTTGAGTTGAAGGAACAAAGACGATAGTGATGCCGGTTCTCAGTGTTCTTTGATTCTACGTGGTTCTTCCTTTTCTGCTTGTTTTTTTTTCTTGCTCTCCGCTGGATTTCTACCTATGTTTCCTCCCCCCTGGGTTTTCTCGGTTTTCTCTCCGTCCCTTGGTTCATTCCTTTTTCTAGTTCTTCCCTGTCTTTTTTGCTCTTCGGTCTCTCTCTCTCTCTATATTCTCTATCTATTCTTTCCTTCTTAGCCCCCCTGCTAATCTTTCTCTGGCCTTTTATAAGGCTAGAGAGAGTGAAGTCGTTAATAGTTCTGCTCTTGCAGGATTGTTAATCGATCTAGAAATGGGATCATAGACAAAAGACGTGGTCCGAGTTTGGTGCCATTTATGCTCGTAAATGAAGCCGTTGACCGTCCTGCTCTTGCAGGATTATTAATCGATCTGGAAAACAAGATCGTAGACAAGAGACATGGTCCGATTTTGGTGCCATTTCTTTATGTTGAATCGGTCTTCAGGGTGAGGAGATGATGAACAGTATGCGTTGAAAACGACATCATTTTCACCTGAAATGACTATTTTGAATTTGGCCTCCGAACTTCTAACATTTAACAATTAAGTCTCTAATTTCACTAATTAAACAATTTCAAGTTCAAGTAAGTCCCCATACATCCAATTCTTTTAATTTTTGACAAAATAAACTCCCAAATTATAATTCAATCCTCAAACGTCAAATTTGTATTATCTTAACCCAGTTCTCAAATATTTTTTATTCATTCATTTTTTATCTTATTATTTATTTATTTTTAAATTCAAAAATTAGGTTATGACAACCCTTAATAAATAAAACAAAAAAACTCTATATTTTTTAGCATCTCCCCTCAAAATACGGTAGCTACAAGCATCGAAAGTTTGCTAACTAGAAAACAAAAGCAAGAAATAAAATGTGACTTGGTAAAGAAATCTACAATCTACAAAGAAGAATAACATAAAAGGCAAAGTAATGGTGTCAGGCTTGAGATGATGACGAGTAAGACGAGAATCGATCTTAATGTGCCTAGTTTGTTCATGAAAAAACGAGTTGTCAGCAATCTAAATAGAACTCTGGTTTGTCATAATACATGGGAATGAGATGAGAAAGAGAAACTCTTATATTTGCAACTAACCAACGTAACTAAACAATCTCTTTGATAGTAGATGTCATAGCACGATATTCTGTTATGGTTAAAGATTGAGAAACAATAAATTATTTCTTGCTCTTTCAAGAAATAAGAGAATCACCTAAAAAGATACAGAAACCCGTAAAAGATTTGCGATATGTGGGATCACTGTCATAATCAACATCAGAGTATGCACGCAACTACAAGGAAGAAGTAGATGAAAGTAAAAGACTTTAAGAGACAGTACCCAGAAGATATTGTAAAATACAAAGAACAATTGCCCAATGAATGATAGTAAGAGAAGCAAGAAACTGGCCAATAACATGAACAGCAAAAGCAATATCTAGACGAGTAATAGTAAGATATACCAAGCTTACAATAATAATACGATATAAAGTAAGATCCCAGATGGAGCTTGAGGGACTATAGAAGAAGAGATAGCTTTAGGTGTACTTGAGAGTAAAGTGTTGGTACCTGTAGAATGATTAATACGAATTAGTCAAACATGAGAAAAGGTATATAAAGTATAAGGAACCAAAGATGATAAACTATCAGAATCCTCATAAAAAAACTATATGAATAAGATAAGATCTAGTTAAGCTATGAGTAATGGATGAAATAGAAAGAAAAGGTATGTAATGTGATTGAGAAAGACAATATGATGAGACATATAAAGTTTCTGAGTTATTGGATCAAAATAATGATACACCTTTCTACTTTTATCATAACCAAGAAAGACACAAATAGCAGATTGAGAGAAAAATTTATTGTGTTCTACAAAAGGACAAAACGAAACAAATACAACCAAAAACTTCAAAGAATGAATAGTCAGAGGCATACCTATACAACTTTTCAAAAGGAGAAAAACACGAAATATGAGAAGATAACATTGTATTAATCAAACATGTAGCAATAAAGATAACTTCTTCCCAAAACACGTTAGGAACAAATTCAAAGAACAAGAAAGAACAAACAATTTCAACAATGTGATTATGTTTTCTTTTAGCAACGCCAGAACAAACAATTTCAACAATGTGATTATGTTTTCTTTTAGCAACGTCATTTTGCTCGAGAGTATCTATACATGAAGTTTGGTGAATGGTTCCATCTTAAACAAACAACTCACAAAATTTTTTAGAGGCATGATCTCCACCCAAATCACACGTAACACATTTGATAACAGCATAATGTAGAGTTTTGACAAGAGTTTAAAATGTTGTATATATCTCAAAGAATTCATAACGATGTTTCATTAAACAAACCCAACAATAATAAGTGTGATAATGAAAAAAAGAAACATAATATCGAGATCCTTTTTTTGTGGCAATAGGAAAAGGTCTCCATATATCATAATGAATAAAATCAAATGGAGAAGAAGGAATATAAATACTTCAATTGAAAGGTAAAGTGAAAAATTTTGCTAGTTTACATCCACTATAATAAAAAAAATATCACAAGTTTGCAAAATTTTTAAAGCTCATGTGGATGCCAAAAACCTCAAACGTGAAGACAAAACATGACCTAAACAAGAATACCATAAACAAAACTAGAAGAATGACTCAAACAAAAAGAGAACAAATCAACACTAGTAGCAGTAGTAGTAGTAACTGACACTTTTAACTCATCCATAATATATAGTATTTTCTTCCTAAAGTCTGTCACAATCAGCTTTTGAGACTACAGATCTTATATATGGTAAAAAGAAGAGGAAAAATGACTAAATAATCACTAGAATCATATAACTGTCCAATAAAAACAATATTCAATGTGAGTTCTGAAATAAGATAAATATTAGGGAGAGAAGATTGAGGTGTGAAACAAAACCAACATTTGCTAAGAGCATAAAGTGTCGTCAGCAGTTATGACAGGAATAGAAGGCGAAAGTGACACAAAAACAAAAGATGAAGAATCTGGAGACATATGATGTGAAGCATCAGAATCCAAGACCCATTCAAATGTGACATACCTGAAGAACTATGAAGCAACTGATTTATGAAAGAAGAAATAGATATAGTTTGTGGTTGTAAGGAGAGAAACTTTTGAAATTGCTCAGCCAAAGTGCTAGGATTGGTGAAAAGACCTGATGAAACTATTGTTTCAGTATTGTGGTGTGATAGTTTATAGCCTTAAGGTGGTCTATGAGCATTAGATTATGACTGGTTGCCAAGCTTGATTATGTTGTCTCAATTTAAGACATTAAGCCTTCTAGTAACCTTTTTTGCTTACAAAAACTACACTCGTCGAAGGCAACCCTTATGTAAGGTTTATTTTGATTATTAGAGAATGACTTTAAATGTACTGTTAGCACAAAAGGATTAGAAGTGGAAAGAATTTTAGTTTCAGAATAAGACTGAGAACGTATTTCTTCAGCCAATAACTCACTAACAACTGAGTTAACAGAAAGTAGTGGAGAACGGTGCAAAATTGAACCTTTAAGTCCTTCAAAATCACTATGAAATGCTATTAAAAATTGTATCAGTCATTGATGCTCTCTACAAGCAATATAGGCACCACATGCCTTTAATTATGTTGATTCTTTAAGAGCCAATTGATCCTAAAGATCTGTCATAACAGAATAAAACTCATGAATACTCATATTTTTCAGGTGAAGAGCTTATATGTCATTCTCTAATTAATATTGCTTTGTAAAATTTGATTGCTTAAATAATCTTTGCAAATGATCTCAAACCTCCTTTGTTGTCTCATAATTTGCTAACTATGCATCTATGGAATGCTCATCAAAATTGTTAATCCAAGTAATAATCTTTGCATTGTTTGCTTCCCAGACCTCTATCAAAGCAACATAATCCTCATAGTATTCCTAGGCATCACAAAAGTTCCACTAACATATCCTCATATCGTTTTACCCTTAAGAAAACTTCTCATTGCATAACTCCAATATGAATAATTTTTTTCATTCAACCTCACACTCACAAATTGAAGCAAAACATCTCTTTCAATGGCCATAATCAACAAACAAAGAAAATATAAACACAAAAGAAAGAAAAACAAAATATCAGATTGTAGAAACTAAACGAATATCTTCTCGAAGTTGGATTTGTAAAAGCTATGTTTGATATTAAACCTCGTTCTATGAAACCATGCTTTGATACCATGTTAAATAATCTAAAGAAATAAATAGAAATATAAAAAAAAGAGTAGGGAGTTAGAGTTTAATTGATACTACACAAACACAATAATTTAAAGGAACAGTTTTAACCTAAATACAAAAATATTAAATATAAGCTAAACTAAAAAAAATAAACATATTATTTAAATTTTAATAAATAAAATAAAATAACTCTATAGTTTTTTAATACTAATCACCTACCACGTGGATGCCCTGACCCGTCTTCCTTCTAGAGTGACGACTGCAGTCTGCATTTATATTTACGTGTGGCCCCTGCATCATTAAGCTACCTAGCTAGCTCCCATCCAAATTTAATATTATAATTTGATGGAGGACTAGATAGCAATGTGTGTGGTTATAATATAATATAATATATATATATATTTAGCAACATCTGAATCCCCTTCCATTAATTGCCGAAAAAGCATGGGATCGGTAAATGTAACACTGCAATTCAATGCCATCTAACAACTCCAGGTACGAATACTTAATTAGTGGTCCGAAGCCCACGGGAACTCGACACAAACTTTCATTCCATACCATGAGGCAATGTTTTGCCAACAGAATACATGATTAGAAACCACAATCTATAGAATATTTATTATTAAGAGCATCAGCACTCCTCTCATACACTAGCTAGTACTTAATTACTTTGACAAAACAGACACAAATTAACCAGCTTCAAGGTCTCCACCCCAAACAACAGCTTCAGGCAACAGCAGAGAGGTTTTGATCGGTTCTTGGATAACACTAACAACGTTATTGGGGCAGTCTAATCTGTAATTAATGTCTTATGATTAATGTTATCCGACTACTAGCAAAACCTCTTGCATCCATCCACTACTATCATTTCATTCAATTAACCTCCAAAACAAACTCCTTATCCTTCTCCAGCCTCTCCATGGCTCCAGCTTCCAAGCTAATCTCCACGTCAATACTCCTTCCGCCACTCTTCCCTTGATACAAGTACACCATCCCGTCGAACCTGTTATTGATTCCACTCCTCACTGTCTCTGGCTTTCCCCACCCAAAATCCACCTCATAAACTGGAAACCTCGGTGAGCTTCCAACAGCTACACAGTTAACACCAGCATCTTTGAACTGATATACCTTCGGTGCACTCTCAAACTGTTTGTTCCGTTCTTCAATGGCTTTAGCATCATGCGTTTCAATGGCTTTTTGTATCATGGAGGCTCCAAATTCAGGTGGGTTCATCGACAGCAACCCGGCAGCAGTCACCGTGAATATGGCCTGAATAAGGTTGCCAAAGTAACTTTCCGGCATGGGGGGATCGACCCTTTTGCGGCAGTCAGCAAAGACAGTGAAAACTGTGTAGTCTTCAGGTTTGAGTTGACGTGCTTGGGTCACATGGCGCCAAATGTGGACAGCAAGTGATTGAAAAGTGGAGAAGGGTTTTGAGCCGCCAGATGGTATGTTTGAGTTGATTTTTGACTTGATCTTGTCAATTCCTGATTCAGAGAATTTGAAGACTCGCTCTCTGAGTGGCAGGTCAACAGGCTTGGCATCATCAGTGGACGATCCATTTTGATCTGGTGGAGAGAGTTGGAACTTTACTTTAGTGTTTCGCACTTTGGTGCGGTCCAGGAAAGGTAGGAGAGAGATTGAAGGCAACCCACTGCAGATCTGGGCCCATGAACTCATAAAGTGCCATGTGGAGGTCCCATCGAGGATGGCATGGTTGAAGGCCAATCCCATTGCCAGTCCATCTTTTAGCTTGGTTAGCTGCAAGCAATTAGCCCCACCACAGAACGAATTTATATATGGTCCAGATCATCCAGGAAAAAAAGAAGAAAAAAAGAAGCCAAATATCAGTCCTCCTGCATAGGAAGATGTATATTGGGCTGTGCTGGGAAGTTACTGAACATTAATTATGGAATGGGACCTTCATTGAAATGTTAAAGCCAGTGAGAACCATTCAATTTACTTCATCTCTTCCACTCTCAGGCCTCAGCAATGGAATACCATCCTCCCTAGTTATTTTATTTTTGAGCAGAGTATAATTCTTCCTACGTAGTTTGCAGAATAAGATAACATGTTGGAACTTGTTTAGAGGGAAAAAAAAAAGGGATGTTTGCATAACCAAGGGTACTTTATTATACACACTTAGCACCCTACCCCAATGGTATTTCATGGAAGCCCAAGGCATTAAATTCTTGAAGTACGATGTGAATCTATGACAATGGTGTCCTAGGAGTATCAAAACTAAGAACAAAGGATTAATATTGAATGGATCTATTTCTTAAACTACCCTAGATCATAAACATGTACATGCAAATTATTCTATTTCTACATGTATATATCTACCATAATAGATTAATACCAAATTAGATCAACATATACTTAATTAGTAGCAGAAATGAATTAAAGCCATCTATCTACTCACTAACATGCGTAATTTTGATAAAATGGCTAGCTATATATATGTATATAAAAAAAGGAAATGCTACCTGCACTGACAACAATGGTCTGTGGAGGCCCTCAGAGTTCAAGATCCCATTGTAAGGTATGAGCTCCTTCAAGGTGGAGGTACCCTCCTCAACAGTTAGATCCTCCACACTGATCCACTCAGCTTTGGCCTCCAACACCTCCACTCCCTCCATATCGTCATCATATTCTACCCTGAACACCCAATCTTCATCCTTTGCTAGCTTCCCTGCAAGTTGATAGAAATCTTCCAGGACAACTCCTAGCCCATCTTTCAACTTCCCTACCCTATCCTCATACTCATCTCCCTTGTAAACCATCAGCTTTTGGTTGTACTGAAATGCTATGTATGGAAGATCAAAAGTGACCAGCTGACATTCACTTCTTCCTAGTTTCTTGTTGGGCTTCACACGGCATTTGCCAGTTATTTTCACCTTCATGATCTCCTCCTCCTTTTCAGGGGCCATTGCTGACTGTTGAAGGTATCTTGGGATGTAATAATTAAAGCTGAGAAAGAAGCTGTGCCTATACTTTAAGACCTACGTACACAAGACTTGATATTTGTGGTGATGGAAAGCTAAAAAGGGAATCGAGGGATACTTATAGAAGAGATGGGCTTTAGGTGTATAGTTGGGATTGCATTTATGGGGTTCATGGAAGCAGTTGTGACCCATTAATATTTCTGATTCAGACTGTTGGGTTAGATCAAGACTTGATGATGAGATTATTAAAAGGTTTCTGATTCAGACTGTTGGTTAGATCAAGATTAGATCAAGACTTGATGATGGGATTATTAAAAGATTTCTGATTCAGACTGTTGGTTAGATCAAGACTTGATGATGAGATTATTAACAGGCTCTCTCTCTTTTGCCCATATTAATTCCCTGTTGTAAATTTTTCAAAGTCAACGTAAATCAGTTCAAGATTTGTGTTCTCTCCTACTTGTACATACATCAAATTAACCATGGTGTTGCTAGAACTTGGACCCTGTGCTTGAAGTGTTTGCACCATGCATGGATCTTAACCTTATCGATATGCTTTCCATAGTTTGGAACAAACGGGCAGTCCAATTTCAATTTATTAGGCGGGACCCGACAAGCTGTTGATAGCAGCCAGCAGAACCCATTCTTTGGTCAATAACTAATAAGTGATAACAAGAAGAAAAGAAAATGCTGTTTTCCCATCACATGGTCTTTGGTCATTTTCAATTTATAATGTGTACATTGTATCATAGTTTTTTCTTGAATTATCATAGCCTCCCAAGTCTTACAAATAAATATATTTGGAAGACTTGACCTAGCAAGATGGTGGAAGGATATACTTACAATAATATTATCTTTTGGTGTGTATAAGCCACCATAAAAACTATTTGTAGGTGTAGCCTTATATAGGCATGGTTTTTTTTTTTTAACATAGTCGTCGGCATAGTCATAGATGTAACCTTAGATGTAGTTATGGGCATCGTTGTGAGTGTTGCCATGTATGGTCCCTGGTGTAGCCACGTGGGCATAATTACTGGCATAACCATATGAGCGTAGCCGCGTAACTGCTAGCATAACCATATGGAAAGCAGCCTAGGCGTAATCGTTGGCATATTGTTGGCATAGTCCTAAACATAGCTGCTGTGTTGGGGTTTCATACATGAATTAACTAGCTTTCTGTTCACTTTCTACAGACAGCACCAAATGATGTGGCTGGAAAAAATCTTCAAGAGACAGATTGGGGGTATTTTTTATAGGCTGATAAAACACTCCAAAGCTTAAGTAAGTATAGTGTTTATATATATGACGGGGAGAATGAGTATTCTGCTGGCTTAAATATTTCTTAAATCTTATATTGGACTTAGATTGTGTTAGACTTGAAATTTAAAGAGATAAGTATTAGAGAGATGAGCTCTAGTCTCCTTTATAATTCTAGAAAGATGAGTTTATATAGATTTTTTTAAGATAAATATCTTAAAAAATATTTAAGATATTTAATATAAATATCCTAATATCTAGAATATTTATGGAGATATTTATAAAGATGTTTACTTTGTATAAAACCATAATTATTTGTTGTATCATCCATTGTTTTATTTATATCATTGGACTAAAACATATTCCACTAGTACTTAGCGTTGCTAAAAGCTAACTTGCATTGGATTAAAGTTGCATTGTATGGTTTGGATGTAATTTAAAGGTATTGATAAATTCTTAACCAGTAGTCCGTATATGGCTAAGAACAAATATCTTATAAATTTATTGTAAATTCCAAAAAAAATAATAATCTAAAACAATGCAAAAAAAACATTTTTTTCTCTATTTTTTTATGAATAAAATGCAATTTTGTTTTTGTAAGGATTGAACCGCACATAACAAGCAAAATTCATTTTTTTTCTAAGGCTATGTTTGGCAAAAACCTATTTTCACCCTAAACCAAAACTGTTAAACTAGGCTTACGGGTTGTTTGCCAAATGAACCCTTAAGCCAAAACCTTTAGCAAAAACATTGTCGACCAAATAGGGTCTTAACCTCTGACCTGACTGAATTGATCCAAAACTTTTGATTCGACCATAAACAAAACCAAAGTCAACTGGTTTGACTTGAAAAACAAACTAAAACCTAAACTAGAATCCAAAATGAAATCAAGTTAAAAAAACCACACAAAAACTTTTTATCAAAATGGATCAAAACCCAGAAAAACAAAGAACATGAAGAACACAGAAGAACATTTAACATGAACCCAACAATGCAAATTTCAAATCAGACCTGATATAGATGAACCAAGGACACAAACATGTTGAAAACCATGCAATAATCAATAATCTACCATCTATGCACTTCGATTATCACTAAAAAACCATAATTTTGTCAAAAATGAGTTTCAGTTCAAAACCAAAATCCTAAGATTAAAACCTACTAAAAACATGTTATTGATTTAAATAAACCTTAGATTATTAACTAATAAAGTCGCCTGAAGGATTTTGTGCAAAGAATTGAACCTAAACTAGTCCAAATCATGGGGCCAGGGCAATGTTCTTTTCAAGAACATGAAGAACATTGCCTTAGAATCCAAAAAATACCTAGATACAAAACCAGACATTGTCAAACCCAAAATTGGCATATTAGGCCTCTAAAACAAAGCATTTTTTTTATGATACTTCAAGGGTTGTTTAAATGTATTTTTTTATAAAAAATAAAAAGATTATAAAAACAAATTATATAGGATACTTCAAGGGTAGTTTTAATGTTTTATTATTGAAAAAAAAACATTATAAAAAAACTAATTAGCATTTATATTTATGATACTTCATAGGTAGTTTTAATGTCTTTTTATAGAAAAAATAAAAACATCAATTAACATTTTTGTTTATGATGCTTCAAGGGTATTTTAAATGGTTTTTTTTTATTAAAAATAGAAAATATTTATAAAAAAAATTACTTAGGATGCTTCAAGTGTAGTTCAATGTTTTTTTTTATAAAACATTATAAAAAAATAATTAGCACCTTTGTTTCAGATACTTCAATAGAAATTTAAATATTTTTTTATAAAAACTTTGCAAATAAAATTTATTTAGAATACTTCAAATGTAGTTTTAATATATTTTTATAGAAAAAAATTAAAAATACTTCAAGGCTTTTGGGTCTGGCTTGGGCCCTAGACCCAATAACCCAATGCTATTAGGTTCTAGCTTGACTACCAGACCCAAAGCCACAATTGGGTTTGATTCGGCAGCTAGACTCAATGCTATGAGGTCTGGAATTGCTACTAGACCCAATGTTATTGGGTTTGGCTTGATTGCCAAGCCCAAGACACTTAAAATATTCTTTGTACTTTTTTTTTTACATTTTAAAAAAATATTTTTATTGATCCGTCGTGGAGCGCGGATCAATATACTAGTATTAAGAAATTGATGTACCAAAGCATTTATCTTTTTTTATATATATTAAATTGACTAGCACACCCTTATTTTTACTAAAAATAACACAGATACTTTAAATAATTAATTTGCACGTATTTGTTAGGGAATGAGTTTCAACACTTTATAATTGAATCCATCTCATCACAAATGGCATTAAGTTTGGATCCCTTCTATTAGGGGTGATCATTTTCGGTTCGGTTTAGTTTTTACCTATTAAAACAACCAAATCAAATTTTTATAATTCAAAAAAATTTAAATCAAAACCGGTTCGAACCGACCAGTTTCGGTTCGGTTTGGTTTTTTAATGTCAATATCCAAAAAAACCTATATTATTTTTTGGGTGCTCTTAGGATGATCAGAATGGTGTGGATAGTTGTTTTAATGGCTGAAAATAGAGGTTTGATGGTGTCTATGGTAAGACATTAGAACCAAACAAGAGAGAGGATAACAGAGATATAGAGGTTGGGGTTAAGAAAATGGAAATAAGGTTATGTTATATTGTTAGAATAAATGAGCAAAATCTTTTCGAAATATAATAAGTCATAGTGATCCAAACACATGTTTCAATTAATTTGGAGTGTTGATGGGTTAAGTAGAGTTAACACTTGCCCTCCTCTCTGCTCGTCATACTACCATAAGGGTTATTAATCTCAAGTTCTTGCAGGGGAGATGACCTTTGAAGAGTCTGCTTTAGATGCATGAAAATAGTAAAGGAATAAAAGAATTGGTAGCTAGGCATAGCAATGATAATACCGTGTGGTGTTGCTTGTCAACACAGTTGAGATCTTGGTAATACTTTGTCTTTACAATTGAAATCAAGAGATGTAAATTGAAAGGTTGGGTTTGGCGTGTCACTTGTGGGAACTTGGGTAGAGGTGGTTGATGTTGCTTAGATATGGTGATGACTGATGAATCACAATACTAATTGAAGAACGAAGAATTGTTTGTGACTATGAACTCGTGAGTATTATTTGTGAATTGTGAAAGGTTGTGTTGCTGTAAGGAATGAGGTGGGCGACTGCTAGGGTTAGTAACTTACTAGGTTAGAAAGTTTCACCTTTCTATTTATAGTATTTTTTTTTTTTAATATGAACAGTTCGGTTCGGTTAGAGTTGATCTGTTTCATCCTTATGAAACCGGAACTGAACCGAACCGGCAATTTTTTTAAAATATTCTAATCGGTTTTTTTTCATGATTCGGTTTTTTCGATTATTTTTTTTTATTTTCTCGATTTAATTGGCTTTTCGGTTTTTTTTGCTCACCCCTACCTTCTATTATGTACCAAAACAAAAGGAAGGAATGCGTATATCATAATATTAAAAATTAAATATACTATATACAAATTAAGTAGCTCAAATTTTAAAGATAAAACAGTAAATTTACTCAGTCGTACAATGATAATCTAAACACAAAAATAATAATAATCGCACATCAATAAGAAATTTCGTTTTCAATGAAATACTAACATCATATTTTCAGCAATTAATTATATCTCAACTAGCCATGTAAAAATCCACATAAAAAACACTCCTTATGAATGTCATGAAACGAGATTTTATCCGACGAAAAGGTGGTTAAGTAAGGACAATGAATTTGTGGGGGCGTGTAATGGTAGGTGATTGTCAATCGATCATTATCGGAATTAAAAGTAAATTACAGTTCAAACACTTGATTGGTGGCAATCATTAATTTGGTGGATGCCGAAAACCAACAGTGTTGTCGGTGACGAGATTAACTATTCGAGGCTATGTATAACCAAATAGTATTCCTCTACGAAGGGAGTTTTTGTTCTCTTTCGAAATTATATATAATTCACTCTCCTTTATTAGGGAGTTTATGGTCTTTTCAAGCCTGTCATGGGTTATAAAGCGTAAAAGGGACACCTCAAAACAATTATTTTGCAAGAGTCGGAGACCATTCAATGCCTCAACCAATTTAGCTGCAGAGAATATTATGGTTGAGTACAAAGAAGATGATGAAGTTTCTTGTTCTTCTAGAGAAAAGAACAATACACTATTCAATAGTTTTATCAACTGAATTTTTTTTATTGATGCAAAACATATATTTTATTGGTAATTAATTTATCAACAAAATCATCGACAGAAATTCTTCATCGATGAATCTCTCATCGGTAATTTTTTATCCGTCGGTAAATCCAACTGTAATAAAAAAATATTATTATCGACGGATTTATTGACGGAACAGACGCGTAAAAAAAATTATCCGCTTCATTCCGTCGGTATATCCCTCGAAAAATACCATCGGTAATTCCGTCGGTAATTATTTTAAATTAATTGAATTTTTTTCAGAAAACCGCCAAACAACACCGAGGACTTTTCAATTCGTCGGTGATTTTGTCCATAAAAAACAACAATTAATAGTGCAATTGAAATGTGAATAGTTTTGGAGCTCTCTGAAAAATACCGACGGAACATTTCGTCAGTGATTTCTTTTATAATTGACATGATAAATAGTATTCACAGTTTACCAACAAATTTAGAAAAGAATTAAGATGATCTATCATGAAGATCAAGACTATTTATATGGTCTTAAGATGGAACTTTTTAATCTTAATTCTTGGGTTCAATATTATGCTTATCACCTATGAATTAGATTTTTAGAATAAATGAGTCACTATAAAAGTTGATGTAATTTTGAGTTTTATGGATATATACACTACTGTTATGATCCCAAATCAATGACTCATGTTCTAAGATAACATTGAATCATATCTGAACGTAAATAAAAATATCACTTGATACAAGTTTTATTTGAATCTCTTTCAATTTTTTTTTTAAAAAAAAACCATGAATCATGTATATAGCTAGCTAGGATGGAATATAATATAGAGTTGGGGAGAAAATTAGTGGTGAAAAATTAAGACATAGTATAGTATTTTGATAGAATGTTGGGAGCCGATCGAGGCGGATTATTGACCTGGATCCAGAATCTCTTTCAGTACAAGGTTTCTAGCTCTATTGATGGTCAAAAAACACAGATACAAATGCTCCTCAAGATCATCAACTTGGTTGCTGAAGCTGCAACATTCATTAATCTTGCTGAATTGCCTCACCACCAGTTCACCATTAATGCCATGCAACCAATTGCCCTCGTCATCTCCTCTCTCAACCAAGTACTTTACCGTTGAATGCAGGTGCTCCATCTCATCCTTTACTCGATTCACAAGCCTGCTAATGGTCTCCAAGTCCCTACTCAGTATATAAGTCCCTTTTGCAGCTGCATCCAGCTGTGCTGCAACCCTGGCTAGCCTCCTTGTCGAAGAACCTGGCCCCAAAGATGTTGCTGTTATGAGACCTGGAGTGGCAACTAGCAATGCTAGAGCGTGGGTCGCTATGATTATTGTTAGTGAAGCTGTCAAGGCCACAAGAAATATAGCTGAGCTATGTTTTAGTTTGTTTTTTAGATTTAGCTTCGCTTTAGCCTTGTCACGCTTTGACTCTAGCTGCTTGAGCAATTTGAAGCAATCGGCTTGCATGACTTGGACCCGGCTTGGTGTTGAGCCAGACCGGTCAAATGGGTTCCGAGCGTTGACGAATTCCGTAACTCTTGTTAAAATCTCCGGGTTAGGAAACTGGGTTTTGGGTATTTGATCAAGGGTGGCTTTAAGAGATCGGTATTTGACCCGTATATGGTCTATGTCTTTCAATAGCAAGCCACAAAGGAGAGAAGCATTCGCTGTTTGAGTGAAGTATTTGGATAGGAGAGAGTGGGTTGAGGGTCGGGTGTGGATCAAGGAAAGGGTCTGAATAACCGTGGACTGATCCGGATCCAAGAGGTTTTCGACGAAGAGTCGATAGGATGGTAGCCGAGCTGCGCTGGTGGTGGACTCAGCTGCTAGAACAGTACACGTGGTGGGATCTCTATTGAATAGTGCTTGAAGACGTGCCCAGAAGAGATTGTATGATTCTGTCCTGAAGGCATTGGCATATTCTTCACGGACGTCAATCTCCATCGGAAGGTTGGGGGTACTGGTGGCACCCAACGTTGTATCTGCACTCACAAAATCAACCACGGAAACAAAGATCATCACCTCTTTCTTGTGAAAAATCTGTTTTAATTGAACATGGATTGATCCAGGCAATCAATTACCCAGGCAGGAACTTGGATTAATCCTACGGTTCAAGAAACATGATCCTTGTAGTGTATACAAATTAGCCCGAGCCATTCTAGGTTGGATTTACATGTAAATATGGATAAATGTAAGCTCTCCTCCATGAGCCTTCCTTCTTATTAGGAAATAAGAAGGCAGTGAAGTGGTGAGGGCTTTCAAACGACACGCCGTTTCCGTCTAGGAATTTCAAACGACATGTCACCCCCAGTTCCCAAGTTAGAGTTTTTTCCATCTTAGACCATCCTATAGATAGCGGGTAATATGGCATTTTACAATTTACATGTAGGGGGAGGGCTGTGTGCATTGAATTACAAGGGAAAGAGGGCATACATACCAGAGCATGAAATAATTTCTTTGATGCGTGCGCCAATTCTTTTCTTCATTTCAGTTTGTCAAATGCTAATTTCAAGATTGCGAATCTCTTACCTTCCAAAGAAATAAAAAGAAAAAAAGAAGAAAGAAAAGTTTATGTCCGTTAATACATGTCATCGAATAATAAAGGAAAAAACAAAAAAAAAACAAAGGAATGAAATGGCTAGAATGAATGAAAGCACATACCAGCGGAGCCTGATTACAGATTTTGAGCCTCCAAATTTCTCATGGGTGTCGGGAGGGATTAGAACATGGAAAACCGAACACTTTATATATATATATATATATATATATATATATATAGAGAGAGAGAGAGAGAGAGAGAGAGAGAGAGAGAGAGAGAGAGAGAGAGAGAGAGAGAGAGAGCACTCAGTTAATTTGGCATTGTGGCCGGATATTGTTTTTTTTTAAAAATAATTTTAAAAATTTTTATTTAAAATTATAGTTTTAATGTTTTTAAATTGTTTTGAGGTGTTTATGTGAAGAATAAATTTTAAAAAATAAAATATTATTTTAATTTATTTTCAAATAAAAAATATTTTTAAAAAGTAATAGTTACCAATAAAAACTCTTATTTCTGCTCCTAAATAATAATAATAATAATAATAAAAAAAAAGAAATACATAATCAGCTAGCAATGGCAATTCATTTCAACCTTGTAGTACGTGCATTTGAAGGCAAGTCTGACGCCTGTATAAGGAGTTAAGGACATGCTTCAAAGGAAATAAAGACATTTCTTGAAGTCATGTGAGATAAGATTTGGTCGGTGTACATGGGTAGAGTGTGTGTGCATTGTTCATCCTGGGTGGTCATGGTTAGGGTTGCTTTCCTGTTTCCCGGAGGCCGAAGCTTTTTTTAGTATGGACTTGGGACGGTGAAGTTTTAAGCTAATTGCTCTGTCCATGCCTGTGTAATTTTGGGCATGGACTCGAAACTCAATCAACCCGATTGATGAATATTACTTACTCAATATGATAACTTCTGTCCTAGGTTAAATTTATATTCCTTCTTCGTAAAGTTTTTGTTCGTAGAGTTGAACAATTAAGGCTACAAAAATTCTCTTCCAAGAATACCTTACTCGATATCACTCAAGACTAGAGGTGATCATTTTCAATTCGGTTCGGTTTTTACCTATAAAAACTAGCCAAACTGATTTTTTTAAAAAAAACCAATATCAAACCGCAACCGAGTCAAACCGACCGGTTTCGGTTCGGTTCGGTTCGGTTTTCAATGTAAAAAAACTGAGAAAACCTATATTTTTTTGGGTTGTTTTTAATGAGTTTCTAATGGGCTTTCTGATGGGCTTTTAATTTAATTTCTGATGGGCTTTTAATTCAATTTTTTTTTTGGGCGCCACTGAATATTCATTTGTTGCTTTCCTAATAATTTTTTATTTTTCATTTATTTTGTCTACAAATAAGTTTAAATAACACATAAGTTAAAATACAAATTATAAAACATTGCCTTCAAAGGGCTTAACAAAAACAACAAATAACATTATCATAAAACACTCCAAGCCAAAAAAATAAATCATCATTTGCACATCGTGTCAATTAAAAAGCACATCAAGAACATTGCGCTTTGATTTCTTCATAGTTAATACTATTGTCATCAAAACCTGAAATTAAAAATATAGAATTATAACATGGTAAATTAAATTAAAAGATATAAAAATAAAAGTATTATTTAAAAACAACAACCAAACATGTATTAAAACAAAAAATAAAAATGAAAGGAATTATATAAAATACTTCTCAATACAGTACAATACAAACGACAACCAGTTCATTAATTCATTGGAAAAGCACAGAAACTTCACTCCAACAAAATCCATCAGTCTAAATCTTACAGAAACAAACTATATAAAACATAACCCAAATCATAATTGAATTAAGAAGCTTACAATCCCTTCCAAACATGGTAAACACGCCTAGCCATTTAGGAGGTAGGTAGATAATCTTAGGAGCAAAGCAGAGAGAGATAAAGAGATAGAGAGAGCAGGAGAAGAATATTTGAAACTTATGGTTGTAGGTGAGTGTATTGCTTTTGCAATGTGTGCACAACATCTAACATGCAAATCTGCATGGATTATAAATCTGTTAACCTCATTCATGTACTGCAGCATGTCAATCCTTTGTCATATACAGGTTGGTGTAAACTGGTGGCAGGACATGTCAGCACAATTTTTCCACAAACATGATTAGATGAACCCAAAATCAGCTTGTTTCATATACATGTTGATATTGTCGCTATTATTTCTAAACTTACATTTACTTGTAGCAATGTTTTTAGTCAAATAAATAAACACCAACAACCATCCCTGAAACTTTTTGTCAAATGATCTATTTTTTTTTAGCAGGATTGAGTGTAAATTTATCTTAAAGTGTTTTATCAATCCATTTTTATCCAAAATATATTCTTAGGTTTAAAATAAAAATACAAGATGCTGGTGTTTTCATAACTTCAAAAAGCATTCTTTTTATGTAAGCTCATTTTTAAGTATTGTCTTTAGTATCTTATTTATCTTATGTCTCAGAATGCCATTTTTTGCTTCATTTGTTCCTTTTAACATGTTAGATGGACTCAAATTATTTCAGATTAGAAGTACTATTGTATTATCATGAGAGCCATTTACTGCAATGACATTTTTCATTTGTTTTTCACATAAAAATTGACTGGCTGTAGAACATAACATCCTACTTAAAATCTTTTGCCTTCATTTATATATAAGTACAAAGTGCATGGAGTTTTTACTGAATGTGATGTGTCAAATGCAGGCACTCTTTTTCTATGTGTTCGTAGCAGCCAATGTCATCAAAATACAGATAATGAATGTCTCATTTCCTTAATTATCAACAAAAAAAGCATTCTAAGATCAAAAAACATTCAAAATAGCTGAAGTGAAAACTACAAATGGTTAATTATCAACAAAAAAATAGCATTATGAGATAGATAAAGTGAAAACTACAAATGGTTACCTTAAAAATGGATTTTTAAGCATTCAAAATAGCAATTGTGTCTCTGACCTCTGCATTGAAAAGCAAATAAGATAAATACAATAGAGGATAAACTAATTAATTAATTAAAAAGGATAAAACATAATTAAAACTCATGAGTGAAGACTAGAGATGAGAAGCTCACAAGTTGACAAACTTGAGAGAGAGATCCCTAATAGGAGGAAGCGACTGGAAGGGAAGCAGATGGGTTGATGATTTGCTGGAGTAGTTTTAATCTCATTTGTTAATCGAACATTATGTATAGTGACAGATTAAAATTAAAACAGGGATGAATTATTATAAGAGCAATTATGAAGAATTATTATAAAACAGAGATGAACATAGGGTCTTTGGAGACTGACCTTGTTAGGAGAGGGGCGAAGCAACTCGA
This sequence comes from Populus deltoides, assembly GCA_015852605.2. Taxonomy (NCBI): domain Eukaryota; kingdom Viridiplantae; phylum Streptophyta; class Magnoliopsida; order Malpighiales; family Salicaceae; genus Populus; species Populus deltoides. The sequence continues at coordinate 949,731 of CM027584.2, read as the reverse complement.
CCATAGGGCGAGGGGTCACTCGTATAAGTCACAGCCCTCCCTTGGGTCGCATTCTAAGATCAAAAGCTGGAGAATCCTATGTAGTTTGTTCCCTTATGGCTTCCCTTGCCGTAAATAGTTGCTCAAGCCCTCTTTTTGCTACGAAAAAAAGACATTTTTTTCTCGAATCACCAACACGATTAGTCATTGATCTATTGTTGAGACATGAGATGCTTGATTGGTTTCAAATTTCAGCTGATGCTTGGAGTTGGCGTGTCTCTGGTTGTCTCGTGTCTGTGTTTGAGAGAAGAAGAGGGGGCGGCTGCGGGTGCTAGGGTTAGGTTACTATTGGCACAAAAATTTGTTTCTATTTATACTATGTTTTTTAGAACCGGTTCGGTTCGGTCCGGTTTAACCGGTTTGTGCATTACAAAACCAAAAACCGAACCGAACCGGGATTTTTTCTAAATATTCTAATCGGTTTAATCGGTTTTTTTCTCTGTTCATTTTTTCGGTTGTTGTTTTCTCGGTTTACTTGGTTTTTTGGTTTTTTTGCTCACCCCTACTCAAGACATTGGGTTGGATGACATTTTTTACTATTTGTTATACTCTCATTTTGCGCTGAAGGATTAAATTAAAAACATAAAAAAATCTTTTGTAAAAGAGTTAATGATGTAATAAAAAACATAAAGACTGAAATTGAAAAACCAAAAGAGAAAAGGACACGCATGTGTTTTCTCTGAAAAGAAAGAAAAGAAAAGAAAAAAGAAATGACCATCACCAACAAACTGTCTATTATCCGTTGTTACAAGCCACATCAAAAGGAAGAGGACAAGATGACACTTCCAAAACACGACGAAAAGGTGGTTTTGCCGTCAGATGGGATCTCACATGTCACTTAAAAGGCTATGACGCTGCTCACTCGCTAGCACATAACAAACGCACCAACAACTTTTTAGAATAAAAAATTATTTTTCAAACTTAAAAAAATATCAGAACTCTCTTTATGAGCCTGTATATTACAAAAAAAATCCTTGTGTAAAAGGACAAAAATGCCCCTAGATGCATGCGTTGTTTTTTTGTGGTCTTTTTCAAGGGTTAAAATGTATTTTTATTATATTTTAAGAAGCAAAAAAACAAAAAAGCTATTGGTCAACAACAATAACCTTTTGACCTTAAGGGTATATAGGTAATTATATTTTTTAAAAGTTATTGAAAATACAAAATAACTCTTGGTCAATGATTCTAGATTTTATCGAATTTGGGGATAAATATGTCATTTAAATGTGTAAAAGTTTTGAAGAAAACTAACATATCACTCAACAATCTCTTAATAACCAATGAAGCATTGGAAAAGATCAAATTACCCCTACAATCAAGGCTTATATTTTTTCCATCCAATGATAAAATGATGATTTTACTATAGCAATCCAATAATAAACTATGTCTAAACTCGCATCCTATATATTTTAGGTTAATTTAAACTCAACTAATGGACAACCAAGAAGTGGGAAAATGAAGAGTATTACAATTTGTTTTGAAAATTCCCAAAATGTCGGGGACCAATTTACAAATTGACTAAAGTAAAGGGTCGATCGAAAGCAATCACAGTGGTCGACAGTAGTTGTGGTTGGGCTTATCATCATGGCCTGTTACTAGTGGGCTTTGACAAATCCAAAGTAAGAGCAAACAAAGCCATGTCACCAAGGAAAAACCCTAAACCCTAATATCAGACATTATAAAAGGAGCTCTTCAGTCGAGCTTTCGAAACTCAGCCATCGCCTCCCTCCTCTCTGTTTGCAGCAGAGCCTTTCTTTCTCCTAACTTTCAACTAATCGCAGCGGCCAGAAGCAGAGATGGCACCCCCTAGAGGTAGAGAAAGTTTTCACGTTTTCTTGTTTCAGGGCTTATAGGTTGTGTGGCTTGTTTCACGAAATCTGATTTCTTTTATATAGTTGAAGCAGCTCTTGTATTTCATTACATCCCTAGAGTATTAAACTTTATATTAAACTTTTAGCACTAACTCCACTGACATCACTATAAAACATTATTTACTTCCAAGCAGCTCTTGTTTTGCTTTTTTCCCCCTTGATCTGGGTTGTTTTTTTTTGTTTTGTTTTATATTACAGGTATTAATGTTTAGAGCATGACTGATTTTTTTTTTTAAAAAAAACTATGAGCAGGTCGAGGTGGTAGTGGTGGTGGGTTTAGGGGCGGCAGAGGTGATGGAGGAGGAAGAGGTAGAGGCAGAGGTTTTTCAGGTGGAAGAGGAGGAAGTGGTGGAAGGGGCAGTGCAATGAGGGGTGGTGGAAGAGGCCGCGGTGGTGGAAGAGGCCGCGGTGGTGGAGGAATGAGAGGTGGGAGCAAGGTTGTGGTTGAGCCCCATAGACATGAAGGAGTGTTCATTGCAAAGGGTAAAGAAGATGCTCTTGTTACTAAGAATATGGTTCCTGGTGAGACTGTATACAATGAGAAGAAAGTCTCTGTTCAGGTGTTTATTACTTTTCTTCAATTTATTCCATTGTTGTCTCCATTCATGAAATTAAATGTTTTTTTGAAACCTGAACAATGTTGTTTTTCTGTTGCATCAAGTTTCTCTTTTATTGTTGGTGCATTTGATGCTGTTATTTATATTATTTTTTTTACTCAATCATACATCTCTTTTCAGAATGAAGATGGAACTAAAGTTGAGTACAGGGTTTGGAACCCCTTCCGATCAAAATTGGCTGCTGCCATTCTTGGTGGTGTTGATGATGTTTGGATTGTAAGTTTTATTCATGAGCTTATATATTAATATTGCTCTATGAGTTGGTAGATTTTGTTTTATGCAACTTGCTTGTTGATTGTTTTCTTGTTGGTTGTACCAAGAAACCTGGCGCTAAAGTTCTTTACCTAGGAGCTGCTTCTGGTACTACTGTTTCTCACGTGTCTGATATTGTTGGCCCTGTAAGTATCATTCATCTGTAAATTATAGTTTCCTGCTTCGTATGTTGATAAGGATGTTGCTTAAAAAGTGTTTTTTTTATTTGTAGACTGGAGTGGTATATGCGGTAGAATTTTCTCACAGAAGTGGGAGAGACTTGGTTAACATGGCAAAGAAACGGACCAATGTTATTCCCATAATTGAAGATGCCAGACATCCTGCCAAGTACCGTATGCTAGTTGGAATGGTAGACGTGATCTTTTCTGATGTTGCTCAGCCTGATCAGGTTTGCTCCTTCCTATTTCTGTTCTTAGTGTACCCGTGTATAGTTTATAGCCCCGCAGCGGAACAACTAGCCTTCTTGTTCCTTTCGAATGATTTATTACTGATTTAATTTGTTTTTGAATGAACATGGTTTTTGTCTTTTGTTTTTCTTTCAAGCACTAACACCAACTCCTGAAAATAATATATTTGACCTTTTTTTGCGATGATTAACTTTAGTTGCTCTTGTTTTTTCACCCAGTTTACTGGCTTCATTTTTTTGAAAGAAATTGAAAATTTTTATTCTTTTTGCTTTTTAATTTATTTATGCATTTTAGTTTATTTCTCATGATACTTCTTTGTAGGTTGAAATGAAGCTTATAAGTTCATGCATGTGATGAATTAACTCGGATTCCCCTTCAAGACATATTGGGTGATGTAAAATCGAGTTTCTGATGCATGTTTTGCAACATCAAGCTACTTTCTCCCATATTATTCACACCAAACCATTTTGAGACATCTGTTATCTTCTTTTTTATCAGTTTTTTTTTGTGTATAATTTTTAAGATCTGGCATATGATGAGGTACTCGGATTCCCCTGCAAGACAATATGGGTGATGTAAAACCGAGCTTCCGAAGCTTGGTATCAATCAATTTATTCTCTTTTCAGTATTTCTAATTTATTCTCTTTTTCTCCAAGGCTCTTTATTTTTTATTCTTTTTTTGAACTCATTTTCTTCAAATATTCTGTAATAGTTTTTTGCATAATGGTGGGCCTGCTTTGAATAATTACCAGTTTCATAATATACGTGGAATAACATCTGTGATGCAGGACATGTTATTATGTTCACGTTTATATTGACAATTGTTCCTGCAGAAAATTGTTTGCCACGTTTTAGTTTGCAATCCTTGGTGGAAGTTTTAGAATTTTTATCCATCCTTTTGATACTCCTGTATGAAAGACTGAGGAGTAATTGATTAAGGCTTTGTTTGTTTGGGCGGTGTGACTCGAAGCGATTTTGATTTAAATGCAACATTTTATCCATACTTTTTACAGCTAGCATTGTTGAAAAACTTTTGTGATTTATGCATTTGGGATTCAGTTAAAGACGTTTTGCAAGCATGTTTGCAACTATCAAATTTTTACCATTTGTCTTGGTCAATCGGGTTGAATAAATAATCAATCGGTTTTCAGCTTTCAATTAAATATCCATACCTTGTGTCAATTTTATGATTATCTGTCCGCGGTTGTAAAATGTGTCAAGCCCTTTTTCATGCATTTTCAGCTCCTTCCTTGATGAGAATGATAGAAAATATTAGAAGCAGTGGGCGATGCTGCATGGTCCACTGTAAAATAAATACGTTCATTATTTTGATTCTTTTTAACCGAGGTATGCAAGTTAATGCAAATTACTTCTGCAGGCAAGGATTTTAGCACTCAATGCTTCCTATTTTCTGAAAACTGGTGGTCATTTTGTCATTTCAATAAAGGTTAGCCTTCTATTTGACTACTACCAACTTCACTCAAAGCAATGGCTCCTTCCCGTTCTTGTATTGATGTAATTGTGTTGTGGCCAGGCAAATTGCATAGACTCCACTGTTCCTGCAGAGGCTGTGTTCGAAAGTGAAGTGAAAAAGATGGTGCAGGAGCAGTTGAAACCTAGTGAGCAGGTCACCCTTGAGCCATTTGAGCGAGACCATGCTTGTGTGGTAGGGGGCTACCGTATGCCAAAGAAACAGAAAATTGCTGCTTAGGGAGCTGGGCTGTATTGTTTCACATTGCTTTTCGGGAATTAGAGGTCATAAAGCAATGGGAATTTCTAGACTTTTTTTTTTATGCACTTCGCTTTATTTATGTTTGTTTAGATTTGATCTTGAATTGGATGGTAGGGTAATGGAATGAGTTTTGGCATCTCTCTTTATCCGAGCCTGAGCTCCGTCGTGTGGCCATACTTTTGAGATAAAAAAAATGTACTCAGTTTTCCTCCTTAAATCTACAAATAGAACCGTTCATTTGGTGTCTTGTTGAAAATTAGAACGAGGGGTGATCAAGGTTAAATTATTCTTCTTATCATGTATGAGCTTTGGGCTTTGAACTGTGCGGTATGGTTCGCAATCCCAGCTATGCCTCGCGTGTTGCCTCAGAGCAGATCATCTCCCATTCCCTTTTCATTTCAACTATTCCCATATCAAAAAGGTAAACATGGGACACCCCTCTCAATCACAGCAATGAAGAAGGTTAATATTTCTTGTGAGCCCTGTCGCCAAAGAAAGGGTACAAACAGAGGACTCCGTGATCCGATGGCATGGAAGAACATCAAATTAGTGTTTTTGGAAAAATGTTATTAAAATGCACCCTCTTTAGTCTTTACATCCAAAATGATCATGAAAGCAAATACATATTGTAATCGAAACGCTGACACCTTGGACAACTCGGACATCCTGTCCCGTCAACATCCCAGAAAGTCTTTTTAAAGGCTACGTCGCTCTATATTAATTAATTCATGACATGTTGTCTCTACAGCTAAAAGTGATTTGTTGGAGACAATAAGAGTTGCATTGAATAATTAAGAATACTGATGGCTCTGCAACTACTACTTAACACAGTACGTTGTGCTCGTAATCTTCATTTTAGCTTTTTTTTTTTTGTCTTATTTAATTACTCATGGAGAGTGTCCATTGAATTATTCAAGGAGGAAAATAACAATTGGAAAAGCTAGCGATCGAAGTAGAAATTACTAATTACTAATTCGTTCCCTAGCTGGCTAGCAAGCACAGAGCATTGCATACAGCAGCACTGCTGCTGACACAACAACAGAAAATCAGCTCGTGCATAGTGGAACTAGCTAGACAAAACTTAAATTGATTTCCCACGTCGTCAATCCTAATTGTATCACCGCAGGAAGACTCCTTGAGGCCATCAAACGAGAGGGAGCAACCTTCGTTGTTATTTTTTCTTCTTAGGAGTAATTAATCTCCTCCTTCTGATCAGTGTCGATATCCTGGCCGCCACCTCCCCACCTCTTCATGCGTTCTGCTGCTTGTGCAACCTGCATTGTATTTAAATTAATCCGTTAGACTATCTTTCACCGCCTAGCTTGCTAGGTATTTATGGGAAAAAAAACTTACCTCCTTTTTCCAGTTGGTTCTGGAAAGTATAATCAACAGAAGCAAGGTCTGCAGAGCGGTTCCACCTAGCATGCCACCCCAGACTCCCTGGATGATATAGCACAGAAAATTATATATAATTGATGATCTTAACAGTAATTGAATATTTAGCTTCATTAATATTATACTGATCAGTTAAAAATGTTTGGAAGATGGAATTGGTTGAACCCCACATATATATATAAATAACAAAAAAATTACGACTGAATATATTTCACTGTATCGTTTTACCATACACATTTCCTATTCATTTAAATATTGTAATTATCATTTTATTTTCCCCACAAAAATCATTGGCTTAGGTGCTGGGAGTACTTTTGTCTCTTAGTAAAACCCATTGGTCATTACTAGATTCATTAGGACTAGAATTGCCTTTTCAATTTTTAAGCTTAATGTAAGGACTCAATTAGCAAAATATTTTAAATTGGCATCTATGGATCTTTTTTTCATCTCTTTATTATGTTTTTTTTTTTTGGTTATTATCAAGTTGGATGAGGATAAATAAATCTTTTAATAAATATAAAATATTATTTAAATGAAAAACTAGCTAACATGTGCAATGCACACGCTAGTGTGTGAGAGGCGTCTGCAGTCTTTTGACGACAAAAAATTCTCATCCACATCGTGATGTTGGAATCTTTGTGATGTCTTTTTCCTGGTGGGGTGTTGACGATGGAACAGTTTTTCACCAACAAAGCTCCCCCCTATATTCTTTCTCATGATCTCGAAATTCATGCTAGCCATTCAAAATTTCAAAATCATCCTCTTAGTTATTGATATTTCAATTTTGATATTATTCTTTTGATTTCTAATTTTTGCTCTAGGTCTTTTTGTTAAATTTTTATTTGTTTTCAATTTCACCATTTTATCCCAAATTGTTATTATTTTTTTTTCTCAATTTGACCCTTATTCTTTCGATTATTTTTTTGTCGATTCTATAATTAAATTGATTTTCTTTTCAATTTCACAATTCAATTAAAAAATTATATATAGTTGTCTTCAAATTTATTTTTTATTTCAATTTTATCCTCATTCTTTTAATTACTATTTTTTTTATATATTTTGAGTCTTTTTGTATAATTGAATTTTATTTTTTCAATTTAATCCTTCAACATTTAATTAGTTTGAGAATGTATTTTATTATTTTTCTAGATATGATGATTCTAGTCTAATGACCCGAGTTACAAGTTTGAAAAGTTATCGGGTTTTGATATTGTTTTTTTTCTTCTAATTTTATCAAATGATATTTTTTTTTGAAATGGGCTTTGTAGTTTTTTTTTTTATCAAGTTATGATGATCCTGGGTTGTAGGTTTGGTAAAATAATCCTGGTTGGCTAACGTTTAATTATTCATGTTATGAGTTTGTTATTCTACTTGGATTGACTTATATTTTATTTATTTATTTATAGTTCTTACTAAATTTCATCATTTTTTTATTTAATAAACTAAGAATTGAGCTGCATTTATTTTTTTTTCTTTTTAGAGAAAGGTTTTTTTTGTTTTTTTCACATTGCCGTGATTTGTTTTTGAATTTTATAAATTTACTATTATTATCTATTTTTTTTATTATCTAATTAAAATAAAATCAATTTATTTAATCTAACTAATTCTATAACCCACCCGAGTTGCGAATTTGTTTTTTGCGTGACTCAAATATAATTTTTCTTAAAAAAAAAATGGGCAGCATGTACATGTAGAAGACGTACCTCGACTCCCAAATTTGCTCTGTATCCTAGCAGGTAACCAAGGGGGAGCCCAAAAACATAATAACAACCAATGTTGATATAGGCCACTAATGCTTGCCACCCACCACCGATAGCAACACCTGCATGCATGTGTCATGATGATGCATAATTAAATTGCATGATTGATTAAAAGGGGAGAGCAACATGTACGTCCGTCCTTGTAAAACCACCTGATATCACTGGCTGGACGCTGTTAAGAACCATGGTGATGGCTAGAATGAAGGCTAGCTTGGAGGTAGCTACTTGCATCACTTTGCTGCTTGTGAAGATGTAGCCAAAATAGTCCTTCGCTATCAGCACAACAGCCATGCAAACCAGTCCTATCACAAGAGACTGGAATACAGTGACATAGACCGAGTATTTTGCAGCCCTTGGATGCCCTAACCCAAGCTCATTCGAGACACGAACGCTGGAATGTTTAATCATTGAATTCAAACATGATCCACATCATAATCATATATATCAAGGAAATTAATCAATCAGTCAATTCAGTAATTAGTTCTTACCTTATAGCAGCGTTTATTCCAAGGAACACCATTAGTTCCAACCCATTGATATTCATGCTGATCATCAAATATAATTAGAAGAAGAAGAAGAAGCAATTGGCTATCTAAGTTAAAATCAAGCTTATTTATTTCAAACGGATTCATGTCAACACTATCGCAGTGACGGTGATGAGACTGACCAGATGGTAAGGGAGCCAACAGCAATGACTGCGTTGTCAAGATGTCCGGTGAGGATAACAATACTCATCATATACCAAATCTCCAGGCAAAGCATCACAGCTGAGGCAATGGAGAGGGTAACAAAGGACCAAATATCCTTAAACGCTGACCAACTAAATCCACGCCATCCTTCCTTACACCAACCCATCACGTACACAGCTTGAGCCAAAGCAATTAGCCATCCGGTGAGGTTAAAAGCGATTGCTGCACCAGTGATACCCCAGTCAAGCTCATAGATGAAGAGCCACAGCCACAAAGCGTGTAGAACGAGAGCCACAACGGCAATCCAGGTAATTACACCAACCTTGCGTTGGGCTTGAAGGAACTTTTGGGTAGGGAAATAGATAGCCCATGAAAACAAGTTAGGTATGACTAGGAGAGTGAATTTCCCAGCAAGTTCAGCAAGAGCAGCTTCTTGGCCAAGGACTTTCAGGAGAGGAGCGGCGAAAATGAAAATGGGCAAGAGGACGACACAAGTGACGAGTAAGATGATGCATGATCTTTGCAAGTAAATACCAAGCATATGAACTTGACCAGCACCAAAAGCTTGACCACAGAGGGTCTCGAGTGCACTCCCCATACCAAGAAGGAAGCCGAAACAGAAGGTGATGATGACAGAGAGGGAAACGGAAACGGCAGAGAGCTCCAAGTTTCCGAGATGGCCAACGAAGATAGAGGTTAAGATGTTGGTACCATTCTGGCAGACTAGACTGAGGGCAATAGGACCAGCAATCCTCCATAACTTGACAGTCTCTTTCCAAAAGACGGTCTTAATAAAGTCTTGGAACGTCGGGAAAGCTGCTGGCAAGTAGTCTTCCTCTGGCACTGCAGGTAGTGATAAGGATGATGATGATTCATTGTTAAGCAGTAGTGGGGTGGTCTCCATGTATAAGTAAGAAGGAAAGGTCAATGGAGAAGTAAATGAAATTAATAGTTTTGTTTGTTGATATATAGTAGTGCTAATTAAGAATATGAAGGAGGAGGGACGGACGCATATAAAGTAGAGTGGACTGTTAGATAGAATAGACTGTGCTGTCTGTGAGTTTTTGAGAGTGATATCTCCAAGTGATTTATTAAATTAATATTTCTTTTATTCTTTTTTAAATCTTAACGCATCGAGAAAAGTCGAAGACACTAAAAATCTTAGATTTTTGACAAACAGCATTAATTTAGCTAAGAGACAGATACATCCACTGGCAGAGATGAGTGATGATAGGCTGGGCAGCAAGCAGAGCATGCTGACGTATTAATTAATTCGAGGGACGTCTGTACTTACGTGTTTTATTGATACTTACTCTTCTGAGAATGAAATGGGAACTACCGGCCTTATCAGTCTTTGGCCAAGGCAGTGAACGGCCAGTCAAACCAACTGGACAATTGTTTATTTTTGAAAAAAGTAACCTGGCCGAACGTCGTGGAAAAGATGGGTGGCCGGGCCATGGACGACTTTTGCTTTTGTCGTATCCAACATTTCTTTCCACTCATTTAATGGATTATTATTATACATAAAGTTAAAACATAAAATACTATAGCTTTTCACGTGTGTTACTGTAAATTACCACAGTATTTTTTTTAAAAAAAATTTCTATATTATTTTTTTAATTTTTTTAATATTGAATTAGTGAAAAATTTAGCTTTATAATTTTTTTTTTTAAAATACTATGGATTGCTACGGTATTTTTCCACATGCTTATTTTATTTTATTTTTTATGATTTTTTTAAATTATATTTGTCGATTTTATTTTTTTAATATTAAGCTGATTGAGAATTTAGTTTGGTAATTTTTTCTTTTAAATATTGTGGATTGCTACAGTGTTTCTCTACATGGTTTTTATTATTTTTGTTTTTTATGATTTTTTCTAAAATTATCTTTGTCAATTTTATTTTATAACATTGAACTAGTTAAGAATTACAGTTATAATATATAAGGAAAACAAAGTAGCTTTCCTCGCAAATTATTGTGGATCGCTACAATGTTTTCCCCACATGTTTTTTTTTCTAAAATTATCCTTGTCAATTTTATTTTTTTAATATTGAGCTGGTTGAGAATTACAATTACAATTACAAATAAATACAAGTAAGGCTAAATCATTTGGGGAAAACACTATAACTTTTCTCACAAAACACTATACAATTTTCCTCACAAGGTTTTTTTTCCAGTTTCTTTTGTGTTTTTTTTTAAATAATTTTTTCAAAAATTATCTTTGTTGATTTATTTTTTTAATATTGAGTTGGTTAGAATTTAGCTTTGTAATAAAGCTTAATCATGTGAGGAAAACACTGTAACTTTCATCACAAAACACTGTGGATTGCTACAGTGTTTCTCCACATGGATTTTTTTCTTATGATTTTTTTAAAATTGTCTTTGTTAATTTTATTTTTTTAATTTTGAGCTCGTTAAGAATTATAATTATAATTAATTACAAATAAGGCTAAATCATGTGGGGAAGCACTATAGCTTTCATCACAAAACACTGTAAATTGCTATAGTATTTCCAACATGGTTTTTTTTTCCATTTTTTTTTGTGTTTTTTTTTCAAAATTGTCTTTGTCAATTTTATTTTTTTAATATTGAGCTGATTGAGAATTTAATTTTGTAATTTTGTTTCTTTAAAACACTGTAAATTGTTGCAGTGTTTTTCTACATGATTTTTCTATGATTTTTTTCTAAAATTATCTTTGTTGATTTTTTAATATTGAGTTGGTTAAGAATTATAATTACAATAAAGCTAAATCATATGGGGAAAGCGTTGTAATTTTCTTCACAAAACACTGTGGATTGTTATATTATTTCTTTAAATGGTTTTTTTATGATTTTTTTTTAAATTATCTTTGTCGATTTTATTGGGAAAAACACTATAGTTTTCCTCACAAAACATTGTCAATTGCTACAACGTTTTTTCTCATGGGTTTTTTTTCTTCCAAAATTATCTTTGTCGATTTTTTTTTATTATTAAGTTGGTAGATAATTTAACTTTATATTTATTTTTTTTTGCTTTTTATTAATAGAAAAGCTAAATCATGTGGGGAAAACACTGTATCTTTCCTCACAAAATGCTGTGGATTGTTACAAATCATTTTGTTCAGTCCATAAGTTTTTTTTATCACCAACCTAACTTTTTTTTTCGTCATGAAATATTGACTCCATCATACATTTATTTTCTATTACTTATCTAGCGTTGGTTCACAATTATAACACTATCAAGTACATTTATTTTATAAGCTCGCGACAACGCGCATGTATGCCATCTTGTACATAAAGCTAAAACATGTGAGGAAAGTACTGTACCTTTCCTCACATGTTACTGTGGATTGCTACAATACTTTTTTTTTCCTACATTATTTTCCTCTTTTTTCTTTTTTCTTTTTTTTTCACAAAATTATTTTTGTCAATTTTGCTTTTTTAATATTGAGCTCATTAAAAATTTAGCTTTGTAATTTTTTTTTCTTTAAAATACTGTGGATTTCTACGGTGTTTTTCCACATGGTTTTTCTATTTTATTTTTTAATAATTTTTTTCAAAATTGTATTTATCGATTTTTTTTTTATATCGAGCTGATTGAGAATTTAGTTTGGTAATTTTTTTCTTTAAAACATTGTGGATTGCTACAATGGTTCTCCACACGGTTTTTTTTGTTTTTGTTTTTTTATGATTTTTTTCAAAACTATCTTTGTCGATTTTATTTTTTAATACTGAGTTGGTTAAGAAATACAGTTGCAATATGCGGGGAAAACATTGTAGCTTTCCTCGTAAATTACTATGGATTGCTACAATGTTTTTCCCACATGGTTTTTTTTTGTTTTTTTTTTCTAAAATTATCTTTGTTAATTTTTTTTTAAATATTGAGCTAGTTGAGAATTACAATTATAAGTAAATACAAGTAAGGCTAAATCATGTGGGGAAAACACTGTAACTTTCCTTACAAAACACTGTGGATTGCTACAACTTTTCCTCACATGGTTTTTTTCCAGTTTCTTTTGTGTTTTCTTTTTTGTAATATATTTTTTTTTCAAAATTATCTTAGTTGATTTATTTTTTTAATATTGAGCTGATTAGAATTTAACTTTTTAATAAAGCTTAATCATGTGGGGAAAACATTATAACTTTCCTCACAAAACACTGTGGATTGTTATAGTGTCTCTCCACATGGTTTTTTTTCTCTTATGATTTTTTTAAAATTGTCATTGTTAATTTTATTTTTTTAATATTGAGCTGGAAGGTTGTAATGATAGTTGTGGAAGTGATCCTTAGATTTGAGATCATTAAGTTATCTTATATATGAAGTGTTATCCTTTGATCCTGGTTATACGTTGTCCTGATCAAAGGTAACAAACAAGCAAAACTATATGAAGATATTTAAGTAATCAAGAGAAGATTTATCATCCTAAGTGAATTAGTAAAAATATTGCATCTGTTCTCAAATAATATTGATTGTGAAATCCTTAGCTAATACAAAATGAATTTTGAAAAGAGTTTTAAAATCTTATTCAAAGAACCAATGATTATAATATTGAGAACTAACATGATTTGACAAACCAGACATACTTCATATTATAATATCTAAATTAAAATATTATTAATGAAAGGATAATAATTACACTGAGAAACTAGTCATTGAAAGATTAAGTTAAATCACTTATGAGTTTTCTAATATTTAGAGGATCATAACAGATTGCTAGATATTGTACTTGATCTACAAATATAAATCAATCAATTATTTAATTGATAATAAATTAAATTATTTAATTTAATTTTATTTAGAATTATGATTTATATTGAGGCCAACTTATTAGGGAACCTAATGGGTTACATTTATAAGAATTATTTGTTAGAAATTAAAATGAGATAATTAATTAAGCATGACTTGATTGTAAATGAACTTTAGAAATTGAGGATTAGAATGTAATTAATATAGGGGATTACAATTCTAGACCTAGAAACAATTAAGTGAGGACTTGATTGAATAAATCTCTAAATTATATATGATATCATTTAAGGGACAAAGTGATATTTTGCTATTTATAGGGTTTTTTTTAGGTTTCCCTATGGATAAAATACTTTGCTTCTTATTTCCTAAAAGAATAGTGAGAAAGGTACAACACATAAATACTTAAAACATAAAAGAATAGAGCTAGCACTCTAAGGTGTAGTAATTTCTCTCTTATAAAAGGGTTTAGGAGATTCCTGACTGGTGATTTGTGTGGATTATTATTAGAAGCCGGACACTTAGACGACTTATGATTTGTGATAATCCAGACTTGAAACAAATACTGAAAGGAAAAAAAAGAACATCTAATCTTCAAGTAATTTTCACATAAACCTTAAACAACTCTAAATCTATCAAACAAGATCTTTGGAACTCTTGACAAAAATTTATATTTACCTTGTTTGCTACGTGCATGTGTTTGGGAAACCCAACAAACACCATGTTGGGCGACTCTACTCCTTTTTCACTTTCTACTATGCTACATGGTATATGTATATTGTATGGATTAACGCAACTCAATTGTAACTCGAATCCGCACCTCCCTTCCTCTCTCTCTCGATGAAGAAGTTTCAAGTTAATACTCTATGCATGCATGAAATTATAGCCTTTAGAGACCTTAAGTCTTAATTAATAACATTATTGATATAATTAACAACATCAATAACACCTTTTCTTTATGTAGATTAATTATATATGAGAATATTTTTTTTTGTTGAAATCGGGGTTTAAAAGCCCAATAAAAATTAAATGAGCAACAATAGACCTAATCAAGTCGTAATATGAAATAAAAAACAAGCTCGAAGAAGGGTCATCAATCATCGTGTAATCCCAATCCATAGGGCTTTTAGATAACCCATAATTAGCTAACCAGTCCATTGTAGAATTAGATTCTCTAAACACTTGTAGAATTAAGGCTTCCCAATACTTAGCTAATAAATCTCTAGATTTGTTGACTAACTAGTATATTGGCCCGCACTTTGCAGGGGGTCAATATCATTTTTTTTAAATATAAAAAAATATTAAGTGTATAGAGAATATTTTAAGTGCGTTGGGTTTAACAGTCATGCCAGATCCAAGTGAATTGGGTCTGGCAGCTGGCAGACATGCCAGACCCAAGAGCCTTGGGTCTGGCAAACACCTTGGGTTTTGTAGCAATACCAGACCCAGGAGTCTTGAATTTGATAGCCATGCAAGATCTAATTTACTTGGGTCTGATAACCATGCAAGATTTACGTTTGCAAGCATGCCAGGCCCACATTACTTGGGTCTAGCACCCAAGTAATTTAGGCCCTGGTTGTTTGCTAGACCCAAGTAGATGTGGGTTAGCGCAACTTTTTGAATTTAAAAATAATAAAACAATATCAAAATACCAAAATGTCCCCCATAATTATAGAAAATTACGTAAAAAAAAGTGAAACAAAAAAAATACCCCCATATGCAAAACTTATTTTGTGTTTTCCAAGACTAAAGATGTATTTTAACTATTTAACAGTTGGTGAAGGTCAAAAAACTCCTAGGCAACATGTCTTAATTTTGTTAACCTTGAGGATAAAATAATATTTTTACTATACAAATAATCATAAAAAAACTACCATACCCCTGCTAAAAAGTTTAATACCAATGAACCTATGAAAAATATTGAAATACCCCTACAACCAGGGCTTTAATTTTTTCAATAAAAATGCGAAATGATAATTTAAATTTATATGAAAAGACAATATTAGCCTCATCCCAAATCTTTAGAGCTTGGAAAATTCATTGTGCAAGTCTACAGTGAAATGTGTTTTGATCCATAGTACACTTACATAGGATTGCTAGCCTCACTAAGCTTAGGTTTGGCACAAACATAGTTGCTAGACCTGCGCCTGGGTCTGGCACAAAACATGGTTCTAACCCGCGCCTAGGTGTGGCACCAAACATGGTGTCAGACCCAAAGCTTCTAGGTCTGTCATTATTGCCAGACCTAAGAACCTTGACTCTAGTGTGGTAGCCAGATCCAAGTAGCTTGAGTCTTTTATGGTTGCCAGACCTAAACAAACAACAAACAAACAGAGGACAACTGTGCACTCTAGTTGTCAGGAGAGAAAAAATAAAGAAAAAAACGCAAACAATCAATCATTGACGGCAATCCAACTATGATATGTCTACATGTGTCACACCATATGAACGATGGCACGTTTGCACATCTAGTCACACGACGGATGACTAGATTTGGCCACTAGTAAACGTCTCACGAGCCTTCTTAATAGCGCGAACGCCACCATCTCATCGGGGCATATAGAATATACGCTAGTAGCTTTTCGATTAAAAAATAAAAAATATAACCTGAAAATACTAAAATGCTTCCATGATCCTTTTAATCACATAAAATATCCATGTAAATTTCACCGTCACAATCCAAAGTAATCTATATCTACAGCTAGAGTGAAATTCCTATGTCGTTTAACTTATGTAATTCACATAAACTCTCACCTGATTCTTCATGATAAGATCAACACTCAACAGTAAAAGTAGAATCTGATTCTATAATTAATTTACAAACACCCATAGACCAAGCCCGTTCCAATTAAGTGATCACTGTCCATAGCTCAACTCTAATAAAAGTACTGAATCTGATGTTGATATAAAAGCCCTCGCCCACGTACCCAAACTATCTGGAATGAGGCCCCCTGAACCAGCATATCCTGGAATGCCTTTGCTTCGGCCATCAACATTCAACTACAACCAATGTTAGCTCCAGGGGATATTTCCATCCAACCATGCTGACTTGCTTAGTGGATATTAAATTATTTGCACCAGACCCACCAGCTAACATAATGTCAGAAATAAGGGATTTTATTGCAACAGTAGGGTTAGAACTTAGACAATTATCAATATTAAAAATCCTCCGGTTACGCCATTTCCAAATGTTCCATACCGTAGCTCCAAAGATTGTTGCCCATGGCCACCCCTCACCAGAACTGATTTGGGATGATAAGTTATTGATGAGCCACGACAAGAGCTCTGGACCGAAGAAGGGAGTAACATTGTTAGGACTAAGCAATGATTTCCAAACTGTTTTGACTAAAGGACAATCCCTCAGAATATGAAGAATAGTTTCAGTTTCCAATCTATTATTATGGCAGAAAGGATTAGAAGCAATGTTGTGATGAACTCTATTTTCATTGGTCATAATCCGTGAATGGGCAATTGTCCATAGGAAAGCTTTTATTCTTTCTGACCCCTTCCTCTTCCAAATCAATTTCCAAAAGGATGCTTGAACCAACATGATTGCAATGAGTTGTGGAAAATGAACCATAATAAATTTAAAATACTAAATTTATTTATAAGTGTAAATTTTTATTTTAAATTATAGATAGATTATCAGTTAGAAATCCATCAATATCTTTAAATCATATTTAGATCAATATAGCTTATAATGTAGCTTATCTTTTAATAATTCTAAATTAAACAACTAGACGATAACTCTTTAATCTTGTGTAACTCTAGCAATGTAACTATAAGTTTGCCTGGAAATTCAATGATGTAACGGAGGAACTCTCAAGTACTTACCAAGATTATCAGTATTAAAAAAACCACTACTATGACTAATTAATCTTGCTAAAGTAGATGGGACATTCTTCGAAAAGAATATCTTAGTTTTAGCAACAATAACCTCGTGGCCAGAAAATTCACAAAATAAGTTAAGGCAATTCAGAACCTGCTTCATTTGTCCCTCACTCGCTTCAGAAAATAGGAGCATATCATCTGCAAAGAACAGGTGTGACATACAAGGTCCCAATTTGCTGATATTAAATGGCTTCCAATCTCCTGATTCCACTGCCTTAAGAATCAAGTGAGAGTCTCCAGTCATAACATAAAAATACAGGGATCCCCATGTCTAATCCCTCTCATTGGAGCAAAATTAGCAGAAGGAGTACCATTCCATAAAATTTGAAGAGAAGCAATCTCATTGCATTTTATTATAAGATTCACTATTTGGGATGACAATCCCACGCCCATTAACTTGAGACGGTCATAAGCTTTTTTCAAATCCACTTTAGTAACCATATACCCTTTCCTCCCTTTCAATTTTCCCATGGAATGAATGATCTCCTGAGCCAAAATAATATTATATGTAATCTGTCTTCTCGGGACAAAACTGCTTTGATACTTGGTAACCAAACTCAACAATAGATTCGTTAGTCTATTGACCATCAGCTTGGTTAGAATCTTATAATTAACATTACATAAACCAGTCGGACGAAATTGATGAAGAAACTCTGGCCTGAGGATCTTAGGAATCAAAACCAAGCATGTCTGATTAAAATCTGCCACATCAACTGAATCATCCAATATTCGACGAATAAATTTGCAAACTGAGGAACCAATAACACGCCACCAAGACTGATAGAAGAAAGGCTGAAATCTATCTGGACCAGGAGCTTTGTATGTTTTCATATCAAATAAAGTTTTATGGTATCTTCATTTGAGACTGAAGCCTGCAACAAATCTTTCCCCATTTGATCTATGCTTGGGAACATACCTCAAGAGGAAAATTGTGACTGTGGTTGTCCTGAACCGTAAACATCTTTTTGAAGAATTTCACAGCCATACTTTTTAAAACTTCTTCATCCCAAACCCACTTGTTACTGTCATCTTTAAGAGCCTTGATTTTATTCTTTTGTCTTTGAATAACAGTTTTATCAGAATGAAGATCAACATTATCAGAATGAAGATCAAATCATTCATCTTTAAACTTCCTTGTATTCAGCAACAGTTAAAACTTCTTTAAGACTAGGAGTCTTCGTCTTATCCTTCCTTGTATTTAGGTGTTGATTAGTTTTTCTTAAACCTATATGTACAGCTTGGTTGATTAATAAAAAGTGTGCAACAACATCACAAAAACTGTTCCATCTATCATGGTATCAGAGCTGCCTAAGTCTATTCTTCATTAGTTTCTTTCTTCTGTCACAAACCATCGATCTTCTTGTTCAAAACATAACATGACCACCCAAATCGATTCAGCAGCTACTGTCTCTTCTTCCAACCTTCCACACTATGAGGTTCCTCTCATTACAATAAATACCACTGCACAAACACTTCTCAAACTCACATCCACAAACTACATTTCCTGGAAGCTTCAGTTTGAAACGTTATTCATTGGATAATATCTCATTGGATACATTGATGGATCAACACCCTACCCTCCCAACACCATTACTGCAGAAAACATCACAATTACAAATCCCTCTCATAAACTTTGGATTCGTCAGGATAAGCTTCTACTTAATGCCTTGATTGGTTCTCTTTCTCCTACCATTATTCCTTTTATTGCTTGTGTAGGGACTACTTAAGAAGCATGGACCATACTTGCCAACACGTATGCTAAACCTTCACGTGGTTGCATCAAACAAGTTAAAAACCAGCTAAAAAATCCATCCAAAGGATCTCAGACCATTACTGAATATCTTCACTTTGTTAAAGCTAGTGCTGATGAACTAGCTATATTAGGTGCACCAATGGATCCAGAAGACCTCACTGACAAAATTCTGGATGGTCTCGATGATGACTACAAAGAACTTGTTCGTGCAGTTCAAGCCTGTGACACTTCCATTTCATTTGATGAACTGCATGAAAAGTTTCTTTCTTTTGAAGCCACATCCTCATCCCATGCAACTCCTCTTCCTATTACAGCCAATCCTACACATAAGACATCTCATGCATGGCTTGGCACCAGACCAACATCCACTTCTCGGCCTCCTTATTCCTCCCCTGCCAATCCCTAATATTGGCGTTCTTCCCCTACCACCACTTTCAAGCCTCTTTTCACCTCACACACTCTCCCTGCCTATCGTCCTACCCGCCCTCCCATGCGACAATATCAAGGCTTCTGCCAAATATGTGGAATTCAAGGACACACGGCCAAACGTTGTCCATCATTTTAGCTAATACTGATTAATTCCTCCAATATTGAGCCTTCAGTAACATAAAATTCAGCTTCCCCTTGGCAACCACGTGTAAACTTTGTTGCCAACACTTCATCCACCTTTCCTACATGGTTACTTGACAGTGGTGCCTTTCACCATGTGACAACAAATTTATAGAATTTATCACTGCACTCTTCTTACAGTGGATCCGATGATGTTATGATAGGCGATGGTACCGGTCTTCCCATTACACACACCGGTTCTTCACATCTATCCTCTCCCACATCATCCTTTACATTGTCTAATGTTTTATGTGTACCCACTATGAATAGGAATTTGATTTCTGTTTATCAATTTTGTGTCACTAACAATGTTTCTGTCAAATTCTTACCATCCTTGTTCTTTGTGAAGGATCTTCAAACGGGGGCAATTCTCTTCCAGGGCAGAATTAAGGACGGAGTGTATGAATGGCTGGCTTTCAAACCACAGTCTCTACCACTTCTAGCCTTCTCCACCACCAAAACCACATGCACAACCTGGCATAGTCGCTTAGGACATCTAGCATTTCCTATTTTAAAACACATCCTCACTAGTTCTCATTTAGAATCGTCTTCGTTTGTCACTTCTAATTTCTCATGTAATGCATGCCTCTGCAATAAAAGTCATAAGTTATCATTCTCTATTTCTTTATTTATGTCCACACATCCTTTGCAAATTGTTTTCTTTGATGTTTGGACTTCTCCAATTGTGTCTTCTGATGGTTTCAAATACTATGCTATATTTGTTGATCACTTTACCAAATATATCTGGTTTTATCCCCTTAAACGCAAATCTGATGTTCATGAAGTTTATACACGTTATAAAGCCATTGTTGAGAATTACTTTCAACACCTCATTATCACTCTCTACACTGATAATGGGGGAGAGTATCTAGGAACTCATCTGACCACACCACCTCATACCCCTAAGCTAAATGGATATTCTGAACGTAGGCACCGTCACATTGTTGAGACTGGCCTCACGCTACTCTCACATGTATCCCTTCCATTAACATTCTAGAATCATGCCTTTAGTACTGCTGTTTACCTCATTAATTGGATGCCTCCCCCAACTCTGAATCTCTTTAGTCCTTTTGAATTAATTTTCAAAACAGCTCCCAACTATTCTAGGTTAAAAAGTTTTGGTTGCTTATGCTATCCATGGATTCGTCTATATCCATCCCACAAATTAGAACCCAAATCCAAGCCCTGTGTCTTTATTGGCTACTCGTTATCTTAACATGCATATCTTTGTTTTGAACCGTCAACTTCCAAAACTTTTATCTCTCGTCATGTCAAATTTGTAGAGTTTATTTTTCCTTACACTACTCTCCACAGCATGCTTCCACATCCAACTTCCACTATAGCAGCTTCATGGTTGCCACCAATTCTTATAGTCTTTGTTCCCCTTCCATCCCAGCCGCATTCTTACACTTCAGACGTACTTGCACCATAATTGCCTCCTGCTGCTGCTCCCTCACCACCACCTTTATCAGCTGCATCTCCACAACATCACTCCCCTGTCTCACAACCAGCCTCCCCACCACCTCCTCGCAATTCCATGACTACCCGTGCCAAAAATAATATCCTCAAACCTATTCAAAAACTAAACCTTCACGCACAGTTAATTTCTTCACCACATTCTGAACCATCAACTGTTGCCCAGGCTCTCAAAGATTCCAACCGGAGAAGTGCTATGTCAGACGAGTATAATGCCCTTGTTCGCAATGGAACATGGGAACTTGTCTCTCCAAATAATATGCACAACCTTGTAGGCTGTAAGTGGATATTTCACATCAATCGCAATCCTGATGGCTTTTTTGACAGGTTCAAAGCGTGCCTTGTAGCCAAAGGCTTTCATTAGAGACTGGGTGTGGATTATCTGGAGACCTTCAGTCTAGTAATTAAGCCAACCACTATCGCTTGGTGCTCAGTATTGCTGTTGCCAATGGTTGGTCTCTTCACCAGTTAGGTATTAACAACACATTTCTCCAAGGTACCTTAGCAGAAACAATATACATGGCGCAGCCACTTGGCTTCATTGACTCAAATAATCTAACTCATGTGTGTAAACTTCACAAGGCTATCTACGGCCTCAAACAAGCTCCCAGAGCTTGGTATCAGGAGTTACATACATTTCTCATGGATTCTGGTTTTAAAAATTCTCATTCGGATACTTCTCTGTTCATTCTGCAACTTGGCACTAAACTGCTATACCTTTTAGTGTATGTAGATGACATTATACTAACAGGTAATAATGCAGAACTTGTATCTCAGTTTGTTGCTTGTCTAGCTAAAAGATTTTCTCTCAAAGATCTTGGCACTCTTTCCTACTTCCTTGGTGTAGAAGTTATTCCTCAACGTCAAGGCATTCTGCTCTCCCAACGTCGATATATCCAGGAGTTGCTTGCTAAAACACACATGAAAATGTCTAAACCTGTTCTTACTCCCCTGCCAACGCACTCATCTTCACTTACATTGTCCTCAGGATCACTTCTCTCAGATCCCACTGAGTACAGAACATTTGTAGGCAACCTTTAATACTTGTCTCTCACTCATCCGAATATTTCTTTTGCTGTTAACAGAATGTCCCAGTTCATGCATGCCCCAACTGATGAGCACTGGAATTGTGTTAAAAGAATTTTGCGTTATCTATGTGGCACACCACATGATGGACTTCTTCTTCAACGCAACTCTCCACTTTCCCTGCATGCTTTCTCATACTCACTCCACGTTTTCTTTGATGCTGACTGGGCAGGTAACAAAGATGACTACTCTTCTACCAGTGCTAACCTTGTTTATCTTGGCAACAATCTCATTTCCTGGAGCTCCAAGAAACAAAAAACTGTAGCCAGGTCCTTTACTGAAGTAGAATACAGATCAGTTGCTGCTACTGTTGCTGAAATGTGTTGGATTCGTTCCTTACTCTCTGACCTTTGCCTTACATTGCTCCACACTCCAGTCATCTACTGCGATAATATTGGGGCCACACAATTAAGTTCAAATCCGGTCTTTCATTCCAGAATGAAGCATGTCGCCATTGACTATCACTCTCTACGTGACCAAGTTCAAACTGGTGTTTTACGTGTGGCTCACGTTTCCTCAGCAAATCAGCTTGCTGATCTTCTCATTAAGCCTTTATCTCGATCTTAATTTCAGCATCTACATGGCAAGATTGGCCTCTCTTGTCGTGGCCTATTTTGAGGGGGCAAATCAGAATGAAGATTAACATTATCAGAATGAAGATCAAATTATTCATCTTTAAACTTCCTTGTATTCAACAACAGTTCAAACTTCCTTAAAACTAGGAGTCTTGTCTTATCCTTCCTTGTATTTAGGTGTTGTTTGTTTCTCTTAAACCTATATGTACAGCTTGGTTGATTAATAAAAAGTGTGCAACAACATTACAGAAACTGTTCCATCTATCAGTTTTAGTGTGAAAGTAGGAAGGATTCTTGTCTCAAAAGCAATCCGTTGGCATCTTGATTTCTGGTACCAATGGATTTCCTCTTGAGAAAAAATCTGGTTATACTCTTCTGTTAACTTTCTTTCCAGGTTTAACAAGAAAGGATTAACACCTTGAGTCACTGCTCTTTGAATACCTCCAATCTGAGCTAGAACTTTCCTCTTTCGAGAAAAAAATATTACCGAAGACTTGTATGTTGCACTCCTGTAATTTCAAAGCCATTGACTTGAGAGAGCTATGTAATTCCAAGTGACCCTGCCAATTTTCATTAAGGCTGCAAAATTCTTACGAGTGGTCCAAGCGGCTTCGAATCTAAAAGGGCGAGGAGATCCCTGCCAACTCTCACTCGAATAGTTCAGTTCAACTAAGATAGGGTGATAATCAAATTTAATTCGAGGTAATACCTTCACCCGCATTTCAGGAAACTGCAATCTCCAAGCCTGGTTACCAGAGGCTCTATCCAACCTCTCATAGACATGCCCATGCCCCTCTCTACTCTGGCCTTTCCCAGTGAATTTTGGTCTCAAGCTAGATCCATCAGACCACAATCCTGCACCCATTAACCAAAACGAATACACCTTCTCATGTCAGCTGGCTCCCCTCCTACTTTTTCTGAACATGAGAGAATCTCATTGAAGTCCCCAAGTAGCATAGTTTCCTTACCCGTCAGCTGAGATTTTGCTCCTTTATCACTTTCCTGAAATTTCTGCCCTGAATTAGAGGGATTAGGTGCACCCGTGATGCCAGGGGTTTTACTCCCCTTCCTTCCCATCCTGTTCGCAATCATCCATTTGCCGTAGGGATCAACCACCTATGGTCTAACCACAGGAGCTTCTTCATGTGGCGCCACTTCAAGATTCATCTCCTCCGGCTCATTGGAACAACCAGACTGTTGCTTATCTCTACCATCTTCATTATGGTGTTGGACGTGGGGACAAATCTCCTTCTTGTGTCCATATTGACCACATCCTTTTTTTCTGTCCGCATTTTCACCGATAACATCGTAAAATATCCTGTGCTAAATCTTAGAAAAAACAAAGAACTGCTTTAATATCTTTAGTCATGTCGTGTCAGATATTGAAGATATACAAGTTCAATTTTAATATCTTTAATACCATATAGATAAAATCTTTGCTTCCTTGCTCTTGAGCAATCACCGTAGCTCTCGCTCCTCTTCTCTGCTCGCTTCAACTCATTATTAAAATAATGGAAGGATCAAAAAACTTTGATGTACAGGACAGGAAGTAAAACTATGGCAAAATAATATTTATACCGATTGCTTTTTATTTAAAAATATATTAAAATAATATTTTTTTTATTTTTAATACTAACACATCAAAATAATAAAAAAAGCTAAAAATATATTAATTATTTTTTTTAAAAAATTAAAAATTAAAAAAAAACACACAATTACACCACAAACATTTTCTAAAAAAATAAATGGGCCATCCCCCTTCCCTTTTCGTTTTCCCATTCTCTCACGTAGAAGCCCGATGCTCCATTAAATGCGGCCCATTAGTACTCTCTCCCCCTGCCCTTTTAATTGAAAAGGACAACAAAACCCTAAACTAAACCCAACCGCCTTCTCCTCTCCTCTTAAACCCTAAAGCATATACTGATAACCAACAGCACCCGGCAGCTGTAACTCTCTCTCCTGTGACTTTCTCTATCAATCATGACCACGCTTCCACCACCACCATCATCTGGTGTTAGCCCCAAAACAGTGGAGAAAGCTGTGAATGCTCTTCTAAAATGGAGATCTTCCACATTGAATACCCAAAAGCCTCAATTACTCGAACAAGACGAGTTTTTCTACCTTATTCTAACCCTCAAAAAGATCCCACAAAAGGGTGTTAGCCGCATCAACGCCCACAAAATCCCTCTCCCCAACTCCTTGATCAACCCTTTAAATGAAGCCCCTGAGATCTGCTTAATCATCGATGACAGACCCAAGTCAGGCCTCAATAAAGATGCTGCCAAGAAGAAGATTCAAAACGAAAACTTACCCATCTCCAAAATCATCAAGGTTTCCAAGCTCAAGACTGATTACCGTCCTTTTGAGGCTAAGAGGAAACTCCGTGATTCTTATGATATGTTCTTTGCCGATAAAAGGGTGGTTCCTCTCTTGCCTAAGATGTTAGGTAAGCAGTTTTTCAAGAAGAAGAAGATTCCTGTGACTCTGGATTTGAAGCACCACAACTGGAAGGAGCAGATTGACAAGGCCTGTGGCTCTGCCTTGTTGTATCTGAGAAGTGGTACTTGTAGCGTGGTGAAGGTAGGGAGGGTTTCCATGAGTAGAGAGGAGATTGCCAAAAATGTGATGGCTGCTATTAATGGGATTGCTGATATTGTGCCTAGGAAGTGGGGTGGTGTTAGGTCTTTCCATTTGAAGTTGCTTGATAGCTTGGCTTTGCCTGTTTATCAGGTAGTTCCTGATTCGAAATTGAAGATTGATGGTGGTCCCAAAGAGCAGGAGAATGACGAGGGTGTCGTCGCCGTGGAGGAAGAGAAGGCTAAAGAGGGGAGAGTTGGAAAAAAGAAGGGAAGGATACAAGAGGTTAGATATATGGATAATAATAATAATAATGATAATAATGTGGATGGTCAGGTTGTTGATGAGGTTGAGTTGGGGAGTGATGGTGAAGGGGATATAGATAATGATGATGATGATGATTTTGAAAAGGTCAGTGAGGAACTGTTAAAGAAGAAGAGAAAGAAAGGAGATGATAAAGGGAAAGGTGAAAAGAAGGAGCAGAAGGTAGCTAAATTGAAGAAAGAAGATGGTGTCAAGCAAAAGAAAGTGAAGAATGAAGATGGTATCAAGCAGAAGAAGCTGAAGAAAGGTTCTTTGGTTTCAGAGAGTGGGGGAATGCAAGTGAGGGGTGAGAAGAAGAAAATATTGGCTGCATAATGATTCAATGTTGCTTCCTGGGAATTTGTTACTTGCTGGACTCGGAGAGAATCAGTGTATGGTTGCCGCCTGTCGGTTCTTTTAGCAGGTTGTGGTCTTTATGGTATTGGTGCCGTAAACTTTTTGTTAGTTTATTTATATTTGCAAATTTAGCATAAAAGCTTTATTTAACTTAATCATGTACCTTGATTATGGAGAACAAATAGAATGGTAACTTTCTACTTTAGTATTCCATTGCTTAGATCTCAAATTTACTTTCTTGTCTCTTGAAATGTCATTTTTTTGCATGATGGTTAGAATCTAGTTCTAGTTCAGATGTTGGAACCTGCATGAACTAGAATTAAGCATATCTATTCATACTGATTTTCTACAAAATGGTTCCATATGCTGTCTCACAAGGAAACTGAAAGGAGTTAATTGTCTGATATGCATTGCTCGACCGTGGAAAACATACTTTTGAACTGCTTGTAATGGTCACCAAGGGGTGAAAAGGACCCTTCACCCAACCTGACCTGACCAGATGCGGATTGGGTGGGGGTGATGGATATGGGTGTTACCAGACTGGGTGCAAGTGATGGTTATCGGTGTACTGGGTTGAGTGCTGTTGCATAGAAAACCTGCCCTGATTCGCCCTGACCCGTTGTCATGAAATACTGGTTTCTAAGGAAATTGTGAGCCATAGGGGCTTAAAAAAATGAAAGACTGTTTAGAGGAGGAAGAGGGAAGAAAAACTTAGGAAGGAGAAAGAAGTGATGGGATCTTATAGTGGCAAAACAGTGATCTTGTCATCTCTATTTTTGTTGTCATAATTTTCAAAAGATTGCATGCTGTTCCTGCCCATTTGCTTTTTGAATGAGCTGATTTAGTTTTCAGTGTGCTGAGATTGGATAAATA
Organism: Populus deltoides; assembly: GCA_015852605.2. Classification (NCBI taxonomy): domain Eukaryota; kingdom Viridiplantae; phylum Streptophyta; class Magnoliopsida; order Malpighiales; family Salicaceae; genus Populus; species Populus deltoides. Next base: position 922,724 of record CM027584.2, on the reverse strand, counting down.
CACTGTCAAATTGAAACTTAAGGTGTTCATGTGCCTCTTATATCTTCTTAAAGAGCTTGATGTTTCTGCCAATGGACAAGCTATCTTGGTTGCTGAATGTTGACCACAATTGAATGACTCTATATAACAGATTGATTGGTATGGAAAAATTCCATCACTCTAAAATTGGTTTCTCAGGGATATGCATGCGTTGATGATTTTACTTGCCATCGCTAGTTGTTATAAATTATAATACATCTCCCGGTAAAATTTCCAAACGGTTTGGGTTTCCCTAGTTTGTCTGCTATTCTGAAATCTTCTCTTCTAACCTGGGTTGCAGTGTCTGCTCCACAGGAGTTAATGTACTAGGGCTTTGTATGCATGACCTATTTTCTCTTGTTTTTGAGCATTACAAGCTTTAAATTTCAAAGGATGCATATCTTCTTGTTTGTTGCTCATTTTGTAGAAGCATTTCCATCATGTCTGCAACAAGCTACGGAAACTACAAACGAATTGGAGGAAGAGGCTGTGGTGGAGGTATGAGAGTTGGGGGCGAAGTTATGGTTGAGCCTCGTAGACATGAAGGAGCACTCATTGCTAAGGGTGAAGAAGATGGTTCCTGGTGAGACTGCATAATCAGAAGAAAATCTGTTCAGGCAATCATTATTTTTCTTCTATTGTTATCTCCATTCATGAAAATGCATCTTTTGTGAAGACCGAAGAGTGTTGTTTTTCTATTGCATCAAGTTTCTCTTTCTTGTTTGGTGAATATGTTGTGTTGTTTATATTATTTATGTATTTATTTTATTAAATCATTCTTTTCTTCTCAGAATGACGATAGAACTAAAACAGAGTACAGGGTCTGGAACCCCTTCCGATATAAATTGGCAGCTTCCATTCTTGGTGGTGTTGATGATGTTTGGATTGAAAGTTTCATTCACGAGATTGCTCCCGGTTCTTCTGGAAGAAAACAGGGGCTCCCCAATCCTTTCCCCAGCAATATAGAAAAAAACTGCCTTCGAGGCTGGATTCTAAATAGGTCGTGATCAATGTCTACACTCTTCACCTGTTTTATTGTTGAATCAAGAGACCTGGCGCTAAAGTTCTATACCGAGGAGCTGCTTCTGGCTACTACTTTCTCTCGTGTCTGATATTGTTGGCCTGCTGGCCATGTATGGATAATATAATAATCTTGTTTTTTTTAACTGATTTTTTCTACTGAATGGTTCTGTTTGCAAGATGGTAGGCTGATATGCACTGCACAAACCATGCGAAACGTGCTCTTGAATTGGATAGGAAACTTACTCCATTCATGTAGTGTTGTGGGCTTGCAGAATACTGGTTTCTAAGGATGTTGTGAGCTATAGGGGTGTTTAAAAAAACTGACCAACCGATTAAACCGAGAAAAAATTAATCGAAAAAATTGAACTGATAGAAAAAATTGAATAAACTGATTAAAAAATAAAAAAAATGCTTGGTCCGGTTCGATTCTAGTTTAAAAAATTTAAACTGATTGAACCGTACCAAACCGAACCAGTCTAATTAAATCTAAAAAAAAATATAAAAAGAAAATTCTAACCCTAAACACTCTAACTCTTTCAGCCACCCCCTCTCTTTTTTCCTTTCTCCTTTCCTCCCTTCCCGCTGCCCTTTCTTTTTTTCCCTTCCCATCGCCCCCTCCCTTTTCCCCTAACCCTTTCAGCCGCTCCCCTCCCTTTCCCCCTTTCTTTTCGCCTAACCCTTCATGATCTCAATCTTCAAGGCTTCAGGGGAACATGAATAATCTCGAAGGGTTAAATCTGAACTTTTGGTTCAAGTAGATGGTGTAAACAATAGTCCTACTTGTGGAGATGGTCATCGGAAAATAGTGATGGTTTTGGCAACTACAAACTTTTCTTGGGACATAGATGAGGCACTAAGATTGTTTCATTGTCTTCTGGTAAATATTTTTGAGATTTTTTTACTTTCTAGAATTCTTAGATTCATCATAAATGGCAATCTATCCAAGATGTAACACAACATCTCGTTCCTCCACTAGCACAAAGTCCAAATTAAGGTATACAATGGCAACAACAAAAATGTTTTGGTTTTGAATGCTAAAAACCGACTCGAATCGAACAAAACCGGTTCTCAGTTTGGTTCGGGTTATATTAACAAGGACTACTATTTTTCGGTTTGGTTAAATTTTTGGGTTAAAATTGGACCGAACCAAACCGCGAACACCTCTAGTGAGCTATACAGGACTTAAAAAAATAAAAGATTGGGGGTGTTTGGAGGATGAGGAGGGGAAAAACTGGTTTAAAAAGAAAGAAGGAATGGGGATGGGAATTTATTCGATATGCCCGTTCTAGATCCGGTCAATCCTTTACTTGATTGTATTAAATCGCAAAAGTTTTGCGTGCTTGCTTTCCTTGTCCATTTGCTTTATGAAAGAGCTGATGAGATTTTGAGTCTGCTGAAATTGGATGATAGTACGGGGTCAAATTGAAATATAAAGGCGTCCATATGCCTTTATATTTTTCTGAAAGAGCTTGATAGGAGATTTGAGCCAATTAATAGGACTTTGTATGCATGACTTGTTTTTTCTTATTTTTGAGCTTGAAAAGCTTTAAATTTCAAAGCATGCTTATCTTCCTTGTTTATAGAGCAATTCACGGAAGCATTTATTTCCATCATGTCTATATATAAAAAATCAAATCCACTGCAGATACTGTTTTTATTTCAAACAAGTTATGGAAACTACAAGCTTGAATTGAATTGGTAATGTATTTATGAACACAACCTTAATCACTATCTGACACGACCTCTCTTCCAAGAGGTTGGCTTTGCCTAGTATGGCCGACAAACATAGTAAGGAAAGAAAGACGGACGATGCCTGTGGGACAGAGGACTCTAATGGTTTTAAGGCCCCATGAGGTCCCAAGTCACGAAAAATAATGCAAATACATGTATATAGGATGTATTCCATATCTGACTTCTTTTGTTTTACCATCATCTAAACGTGGAGCAATCCTCCATCTGCAGAACCCAACTCCCGTTCATCATATATATAGGTTAGTCATCTGTGACTCCACTCCTCTACTTATAGATAGATTGTGTGTAGAGTAATTCTGTTGCTCATTTTTCTTTTGCTTCTGCTGTCGCGGCCATTGCTCTTGCTGCTGTTTTTGATGGTATAAAAACGTAAGCCTTGCTATTTCTTTCTCTAGCATATCCTGCTCCACTGTGTTTAACAACATATGCACACCACATGTACAAATGATACTCAAGCTGTAGTCCAAAATATTAAGGGGGGGGGGGGGGGATTGCAAAAATGATAAAAGTGTAGGGGGGTCACATCGGGAGACTTACGGTATTTTGCGAGTTGTTCCTGTGATAAACTATCCAAACGTTGCCTCAAGGCTTGATTTTCCATGCCGAGTATGAGACTTTGTCGGTATAGATATTCAAGATTGGCAGAAACTTGAGATCCTTCAGCCTGTACGGCAAACAAAAAAATTTGTCAAATCTTAAAGTACATATAGCATGACAGTTGATTAAGATACACTAGGGATGCTTCAAATTCTGCAGCCAGCTTGCCTCTAATATTTGGACACTTCTTTCAAGTTGAGCTATATACTGAAGTTTTCTCAAACGTGAACGCTGAGCGAATTGCCTGCATGATTCTAAAGATGTTAGAGCATCCCAATTGCAGAATTCAATTGCAAGCAAAAAGGGCATTACTTGAATACTCACTGCTTAGCACGTTTGGAATCCGTTTTTGATTTAGAAGGATTATGATTAACATTAGATGAGACTTCTGAGTCATCTTGATTTTGCTTAACAATAGGTTTCGATGGCAAACCTACTCCAGCTGGTTCTCGTGGAGCAAAGTCTTGAAGAGTAATGCTATCCGTTGAAGGCACAACTCCACTGGAACTGCTGGTCACAGAAATCAGGGGTGATTCCCTGGACTTATTCTTTTCCTTGTCAGGAGTAGAACCTGAATGAAAGCTAGTTTTCCAAGAATTTTCATGATAATTAATGGTGTGAAATTCCCAAGTAGGTCCACCAGCTGCAGCACTAGTTTTGAGCGTGGTTTCCTCTTTCCTAAAGGTCTTGCTTGCTGTGTCCAGGAAAGCAACAGAGTCACTTGATGAACGTCGATGACTTTTGTACAAAGGCAAGTCTGGCTCATCCAGGAGATCATCAAGCCAAGATAATTGCTCAACCAGAAAACTATCAGAAGAGGCGCGTTGATGGTGCGACTCTCCTTCCACAGGCCTCAAAAAGCCCTCTGAAGATTCCATTGCACAAGTAGAGATGTAATCGGTGCTGTAGGGTGGAAAAATCATTTCAACGGGGTTTCCAGAAGTACGTGCTGGATTCTCTTTTGGACAAAGGGAAAAAGTTTCCATATCATGAGGTCATGAGCCTGTTAGAATGCATGTGTTCAAGGAAATATATATCATTACAAAACGAAATGTTAAGAAACAAAGTTAAATAGGGTTGCATTGCTTCCTACATAATTTGACAAGCACCATGACAGCTATCAAAAGAGCTCAAAGACTTGACAGATCATTCAAACCAGAGACATTAAGAGAAATCATTTGATTTGATGGAGACCAAACCACATTATTATGGGCCAATATACATATATACAGTCGTTTCTTTCATATATAAATTAATCCTCGTGTTTCTTCTAAAACAAGCAAAGAGCCGAAGGTTGAAATAGAGCAAATCTAGAAAATTGAAAAAGGCGATTTAGAAGATGTGTAAAAGGTAGAGTACCAAAAAAAAAAAAAGGACAGAGAGGGAGAGAACCGGATGGCAGGATGAATGGAGTATTGATGAAGAGGAAGGCAGCCAGGCAGCGGAGGCGTTAGCTAAAGAAGGGGTATATATTATTATATATGTTGGAGATGTGCTGTCGGCTCCATTGTGTTAAAGGCCTCTCTCTCTCTCTCCCCTGTACAAGTGAGAGAGACACCAAAGGAAAACACAATCAAAAGAATATAAGCTTTTAATGTGATTCCCAAAAAAAAGAGAGCCAATGGGCTAACCGCATTTTGCGTAAACAATTTACTACTGATAATAAGGAAAATGCTCCCTAGTCGTATTTAAACCAATATCCATGCCATGCAAAAGGGAGGTAGAGGGCTCTGGCTGTCTGGCTGTCTGGCTGTCTCCCTTCATTTTAAGCAAACCCTATCTATCTGCTTTAATTTGGCTCTCACTTCCTTCCATAAATACTGCCAAGTGAAGTAAATATAGTCATTCTAAAAAAAAAAACAATCTGCTAACGATATCGTTCACGAGTTTCTTAACTAGCGAAGCCTTGAGGTCATTTCATTTCTTAAAAATGAAATATTCGGGGACAGATTTCCTGTTGACGTAGTGAGGTGATAGAGCTTGAGATGGATTCCCAACAAGCAGGGCCATTACTGATGTTGATTCTGCCTTCCTTGTCAAAGAAAATGCCAACTAAATTCCTAGTCTCGGACATAACATTAGTCCTCCAAATTAGGCAGACCCCAGATTCGAATGATGAACCCAGCCCAAGCCAATGGAACCCCATTAATAGATAAATGATTATTTTTCGAGTCAAATTCAATGCTGAGATAATATTTCATGATAGGGCTGTTAGTAAATGATACAAGTAGAGCTTTAATTAAAGAATAGAGAACAGAGAACAAAAAAAAAAAAAACGAGGTGAAAACATAAAGCACAAAGAGCAGAAACTCAACGGTGAGGTAACTGCCATCCATCTAGTTTTATTTAGAGAAGAAATCAAACACTACATAAGATAAGAATAAAAAATAACAGTTGTTACTTATTTTTGGACCCCACGTGCTGGAAATGGTGTGTATCCCTCTTGAACTAAATGCAGGAGTTTAGTTCATGGTTGATGAAAAATTGACCAAAGTAGAGAAGAAAGGAATGTTTTTCGAACTCTGTTTCAGCTGTTTTCTGCTCTCTTTATCCTTCCTCTTCGTTGACAAAATCATCAGGATTCTTAGATTAATTAGGAGTCTTCGTGATGCTAAACTCGTCTCTTTTTTATCTGGTCTTTAAGTTTGGATAAATCCCTCAGAATTTGCACTAAAAAATAATTATGTTGCTATCGTAATTCTATTGTAATACCAATTTTATTCTAACTTAGACTTTGATTTTGACTCGGTTTCGCGCAATATCAGACCATCCCAGCTATATTATGTCATTCATGACATGTTAAAGAATTAATCAACACCTTTATTGGGTCCTAGGGCCCACTATTCTTATGTCAAACTCTTAGTCATATGGGGATGCTCAACATTGTTAGTTTCCGAATCAGATCAGGAGACTCACTTTGACCAACCAGTTTACTGCCGGATTCTGTTCTTCAAAACAATTTTATCTGACTTTAAATCCTTCATGAAAGTTGTAGTCCTGTACGTGTAGATGAATTTGGGTTTTTGAATCGTCTAATTTCGATATTAGAAGCTCAAGATATTCCTGTTTGAATATCTAGTGTGAAAGTAGAGAATTCTACTGTGAGAAGGATTTTGGCCCGAGTTTACAGGGACACAATTGCAAGATGCTTAATGTTTGAAGACCAATTGCAGGCCAATTTGAAGTCTTTTTTTTGGACCAAGGACTAAATGAAAAATGTGCTAAAATAAGGGAGTTGATTGAAGGTAAAATTAGAAGAAATTTTGTTGGATGGAGAAATTGAAGAACGAGGATTAGATCACAAAGGAAAATTAGCCATGCTGGATTACATTGCTGTTTCTTTATTTGTTTTTTGCCTTTCGGTTCAAGAAAAAAACGACGTCGTCCCTCTTTTAGACATAACTCACGTTTTGCTCTCATTTTTAAACAAGACGACGTCGTACTGCCCTTTGTTTTGACACAAACCACACAACCCCTTCATGAAAATATAATTAACATACCATTGTCCATTTGCATTGTGAGAACAGTGCCTCCCCGTTTTCAATTCTTTCCTTTTCTCTACACAACTATCCCGTCTGATTTCTTTCCTTTTCTTTGCAAGTTCCTGCTGGTTTCCATGATTCTCTCACTTGATTTTGGAGCTGCAGATCACATTTTTTTCCAGCTTCAATCCAAAGGAGACAGTAACTTTTGTGCCTCCTTTGTGCTAGCTACAAAATGACATGAAGAGAGGAACCTCACCATCATCTAATGGCTGGGATTTTATCCCTAACACAGATGGTTGGGATGAGGTGTTAATGTGGAAGGTAGTGACTGATGATCACAGAATAGGAATCATAATATTTTAGTTTCCTATTTTTGCTTTATTTGATCACCCGAGATTATATTCTAGAATTAATGTAATATTCGTTTCCTAATAAAAGTTGTGATTAGGCTATATAAACCTCCTCTGCTGGGAGGAAAAGGGGGACAAAAAAAAAGGGAAAAGAAAAACAAAAAAAGAGAGAAGAGAAACAAGAGAGAGGCAGGAGACATTAGGCAGAGAAAGAGAGGCAGAAAAGAAAAAAAAACACATAGAGGCAGAAGAGAGAACAAAGGAGAGGAAGGAGAGGGAGATTAGAAAGGAATAACATAAAGGATTAAGGTTTCTTAAGATCATCAAAAGCTAAAGCAAGCAGGGACTGCCTTTCGGTCTGTGCTCCATTTTCTGCAAACAAATCTGTAGAACAGGGGAGAACAAATGAGCTAAAACCAGTAGAGAGAGAGGGACGAAGGCGTAGAGAAAAACACAGGAGACGAATGCAAATAGAGAACAGAAGGAAAATGGGCTAAAAAACAAACGAGAATACTGATAGATCAGTCAGCACAACTTAACACTGCTACAGGTCCTTCGTTTTCGCCTCCAGGTCTGTTATTCCCAGCTTTGCATGCATTCTTAGTTACATTATTACTGTTCAAATGAATTATAATTCACCTGAACAGTAACCAGGCAAAACATGCCTGAGGAAACTCACGCATGCCTTTGTGCCCAACCGGGTCACTGGTTTGGACTAGTGACCCGACTATGCTTGTGTTGTGTTAGCTATCTTTTAATTCATAGATTATAAATTTAGTTCAAATCAAACACAGATTTTAAGAGATAGCTATCGGTTCTTCTTGGCATTCTGTAGACATATCTAAAGGTATGATCTATATTGGTCAAAGGTTTCTTACTTTTAGACTCTGAACCCAAGTCCATTCATCATAGCAAACCTATCCTAGGAAAACTGATTAGAGAACACCAATACCATAGCAATTATAAGGCAAACCAAACGCCAAGCAACTTACCTTAGGTAGGACGTACTAGGGGTGTTAAAACCTTCCCTTTACGCAACCAATCCCTTACCTTAGAATCTCTAAAAGACCAGTTAAGTTTCCTAGTGATCATAATACTAGGTGGCAACTCTCTTTTTCACAAAACAAAGACCCCGAAAACAAATCCCCGCTCCGGGAAGGGTCGCTGCGACGCCTCTCTCTCGCGAGGGTGCGACAACAACCATCATCTCTTTTATCTAAGGAGATATATATGACTTATTAGACTTATCCTCAATAAACTTAAATCTACGAATTCAAACAATGAATTAAAACAACATTAAGGCCCCGTTTGTTTGCTGGAAAGTAGTTTTTTTTGGAAAGTGAATTCCAATAAAGTGAATTATTTTCCGATGTTTGGTAATGTAATGGAAAATAAGTTGATTGGTTATGTCATGGAAAATGAGATGGAAAATAACTTATTAATGTTTTATTTTTTTCAAGTTTATTAAAATAATGAGGAACAAATCTTACAAATTAAAAGTTTGAATGAGAATAAAATTGAAAAAAATATATAATTTCATAAATTATCTCAAATAAAATAAATAATAATCAAAATAATAGAGATCAAATCTAAAAAATAAAAAAAATTGAAAGATGAAGAAATTAAAATAATATTAATTAATATTTCATAAATTTTTTTAAATAAAATAAGTAACAATCAAAAGAATGAGGACCAAATTTGATAGATAAAAAATTTCAATTAAAAAATATAAGGGAAAAGCAAATAACAATTATAAAAATAAGGACCAAACTTAATATAAAAATTAAATTATAAGGGATGAAATTGAAAAATAAATATTCAAAACAAAATACATACAACAATCAAAAGTTTGAGAACCAATTTTGATATAATCAATAAATAATATGACATTTCTAAATTTTTCATAACTTTTGAAAAGTGTTTTCTGCCCAAAATAAAAGGAAAACACTTTCCTGGAAACCAAGCCAAATTTTCCTTTGACTGGAAAGTGTTTTCTGTTGACCAACTTTTCTAATGGCAAACAAACACAGGAAATTTTGGAAAGTGGTTTCTCGAAAACTACTTTTCGGGAAACAAACATAGCCTAAGATAACAATGACATTAGCTGATAAATAATAAAAGAACCATGGTAGAATAAACTCCAGCTTTGTTGCCAATACTTTAATACTCCTCCTTTGTTCCAAAGCTGTACTTTCCTATCCTCGCCCTTGGAGCTTCAAACCTGTCTTTAGCTAAAGGCTTGGTAAACAGGTTTGCTAATTGTTTTTTTGAAGTGCAATAGATCAACTCTAATTCTCCTTCTTACTGGAACTGTCTAATAACATGGTACTTGATCTTCATATGCTTGGTCCTGTCATGAAAAATAGAATTTTTTGAAATAGCTATTGCTGATGGATTATCAAATAACAATTCTGTGGGATTTCATTGATCAAAGTCTAGATCATTCAACATTTTTCTTAGCCATGTCAATTGCTTTGTTGCCACATAGCTGCTATGTATTCTGCCTCTATAGTGGAATGTGCAACCACTCATTACTTCTTTAAGTTCCAATAAAAAATGCTTCCTCCTATAGCAAAGCAATAACCTGAGGTGCTCATCATTTCTTCATCACTTTAGCCCAATCACTGTCAGAAAAACCAACAAGTTTAACAGAACTAGATTTCACAAAATGCATGCCAAACTCTAGGGCCCCTTTCAAATATCTCAGAACTCTCTTGGCTACAACAAAAAAGATTTGACCTGGATCTTGCATGAACCTAGAAAGGTAATTGAAATTAAACATAATGTCTGGACGTGTAGAAGTTAAATACAACAGGCTACAAACTAAACTTTTATAGGCTTTACTATCAGTTTTGGGTGCTTCATCCTTCTTCATCTGCTTTTGTCCTAGTACCATATATGTACTGACTGGTTTGCAATTTTCCATTGCAAATTTATTTAGTAACTTCATAGTAAACCTCTTTTGACATAGGAAATAACCTTGCTCAGATTGAGTTACTTCCCATGCGTAATAAGTATGACAACAAGCCAAGTTTATTCATCTCAAACTTATCCTTCATGTTTGTTTTAAACTCTTCTACTAGTTGTTCCTTGTCTCCTGCAATCAATAAATTATCTCCATTCATGTTTCTTTCAAAGCCTAAACTCAAGAGATAACTGTCCAATCTGTGTACCAGGCTCTAGGAGCCTATTTAAGTCCATACAAAGCCTTCTTTAACAGATACACTTTGTTTGATGTGATCTCCTTTTCAAAGCTATCAGATTATTCAACATATATTTTTTTTTTTATATTTAGAACACCATTTAGAAATGGTGACTTAACATCTAACTAAAAAATATGCCAACCATTTTATGTTGCTAGAGCAAGCAAAAGCTTTATTGTATCTAGATTAGATACTGGAACAAATGTGTCGGTGAAGTCAATACCTGACTCTTATGAATAACCCTTCACTACAAGTCTTGCTTTGTGCTTGTTGATACTCCTATCTGCATTCAACTTGGTTTTGAAAATCCATTTCACATCCATTACCTTCTTGTGAATGGGTCTGTCAACCAGCATCCATGTTTCATTCTTTTCTATCATCGTGAGCTTCTCCTTCATTGCAGCTATCCATACTTGTGAGTTGATAGCTTTTTTAAAATCTATTGGTTCTGCTTCAGCAATATTGCACCTGCTATAAATGTCAGTTAAGGATATTTTCCCCTTTATTGGTTTGTCATCGACATCATCATCATCCTCTACAACAACCAGTTCAATTTGATGCTCCTGTTTTGTCCCTTCAATTGATGCAGCTTCCTAGTTTCATGTACTATTCTCTGCAACTTTTACATTTTGAGCTATCATAACTTTATTAAATTTCATATCACAGATTTTATAGGCCTTAGATTTTGCACTATAGCCTATAAGAATTCCCATATCAGCCTTTTGATCAAGTTTTCTCCTCTTAACTTCAGGTTGCAAGACATAGCAAGAGTTGCAAAAAACTTTTAAATGATCAACATTGGGTTTAAAGTCCTAACATATTTTATAAGAAATCTTGTCTCCTAAAATTCTTATGGCAATATGATTTAGAAGGTAGGATGTTGTGTTTACTGCATATGCTCAGAATTTTAATGTCATTTCCTTCTCATATAGCAAACATCTTGCCATTTCCATTAATGTTTGGTTTCCCCTCTCACTAACTCCATTTTGTTATAGAGTGTAGGGCACTGTTAGCTGATGTTTGATCCCTTCTTTTGCCAAATATCTCTAAAAAATTTTATAGGTAAACTCACCCCCATTGTCAGATCTCAGCATCTTCAGTTTGTTTCCTATTTCTAGTTCAACTGCTGTCTTAAATCTTATAAACTTAGCAAACACGTCAGCCTTTTAAGAAAATAAACCCAGTAGAATCTACTATAGTCATTAACAAATAATAGAAAGTACTTTGAACCATTCAAAGATTTATTATGCATCGGACCACACATATCTGTGTGTACCTGCTGGAGCTTTGATGATGCTCTAAATGCGTTATCAAGAAGAACAATTCTAGTCTGCTTTCCTAATTGATAGGCTTCACAAATATCCTGTTATTCTTGTATTTCTGGTAAACTAGAGGCCATCTGCAGATCAGCCATCCTTTTTAAGTTTGCATAATTAAAATGCCCTAATCTTTTGTGCCATAGAATAGAATCAGTATAGACACAAGTGTTAACACTCAAACAAGCTTCTTTCCAATCAATATTAAAACTTCTATTCATCATCTTAGCAAGGAGCAATAGTATTCCTATTTTGTCTCTAATATTACATATTCCATCATTGAAAGATAATGAGTAGCCAGATTCAAGTAATTGTCTCACACTCACTAGATTCTGATTAATCTTACGTACATAAAGCACATTTTGTAGAGTTTTTGTGCATGACATTGTTTCAACTTTAATCGCCCCTTTTACCTTTAACCTTCACGTACTCTCCATTGCCAATTCTGACTTTGGAAATGTAGCTTTTGTCCAAATCCTTGAATAATCTCAAATCTGCAGTCATATGATTAGTGTAGCCACTATTAATAGGCCATGAAGAATTGTTTACCTCTGCTATGTTGCACATCTAGTCTAATGTAGCCATGAATAAATGATCTTCCTTGACTTCTGAATTTTCTGCAATATAAGCTTATTTCACTGCTTCTGGTTTGTTTTTGCAAAACCTTTGGATGTGACCAAATTATTTGCAACTTCTGCATTGTGCATTCTTAAGCCAACACCAAGCTTTTAGATGATTTGTTTTCTGATAAAATTTGCAAGGAGGGAAGTGCTCTCTTCTTTCTTTCCCTCTAGTGATATTGTTCTGACGCCAGTTATTTGTTTGCCAACCTTTCCTTTTCTCTCTTTTTCATTCTTGATTGTTTTTGCCAGAATTATTAGCTCGACTCTTCTCTTTGAAAACTGCAACAAGAGCTCCTTCACTTGTTCCTTTTTGTTTGTAAGCTTGCCTCTGCTCTACTTCTTGTAATGCATTAACCAATTCTTGAAACTCATTTCTGAAAAATCTTTTGAATCTTATAGAGAGCAAATCTTATTATCAAATTTCTCTAGTAAGCTTACCAAAATCTTCTCCATTATTCTTGAATCTAAAAAGTCTTCCCCCAAAAGTCTCTTTTGATTCACAAGTGTTGAAATTTGAGAAGACAAGTCTTTGATAGTCTCAGTTTCCTTCATCTTCAGTCCTTCAAACTGTCTTCTGAGATTCAAGACTTGCATCTTTCTTAACTTCTTATCTCCATGAAATTTTGCATTTAGTTTATCCCAAGTTTCTTTAAAAGATTTACAAGTCATAATTCTGGTGAAGATTTCTTCACTCACAACATTATGAAGACATGTAAGAGCTTTGAATCGCTTTGAATCGCTTTGCCTTTTCTTCATTAAAAAACTTCATCTGTGCAATCGTAGGATTGTTTCCTAGTGGAGTTGGTTGTTTATCACTTTCTACTATCTTCCATAAGTCAAAAGCTTTGAGATAAATTTTCATTTTAACAGCCCACACACCATAATTTTGCCCTGTGAACACTAGTGTCTTTATTGGAAAATTTGCAGAATCCATTTCTTTTAAAAAACTCACTTAATCTCTCGTGTTTCACTCACAACCCCTTCTAAGATCAAGAAAATGCTCTGATATCAAATGTTAGTAAATGATATATGTAGAGCTTTAATTAAAAAACAAAGAACAGAGAACAAAAAGAATAGAAGTGAAAAACATAAAGCACAAAGAGCAGAAACTCAACGATGAGGTTTCTGCCATCCCTCTAGTTTTATTTATAGAAGATATCAAACACTACAGAAGATAAGAATAAAAAACAACCATAATCTCCTTTATCTAAGGAGATATATATGACTTATTGGACTTATCCTCAGTAAACTTAAATCTACGAATTCAAACAACATTAAGATAACAATGACATTAGCTGATAAATAGTAAAAGAACCATTGCAGAATAAAATCCAGCTTTGGTGCCATTACTTCAACAAGGGCAACTCAGTAATACCAGGCCAGTTTACATTGTTGCAACATTTGATTAAAATTCACTTCTGCCTTAAGACTTTCTATCTACACAACTTTTCTCAACCATTGTAACTTCCAATTAGATATAAAGTTTGCGTGCTTTGGTTTGTTTTTCTGCATGTAATTGAAGGTAGAAGCTCACAAACACACAGACACGCGCACATACAGAACCTGCTTGTGTACTCATGCAAAAGAAACAAAATGGCATAAAAAATGGCTTAATGGAAAACAAGGTCACTTAGAAGTTCAAATATGTAATGTGAGATTAAGACAAATCTTGTTGAAGTTTTATTAATTGAACAAATAGCTAATTGTAGAGAAATAGAAAGGATTCTTAACAGAGAAAAGTTGAAGTAGAGAAAAGATAATTTTTTCATAAATAAAGAATACCTATTTAAAGTTTTACAACTCAACTAAAAATACTGAAAAATAGCAACAAAAATCAGAGTTTATTGGCAGGACTACCACTACTTAACAGAAAATAAGAAAATCTAGCTGCAAAATCTGTTTTAAAATAGTAATACGAAAGACAAAATCACAACAACACTTATTCCAATCTTCAGATTCTGGAAAATTCTCATAAATTGTAACACTCCTCCTTGAGATTTGCCTTAAACAAACCAAGTTTTATCCTTAGAAATTCCAGCCTGAATTTAGGAAGTGCTTTAGTTATAATATCAGTAAGTTGAACATCAGTTGGACAATAATGAAGCTTTATAAGTAGATTCTTCTCAGCTTCTCTTATGGAGTGAAATTTCACATTGATGTGCCTGGTTTTGCCATGTTGAACCAAATTTTGAACAATAGTAATGGCAGACTTGTTGTCACAATAAAGCTCAGTTGGTGAGCTTTATTCTTGGCCCAAATCAGTAAGCAACTTATTTAACCAGATTGCTTGATTTGCAGCTGCTGCCATAGAGGTATACTCTGCTTGCAGTTGATTGTGCCACCACCTCTTGCTTTTTTGCATTACAATAGATTGCACCTTAACCACTGGTGAAACACACCTAGAAGTGCTTTTTATGTCATCAACACTCCCTGCCCAATCACTGTCTGTATATCTAATTAATTTTACTCCTCTTGTCTTTGAATACCAGATGCCAAGGTTGATTGTTCCTCTAATGTACGTCAACACCCTCTTAGCAACTTCCATGTGAATATTGTTAGGTGAGCTCATGAACTTTGACAGCAAACTAGCTGGAAACATCAAGTCAGGTCTGGTTGCTGTTAAGTATAGTAGGCTACCTACTAAGCTTCTAAATGCAGAGGGTTCTTCAAGTTTTTCACCATCATTCTTTGAAATCTTCTCATTTTATGCCAATGGAGTTGCTACTTCTTTGCATGATTCAAGCTTGAATTTCTTGAGTATATCAACAACATATTCCTTTGTGAAACAAAAATACCTGAGGTACATTGATGTATTTCCATTCCAAGAAATTAGTTCATAATGCCAAGATTAGACATTTCAAAAACATCTTGCATTTCTTTTTTGAACTCTGCCAGCAATTTTACATTGCTTCCAGTCACTAGCATGTCGTCAACATAAAATGATATTACCAACTGCAGACAATCTTCATCTTGTTTCAGATACAAAGTAGCTTTATTTTCACTTCTCTTGAATCCTAGTTGAATCAAACGAGTATCAATTATGTTGTACTAGGCCCTTGGTGCTTGGTTCAAGCCATAAAGAGCCTTGTGTAGCTTGTATACTTTGTGTTCATAACCAGCAACTTCAAAGCCTTCTAGTTGCTGAACATAGATTTCTTCAAGGACTATCCCATTTAGAAAAGCAGCCTTGACATTTAAATGATAAACTTTCCATTCCTTTTGACCTATAAGTGCAAGTAGAAGTCTTATAGTTTCATGCCTAGCTACTGGTGCAAAAATATCACCATAATCCACTCCAGCAACTTGAGCAAAGCCTTTAACAACCAATCTAGCCTTGTGTTTGAAAATTAAACCATCTAGATTAAATTTGGTTCTGAAGACCCACTTCACACCAATTTCTTTTTTATCTTCAAGAAGTTCTATCAATCTCCAAGTTCCATTTCTTTTAATGGAATCAATTTTTAATTTCATTGAATCAATCCAAGTTGGAACTCTTGCAGCTTTAGTGTAGTTTGTAGGCTCAGAGTGTACAAGATTACATCTTTCATGCTCATCACACAATAGCCTCACCTTAAGTACTGCTATATCTGAAGTTGCTTCCATGTCTGGTTGATCTTCAATACCAGTTCTTCTTACTGCTGGTTCAAGAGCAGTTGTGGTTATCTGATCAACTTCCTTTAACTCCCAATTCCAGCAGGAATTCTCATCAAAATAAGCATCTCTACTAATATGAACTTTAGCTGCATTCAAATTATATATTCGGTAACCTTTAGATTCTGCTGCATATCCTACAAGAATTCATTTCTCAGCTCTTTCATCAAATTTCCCTTTTTTGGCAAATGGCACATGAAAGTAGCATAGTGATCCAAACACTTTGAGATGTTTGGCAGTAGATTGGACACCAGACCATGCTTCCAATGATGTTTTTCTTTGAACAGACTTAGTTGGTAGTCTATTAAGCAAATATACTGAAGTATTTACTACTTTAGCCCATAGAAACTTAGGTAACTTCTTTTCAAACAAAATACACCCGGACATCTCCATCACAATCTTGTTTTTCCTTTCAGAAACTCTATTATGTTATGGAGTGTATGGAATTGTCAGCTGATGAACAATCCTAGCTTCTTGACAAAAGGCATTGAACTTCTTCGAAGTATACTCTCCTCCATTATCAGTTATCAGCTCTTTAATTTTTTGATTACTTTGAGTTTCACCCATACACTTGAAGTTTCTGAACATTGAAAGTGCTTTTGACTTGGTTTTCAGAAAATAAACCCAAGTCATTCTACTGAAGTCATCAATGAACAATATAAAATACACATTATTGCTCAAAGAAGCTGTGCTTATTGGTCCACAGATGTATGAATGGACTAACTACAGCTTGTGAGTAGCTCTTTTGGATATACTTTGAGGAAATGATTATTGGTGTTGCTTCCCAAGTTTACAGCTTCCATAGGTTTGGGTACTGACATGAATTTCAAGCATATCTTCTACCATACTAGCATCATACAACAACTTTAATGATTTTAAATTGTAATGACCAAATCTTTTATGCCAAACAATACTTTCATCAATCCTGGCACTGAACACATGCCCTTCAACTACATTGAGCTTCAAATAGAAGCTATTTCCATCCATTTTGATTTCTGCTATCTCTGAATTATGTGTATCAGTGATAAAGCAAAATCTCTCTTTAAAAGAGACTTCATAACTATTTCTTAGCATCTATGCAACACTAAGGAGATTTTGGTCTAGTTCTGGAATGTAAAGAACATTGGTGATAGTTTTAGTACCTTTATTTTTCCTGATCGCAACAATGCCTTTTCCCTTAGCCTGCACAATATCTCAATTTCCCAACTTGATCTTTGGTTGAACTGGTCTGTCAACAGAAGAAAAAATTGAAAGAAACTTAGTCATGTAACTAGTGCAACCACTGTCTATAAGCCATATATTCAGTTCAGAGGTTTTACAAGTTTGAGATGCCATAAACAGATGCTCCTTATCACCTTTGCCTTCTTAAGAAACATTTGCTTATTGTTGTATTTGCTGCTAAGATTGTTTCTTCTTGATTCTGCAATATTTTTCACTATGGCCAAGATTATTACAGAACGCATACTGAAAGAGGGTTTACCCTTAAACCAACAATCTTTCTCAGCATGTTTAGTTCTTCTGCAATAAGAGCAATGTGAGAAAATTTATCTTATTGAAGATATACTTGTTTTTTCCTTGGAAAACTTGACAGGTTTCTTTCTTAGCAGGTTACCAGTACTCCTTCCTTTGTTGTTTGCTGGGAAAGCACCTTCAACAACCTCATCGTCTCTTATTTATACCCTTTGCTCTTGAACATGAAGTTTGCTAATTAACTCTACAATAGTGAGATTTTACAAATCGCAAGATTCTTCTATTGTAGAGATCTTGGCTTCAAACTTTTTTGGTACAAACATCATAAGTTTTTCTACCACTTTATGATCTTCAAATGTTTTTCCAAGAAGTCTCATTTGATTTACAACATCCATTAATCTGCCAGAATAATCTTTGACAGATTCATTGTCTTTCATCTTCATCAACTCAAATTCTCTTTTTAATGCAAGAAGCCTAACTGTTTTGACTCTGTTGCTACCTTCAAATTCAACTTGGAGCTTGTCCCATACTTGTTTTGGTGTTTCCAAGTTCATTATTTTGGTGAAAATATGATCTGTAAGTCCAAAATGTAGGCCAAAATGTAGGCAGGTGATGTCCTTTTTGAGTTTTTCTTCTTTATGCGCTTTCATTTGATCAATTGTGGGGTTTGCTGTCAATGGTGGTGGATCATAATCAAACACTACAACATTCTACAAGCCTTGAAATCTTAGATAAAACCTCATCTTGACAGCCCAAAAATATGATAGTATTCACCATTAAACACTGGAATTGCAGATGCAGTATTACTTGAAGTAGACAATGAATCAGTAGAAAAATAAATCACTAGTGTTTACGCTCATTCTCTCTGTTTTTAGCACTCAACCTTATTGTGTTTAGCACTAGAAAAACTTGCCCCACAACTAGTAGGATAATAGCTCTGATACCACTGTTGAAGTTTTGTAAATTGAACAAATAGCTAAATATTGCAGAGAAATAAAAAGGATTCTTAACTGAGAAGAGTTGAAGCAGAGAAAAGATAATTCTTTCATAAATAAAGAATACCTATTTAAAGATTTATAACTCAACTGAAAGTACTGAAAAATAGCAACAACAATCAGAGTTTGCTGGCACTACTACTACTTAACAGAAAATAAAAAAATCTAGCTGCAAAATCTGTTTTAAAACAGTAGATCACAGTAGCATTTATTGGAGAAGGCGGACGGGGGGTAGCATGAGATATTTTAATTTGCATGGCTGTAATGCATCATTGATATATTCATCCGCTGTAAGGTATAGATAATCACTTACTTTCAAAGTCTTTGTCTAAACGTTCTCAACCACTCCACACACTGCGAAGTACAACGATAAAGCTTCTTTTTCCGCTGCAAAATGTACCTGATATATTTATAGTAGAGCCATGGCATGATTATGAGACACCCTGGAGTCTATGGGGAGACTTTTAGCAAACAATATTCAGAGATAAGGCCAGAGTATCAATATATGGTTCAGATGGGTAAATTTTGCAGCAAATGCTCTAGCCAGTGGTTTTTTCAGTCAAGAAAAATCATTCTATCAGGTAATAAGGCTTTGTGAAACTACCGTCTTCTTCCATAATCTATAGCTGAGAATTGCTTCTTCTTTTCCAGATCTTATACATATCAGAAAAGCAGCTGTCAAGCTGAAATCACTGACTCTGACTCCCAAAATTCTGACCAAAAATATGTATAGGAAATGAAGAAAGGTTTGAAACTTCCTGTAGATTCAGCATCTAAAAGTAATTGTGACTTGCTAATACGAGCCAAAAAACAACATTCTGAAGATGAAACAATGCTACCATTTAAAATACTCATGCCTCGTCAGTAAACAATTCAACACAGAAGATAAAAAGCAAATGAAACATTTGAATTGACCTTAAATTTGTGACTAACACAGTTCTTGATTCAGTGTCTTCCTCTGCATGAATTTCTCCATCTGCAAATGCAAATGGTTATAAAATTTAATGAATGAAGATATCCACTGAGAGCAATAGAAAATTCAACCGTTATTGTCAACTTGTTAAGCAAGATCAAAAAGGAGGAAGATATTATGGAAGGGAAATCTTGGAGATCATATAACTTGTCAAAACAACAAGTTGTAATCCTAAACCATTTGAAGCATCGAAACCGCAAAAACTACACTTAACATTATTATGCAACTCTTTATTTAAGCTGACTCTATTCAATTAATATCAGACCGCATCATCCAAGAAGATACAAGTTGCATTACCAACATCGAATTAATTTGAATGGCAATCATATATGATGTATTTATTTCCAATCTGTGAAATGTGTTTCTTCATTTTTTACTCAAATTAGATCCCAGATCGATTGCTACTTGGGAATAGTGCATCAAACAAAAATGTTCAGATTCTCCTCTTTAAAATTCATCAGCTTATACCCTCCATTCTTTCTTCCTTTCTGACCAAGACAAGTATCTATGCTATTTCCATAGCCGTGAAGTATGGGGGGTGCGCGTGTAGGGGAGGGGGAGGGGGAGGGGTGGTGTGTTGTTAGCTATGTATACATCTCGTTCAGTTGTGGAATAACCTACCAGAAAGAGACAGCAAATTGGACTTTCCATCTCAACCTGCTTCGACAATTCCATTACGTTTTTATGTAATTTCTGTTTCACTTCCCGCAACACCAAAGGCCTTATGCTTCAACACACTGGTCAAATGTTTCCTATTGTAAAATTAACAACATATTTTAGAGGAGTGAGATAAAAAGCAAATCAGCTCTTTAATAAGATCAATCGTCAGTACTGTCCAAAATAGAAAAGTAAAATCCTCTTTTAGTTGCTGTTTCCCATAGCCTGCGGAGCTAGACCTACCTTAATACTCTTGCAGCATTTATCACTAATTAACAATGGTTTAGAAGGCAGCACATACCAAAACCAAATATGGAGTAGCTTTAGAATCTTCTTTGAACAAGCTCAACCTATTAGAATTTTGTGAAAAATCTTGGCACTGAAGCTCCTTCCCTTTACCGCTGGCCAAAGCATCGAGTCCGTACAAATTTCGCCAAAGTGTTTGTTTCGTCTATTATTATTTCCTGCTCTCAGGCTGGATGTTACCAATGCTAGCTAGGAACTCCTTCAGTCATACCCCTTTAAGTTCATTGTTTAAAACGGGAAGCACTCTTTTGCGCTGGTTAAGCTCTTCCTGCTTCTGATAGACTGTATCCAAACTACCACAAACCTCAAACGGTTTTGCTTCCCAAAGATACACCATCGCATGGCTTTCCCAACCTATCGCTGACACTAATGCGACGCTTTTCCCTCTGGTGGAACTCCACATCAACAGATATTGGCAAAAGACATTTTCCTGAAAGTTAGTTGAAAATTGTCTACACATGCATGAACATGGAAGATGAAAAAATGATCTTACTTTTAATTAAATCTGTGACAGATTATATTATTATTTTTAATTTTATATAAATAAATCAAACCTCATTATCAAAGCAACTGATTTACACAGAATAGGAAACAGAAGCAGCATTAAAGATGAGATATCTATGCATTTTGCATGACCTCGATGAAAGAAAATTATCAGCTAGTGATTGCATTAGAATTGGCTGCATTTATGGAGGGCTGTCGATTTCTAAAAGCTGGTTCTATTCGCTGATCAGATAGCATGGTACAACTGCCATGGACAATCTGCTGGCAATGCTCAAGTTAAACTGCTGGCAAGAAGCTAGAATAGGCAGATAAAAACTTGTGGCTCTGCCTGCCAACCTTCTATCCATACACACACTGATAGTTTTTCTTTGCATCGGAAGAGAATTCTTTCTGTTGTTAATTAAGGATAAAAGATGAAAGAAATTGGAGGTAGCGGTGCAGTGGTGGTGAGATGGTGGGATCAGAAGGGGACCAAATAGAAAACAAGAGCAGACGCTACACCCACCAATCACATTCATTCATCCAACGGGATGTATATAATTATAATATGATCTTCTTTTCTGTTCGGATCATTCAGTCCTTTTTATCTAACTAACGGCTCCTTTTTCTTTCATTCACAGACAGATCTGCCCGCTTGGCTTCTCCCTCAAAAATTTGAAATGCTTCTCTCTCTCTCTCTCTCTCTCTCTCTCTCTCTCTCTCTCTCTCTCTCTCTGTTATTAATTACTATTATAATAAATCCCAAAAGCATGTGATTTTGAAAATGTTGATGCTTCTTTCTCGGACAACGTCACTCTCTCTTTTCTATCTATCTATCTACTTCAAGTTTCTTACGGTACAAGAGAGAGAGAGAGAGAGAGAGAGAGACAAAACCATTCACTTCCAATCCTTTTAGACCTTGTTTTCCTAAAATAGATTGAATCTAGTTTTACACTACCCTCTGTTTTCTAATAAACTCCCCTTAATTTCCTAGTACTGTTTTAGTTAGGCTCCTCCTCCTCTTGTTTTTACCCTAACCCCCCTCTCTCACTCACTTCATCAAATCGTTCTCTGTTCTGTTCTATTGATTCACCAATCACCATCATGGGCTGTTGTTTTAGCAAGAAAAATGAAGTTTCTTCTTCTTTGAATGCCTCCCAACCAATTCTAAACACTCTCAAGATTGACAAGAATGAGATCCAAAACAACAACATGATGATAGTTGAGGATAAGGAGGTCAAAAAACAGGTTGTAGAAGAAGGGAGCTTTGTCAAGAAAGAAATTTTTGTCATCAAACACAGGAAAAGCCAAGAAAGAGACAAACGCATCCCTCCTCCCAACCTCAATATTGCACCACTAGAAGAAGATGGCCCTGCGCCCACTGCTACTGCATCTGCTGCTGAAATATTATCGGGCAACAGCAACACCAATGTTGGTGCTCATAATATGGTTCTGAGAACATCAAGCTGCACAAAAGAAGAGGTAGATGCCATTCTCATTCAGTGTGGAAGGCTTAGTCGCAGCAACTCTTCTGGAGCTGGAAAGCGCCCTTCTTCTGGCATAAAGTACTCCGGTTCCAAGAGGAGCTACGACTTTGATAATAATAATAATAATGATGATGATGATGATGACCAGGACCAAGATGTTGAGTCTTCCACTTCTGCTGATCATTATGATTTTAGAAAGAAAGGCAATGATGAAGACGATGGCGAGGTTACAGCCGAGAGAAGGCAGCATCGCAACCGCCGCCGCCAATCCAGCAGGCCTTCTCCTTCTCCTTCTTCTCAAGGGAGGAGGAGGACACCCAGCAGGGAAAGGGACCAGAACCAGCGCCCCAGCAGCAGAGAGAGGGGCAGTGGTAGCAGTGGGAGAAGGGTGAGTAGATCACCGGGTAGAAGGTCAGAAACAACCCAAAACACAGGCGTTACTGCTGGAAATGCTAATGCTACTGTTAATGCTAACAATACTGGTGGTCCTAGTAATAGGCCTCGAAATTTGGTATCAATCCCTGCCACTGTTTCTTCTTTAGTGGTGGATAAGAGCAACAATGGGGTTGAACCGCAAGCAACGGCTGGAATTAGGCGGATCTCAGTTAAGAGAAATGTTGGTGAGGCAGCGTTGACCTGCTCAAGGATGGTCGCGTCGCCACGTTCCAAATCTCCTGCCAGAGCCAATGCTAAGACCTCTAATGAGAATAATCAGCAGCCATCTCTTAGCCGCAGCAATTCAAGAAAAGCAGACCAATCTCCTTACAGAAGAAATCCATTGAGTGAAATTGATCTCAATTCACTTCAATATTCGCAACCACCTGCCAACAAGGCTACCTGCACCAGCAACAACAGAGCACATATCAGAAACAAAGATATCGAAGGACAAGTGGTGGTGAAGGAATCTTTCAATCTTCTAAATCAGGTATTGCTTACCTTTCAATGCATAATTTGTGGCTAAAGGAGGAATGCGCGATTTTCACCATTACAATTGTCTTTTTTTAGGCACCTGTTAGCTAAAGAGAGTAAAAATACTGTTTCTGGGACATAAATTTTCCCTTTATGCATGCTTTTCAGACTCCAATGAAGAAGCAAAATTCTGAGAAAAACAACAGAGTCAATGCTCAAGTGACTAATTGCAGAGGCAGCAGCATAGTTTCACTGGAAAACAAGATCTCAAAGGAACAACAGATGGAAGAGGCTAAAGGACAGCCAACAGACATGACCACTGTAGTAGACTTGGGAGTTGAAAGCTTGAAGCCCCAGACATTAACCAGAAGCAGGTCAGCTAGGCGGTCGCGAGACCTAGACCTCAATCCTGAAACTTTGTTGAATCCAACGCCTTCATATACCGCACTACTGCTGGAAGACATTCAAAATTTTCACCTGAAGAACACTCCTTCCTTTTCTCTCCCTGCTTGTGTCACCAAGGCCTGCTCTATTCTTGAAGCAGTCGCTGACCTCAATTCCACTACAAGCTCCAACCTGTCATGTGCCTTCTCTTATGATAGAAGAAGCCCCCCTACAGTGGCTGCTGCTAATCTTGTTGGTAAGAAACCACCTGAGGCAAAAGACCCATTTGTAGAATCTGAGGCAAGCGATGACCTTATGGAGCCAAGCTTTCACAAGTATGTAACAGTGAGAAGAGCAGGTACATTATGCGGGGAAGACATGGATGGTCAAGAATCGTCAGGCAGTGACAGCGTTGTTGGTGGCAGCCAACAGCATTTAGGATTTTCAACCTCTTCCTGGGAACCCAATTCAGCGGACTCAATTGATCACTGGACTTCAAGATCCAACTGGAGAGATGAGGACGAGAAGAGCCCACTGGGATTTCAAAAGCATGGATTGTCTGAAACATGGCGTGATGTGGAACAGGCAAGAAGGCCATTCAGCGGACAAAGGAGTGAAATTGGACGTGGGAGACTTGGTACAAGTAAAAATCTCCACTCAACTGCTATCCTTGCAAGTGCTGCTTCAACATAATCCACTCAGTTGTTTTGTTTTCATTTTCCACGCAGTTGTGGCTTTTTTCAACTTCTAGTTGCAAAGATTACTTTGTATGGTTGCAAACTTGCAACCTGTTATTCTTGTTCATTCAAAGAGGTTTATTCTTCCCGTGTTCACTATATGTTCTTTCCATTGTGGTTGGATGCCAATGAGGGATAATTAGGGATACCATTTCAAGCAAGTAAACTCAATCCTTATTCATATGTAGAGATCACAAGTAAGCAGGAGTACTATCCTAATAAATACACCAGAGGAAGCGCGCTTCAGCTAATAAATATATGAACATCATAAATAAAATATTTCGCAACAACAATAATTTACATAATTATGGAACCTGAACCATGATACAATGCCCTGGAAGACGATGCCATCAGTTTTAACCATGTACATGCCAAATGCTCTCGATCAATCTCCCACAAGACTGGTTTCAAACTGATTAGCGAACAAGAGGACAGTTAGTTCTTACTTTCAATATGGAACTGAACAAGTGCAACGTCCCTGCAGGGAGCAGTCTGCCTGATACAATAGCACTAAAACAAATGGCTCCGACAATGTGAACGGTATATTAGCCTCGAGAATTGAGAGAGCTCCCAACTATTCCAGCATTCCAAGAAAAACTTGTAAACCCACAGCAGACATCCCATGATCAACTTTTCCCTATAAACTTGATTATTGAACTTACACTTACATGCTTTGAATATGCCTGAATAGAGGGGTAGAGCCCACAGAATCAAGAGCCAACCTGATGGTCAAAATTGGTCTTATTCTCTGTCTGTCTGCATCTTATATAGCCCACTCTCTCACTAATACATCACTCATTACAGTTCCGACAATTAACTATATATATTGCGAGCACAGTAACAATGGACCCAACCAGCTGCAAGGGTGAGAAAGTCTCACCAAGATATAGAAACCTGGGGTTAGAAATCAAACATGACAAAACAAATCAGACAAACACTATGAAATATAATGCATCATACGTCATTACTTGGCCCTAGCTTTTCAAGACCCAATAGACAAGATTTCTCTTCGGGTTCTTACCTATACATATCTAAACATACATATAACATTTTCTTCCAATTAACTCTATCAGAGTTAAATACAACAATAATAACATAAATAAATTCATAATATAAATCAATTCTCTTAATACAAAAGTTGATATAAATTAGTAAATGCAGAGCACTAGCTAAATACAAATGAATAACATTAATTACAAATAAAAAAGCAGTTTCTGAAAGTTCAAACAAAAATAACCTACCAACAAATTATAAGCTTGAAAAAAAAATGAGAGGGTGAGTTCAACAATTCAGTGAGTAGATAACATTCAATATACACATACGAGGTAATGTAGAAATGAGGAATATATATATATACAAATTTAGCTTTAAATTTTTACCTGAAAGTTTCATAACAGACCATAACAAGAAATACTATAAGGTAATGTTTGTTAGAAAATCAAAATGCAATGAGAATAATGCTCTAGATTATGGGATAATAAGTCGTCACAGGTTGGTGACTTCCTCGACCAACTAGGGTTTAGGATTACGATGTACACAAGGACTAATAATATCATGTTATAATGAATATTATGATTGGCATACCATAAGGTTATAATCGAACAAAATAAAATTATTTTTTAAAATTTCAACTTATAAAATCAATTAAATAAGAAGCTATCAATTTAAAAGCACATAATAGCTCATATAAAAAAAACTTAGTCTTAATAAATGATTATGTTTTATTATAGACAAGATATAATAAATAATATATAAATTACCAAGAAACATGGTTCATTTCATATTAACAATTCAAATATCTATACTATTCATCTTGTATATAGAATATTATCTATTCATCTGACTCAAAAGCAGAAAAAATACAAAAACAAATTGATAAAATTTTACTTATGCCTAGCAAGTGGAATATCAGAAATATCTTAATACAAAAAAAAAACATACTCAAAAGAAACTAAAAAAGAATGTACAATTTATCTAATACACTTAACTTATGGTCTAACATATAACCCTATACATTTAGGAACTTAAATGTAATTATAAAACCAAAATAAATCTATTGATCGATCCCAAACATATTCCAAATTAACCGAACCTAAAAGAATCAATTAACCTTTATTGTTCAGTCAACTGATCAACTTAAATCTACCAACTGGTCAACCAAAATCCTTCAAGCCAACTAGTCGACTAAATTTAAAGAGTTTAAACAGTCGATTAACTCAAACAAATCGATCAACCGATTGATCGAGATTCCAAATTCCCGATCCATCAGTCTCCCAACAATGATAAACCTCTAAAAATCCAACATGTATATCAAAAACTTAAAATAATCAACCATGACATTTCATTTAAATCATCAATGTAACCCATAATATAAATTTCAAAACCCTAAACCCTAACAAAATCATATATATTAAAACATAACTCTTACCTTAAAAATCTATTTTCACGAATTCTCTTTCCTTTCCTTTCCTTTCCTTTATCTTTCTCTCTCTTCTTTTCTTCTTCTTTCACTTCCGGTTCTATCTCTCTCAATTTTAGATTTTCTATTTTCTTTCTTCTTTTATAAATTATAGTGCAATTACCTCAATATCCCTTATTCATTTATACTTAATATTTACTCTACCAAGGGCATTGTTGCCTTTTCCTATTAAAATCTTTCTTTTTATTTAAAAAATTACAATATGAAATATAATGCATTGTTGCCTTAAAAGTCTCACCAAGATATAGAAACCAGGGGTTAGAAATCTAACATGGCAAAACAAATCAGACAAACCCTATGAAATATAATGCATCATACATCATTACTTGGCCCTGGCCGCTACTCAACTTATCTTTTTGTCTATTATTCTTTTCCAAGTGGATTTACACCAGGCAGTGAAATCAAGTTTCTCATCCATTTAATTCACCTGTTGTTTTGATTGCAGATCTTAACATTATCCGTCTAAGATTGTTTTGTGCACACAAGTTAGTCCAGGCAGTTTAATGAGTTATATTTTCATTTCTTATGTTGTTCTGATTGATGGAACTTAACCAAAAATTGAAGCAAACATTTGGGTTCGGAATTTGAGGGAACTGAGCTTTTTCAAGCTACCTGAAAAGCATCTGCAAAGGTAGATTATTTCAGGAAAGGATTCTTGGTTAAGTTTGGACAGATTCAAGGAAATTATGCAAACTTAAGTTCAAAAGAAGCAAGAAGATCATTTGAACCTCGTATTATATGGCCAACTTGGTTTTAATCAACAAACAGTGAAACATAATAGACAGCCAAAATCAACCTTTTGTTGCACTGTAGAAGTACACACCATAACTAATGGCACTTCCGAAAATGGTGGTATAAAGAAGCGCTGGTATATCACTTGCTGTCAGCTCCTTAAGACTCAAACTGAAGGCAGGATCATGATTGAGAAAAGAGATCGAAAGAAGAGGGAGACCACCAAATAGTTTCATCTGAGTTTGTCAATCTCCTTTCTTTTAGCTTGGAGCTCATCACAAAAGCGAAGTGAAACAGCGGGACATCTTACAACATTTGAAGACAAACTCACAACAATCTGAATATTTGAAGATCCATTTCATCCGAGTTACAACAATGTGCGATTTTACTATCTCAATACAAACAGAACTCGGTACAAAAGCAATTCAGGACTAAAACTTACTGTCATATCATATCTTGTTGCAGGTGAGAAAGCATGCATCAGGCATGGAATGGGCTAGGTTTCCTTGATTTTTCCAGTTTTCATGTTTTATTTTGGATTTTATGTTATTTTTCTTTATGTTCTAGGATTCTTATTTTGTTAACTAGTAGAAGTTGATTTTCTAACCTATATTTTAAAAGAACTGCAAACCTGTTTAAGAAGCATAATTTATTTGTTTTTATTTTTTAAAAATAAAATTATGAATTTAGGATCTATGTTTACAATCCTTTTCATCGATTCAATTTTTCATGCATGTTTTTGTGGTGATTAAATATAAATTAAGATTTTAATTTATGGTGAGAACCTTGATGGAATTCGTCCAGATTTTCAAAATCCAGTAAAGAGAGCTAGGGGTTCCAACGCCAATATATAATGACAAGCACAAGATTTCATCTCTTGTATCTACACATTCAAAATCTCGTCACCATCATCAAAATCTCTTTGCGGCTAAACCATTGTTCTGATGGTTTCTATTTGCATTTGATAATTTTCTTGCAGGGACTTTAAATTGCACTAGCAGCAGTACCGGTAATGGCCGTGGATGATCAGTAGTTATCCACGAGAGATGATGGAGGGCGCCCTATCTCCCAAATAAATTAGTCGAGAAGGTTTAATTAGGTGACTAATTAAAACCTAATTAATTAATGGATGTCGGAACAAATACACTTGATTAGATTACTTACTAAGAGATTTTATTATCTCTTTAAACCAACATAAAAATCCAACCAAAATCAACTAAGAAATCCAGAAATAAAAGCAAAGTAATAAAAGTACTTATACAAATTAAGAAATCCAAAAATAGAGAGAAAAAATAACAAAATTAGGTACAGGTGAAATTAAATTTATGTAAAATATATATTTTGAGTATAATCTAACAACCAAATAAAAAAATTACAAATCTTTCGATTAAGTTGATCACCTTGCCTTTTTTAAACCCCCCATTAATCCATAAACATCAGCTATATATCCAGGTAACCTTGTTATAACAAATCCATAACACAACTTGAATTGTATTATCCTTCCATGACTGGTAGTGAATGGGAAGCTTGTATTTTTAATTATTTATTTGAATGCAAAAGGAGTACTAGCCAGACCGATCTTGATGACATGACTTTTTTGTATGTTCATTAGACAAATTAATTATGACGACCCTACTATATTTAAATTAATATATATATATGATACGATCTTCACCAATTTAGTGTCTTAAGGTAATGAGGTTAATTTCTTTTGCTGACTGTGATGGGTGCCTGTTATTTTGACAAGCTGAGTCAGTCTATACATGGACACACGCATCCACCAATTACATATATACTTCCCTGCCTTTCATATTCCAAATTAATACTTTGTACGTAGTAGAACATCATTTACTGGTACATTTGTTCTGAAATTAATCAAATTATAATTGAGAGAAAAAAAAATATTTAGAAAAGGTGGAGGATATTGCAATGGGAAACATAGTATAGCAAATTAATTTGGAAGGAGCTATGGTTATGATAATGTGAAAGATTAATATGAGCCTTGATCAGCCGAAGGTTCCGATATTCATCACCCCAAAAAAAGAAAGAAAAAGAAAACGTCAGGAGGAGCATTTGAATTTGGACACAAATAACGCATTGAAATTAAGAGAGGATGCAGAGGACGTACCCCCAAAGAAAAACGCTTGAATTGACAGGGACATATCAACCTCATCTGTGCATCAATCACGTTTTAAAAGTCAAACAAGGGGGCGAGCTCCATTATCAACCAAATATCTATCTTAATATTTAATTATGCGCGTCGGTCTCATGCCCTAATCACTGACACCAAATACATACGAACTAGTCCAACTCTCATTTCTTTTCAATATATATGTATTAATTCCAAGCCTTAGGTATTGCACATCCAAATTAAATAAATCTTGAACTATCCATCTATCAACGGATGGATATGGCAAATCATCAGAAGATTCTTCCGCTCAATATGAGTAGTAGTGCCCATGATGATCAACAACTAGATGCTGAGGCACCACAGGCTCCCACCGTTCCATTGGTGCCCCGAGGCTCCTCCAAGTCTGATAAAGGCGATGCAGCTGCACATCTCCTTCCTCATGGCAACCAGCACTACCCTCCTTTTCAGCGTACAATCCCGGTCATCCACACTAAACCACCCAAGGAGAGAAGCAGCTGTTGTTGCAGATTCTTGTGTTGGACACTCTCTCTTCTCTTCCTCCTCTTTCTTCTCATTGGAGTTGTTGCTGGAATTCTTTACCTTGTCTTCCAACCTAAACTCCCAAAGTACTCCATCGATCGGTTGCAAATTACCCAATTCAATCTCACAAACAATTCCAGCTTAACATCAACCTTCGATGTCACCATGACGGCTAGGAATCCCAACAAGAAAGTGGGCGTCTACTATGAGGGAGGGAGCCATATAAGCGTGTGGTACACAGGCACAAATCTATGTCAAGGTTCGCTGCCAAGATTCTACCAGGGTCACAGGAACACCACCGTGCTTAATGTGGTGTTATCAGGACAAACAAATGATGCCAATACATTGATCACTTCACTGCAACAGCAACAGCAGCAGACTGGAATCATTCCTTTGAACCTCAGGGTTATTCAGCCTGTGAGAATCAAGTTTGGAAAGTTGAAGATCATGAAGGTGAAATTCAGGGTCAGATGCAGACTAGATGTCGACAACTTAGCTGCTAATAACGCCATTAATATTAGAAATAGTAGCTGTAAGTTTAGGTTTAGGCTATAAATTAACTTTATGAATTATTTCATATTTATATTTCATTTTGATCAAGCTACATGTATTATGCCCATGGACCATTGATCAAAAGGTTTTTTTTCTTTTAATTTTCACAGTTTTTCTTAGCTATTTTCCCCGCTCCTAATTAAAGACTGGAGGATTATAATTATGTGATTTTTTTCCTCCATGTCTTTAAATTGCTATGTATTATTATGAGTGTTGCATTTATTCTGCATATATTAAATTTTTACATTACTTTTCCATTTGATACTGTTCACCCTTAATTAAGATTTATCATTTGATGATTAATAGAAATAGTTGATCATGCAGTACTGAAAATGTTAATTAATATATATAATTAATTACAAAAGTATTTTTAAAATCAATGTTGATGCAATGAGAAAATATGGGAACGTGTAAAGTTAAGATATAGTTGGTGAAATTATAAACCATGATCGATCAGTAACTAATTATTTTATGCAAACTGTAATGCTTGAACTTAATCTTTATTATGTACAGTGGTATACAACAAATTAATTTCAATTTACCAAAGCTTTCAGGTTTGTTTTGTTTTGGTACGCGTTGGAACTGCATTCTTCAAAAATTAAAATTGTTTTTGTTTAAAATTATTTTTTTTATGTGTTTTGGATCATTTTAATATACTGATGTGAAAATAACTTTTTAAAAATAAAATATATATTTTATTTTGATAAGAAAAAATATTTTAAAAAATAATTATTACCATACTCACAGTCACCCAATTATTTCCAAACTCCAGCAGCCAAGGTTCAATCATTGGTGTCAGCAGCAGCAAGAGAAACGAATTAATTCCAATTCAATTTGGGTTATTTTTTTTCAGATTAATGTGAGTGTCCGGGCTAGCTTATTCGCACCTCGACTAATCCCACGAGCCCTGAAGTGAACGACCTTATAAGCTTCCAGTGGCCCTGAGATTTGTGGGGCTCGAACTGGTGATGTAACAGTCCTAGCTATTCGTTTCTATCAACGCTAAAAGATCCCAACATATACTCTTAATTTTAGAGTAATTTTTTATTATTATTATTTGTAAAGAATTCTACTGAAATTTCAGCAAAGTTTTCTTTGTATATAAAACGTTTCAAGTTATCGACTACTTTCAATTTATCCATTCAATCCATCACAACAAAGTCCCACAATTCCAGACTTTAATATCATCATCAATACTCGACAGCTCAAACAATCCATCCACACAATTTATACATATCAAGTGACCCTTCTCCTAGGTCTTGTTCGGCTAGTTTTGTTTTATATCTTAATGCCCTCATGTATTTTTCCATGATCGTTTCCCCTAATTAATCGGGTCAATTTTTATTTTCAAGATTTCTTTCTATTTTTTTTTTTTTGTTCATTCTAATGCTTATTTGGTAACTCTGTTAAATCTATTTTATAAGTATTTAGATTGCTTTTCTGCTAAAATTTCAACTAGGATTTACAGGTGATCTTTGAGGAGTAAACTTGGAGGGTAACCAATTGAGTTTAACCTAATATATAGGTTTCTTAATTACACTACAGCTTGACCTACAACTTTAGATGATGCCTGGCTAGTGTTGCTATTTGAGTTTTTTCCCAATCTACTGTACTTTGGAGTATGGAATCTTAAAGTAGTAAATAATTAAGATGACATGGAAATAGAAAAAGAAAATACTTAATCTACAAGGAGAATTTTTTAGCCACACTATTTATGATGGGTTTTTCAATTACTGGTTTTTTTATTATTGATATAAATCTTAATTAATTATAAGCTATTTTGTTCTTTAGAAGTCATTTATTACAAAGATTTGGAGTGAGTTTTACGATTTTCATTATATTCAATAATAGAAAAAAACCATTTTCCTCTACCCTTTTCATTGAGTTCGATTAAAATTAAGATTGATTTATATGGTTTGGGAAACTGAATTCTTGTTAATTTAGATATTATATGACAAATTGTTTTAGTTAGGGCGACTTCAAAGGAAAATACAAAATTCCCCATTCATTCATATAAAGTATAATTCGACTACTATTCCAACTTGAAACTATAGAACAAATATACGAGAATTAAAAAAGGTTTCGTCATATTTAAACGATTGAAAGGTAAAAACATGCTATACTGCCTGTGCTTATAAGAAGAAGAAGAAGAACATGCTAACTCTGAATAGTTTTATATGAAACTTGGTAATTTATAATTAAATTAGTTTGTTGATTTTTTTTTTATTTTTTTCTTGATCATCTTGCGCGCACTCCGACTAATCCCACGGACATTGAAGTTAACAACTATGTAAGCCTTCAGTGACCCTTAGATTTGTGGGTGGGACTCGAAGTGGTAATTTTTATGGAGCAAATTTAGAATCTGACCAGTTGAGATATATCTCTTAGGGTTAGTTTTTAAACATATAAATAAATTTTGATTGCATTGGAATTGAAATAAAAACTAGACATAAAGCAGGTAGCCTTTATTCTTCTGATTATTTTTTTTTTGTTATTTCTTTTTCAATTTAACCCTGCAATTTAATTTTTAAATGCTCTTAAATTTATTTTTTATTTTGATTTCCACCCTTATTTTTTAATTAATTTTTTTTATGTGGTTAATTTTTTTCCCGGATGCATCCTTTGATGTTTGATTTATTTAGGATTGGACTTCACGGCTTTTCATTTGTAACGCTTTCAATTTAATGATATGAATCACAAGTTTTAAATGTTAATATAGTAAAAAAAAAAATTTCCTCTTTATATTTTGTGATTTTATCATTCTGCATTGTTTAAAAAAAATTATATGGTTACCTTTATATTTTTTCTATCAGTTTGTCTCCATTTCATTACCTAAACAACGGGTTTTGCAAGCTGTTTTTGGATAAAAGTTTTTTTATATGTAAAAAAAAAAGTTTTGTTTTGTGTTTAATTTTTGCAAATTTTTTATTTTATTTTATTATATTATTTTACTTTATACAAATAGGTTTTATTTTGTACCAAAAATAATTATTTTGAAATAATATTTGTTATATGTTCGGCCATACATACATAAATACATATTCACTCTGTTTCATATTGTTTTATCTTTTATTGATTTTAATGAATGAATTTGGTGAACACAAACAGGTAAATATCTCATTTTATGATATCAAATATCTTGATCTACATCAATCTCTCAATTTTTTTAGTTTCTCTTTTAGTTATTATTGTTAAAAATATATATTTATTTACATAGATGAATATTAGATATTTGGATAAATTTTTTGATTTACACTTATAATTTATATTATGTAAAAAAACATATCAAAATAGTTTGTATACTCAAGTTTTTTTTTTTAAAGAAAAATTACAACCCACTACGAGTACATATCAAATCAAATTTTTAGTTGCTCTCTAATTAATGTTTTTTCACCTTTATTTTTTAAATTCTTTTATGTAATTAATTTTTTTCTTGACTTCATCTTTAGACATTTGATTTTTTAGAGATCCAGCTTCATACAATCTTATTGCATTGCATTTGTTTGTTTGCTTTTTAATATTGATTTTGTAATTATCTTAATTTTTTTTCTATAAATTTATCTCGGTCTTATAATTCAGGTCACGGATTTTGCATGTCATTTTTTAATACAAGTTTTTAAAAGTTGTTTTGTTTGTGTTTGATTTTTCAAAATGTTATGCTAATTCTTTTAGATTATTTTTTTTTGGTTCTATACAAATGAAGTTTATTTTTTAAAATAAAAAATATTTATTTTTATATAAAATTGCAGGTGTGTTTGGCCTTGCATTATACATATATATATTGCATAAATATATATATATATATATATATATATATATATATTGCATAAATTTATTTTATTAGTTTTATTTGTGCTTATCTTTTAAATCATGAGTTTTTTAGGTTGTGAATTTATCTTTTATTGATTTTAATAAACAAGTCACTAAATATATGAATAATTTTATATGATTAAATATCTTAATTTACATTCATCTTTTAATTTTATCAATTTCACTTTTGGTTATTGTTAATAAATTTATTTTCCATTTATTTACATATAAATGATTAGTAATTTATTTAATGAAACACTTGTATAGGCTTTCCAAATTTATACATTGAATTTCTTATGTTAAAAAATATATTGAAACAATTTATATAGCCAGTTATTTAAAAAAAAAATGAAAACCCGCAGCGAAACAGTATTAAATAGCTAGTAAAATCTAAACATGATTATCTACAGTCAAGTGATGTGTTTTCATGCGGATCCATTTCTCCAAAATATTAACCACATAAAAATTTGCACCAGTTTATTTACCAGCTTAATTAGAAATTGGAATATATTTTTCGTATCAAGTTGCAATAGAAGAAATACAGAAAGGAAACGAGTTTCATTTATTTCTTGAGCTACACTACAGCATATGGGCATGGTTATGAAGCATAAAGTTTTGATTCACCAAGTCATGGCTGTAAGTGAGAATGAATCAGGTGTGTGTGCGCGCGCGCGCCAGTACCGCAACTTAGAAATAAGAAAGGGAAATGGTCTAGAAATAATGAATCGGGTTCTTACTGCTCCAAACCCTCAAATACTGCTCTCTTCATTCTCCAGTGAAATGTTATCATATCACACATCAAAGGAACTTGCTACATATGGCAATACTGCCCCCTTCCCCTTTCCTCCAGATATCATATCCTTTCAAACTCATTCCAAAGAATACCGATACAGGGAAAAGGTAGCTCAGAATTTAGTGGATATTGCACAACGATGAAGAAGATGATCAACAGTAGCCTCATTCCTGTTGTCAGCCACGTGTAAGAAGTACGTGAAGAGAACCAGCAACTCCACGCCGCCTTCCCTGCATAGTTTAGGAAGCAGCAAGCATTTCTCATTGTCTTGTCCCATTTTAGCTTAATCAAGTTACACACCTCAGTTTCTAACAGTTAACCCTCATTCCAATTCATCCAAACAAGTTTTGGTAGTCACCTTTTCAGTGTTGAATAAGTCCTCTGCAATTGCTTCCATTTGCTTTCGCCTTTTCTCTTCCTTCACAGACTCGAGCATATCCTGATTCCCATAGTCAAAATCTCTATCAAGAAACAAACAAAGACTTGATGTGATAAGTATTATTTCAAGTGGTAACACTTCTACTAAAAAAACACAAATTTCTCAAATCACAAACTTATGTCATTTAATTAAATGAACAAATTATAATGTCAATCAAAAGGTTGCCACATGGGTTAGTTAAAAATTTTGATAACAATTATGGTATCTCTAGCATTACTCTATAGTAACCATGATCTTACTTGTATGGATATTTCGAGAATGGAATCAGATTGTTGAAACTATTCCCTGATTGAGTGTTACCCTGAGAGAGGATAAACAGCAAAAGAATTTTACTTAATGTCTTGTCAACAGGCATGCCCAAAAAAATACCGCAATAAGAGAAAAGGAATAAGGAAAAAAAATGCAGATGCAGCATTTATTTTTATTTGTTTTCATTGATTCAACATAAAATTGATGGTAAGGGCGCATGCACAGATAACAATTTATCAATTGAACTGAATCCCAAGGACACAAATTAAAGGCATCATGTGACCAATTCAATGGCATCTTTCTTCAACATATTTCTCAGTCTAAAATCATTGATTTGATCAGCTCCACATATTTTCCCATCACAACCGTGGAGGAGAGAAATGACTGGACAAAGATTTTCTAATACACCAGCTAAAACTAATTGAGTCTGAACTCCCAGGCATGAGACTGGTAAAAAAGGGGAAAATTCCAGTACCTTTCTGAAGCGTTTGAAATTCAAAACTTCATTATTTGGAGTCGAACTGATTTGAGCAGGTAAATTCAAATCTCTAATGATTAAATCTTGGCTATAAATAATATCAGAATTTCCACTTTCAGCCTCATCAACTGTTTCTCGTTTTCCTGTCATGTTACCAATACTGTAAGTAGAGCTTACAACATGGTTATTTTCTGATCTAAGATGAGGGTCAATTGACATTTCCAGTTTGTTCACATATTTTGGTGCTTCTTCATTGGAGATATCTGCAGTGAAATGCTCTGATGTTGGTGTTTCCACTTCTGCCTCAGAATCTGCTACTACTGTCTCATCAGTAGAGCATGATGATGAAACAAGAACTGCAAGAGGACATATAGCAAGCATTACGTCAAAGAAATGTGTAATATAATGGTAATTTAAATAAGGCATGTATTTATGTGTTCTACAATTGAAGGAAACGATATGAATTTGTGGAAAAAGAAGTTGAATTACAGATTACTTTAAAGAAGCAAGAGAAATGATAGATCCCAAACAATTGGGCCTTCACAACCAAAAAAGACTTCTGCTGAAAGCAAGGATTCTGTGTAGCAAATATGCATTCACACATTAAGATTTGTATCACATTACCACAATATGATCCCAAAATCATATTCTGCAACATCCAGGATTTTTAAGGCTCTTTCACGGCAAAGCATAATTCCTCAAAGTGGCTAATAGATTCATGTACTTCTCTCTAGCTTTGAATCACACAACGATGTAATCGCTCAGAAACTCTATAACACGCATGGTGTTCAACGTTCAACAAGTTACTTGTAAGCTTCTTCAATGAAACTACAGTGGCATATCCAGAATGACCAGAAACTAGAAACAAGAGATTCCAAAATCTCAGTGATGATACCAATACTAATGTAGTATTGCTTTCCTAGATTTATTATTATGGGAATTGCATCACAAAACCAACACTACTTTTTTAAAAAAAAAGTTTGGATGACAGGGCCTATGACTAAATATTCTTGAAATGCCTGATATTAGGACTGTAAATGATTTTTAAATGCCATCAATCATCATCTCGATATTGGTGCACAACAAAATTAAAACTAGAGATATTTTGCAAATTGGAACTTTGCAAGGCCTTACATTCCACTAGTTATGTTGCGTATCATCAAAATGAAGCATCTGAAAGTCACTTATTTCTACATTCCCAGCTTCAGGGGATATGTGGTGTAAATTGTTTAATTATAGTGGAGATTCTAGGTTATTTCCACGAAAAAAGGGGGTGGATTTAATGTTGATCTCTTCTGTTGGTTTCAGGAGGAGGAAGGACACAAGACTTTGTAATTTTGTGTCATCTGTGCAGTCCTGTCTGCACCTGGTTAGAGAAATGCTAGAACTTTTAAGAACCAGTGCACTTCGACGTAATTTTTGTGAGATAGAATAGTTTTTGAAGCAGGACAGATTTGAAGTTTCGATCTTACTAGGGGTTTGTGGTGGATTGGGGCTTGGAAATCAAGGATTTAAAGGGATTAGAGTAAAGAGAAAGGGATATAGGGTTTGGAATTTAGACAGGGATAAACTAACAGGGCTGCTAGCTTCATACTAGTAGGTTCTCAAGGAATCACACCTAGAAGATGGGAAACCTATGTATCACACCTAAGAATTCATAACACAACCACCATTATAATTGCTGGAAATTTTATTTGTAAACTTACTCAACTAAACCGGCACTCAGCAGGATTGAGCAACTCCTTTGATTTTCTTTCATGTTTTGGACGACGTTATAATTCATTTTAGTAAGTTTATACACATTTCTTTATCTTAAAGGAGCAAAAATGAACTGCAATGCAGATCAACAAACCAAACTATTATGCAAGTACAAGTGCTTAGAAAGGTGAAAGAGGGTAGATCCATGTTTAATGCTGTTACGAGTCCTGTCTGTAACACTGCTTATACAAATTGCAAAGCAAGGCACACTGTACATTGGAAAATAAGATACTGACCAGATGGTGATACCAAAACAGACAAGTCTAGATGTCCAGCTAAAACAGCTCTTAACAGATCCAGCTCATTCACTCTAGACAATGAACCCAGCTTGTTGAACAAATTAAACTTGTCTGGTGATCCTCTGGGGATGACGCATACCACATGACTGTCTTGCCCACAATCCAAACCCTGAAAGAAAATATTCACCCAACATGCATTAGAAGATCATATGGTTTTTTACTGCATGATTCAAACTTGGAAAATATTATTCACTCAATACACGTTAGTAGATAAGACAAGTCAAATATGACAATTGCTTGTAAGATAAACAAAAGCCCCATGCAAGGTTTTTGACAAAAAGCATTGATGCTCCATTCAACATCACATTCTCTTTATAGGCTGACCATTGCAGTGATTGGAAAATATCTAAAGTACGTAGATCAATAGTTTACTGTTCTGATGAAGTATTGACATCTTAGCTATGCAAAGGCATCCATAAATATAGATTGGGGGAAAAGGAACAGGATTGTATGGTACCGATGCCAATCTAAACCTGTGTTTCATGGAAATTGTAGAAGCATCTGGCACTGACATGTGTCAGATACATCCAAAATAATATGAACAGACATGTGAAGATGGGTGCTAGTGTGGAGATTAAAGTACAATGTTCCTTTCTAAACAAAAGATCATTGAGCTTCATTTAACTTTTACTACAAGTTCCCGTGTTATAAGAATATATTCTAAAGGAATATCTGTCCAACAAGTTTCCACCAATGGCCTAAACACCTAAAAAATGAGGTGCTGCCATCCCAATCAATAGTTCAAAAATCTCACATTAGTGAACAGAATTCAAGTCTAGAACTGACATGGCATTTTTATGTCCCTGTTCACTCTTTCCCCATCAAATATTCTCTCTAAAAGTAGAGGTGTTCATTATGAAAAGTCATTATGATACAATTACTGCTAAACAAAGCATTTATAACAGTAACACAAGAAGATATTTGCAAAGCAGCGGGCAATCTAGCCCAACAATACTCATTCCACTAGAGGCAAGTCTGCAGGCCTTGAGTTCAAGTTCTGTACTTGCCTAATCAAGCTTTTCATTAAGGCTGAAAAACCTAAGCATCCAGCATGGATAGCATAAAGTAGCAAAATCTACTAGTTAAAAGAAGAAAAAATTAATTTCAGACAGCAATGAAAGACAAAATAAAAGTCTTCAGATTTTAACCGGTAAGAATATTGAAATTTCATTATAAAAAAATATACTACTCATCTCCCCGAAATCAAACAAGTGATAATAAAGTTTTTAACAGGTAAGAATATTGAAATTTCATAAAAAAAAATACATACTATTCATCTCCCCAAAATCAAACGAACAAAATAAGTCTTCAGATAAAGTTTTTAACTGGCAAGAATCTTGAAATTTCATTAAAAAAAATATACTACTCATCTCCCTGGAATCAAATGAGTGATAAAAAAGTTCTTAACCGGTGAGAATATTGAAATTTCATTAAAAAAAATATACTATTCATCTCCCCAAAATCAAACGAGTGATAAAGTTCCCATTTTATCAGCAAAAATGCAGATCTTAACAAGAGCATGAATTGCATACTTCGGCATTTGAACAGAATTCTTCTACTAAAACAATCTTTGCACCGCATACTTCCAACAGAGACTGCAACCTGTCCTTGAACTTGTACTGCACAAGGGAAAATAGCAATAAAATAACTACCCAGATTTATAATGATAAGACTTCAGATCTAAGCTTACAAATATTGTCAGCAAACAACTAAGCTTCCAAACAGGAATCAAACTACCAATCAAATATTCACGCTATAACAAAGAGATTGGAACAATCGCCTTGGGACAAACAATGCGCATGGCTCAGTGGATGAATAGCTCATCTCTCTACCTTACTCTTATTCAACCGCATCCATAGCCTGATCACTATCATATCATGCCCTCCTCCATCAGCCAAAATGGGAAACAGCAGCTATCCATCCTGTTTTTAACCCAAACTCACTGTCATCTTCAACAACAGTTAAGAAAAATGACCAGACACTCCCCTCCATGATCAGTTTAACTTTCTTTATTCTTTGAGATAAAAAATAAAAGAAGCAAAAACTTCTCCGTCTATCACAAAGAACAAAACCAGTGGTGCCTTGTTTTTTTTTGGAATAACCCCCAAAAACCATAAGCCTCATGGTACAAACAAAACCTTGTACCTTTCGAGTTTCAGTTAATCCTAAATTGGAACATCCAAACAAAAAATTCTTTCTGAAACTCTCCCAGACGCTTACCTTCATCTTTGAAATGAGATGGCTCCATATACATCTTGACAATCAAAGTATGACATGCAGCTAAATTATTAACCTAGATTGCACAGACAATTAATGAACCATCTCCCTGTGGGCAAAGGCAACAGTATAATGAACATTTGGATAGACAAAACCATCCTTCCATTGTGCAAAAGCAATAGCGTATTGAACACTACAATCACAATACTCAAAGCCATGTATTCACATCCAGTTATCGAGATGAAAAACATCAATGAAACCCTCATTTTTTGGACCATCCAAACATGATCCATGAATGAAGGTGCTTAAGATATAATAGGGAAGGTGAGGCAAATTGAAGAGAAAAATATTTTGGTGTAGGCATCATAGATCTTTGAATCAACACAAGCTAAATAAGTCCATGGGTGGTTATGCACACGCAAAGATATTAGGCACATAAGAATACTAAGCTGATAAAGACAAGCAGTTAAATTTCAATATTATAACTTAAAGAAGAAAAGAAAAGACAGTAGTCTGAGAAGTAGGGTTCTGGCTGGCATGTCATTGTTGTCTTTGATAGCAAAGATAAGAACAGTGTATTTTGGCATGTCCTCTATTCATGTCAACAGAGATTACAAATGTTATGAAGGGTCAGTTGAAGCTTTTATGAAATATCAAAGTCTAAGACATGGCAACTTTAAAGTTAAGTACACATTGAAAATTGAAATATCACGCTTCAATGCAAGAGTGTCAGAAGGTTACAGTACTTTGATTCCCCAAGGGAATCAGAAGTGATAGAAAAATTTTGTAATTACTGGAGAAAATCCTGAGTTTTTCAAGGAGAGCTAGTCAACCAGATCCAATTTATTACCATATTTATTGATTCCAGTAGACAGGTGAATCCTTCCAAACACTTAGCACGAGTTCCTGATGCTGCAACTTTGACTGATACTCCTTCCACTGTCAATGTTGGCATATAGCTGAGGGAAAAGGTACAATGTATTTTATTAGCTTCATCAGAATATATAAAAGGAACTGCAGATAAGCGTTAAGAAATCGGCATAACCATGATTGAAATGATACTTACGAGCTCCAGCTAGGAATTTCTAATCCAATCCTTTTTTCTGCAACCAACTAATCATAATACAGTAATTAGTGATTGTCCAGACATAAATAAATAATGTCGGTTAGATAAATACTTTTGCATTTTACTGTTGCCCCTCTAGTGTCACCAAATATGACTTGTTTAACCATTCGCAAATGTTCCATGGAAAACATAGCTATTATTTACAACTTAACATTTTATGCACCAAAAGGATCCATAATCACTCCCAGTTAATGCAGCAGCTCCAGCAACACCATGGTGTATCCTAACTATTTTCAAACGTTCTCATGAAAAGATAAATTCATTACAAGACTCCTCTATTCTGTTTTAGTTTCATCCAAAATCAAAAAACAAAGGAAAACAAGCAATGAGGAAGTGTCAAGTGAGGGTTTGCAAAAGTCACAATTCCCTTCCAAACCTCCATTTATCAAAGTAAAGTTGTTAGTTAACATTCAAAATTAGCGCTCAAAAGGTTTTAACTAGAACATCAGCTGCTATTAAACCCTAAATAAGAAGCAAGGGATATTAAACTAGTACCTCAACCCAACTCCTGAGAACAATAGGTTTCTTAGACACAATAGCATCAACAAGATCTTCTTTAACTGGCATGAGTTGATCAGCAAGAACATGTGTGCACTCTTCACTCAAATTGTAGGTAATGCAAGCACCTATAAAAAGACAGCATGCTAACATGAGGACGACTATAATATCTTGCAACAGCAAAGGACTTTCAAGTAAATTGTAGAATCCACTAAACTAACTCAAAAAGCTGCTTGGGTTAAGAGCAAGCATCACTTCCAAAGAAAGAAAAAATGGCGAGCTTCTAAAAAAATGTGATGGTGTAACAATACCATTTATGCTCTCAGAAAACTGGCAGCATTAAAACTGCAGGGAGACAACATGATTGGTTAATAAAGCAATGAGACCCGTAGTTACCACCAGTCATTACCTTTCTTCTCTTCATTGTCTTTTGCAAGTCACAAACATGCTGTATCTACACTGTTCAATTGAAAGTTAACCAAATTCCACAATAAAAGAGGGATCAAATCTCTGATTTCTTGATTCTAAGTGCACTGCAAACCCAATCATGGTAACTGACACACCTGGCACCCACTACCACTACCAACACTAATTTGCATAAGAAGGTCCACTCAACTAGTTTTTAATCCCAAACTAGACAGGATTGGGTGTGTGGAAGGCTTCCCTGAGTTGCATAGGAAGAATAGCATGAATAATAACCCTGCCAACCAACTACCACCGGTTCTTTCAACATATCAATAGCTGTCATAGTTTAGATCAGAAGGTTTGCAGTGTATATCAGTTTTTTATAGAAAATGAAGCTCAATAATTCTCAAAACACATTAATTGCACATCACCGCCAGTCACATGAGAAATACAGCAATTATCAGTGATGGCTTTATGACCAATATTATCACAAATATGTGCCTTGTGCTTTGGTCAGAATACAAATTTTCTTTCCTATAAATTGTAATCATATATTAATGGCAAAATGTAGGCTAGGGAAGAAAAATATCGGTTGCATAAGTCACAGATCTTTCAATCTGAAGCACATGTAACCAAACCAAATGGAGGGCAAAAAGGAGATCAACTCAATAATATAAAAGCAAATATACATGGAGATTTTATAGGTAGCTAAGTTGTTTCTCTAACTTACCAATTGATGAGACTTTGTCTCGAAGAAGCTGATCCACTTGAAAGGATTCAGAACAGTAGATGAAAAATACGAGTGGAACAAAACAGAACCTGCCAGATTTTAGTTGCATGACAATAGTTAAATTGGAGACGAACACACAGTTTTTTAATGTATTATGGTCTTAATCTACTTTACAAATTGCTCTAAGACTGACCATCCAGAGTTAATCTAAGTACTGTTACTGTTTTAAAAATTATATCTGATGAAAATGTCAAACATGCAAAAACCAAAAGGCCGAACATGGAAAAGACTTAATTTTACCTGTAGACGGCAGTACCAGTTCCAAAGGAAACCACATCTCCATCTTTTAAAAATGTTTCTTTATTTAGGAACTTATGTACCTTTTCCTTGTTAATGTATGTTCCATACTTGGAGCAATCTCTAATCAGAACTCGGGAGGGTAGGTCAGATTTCATGTGCAGAGGATGATCCATTGAAATCATTTCATCAACAACTAATTCTGCATGGATTCGAGAAACACCTTTGTCTTTGCAGATAATTACATCACAACCTAGAACAAGGATAATTTTGGATCATTTCAGGCGAATTGGGTATCAGCATAACTAGAGTAGCTCAGGTGTGATAAAGTCCTAAGCCTCAAGCAATCGATCAATCAAGGAATTAAATTACAGTGCAGTAATCCCAAACAATATTAATAACAAAATCACCTTTTCGGCCAACTTTGTAGACACCTTTTGTAAAGATATAATATTTGTCTTCACCTGCCAATTTCCATGTTAAGTAGACAAACAATCAGCTGAGTTGAGTGTGTGTATAGAGAGAGGGGTTGAGAAACAAAGAGACATGATAAATTCTAACTAATTAATTAAGTAATTTCCCAACCAAATTGAAATATTAAAAAAGAAAAAGAAGAATGAGATGTAAAACTGACCTGAAAGAGGATCGACCGGAAAAAGACCCCACACCATTATGATTCTGATCTTATGAAGCAGCAGCAGCTTTCTTTCTACGATTTTTATTTCGCTCTCGCTCTCGCTCTCTGCTCTACAGTGTCTACACTCAACATGAGCAGAAGCCAGAAGGCTAACATATTTTTGATTTTG
This sequence comes from Populus deltoides, assembly GCA_015852605.2. Lineage (NCBI taxonomy): Eukaryota > Viridiplantae > Streptophyta > Magnoliopsida > Malpighiales > Salicaceae > Populus > Populus deltoides. Next base: position 877,966 of record CM027584.2, on the reverse strand, counting down.
GGCTAAATAGGACTGTCACTTGGGTCATCATGACCCATGAGATTTAGCCTGCATTTTCTCTTTTTCCGGCCTGCTTTAGATTTATCTTTCCTCTCTTCTGCTCTCACTCCAGAGCCCATCCATTAGCCTCGTTTGTTGTTGTTGTTATTTCTACTCTAACTACATCGCATAAATGGAAAATAAAATTAAATTAAAATTTGGTTATATTATTATATTCTCAATTTTAATTTTGACCTTCCTGTATTTTATTATATTTTAAATAATTTTTTTTTTGTTAAGTTTCCTCTATATTTTACATATAAAACTACTTAGCAGCAATAATATTCAACTGAATTGATTAATTTTAAAATTTGAAAATGAAACAAATAAATTTAAAATTTAATCTCGTTACTTTAAGTGGCCATCCAAAAAATTTTATTTTAATTTTTATAAAATAATCTAGTTATCTAAATGACCCTTTCTTTTTTTTTAACTAAAAATAACTAACAGTCTTAAAATCTCTCATTTGTTTTTTTTTTTTTAAATATCAAAACTAAGCAAAGAAATTTGAGTGACCTAGAAGAAAAGGATGCACAATGTTGTTAATAATAAAATATAAGAAGATGACTAAAAGTTAAATGGTGAATCATTCTTTTTCTCCCTATCCCTCACTCAAACACAATTTATTTTCATGCATCTTTATCACTTTTTTTGTCTTCTATCTTTTATTCTAATTTACTCCTTATTTACTTCAATTTATTTTCTTTTCCTTTATCTTTTACACTCTAGTTCATTCCTTCTCACCCTTTTTTTTTTCATTTCAATATATTACATCTTATTTTACTTAAAAATTTAATTATTTTAAACTAATCAAAATTTTATAATTTTTTTTAAAATAAAATTTATTTGTCATGAAATTCTAATTAAAATTCAAACATGAAGTCATAGATCTACCACTAAAATTTTCTTCCAACATTTTTCATTTTTCTTTTTATGTTAGCAGCAAATTTAGTCATAAATTAGCTATGAGAGTTGGATCAATTTTTTTAACATAAAAAAATATTCCGATGTTGTTAATGTTTTTTCTAATAAGAAAAAAATTTAAATCGTGTGAAGATTAACCCGGTGACCTAGTTCACTTTACAGTCCCAAAAGCAACTCAAAAAACTTGTAAAAATATAGTTTGACTCAAAAAGATTTTCAAGATGACATCTTTCTTTAATATTAATATGACAACATATTGTATTGACCTTGATCAAACCGGGTTGACATGTCAAATTCATGACTTGGATCATGAGAGTATGATAACCTCATAAAAAGCAAATCAATTTACTGTTGAATGATGAGATTGAAAAAAAATTAAAAGAAAAAAACCTAAAAAACTCGAGTTAACCTATTAACTATGTGACCTTGGTCATAAGGTCAACATAATTTTATAGAAAGCAAATTAAAATAAATTTACAAAGTACAAATGAGATTAAAAAAACAAATCAATTAAAAAATATAATAAAAAACAACTCAAGTCAACCAGTCAAACTCATGATCTAGGTCATAAGACCGAGATAACCTCATAGGAAAAATAAAATAAAATGACTTGATTTAACCCGAGTTAACCTACTAAACTCGTGCCCCTAGTTATAAGACCTAGATAACTCTATAAAAAGCAAATCAAAATAAATTATAAAGTTTAATTCTAAACTGACATTGTCGGAGTCAATGTTGAATGATGAAATTTGTAAGAAATTAAATTAAAAAAAATAACTCAAGTCAACTCGGGTTAACTTACTAAGCAATATTCTTGGATCATGAGGCCGAGATAATCTAATAAAAAGAAAAGCAAAATAAATCATTAACTCTAATTTCCAATCAAACACAATATTGAATAATAAAATTGGAGAAAGAAAATCTAACTCAACTGAGTTAACCCACTAAACTCGTGAACCGATTCATGAGACTAGGACAACTTAATAAAAAAATTTAATGTTGAAGGACCGGTGATCTAGGTCATGAGACTGAGATAACCTTTTAGAAAGAAAATTAAAAAAAATCAACTCGATTTAACCTAGGTTAACTTGTCAAAACCCGTGACCCTGTCTATGAGACCAAGATATCCAAAATAAATAAATTATGAAGCTCAATTCTCAATCGACTCAATGTTGTGATAAAATTAAAAAAAAAATCAATTAAAAAATAAAACAAAAAAAAGACCAAAATCAACTCGGGTTAACCTACTAAGTATTATTCCTGAGTTATGAGGCCAGAACAACCTAATAGAAAAAAACCAAAACAAATAATGAAGCTTAATTCTCAAACAACCCAATATTAAAGGATAAAATTGAAAAATAAAATTTAATTAAAAACAAACCCAAGTCAACTTGATTAACTCATCAAGCCCGTAATCCGTGTTATAAAAGTAAAACAACCTAATAAAAACAAATATAATATTAAAAGATAGAATTAAGAAAAAAAATAGCATTGATTGAAAAAAAAGAATAAAACAAATAAATCATTGTTCTAGTGAATAATAATTTACAAAGAAAAGGATATTGACCAGTGTGATATTGACTCGTGTCACTATGCTTTGTTTGCATGTGACATTCGGCAAACCAAATTAAAAAAATTATTTTATTTATTTATTTGGGGTAATCTAACCTAGCGATGCTCGTTCTATTAAAGGCAGGTCGGTAGGCCTTGAGTTGAAGTTCTGCCATTGCCTAATCAAGCTTTTCATTAAGACAGTGAAAAAACTAAACAACCAACAACATGGATGGCATAAAGTAGCAAAATCAAGTAGTTAAAAGAAGAAGAAGAATTTAATTTCAGACAATAATGAAAGACAAGATAAAAAAATTGATAAAAAGTTTTGAATTGGTAAGAACCTTGAAAATTCATTAAAAAAAACTATTGATCTCTCCAAAATCAAACGAGTGTTAATGTTCCCATTTCGTCAACAGAAATGCAGAAAGGAATATCTTAACAAGAACAAGCATACGGTCAACAATGATAACCTTGAGAAAATAACAAAATTCTTTTACAGAAACAATCTCTGCAACCTGTCTTTGAGTTTATACTGCACAAAGGAAAATAACAGTAAATAACTACCCAGATTAACAATGATAGACCTGAGATCCAAGCTTAGAAATATTGTTAGTAACAACTAAGCTACGTGATCTTAATTTAATTTTTTTGTGTAAGAAAAAAAACCATGATTTTTTCGATTTCAAAAACTGCATCTCAATTCTGTTTGAGTTTAGTTATAAATTTGGAGCCTTTTAATCGATAAGAAATCTAACCAGAAAATCTGATTGTTGCTCGCCATTTAGTAACTGCACCTGATTTATAGTCTTTAGTTATAAGTAAATACATATTCTTAATAAAGACTCTTGAACAAATCTTATTAACCATTCATTGCCAACAAAAAGAGAAAAGGAACAAAGCTGAAAAGCTTTCTTCTTCTTCTTCTTCTTCTTCTTTTTGTCATCAACTAAAAAGCATTTACAGGAGGCGTGCTGCCTCCGTGAAATACCATCAAACCCCATCTCACGAGCTTCACGAGCAGAGTGTCCAACGTGATTTGACTATTAGTTGGCTTTTGTAGTCTATGTAATTAAATGCGATTTAATTCACCATGTTTTTTTTAAATAATAAACTCAAAATATTATACGATAATATATTAGATAGTATTTAAAAAAATATTAAAACAATGATATATTGGATTGACCCGATTAATTTATCAAATCTGTGACTCGAGTCATGAGATCATGACATATTGGATTGACCCGATTAACCTGTCAAATATGTGACATGAGTCATAAGACTGTAATAATCCTATAGAAAGCAAATCAAAATAAATTATGAAGATTGATTCCTAATCAACCTAATATATATTAAATGATGAAATTGAAAAAAAATTAAAAAGAGAAAAAAACTATTTGAGTCAACACGGGTTAACTTGTCAACTAATGACTTGAGTCATGAGATCGGGATAACCCCATAGAAAGTAGATAAAAAAAAATTTATGAAATTCAATCTCTAACCAACCTAATTTTAAAAAATAAAATAAAATAAGAAAAATAATTAAAAAAATAACCTATAAAAACAATTCAAGTCAACTTGGGTGATGTAGCTAAGTTTATAGATATTGGGGGTTATAAGCAGTTATATAGGAATCTGCCCCAAATAGACTATGTGGATGGTCTGACATATATTTTTGTTGACTAATGGGACAACTACAGGCCAAAGAGAAGGCATGATCATGCAAAACCAAAATAATGACTTAAAATGACGACAACATGAAACCAGATCCTTTGAATGAACTTAAATTTTTATTGGAGATTTTATAGGTTGTTTCCTCTATAAAAATTTATTGTGTCGCTCTTCGGACCATGGAATTTCTACAAAACTAGACCTAGAAGTTACTATTTAGGCTAATTTTTCTATTTTCCTATACATTTTTGGATTTATTGTTTTTTTTATTATGCGTTAATTTCCTTTATGTGCTACGATTTTTTTTCTAGTCTAGGTTAGATTTTTTAGCCTATAAAAGACATTCTAAACCTTTTTAGGAGGCAAACTTTATCATATTGATATTCTTATAAATAAAACAAGGTTTTATGGTTTTTCATGTTTTAATCATATTTCACTCTACATCTTATTTTTATATGCTTATTATTGTTTTTTTGCACTTCCGCTTGCATCACCAAGTCAACCTATTAAATCTACGACCTGAGTCACGATACCAAAAATAACTTCATAAAAAAAATTATATTAAACTCCATTTTCAACATATTTAATATTGAAGGTTGAATCAAAGGAAAAAAAAACTAAATTCATGATACTGGGATAAATACTTATAAAGCAAATTGAAAAAAAAATTATGAAGTCCAATTCCCAAACAACCTAATATTGAAGGATAAAATTGAAAAAAAAAAACTAAAACAAAAGATTGAGTTGTTGGAGGGTGAAATTAAAAAAAAATACAATTAACAAAGGATCTTAAAAAATGAATAGAGTCAATCTTAGCCTAAACATACCTTTAGGCTAAGTATACAAATTCTCAACAATATCTTCTAGATTTAAATTTAAATATAATTCATTCATAACACATGCATTTAGTTATACTAACCTCATGATTACACAGTCACATAACCCTCAACGAAGATTGACACAGCCTCATGAAAGCTAAAAAACATATTTAAAGATAGAAAGTGTGACACAATTGTTACCTTGAACTGAGGCATCCATACTATTGAAAATAAAACCCCCACCCAATGATTATAATGAATCATGAATGAGAAATATAATGAATGATGTCATGAAGACAGTTATTTTCTGATAAGTTGATTTTTAGTTCATTCAAAAACCAAAGTGTTAGAACTTTTTCAAACACATGAAAAAATTGCTTATTATAGTCTGAAATTCAAGCCCCTTACATTTCTTTTCAAAAAGCTATCTATACTTCCTAAAAATAAAAATCTAAGGGTCTGAACATGATCAAATAAAATACAAAAGTTATCAAATCTGTCATCTTTTGTTTTTATATGATTTTTGACTTCTCTTTTATTGCCTATGACTACCCCATCTATATTTTCATATAAGGAATCAAAAAGTGTTATTCACTTTGTATGAAAATGTTATTGCCAAAGTGGCTTAGATGTTAATTATCTCTTGTTTTTATAAAACACATGCTTTATTGTGTATTGTGCTGAATCCACATTATTGCTGAATATCTTAGTATTCATTAGGAAAAGAATATATGACAAATAAGAAGATTATTTTGTTTTTTTTAAATGATGGATAATTATGGATTGAAGGGTTAAATTGAAAAGAAAAATTAATCCCACAAAGGCTATGTTTGTTTCCCGGAATTCACTTCCGGGAAAACCACTTTCCAAACTTTTTTGTATTTGTTTGCCACTGGAAAAGTTGGTCAACGGAAAACACTTTCCAGGAAAATTTGGCTTGGTTACCAGGAATGTGTTTTCCTGAAAAATTTGGACGGAAAACACTTTCTGGAAGTTGTGAAAAATTTAGAAATGTCATATTATTTGCTGATTATATCAAATTTGATCCTCAAACTTTTGATTGCTATATATATTTTGTTTTGAATATTTATTTTTCAATTTCATCTCTTAAAATTTAATTTTTATATTAACATTGGTTCTTATTTTTATAATTGTTATTTGCTTTTCCCTTATCATTTTTTATTGAAATTTTTTATGTATCGAATTTGGTCCTTATTTTTTTTATTGTTACTTATTTTATTTGAAATAATTTATGAAATGTTAATTATTATTATTTTAATTTCTTCATCTTTTATTTTTTTTTATTTTTTAGATTTGATCCATATTATTTGATTATTATTTATTTTATTTGAGATAATTTATGAAATTATATTTTTTTTTCAATTTCATTCTTTTTTAACTTTTTAATTTGTAAGATTTGTTTCTCATTATTTTAATAAACTTGAGAAAAATAAAACATTAATAAGTTATTTTTCAGCTCATTTTCCATGACATAACCAAACACTGGAAACTGTTTTCCAACTTATTTTCTATTACACTACCAAACATCAGAAAATAATTTATTTTCTCGGAATTCACTTTCCAAAAGAAAACTACTTTCCAGCAAACAAACGGGGCCAAAAAATTAAAGAAGAAGCCACCAAAAGAATGAGGATCAATTTTTTTTAATAATACATTAATTTTTTTTTATTAAAGGGTGAATTGAAAACAATTGAAAGTTTACAAAAAAGGTAAGAAAAAAAGAAGAAGAATCGAGACCATATTTGAAAAAAAAACAAAAAATCTAGATTGAATGATGGAGTTGAAAATAAATAAAAAACTTACAAAAAAACCAAAGATAAAAATTACAAATCAAAAGAATAAAGACTGAGACTCAGATATCCCCAACTAAGGGGATTACCCTAAAAAATCTCAAACATAAATTTCGAGGGAGGAGAAAGAGAATAAAAAGAAAAAAAATAAGGCTATCAACGTTAAACTTGGTGGCCTTTAGCCACACTCGTTGCCTTTTTAAGGAGTCAACGCTAAAACAAATCAAACATCATGCAAAAAACAATGTTTGACCACCAGGTAACCGTACACGCGCCACCCAAAAGGCTCAGGGATTGCCACATATTGACATGTGCAACACCCTGGCCAACAACTTTATATATATTACATAATTGCTCATAACCTAACTTAACAATTATAAAAAAAACCTTGAGCACAAATACAAAAATATCTTTAACACATGCAAGTAATTTTATTATTCAATAAAAATTGCAAAGATAAAAATTTTGAATATAAAAGTATAAATGCTATTTTATTATCCATTGTAAAAGAAAAAGATGTTATTGCCCTATTTAAATTTTGAAATGTGAAAGGGATCCTAGTTAAATTACTAAATTACACGTGTAGATTGTTTTTTTTTTGTTAAGGGTAAAATAGATATTTTTCTTTTACTTTGATCCTCTAGAGAGTACCGAAAAAAAAAAACACTATTATATAACCATGTTTTGTGAATGTATGGTGCACAGTCCTAGATTTTATTATAATTATAATAATATAACAGTTCTCCCACCTCCCCTTAAAGAATCCAGTCCATATCATCACAGCCGGGGCTCCGCCACCTGCCACCATACTCTCTCGTACTGAGTCCTTGGGGTTCGTACGTAGTGGGTCATGGTTATGGGCTGACCGAAACTGGTGGGATTGTTGTGTCTTGCGCTTGGAAAAGACAGTGGAGTCTTTTTCCCGCAACAGAGAGAGCGAGATTAAAAGCAAGGCAAGGAGTGAGAACTATTGGAATGACTGAGGTGGACGTGGTGGATCCCTTGACTGGAACGAGTGTGAAACGAGATGGGTCAACACTTGGTGAGATTGTTTTAAGAGGTGGTTGCATCATGCTGGGTTATCTCAAAGACCCAGTAGCTCCAGCCAAGTGCATGACAGAGAATGGCTGGTTTTATACGGGAGATGCAGGTGTGATGCATCCTGATGGTTATTTAGAGATCAAAGATCGATCCAAGGATGTTATCATTAGCGGTGGTGAGAACTTGAGTAGTGTAGAGGTTGAGTCAGTGCTATACACGTTTCCAGATATTAACGAGGCGGCGGTTGTGGCTCGACCCGATGAGTTTTGGGGCGAGACGCCCTGTGCGTTTGTGACTTTGAAGGAGGCTTGTTGTAAGAGCGCAACAGAAAAGGAAATAATTGAATATTGCAGGGCTAGGCTGCCTCATTACATGGTGCCCAAAACAGTGGTGGTTACGGAAGAACTGCCCAAGACAGCAACCGGTAAGATCCAAAAGGCTCTGCTGAGAGACATGGCCAAGGACATGGGCTCATCAAGAGTCAGTCGCATGTGATGTAATAGATCACGTAATCAGGGGTGGAGCCTTGTCCAATGCATGCAGAAGCTCATTAATATATATGATCCGTATGAAGCATGCAGAAGCTCATTAATATGATCCGTATGAAGCCTGCTGGATTGCATAATCAAAATTGAGTCCTTGTTCATGGGTTGGGTACTCATGAAAATATATAATTAAAACTAAGTTTGTTTTAATTTCCAAGTGTAAGCCATATGGCTCAGCAGAAGCGTGTTATGCATTTTATTTATTTACAATGTAAGATGTTACGGTTTGTTACCTTCTGATTTCAAGAGTTTAATTTAATTTGGATCTGCTACGACTTTATGAGGACTTGAAAAATTTAAATCTCTGCGAATAAATATGGAACATGATTAATTAATTAATTGTAGAGTATTATAAATTGCAAACTAACGGTCAAAGCTAAGAGACAGTGATGGAAACATATTCCCCTGCAGCTTGCAGCCATGCTTTGTTTATTGTTTTTTCTTTCTTGGCCTGCGCACATTTTTCTAATGGTAGGTGTAAGGTTTTCCAATGGCTTGCTTGAAAATTGAACAGAACTAAATTAAGATATATTATGGAAATGATTATTAATTCGTGGAAAGAAGTGGTGACAGTTTGTCTATTGTGTCCTCGACAATTTTTATGTGATTATTATATTTGCAAGATTTGGATTCCTAAAACCCAAAACTGAACTTTACCATAAGAGATTTATTATTGGCATGCCAAATTAAGTCCAAAAGAATTATTGCGTCGTGAAACAGTCATAAAAAATATTGTGAATTGGAGTTGATCACCAAATTTAACTAATCTTAACTTATTACCTTATGAAA